>JAYKTQ010000094.1:0-564200 GCA_036010785.1 Ammospiza maritima maritima
TGGGATGGGCACCAGTAAGCCACTTTAGTGGGTGCACTGGGAGGGGGATGGCAGGGCCACTAAGCACATGGGGGTTAAGAGGGACAAATCTGATTTTGATTTATATCACAACATATGCCACACATGAAGTGAAAAATGACTCTGTGGGTTGTCCATGTGCTTGGAGCCCTGTCCCTGGTGAGGCTTCACACAACAGAGAATCAGGGGAGAGAAACCTTCAGTGATCGGGCTGTAAGTGTGTGCTGGGGGAAGCAATGAGAGAAGTAAAGAATGATGCAAACAATTCCTATCTCATTTACTGCTCCTGTGTTGTTCACAAGTGGAATGCATTGTGGAAGATTGTTTACCTGAAGGGAATTGGTGATTGGATTCTGGTGTGAGTGTTTTGATTCACTGCCCAGTTGAATCCAGGTGTGTGTGTGTGGGGACTGTCGGCTGACAGACATGAGATTGTGTGCTGTGGAGTGCAGTTGAGTGCTTGGCAGATTCAGTTTAGATGTAATGTAATATAATATGGAATAATACAGTATAATAGTGTAATTAATTTTCAGCCTTCTGAAAAGATGGAGTCAGATGCATCATTCCTCCTGGACGTCGGGCAAAAATATCACTGATACTCCCCCTCCTCAACTTTTCCTTCGGATGGTCCTTCTTCTATGTCTGCACCTGTTTCTCTTTGCTTTGCTGCTTCCCCAAGGCAGCTCATTCCTGCTCATCCTGGACATTCCTTCATTGCTCCCCAATGGAGCGGATGCTGCCTGCACCCACCCGCCGCCTCTGCCGCGTTTCCCGTGCTGCCCACAGCACCGAGCCTGCTGCACCTGCCCACCGCAGCCCCGGCCCGCGGCAGCCAGCCCAGAGCCACCAGTGCTGCAGCACCAGCCCGCAGCCAGCCCGCAGCAGCCAGCCTGCAGCCATCGCTCGCCCATGCCAGAGACACGTAGGTGCCGTCCTTGGAAATCACGCCCAGCCACTCACAAAAGCCATGTGGGCTCGCCCTGGCTTGCAGCACACACACTCCATCTGCCCAGCTGATGCTCACAGAGTGCCCAGGCTCCTGGTGGTAATGTTGTCCCTGTCTTCTGTTTCTCTCTCTCTCCTTTTCCCTTTCTACTCCCTTCTATCCCCCTTTGGTACGAACGCTTATCCTCCTTTATCAATAAACAGTTCTCAGATATAATATTGCCATGTTTGTCCTTCATTTTAATCTGAAAAACCTTTCAGCAAGAATCCTCCCCGACTCCCCCTTTTGTAGCAGGATGGGACAGGGGTAGTGGGAGGGGGAATGGGGAAGCCCTGTGTGTACTGCAAGCAGGGTGGGGAGAGAGTGGGGCAGTCTCTGAGGGTACTTGGGCACTTGGATGGGGCTGGGGAGCCCCTGCAGGTACCAGCTAAGAGATGGGGGAGCCCTTGGGAGTAGCGGGAGAGGAAATGGGGAGCACAGAGTGCCCTGTGTAGCCTTCCCCTGACTCATGACCAACCTCCCTTGGAAGGATGGGCAACCACAGGAGCCATGGAAGGAGCACCCCCAGTGTCACCCAGTGCCTCCCGCTTCCCAGAGCATCAAAATATTTGGTGTAGATTGTCATAGATGTCACTGGGTGCCTATAGTTGCCTTTGCAGCTACATGTAAGTCGCCGGAGGACCATCCATCGAGGGTGCCAGGGGGTTTGGTGGGGCCCTGTGGGAATAAAGGACTGTATGGAAGGGGATGGGAGGTGCGTGGGGTTTGGGAAAAAAGGGTAGTGTGGTTTCAGCCCCCCACTCCCCTTTCCTGGTGCTTCCTGGCAGCTGAAAAGGAAAGAGGGAAAGGGTTGATTGAGGAGTTCCCAGGGCCCTGACCCCTCTCAGGAATCCTGTACCACCACAGGACCCTCAATTCTCCTCAGGACCTCCAAGCATCCCTGAACCCCCCAAGAATCAATGAACCTTCCCAGTGGCCCCAAACAAATCACCCTAAAGAACCCAAAGCCCAGAAGGGACAGAGACCAACTTAAACACCCCCAGGGCCCCTGAAAGAACCCCTAACATCCCTGCAGGTCCCTCCAGCACCTCCTCAAACCCTACAGCACCCCCAGACAAAGGCACAGTTGTGGGTCTGTGGGTCATTTCCTATGGTTCCCTAATTCTGGGGCCCTCTACAGCTCCCTAGGATCCCTGTCCCCACATTGTCACCCACCCACACTGTGCCACCAATGCCAGGCCACAATGACACACGAGCAGGAGTAGGAAGAAAAGGGCCCAACCGACCCCTGCGGCCACTGCAAGAAACAGAGTGGGACACATCAGAGTCACCCATCAACCCAGGGGTCCTGCAACCCCGAATGACCCTGTGTGACCCTACCTTTGTCCCTGTGTCCCCACGGTGTCACCTCCAGGACCAGCTCTGGGCTGAGTGCCCGGAACACATGATGCCCGTCCTGTCCCAGCTGGTTGGTGGCCACGCAATGGTAGGTGCCCCAATGTCCCACATCGACAGCTCCAAGCTCCAAGAGGGGACCTTGGGCCACGTCCTGCCGGTTGTGCAGCCAGGTGAAGGTGACAGGGGCTGAGCCCACCTGCACCAAGCAGCGCATGGTCACGTTGTCGCCTGCACGCACCAGGTGTGACAGGGGACCGGGGGTGATGGTGGCATTGGCCATGGGCACTGTGGGGACACAGACAGGGCTGAGGGCACAGGGAGGGGCTAGAATCTGGTGGGGGGGGTTAGGGTAAAGGAGAATGAGTGTGATGGGGGATGTTGGGGATGGGGTCATACCACGCAGGCGTGAGGGGACACAGGGCAGAGGCAGGGGGACCTAAGAAAGGTGTCTGGGGGACATGCAGGTCCTCAGACAGGGCACCCGAGCAGGCTGTGGGGGCTCCCCGTGCCCATCCCCGCTCTCACTGCGCACCGTGACGTGGAGCCAGGCTCTGCTCTTCCGTATGGCCCCCCCCTCAGTGCGCACCTGGCAACTGTAATTCCCCGAGTGCGAGACCCCCACGGCGGGCACCAGCAGCTGCAGGGATCCCTGTGGGCCCCCCACCACTTGCCCATCCCGGTATTACACGTGCAGGAGGGGGGCTCGGGGTTCCAGTGGGCTGGGGGTGCTGAGGCAGCTGAGAGTCAGGGGAGACCCCTGTATGGGTTCAGGGGGACCCTCCAGCCCCAGCATTCGGACATGCTCAGGGGAGGAGTGGGGGGACTGTGGGAATGGTGACCCCGAGTCCCTGGCAAGGGGCTGTTGGGGTGGCAGCTGTGAGGTGCTCGCCATGCACTGTCACTGTCACCGGCACTGAGTCCTCCCATCCCTGTGATACCCCATAGTTCACCCAGACCTTGAAGCAGTAGCGGCCCCTGTGTTTCAGCTTCAGAGGGGACACGGACAGCTCGGTCCCATTGTGGAGCCCCCCCAGGTCCGTCTCCTCATGGTAGAAGAGCACCGAAGTGACCGACTTCTCCTGCCTGTACCGGCAGCGCAGTGTCAGCGTTTCCCCCTCCAGCAGTGCCCGCGCTGGCACCTGCAGTAGCAGCTGGTCTGTGGAAAAGAGGGGTGCCATCACATCACAGGGGTCTAGAGGGTCCTGATGTCGCCGGGACCCTCATATTGGGTCACAGCCAGCACACCAGGTTTCCCCAATTTCAACACAAGGGTCCCACCTCACTGGGATGCTCTGGGATGTCCCTGTGTGTAGGACATGGGCTCTGGTCACACCACAGAGTGACCCATGGAGTGGAGCCCACCAGGGTCCCCGGGGTTCCCGTGGGTGTCAGGCTGGGGACACAAACCACCCTCACCGTCTGAGACGTTCACGGGGAGGCTGAGCCCAGTGCCAGGTCTTTCACACATGTAGGTGCCACTCTCAGTGACAGTGAAGTTGTTGGCTCCCTCCTTCTCCCAGCGCTGCCCGTCCTTGTACCAGGTGGTGTCACCAGCAGTCCCCAAGCCCTGGCAGGTCAGTGTCACCCGGTCCCACAGCACCGCCGGCCTCCAGGGGGGCTCCACCAGGAGCTGGGTGGTCTGGGCACCTGTGGGTGACAGGGGACACCAGCCTGCCAGGGCCAGTGTGGAGCTGGGACAGCAGGGTGGGGTCATGGCATCCCCTGTGGACTCACCAGCAAGGCTGAGGGTCTGGGCTGGAAGGGAGAAGGGACAGGGCTCAGTGAGGGTCATGGGGACACTGTGGGCATCCCATGTTTGCACTGGCCACTTCCATCGGTCCCAAAGCACCTGTCCCCATGGCCATAAACCCATGGCCCTTTGCCCATGATCGCATTCCGATGGCACCTGTCCTCCTGGCCCATCCCCATGCTACGTGACCCTTGTCCCTGTCCCTGCATCCCTGTTTCCCGGTCCCTGTGCCCACAGTCCCCAAGCCTAAAGGCTCCTTCTGCCACATCCTTGTCCCCACATCTCTATCCCCCTGTTCCTGTCCCCACATCCCAGTTCCCCTGTTTCTGTTTCTAAAGCCACCCTAAATCTCTGGTCACACTGAGCTCCATGCCCTGCTCTGCTTCTGCTGCCATTGGGGACCTCAGGGGACCTCACAGCCCTCCTGTGCCCCCTCTTCACCACTCTCTTCCTCACCAGGGCCCATCCCCAGGGTGTCAGGCCCGTGCCCGGGGCACTCACACCACAGGAGCAGCGCCACCTTCCCGGCCATCCCGGTGTCCCCAGCCATGTGCACTGGCTGTCACTCGCTGCTGTGGCCACCGCTCCCCTGGCTGGCGGCTCTTTGGACGAAGGGGAAGGAAGCGAGGTCACATCTTGTCCTCACGTGTAGGTGGCCCTTGGTGGGGGCAGGCTGGGGACAGGATGGGGGAAGGCTGGGAACCTTGTGGGACATGGGGGTGATGGTGGGACATGGTGGGGACATTGTGTTGCCAGAATTTGGAGGCTGAGGTGGTGTAGGGAGCCAGGGATGGGTGTCCAGGGTAATGGGGTGCCCAGGGATGGGGTCCCAGGTAAATGGGGGTCCCAAGGGTTGGGTGGACTCAGACTTGGGCATGAGGGTCCCAAAACAACATGGCCTCCAGGGACTTCTGGTTATGAGATGGGGGCCATGGCATGGGGGTGCTAGTGGAAAGGGGGGCCCTGTGAGAATGGGGGCCCTGAGGAAATCAAGGTCCCCAAGGGAAGGGGTGTCCCAGGAAGTGGAATTACTCGGATGGGGTTCCTTGGGGTTGGAGATCCTGGGGAACTGCAGTCTAGGGATGGAGGTCCCAGGGAACGGGGGACTGAAGGAAATTGGGTCCCATGGTTGGGGTCCCAGAGGAATGGGGGTGTCAGGGATGGGGAGTGCATGGGGGGGAACAGGGGTCAGAGCTCCTGCCCTGGGTGTCTCAGATTTTGGGATGATGCAAGGGACCACAAAATCACCCCTGGAGTGTTAGTTTCCTGGCCAGGCTTTGCACGATGGTCCTGGGTACCTCTGCCTCTCCGTCCTCCCCTGCCCTGGATTTTTCCTCTCTTTTATCTCTTTTTTCCTTATTCTCCTCAGTTTTTGCCACATTCCCTCACCCCCAGTTCCTGGCTCAGCAATCCTGCGGTGCACCTGAGCAGGGAAGGGGTTGGGAGACGCAGGGGAGGGTGGAAAAAGGGGAACAGGGGATGCAGGGAAGGGTGAGGAGGATTTGAGGAACGGAGGTGTTGGGCTGTGCTCCCTCAACACTTAGACTTTCTTTGTCCTGGACAAGAGGGAAGAGGCCATTTGTGCTGAGAGTCAGATGGGAAAGGGGGTGTTCAGTCTCTGTTCCTGGGGGGGCACATCCAGGGGGGTCCTGTTCTCTAAGGTCTCTGTTCCAGAGTTCAGCTGGGGGAAACCAGTCCAGGGAGTGACACATCTTGGCATGGGGGGTCCTGTCCCAGGGGTGGCACATCCTGGGGACCCCTGTCAATGCAAGGCTGGGGCCCAGCCATGGCCCAGCCCCACTGCACAGGGATGGCCATTGCCCAGCCCTGCTCTGCCCAGCCCCAGGGGGCAGCCAGCACCTGAGGGTCCCCCTGCCCCCTTGGCTTTGATTCTGGCAGCTCTAGAGCTGCTGCAGAGGTGAGAATTCTGTGGGGGAAAAAGGCCTGGCTGTGGTTTGCTCTGCTCTGCAAGAAGCACAAACCAAAATGGGAGCCCAAGCAGTGGCTCTGTGAGGGCCTTTGGTGGTTTTCAGAGCTGAGCTGGCTGGAAACCCCCACGGCAGGGGCACCTGCGAGGTAACCAGTCCAGAAATGCAGCAATTGATCTTTTTGTCCCTGTCCCCAAAGGACTGAGAGAGCCCCAGAACTACTGGAAAT
Organism: Ammospiza maritima maritima; assembly: GCA_036010785.1. Classification (NCBI taxonomy): domain Eukaryota; kingdom Metazoa; phylum Chordata; class Aves; order Passeriformes; family Passerellidae; genus Ammospiza; species Ammospiza maritima. The sequence continues at coordinate 6,270 of JAYKTQ010000094.1, forward strand.
CCTACAACAATCTGCTCAACAACCTGACCTGGACCCTCCTTCTTGAACAAAACCTGCAGAGAGAATATTTGTGATCTGGATGTTCACAGCAGAAGAGAGGGAAAAGTGTGGAAATATTGAGCAGGGGCTGCACACGAGGGGCTGGGGAACAGGGGTGTCACAGCAGGAGCAGGGAGTGCCCAGGCAGGGGAATTCAGGGCAGGCTGGAGTGGATTTACCAGGGAATCAAAGCCTGGGCATTCCACCACGGGCATTTCCACAGATTCCTGTGCACTGTCCCAAGCATGGACAGAGCTTCTCCCCTTCCTCCATGGGAAGTCAATCAAGTTTCAGGGTGGGAATGAGCAGAATGGGGAGAGCTCCTAAAAATGGCACAAGAAAAAGCTTCCTTAGGGGCTGGGTTGCTGCCCAGCAGGCAGGGAACAGTCCCATGGAGCTGCTGGAAACTCAGGGACATTCCCCACTCTGTGTTATCCACAAGCAGATGCTGCTGTGGGATGCACCAAGGGACTGATAAAGGGAACTGAAAAATCTCATTTCTTTGTGATTTGCTTGTGTTTTTATTGTGAGGGACTTGTTGGGAAAGCAATGGATTCTACAAACCAGAGCATTTTGTACTTTGCCAGCTTGTATTTTATTGGGAAAATAATTGGTGTGGGAAAGAATTTTGCTTTTATTCTATGGATGTGTAATTTTGACTGAACCATTTGGGCATCAAGTGTTGCCTGGGATGGCTGAGCCAGGAAATTGGGGGAGCTGACCCAGGGGTGTGTGGGGCAGGGGCACAGAGACTCCCAGGACAGCCCTGGGGTGCCCCAGGGTGGGGGCTTTTCTAGGCTCTGTGTAATCCCAAAATCTGAGGCACCCCATGAAAGAGTTGTGACCCCTGTGCCCACCCAGACACTGTCCATCCCTGAAATGCCCCATTGCCCTGGGACCCCCATTGCCTTGGTCTGTCCTCCCTGGGGACCCCCATCCCAGGACTGCCATTGCCCAGCACAACCATTGCCTTGATCCCATCCCATGGGCTGCTTCTTCCCCCAGAACCCCTATTCCCGCGGGTCCCCTTTTTCCCGCTGCAACCCCAACCCTGACACCCACATGCCCATGACCCCAAATCCCTGGGGACCATGTTCTTACAGCACCCCCATCCCTGAATCCCCCCAGGCATGGAGACCTCAAATCCCCTGGACCCCCATTCTGCTGGACACCCATCCTTGGTTTCCCACATCCCCTGGGCACCCCCAGTCCTGGGAAGATCATCCCTCGCCATGTCCCCAGACTATGCAGCCTTGTCCCCATCCTGTGCCCAGCTTGTGGCCACCCTGCCCCCACCAAGGGCCACCTACACGTGGGGACGGACGTGACCTCGCTTCCTTCCCCTTCATCCGAAGAGCCGCCAGCCAGGGGAGCGGTGACCACAGCAGCGAGTGACAGCCAGTGCACATGGCTGGGGACACCGGGATGGCCGGGAAGGTGGCGCTGCTCCTGTGGGGTGAGTGCCCCGGGCACGGGCCTGACACCCTGGGGATGGGGAGGGGGCACAGGGGGGCTGCGGGATACCCTGAGGGTCCCCAATGCCAGCAGATCCAGTCCATGTTACCCACACTGGACCTGGGTGGGACTGGGGATGTAGGGTGGCTTTGGGGAGAGGCAGAGGGGGCAGGAATTTGGGGATAGGAATGTGGGGACAGGAATGTGGGGACTGGCACCTTTGGAATCGAGTAGCTCTGGGCATAGGGACAAGGGAACTGGGATGCAGGGACAGAAGGGGACAAGAATGGTGAGGATGCGGCCATGGGGAAGGGATCATGAGCTGGTGGGGGTGACCTGTCCTAGCATGGGCTGTGTCCCTGGTGTCCTCCTTGTACTTCAGGTGTCCACAGTGTCCCCATGTTCTTCCTCAGCCCAGGGTGGCCTCAGTGTCTCTGTTCCCAAGGCATCTGTGCAACATGGATGTGGTGCACGGGTGGCTGTGACACAGACATGTCCCCTGGAGTCTTAAAATCTTTTGGGGACCACCCAGACACACTTTCCCACAAGAACTGCTGTCTCCACAGGGACAACAATTTGGGGAGAGCCCCCACAGCCCTTGCTCCCGTGCTGCTGTCCCTGCAGTGCCACCCCCATCCAGCCCTGTCCCTTCTCCCTTCCAGCCCAGACCCTTGACCTCGCTGGTGAGTCCTCGGGGGATGCCATTGCCCCACCCCGCTGTACCCAGCCCCATGCTGGCCCTGGCAGGCTGGTGTCCCCTGTCACCCACAGGTGCCCAGACCACCCACCTCCTGGTGGAGCCCCCCTGGAGGCCGGTGGTGCTGTGGGACCAGGTGACACTGACCTGCCAGGGCTTGGGGTCTGCCAGTGCCACCACCTGGTACAAGGTGTCAGGGCTCGGGACCGCCGGTGTGGCCACCTGGTACAAGGATGGGCAACGCTTGTCGCAACAAGGAAGCGATCACTTCAAGCCCAAGATGAAAGGCACCTACTGGTGTTGCAGACCCGGAACCGGGCACAGCCTGCCTGTCATCATCTCTGAGAGTGAGGGGGATTTGAGTGTCCCCAGCCTGGCACTCACCAGACCTTTAGGGTTCTGGGTGGGCTCTGTTCCATGGGTCACCCCCTGCTCTGGGGACATGCCAGAGAATCCCAGTCTAGGGGTAACTGTGTTGAAATCAGGGACCCCAGTGCACTGGATGTGAACCAGTGTGGGGGTCCTGGTGCCATCGGGTGTGACAGGAGCCTTCTGTTCGCCAGACTGCTTGGTGCTGCAGGTGCCGGTGCGGGCGCTGCTGGAGGGGGACATGGTGACACTGTGCTGCCAGGGCTGGCGGAACAGCACGGTCACCTCAGCGTCCTTCTCCCATGAGGAGAAAGAACTAGGGGGCTGCACAATGGGACTGAGCTGTCCCTGTCCTCTCTGCAGCTGCACCACAGTGGCCGCTACAGCTGCAAGGGCTGGGTGGACTACTGGGGGTGGAAGGAGTCAGCGCCGGTGCCAGTGCCAGTGCCAGTTCAGAATGAGCAGCCCACAGCTGCCACCCTGATACCTCCACAGCCCCTCCCCAGAGACTCGGGGCCACAAGTCTCCCTCCCCTCTCTTGCCCTGAGCCTTCCTTGGTACCAGTGCTGGACGGTCCCCTCCAAGCCCACTGTGGGGTCCCCCCTGACTCTCACCTGTCTCAGCACCCCCAGCACACTGCAGCCCCGAGCCCCCCTCCTGCACGTGTTCTACCGGGACGGGCAGGTGGGGGGGGGCCCACAGGGGTCCCGCAGCTGCTGGTGCCCGCCGTGGGGGTCTCCCACTCGGGGAATTACAGCTGCTTCTTGGAGGCGCAGCAGGGGTCGGTGGAGCCCTTTTGTTCCTGCTCCTGCTCGTGGGTGTCACTGTGGCCTGGCACCGGTGGCACCGTGTGGGTGGGTGACAATGAGGGGACAGGGGTCCCAGGGAGCTGTAGAGGTTCCTAGAGTTGGAGAGCAATAGGGCAGCACCCACAGCCCCAGAACAAGGTCCTGTTTGGGGAGGGTTTCTGTCCTGCTGGGCTTTGAGTCCTTGAGGCTGATTTGGTAAGGGGCACTGGCGAGGTTCATGGATTCTGGGGGGCTTCAGGGATACTTAGGGGTCCTGAGAGGAATTGAGGGTTCTGTGGGGGTTCAGGAATCCTGAGAGGGTTCAGGGCCTGGGACCCCACAGTCACCCCTCCACTCTTTCCTCTGCGACTGCCAGGAAGAACCAGAAAAGATGAGTAGGGGGCTCAAACCACACTCTCCCCTTTTACCCCAATCCCCAAAACCTCCCATTCCCTCCCCCACATCCCCTTTATTCCCTCAGGGACCCCCGGGATGCCCCGGCCCCCCCAGAGGAGGGAGAGGTGCTGTACACCCACGTCGTGGTCACCAAGAGGGCAGGGGGTGAGTACGGGGGACACACACAGAGGGACACGTCACCCATGAGTGTCACCCCACCCAGATCCCACAGCCCATGTCTTTTGCAGGGTCCCCCTGTGCCACCACCGTCCAGGATCCCCGGGTGACCTACGTGGAGCTGCGGGTACCCCAGGGGCGACCACGGGAACCCGGTGACATCTACGGGAATGTGCTGTGACACTGGGGTGAACTGGGGGGCACTGGGGGTCCCCACCCATGGACACCCACTCATGTGTGTGCTGCCACTAAAAACTGCCCCTGTTCCTCCCCATGGGGGCACACAGATGCCAAAGGGCTGAGAGAAGGACCATCTCCTGCAACAGCAAGGAGAGAGAATAAAACCAGCAGCAACAGCAACAAGGTTCGGCATCCAAATGGTCACACAAAAAACGATTTCCAGGCAAAGTCACCCAAAAAGGAACAAACCCTGAACACTTCCCCAAGCACGTTTCCTCCACCAGAGGAACCTGACAGGGCCCTGGACTTTCTTTGCTCTGATGGCCAAAGCTGCCATTAGGAGGCTCTGGATTCTCTTGTCCCCTGCCCCAAACACTTCCTCTGATGTGTTCACCACACGAGGATCTCACAAAGGCCCTTTAGGGGTTCCAGAGCCTCCCACTTTGCCAGGGCAGTCGGGATCAGGCCATGGCGCAGGGCGGGATGTCAGAGACAGGAAAAGTTTGATGTATGGAGACATTTTGGAACAGCTGTGTGTGGCAGGGGTGGGTCAGGCACTGCTTCTGCTCAGAAGGTCCCATCTGTCCATCTGTCTTTCAGCCATGACAAACTGGGTACAGTGTGAGGCTCTGCCAAAGCCAGCTCCTGAGTGTCCGGGTGACCAGAAGTGCCAGCTGGGGAGAGGGCACTTGGTGGCCTAACTGGCTTAAAGGGCAGAGTTTGAGGCAGCCCAATCCCTGACCATGGCTGCTCTTGGGGTGCCTTTCCCATCCACTCTGAAACCCAGGAATTGGCAACTCATTTAAATGAGAAATATCTGGCAAGAAAATTGGGAGCGCTCCTGGAATGGAAAGGAGACCCATGTCTAAAATTTTTTAAATTTGAAAAAAGATTTGGCGTTCAGGCAAAAGTGCAGGAAAAGGAATAACAACTCTTTACTGGGAAATTTGTAAACCAGAACAGAACAAACAACACAAACCCACAACTTTCCCTCCCGCTCGGCACTGTTGGTTTTTGCGGCAGTTATAACCGCGGCCAGCAGGGGGCGCTGCAGGGAGCACTCCCGGCCAGCAGGGGGCGCTCCGGTCCAGCTCCATCCCCTCAGGGGCCATGGCGGCCTCGGACGGAGGGAGGAGGGCAAATCGCTCCTTTTCCAAACTCACGGGCACCAATCGGTCCTGGCACCACCACCGGCAGCGGGCAGAAGCCGCCAAGGCAGCAGGTTGGATCCCAGTGCCCACTGGCAGTGTAGCAGTGTCCCGGGGCCAGGCACACGCCCTGTGCAGCACCCGTGACTGCTCTCCATGATCCCGAATGGAAGGAAGGCAGCGCCTGACCCAGGCAGGTCTCGAGTCCACAGTAGCACCTCTGGTGGCTTTGTGCCACAATTCCTGCAAACCCTGAGCCTTTCACTCCTTTTTCCTTTTCCAGCCCTGGTACATCAGCTCTGGAAATGTTGAATTGCCTTGGGATTGTCAGCACTGAGCGCCTGAGGAAAGCTGGTGCTCCGTGCTGACTCTGCCAGAGCTTGTCCGGGGCCACCAGAGCACGTTTGGAGTTCCTGCTCTTCCTTGGCCACTGCTGATCCCCATACAATATCCCCAAGGGGAGGAGGAGGAGAAGTAGAGCAGAGCCACAGCCCCGAGGGCTCTGCAGCTGCAGCTGGAGCACAGGTACAGCCCAGGCTGGGAGCAGTGCCTTGGGACAAAATGGGGCAAACTTGGAACTGTGTTGGTCAATGCCCCTGTTCTGCTCTGGGAACAGCAGACCCTTACAGAGTAGTGGTGATTAGGGACGGGATTCCTGTAATTTAGCCATGCTCCTAAAGCATCCCTGTGCACAAACACACGACTCTGCTGCCTCTCCCTGGGATTTTGGGATTCTGTGGCTGAGGCGGGAGCGGCTGGATGAGGTGTCCCAAGCGAGCAGCAACTGCTGGCATTTTTTCACAAGCATCCTTATATCAGCGATTTCACAAATCTTAATTAACAACAGACATAAAAACTATATCTTTGTAACAAAGTTACTTTAACATTACATATAAAAATTCCATTTTATTATTTGTAAAATTCCAGTAATATAATATGTATTTAGAATACTTGGTGAGAGGGACAAAGTGATCAATTGCTGCATTTCTGGACTGGCTCCCCCTCAATGTCTCTGCAGTGGGGTTTCCAGCCAGCCCTGCTCTGAAAACCATCATAGGCGCTCGCAGAGCCACTGCTTGGGCTCTCTTTGGGGTTTGTGCTTCTTGCAGAGCTGAGCAAACCACAGGCAGGCCTTTGTCCCCCTCACAATTCTCACCTCTGCAGCAGCTCTAAGGCTGTCAGAATCAAAGCCAATGGGGCAGGGGGGACCCTCAGGTGCTGGCTGTCACATGGGGCTGGGCAGAGCAGGGCTGGGCAATGGCCATCCCTGTGCAGTGGGGCTGGGCCATGGCTGGGCCCCACCCTTGCATGGCCACTGGCTTCAAGGAGCAGGAGTTTGGGAGCTCCTTCCTGCCCACGGCTCCATTCCCCAGCGGCTCTTGCTGGCTCAGATCCTGCAGGGAACACCAGGAGCTGCCATTCCCCAGGACAGGAGCCCCTTGTCCAGCATGTGTCCCCCCTGGGACAGGATCCCCCCAGGACAGGAGACCCCTGGATGTGCCTCCCCCACCCCCCCCAGGGCAGAACCCTCCTCCCATGTGACACTCAGCACAAACGGCCTCTTCCTTCTGCTGCAGGAGAGAGAAAGTGGAAGTGTAGGCAGAGGGAAAGCTGCACTCCTCCATCCCCCACAGCCCCCCAGCCCTCCCTGCAGACCCCTCACCCCTGCTTCCCCCACCCTGGACTCCCCCAACACGTTCCCTGCTCAGGAGCTCCCCAGGATCACCAAGGCATGAATTGGGAGGTTGTGAAACTGAGGAATAAAAGGAAGGAAATGGAAATGAAGAATGGGAAATGCCCCTGGAGGTTGTGGTGGCACAGACCCAGAGCTCCTCTGAATCCCCTCTGGTTGCCCCCCCAAATCACGGGCAACCCAGCAGGCAGCGCCAGCCCCTGAGTCTTCCCAAAATCCGAGGCAGCCAGGGAAGGAGCTGTGACCCACATGCACATCCCGTCACTGTCCATCCCTGGCAAACTCATTCCCCTGGGAAGTTGGCCATGGGACCCCCATTCCTTCTGTCTCCCCTTTCCTGAGACCCCCATCCCAGGGCTGCCATGCCCCAGGAACTTCATGGCCCAGGACCCCATTCCCAAGGAACACTCTCCCATTCATTCAATGCCCTGAAATCCCCATTCCCCCGGGACTTTCATTCTCCCAGGTCCCCCCATTCCCCCTGCACCCATCCCTGGCACAAAAATCTCTTGATGAGGGATTTATTACAATTAAAAAATTTTCTTATATACACTTTTAAAGTTTTAAATGTACTTTACCTTTCTCCTAGTCTCATCTCAAAACAAAAAAGAAATAAATACTTTCTGATAAATGCACTAATAATTAACCAACACTAAACCCACCACATTAATATTACATTAACTGAAATATCTCAAATTAGCAAATGAAAACCATGACACCAAATCCCTGAAGCCCACCTTCACCTGGGACTCCCATCCCTGAGTCCCCCCCACCCTGGGGACCCCCATTCCCATGGCACCCCAACCCCCGTGACTCCCCCTCCTCATGACCCCAATTCCCCATGCACCCATTCCCTGGACCCCCATTCCCTGGACTCCCCATTCCCCTGGACACCCATCCGTGGCTCCCCAAACCCCCTGAGCCCCCCTGCTCCTGGGAAGCCCATGTCCCACCGACCCAGAGACAGCCTTGTTCCCAGCATGACCCCACCCTGCCCACAGCCTGTCCCCAGCTTGTGGCCACCCTGCCCCCACCAGGTGCCACCTACACATGGGGACGAGATGTGACCTCGCTTCCTTCCCCTTCATCCAAAGAGCCGCCAGCCAGGGGAGCGGTGGCCACAGCAGCGAGTGACAGCCAGTGCACATGGCTGGGGACACCGGGATGGCCGGGAAGGTGGCGCTGCTCCTGTGGGGTGAGTGCCCCGGGCACAGGCCGCACTGGTAGTACCCCGGGGATGGGCACTGGTGAGGCAGAGACTGGTGGGGAGGGGGCACAGGGGAGCTGCAGGGTTCCCTGAGGTTCCCAATGCCAGCAGAGCCAGAGCATGAAGTGACCGGGGTCATGGGGTGGCCGTGGGGACAGGAGAGGGTGAACAGGGCTGGAGGGACAGGAATGTTGGGAGAGGCATCCTGGGGCTGGGGCGTCTGTAGGGACAGGGACACAGGGATGCAGGGGCGCAGGGACAGGGAGAAGAAGACAAGCACAATGTGGATGGGCCATGGAGACAGAGGCCATGGGGCTGGCAGGGGAGACCTGTGCTAGCACAGTGTACCCATCAAGACATCTGTGCCACACCAATTCCCTCAGGGGGACAGTTCAGGGGCAGCCTCTATGACCCATTCCCCTGTGCACAACTGTCCCCATGGTGCCACACTCACTGAGCCCTGTCCCCTCTCCCTTCCAGCCCAGACCCTTGGCCTCGCTGGTGAGTCCTCATTGTTTGCCATGGCCCAACCCCGCTGTCCCCAGCCCCACACTGGCCCTGGCAGGCTGGTGTCCCCTGTCACCTGCAGGTGCCCAGACCACCCAGCTCCTGGTGGAGCCCCCTTGGAGGCCAGCAGTGCTGTGGGACCGGGTGACACTGACCTGCCAGGGCTCAGGGAACACTGGTGTCACCACATGGTACAAGGATGGGTGGCGCTGGAGGCAGGAGAGACACAACCGCCTCACTGTCCCTGAGAAAGGCAACTACACGTGTGAGAGACCCGGCACTGGGCTCAGCCCTCCTGTGACAGTCTTAGATGGTGAGGGGGGTTTGGGTGTCCCTATCCTGGCACCAGCATTGACCCCGGGGCTCTGGGTGGGCTCTGCTCCATTGGTCACCTCCTGTTTGACCAGAGCCTGTCCCCTACTCTGGGGGCTTCCCAGAGCATCCCAGTGCTGGCAGACCCTGTTTGTGGATTTGGGGATCCCTGGTGTGCTGTGTATGAGCCAATATGGGGGTTGCGATGGCATTGGGACCCGCCAGGTCCCCGCAGTGTAACAGGACCCCCGTGTCCCACAGCCCCATTGGTGCTGCAGGTGCCGGCACAGGCGCTGCTGGAGGGGGACACGGTGACACTGCACTGCCGGCGCTGGCGAGACAACCTGGTCAGCTCAGTGTCCTTCTACCATGAGGAGAAGAAACTGCAGGAGCTCCGTGATGGGACTGAGCTGTCCCTGTCCCCTCTGCAGCTGCAACACAGCGGCCGCTACAGCTGCAGGGGCTGGGTGAAATCCACGGTATCACGACGATGGGAGAAGTCGGAATCAGTGACAGTGACAGTGCATGGTGAGCACTCCACAACTGTCACTCCAAACCCCTCACAGCCCCTCCCTAGTGACTCGGGCTCACAAATCTCCCTCCCATCTCCTTTCCAGAGCTTTTTCCAGTGCCGGTGCTGGAAGTTCACTCTGAGCCCACCAATGGGTCCCCCCTGACTCTCAGCTGCCTCAGCACCCCCAGCCCCATGCGGCCCCGAGCCCCCCTCCTGCACCTGTTTTACTGGGACGGGCAGGTGGTGGGGGGCCCACAGGGTTCTCCGCAGCTGCTGGTGCCCACTGTGGGGGTCTCCCACTCGGGGAATTACAGCTGCAAGGTGCGGTCCGAGGGGGGGTCCGTGCGGAAGAGCAGCGTCCGGCTCCATGTCACGGTGCGCAGTGAGTGTGGGGATGGGCACGGGGAGCCCTCACAGCATCCTCGGGTGCCCTGCCTGGGTACCTCCATTACTGCCCCATTCCCCCCGTCCCTCACTGGGTCCCTTCACCCATCTCTGTGTCAACCCCACCCCTCTCTGCTGTTTCCCCGCAGTCCCAAAGTCCCACCATACCCTCTCTGGGTCTCCATACCCTCACTGGGGTCCTCCCATCTCCCGCTCCATGTGTCCCCTCATTAAACCCCCCATCCTTCCTTGGGGTACCTATCCAAGCCCCCCCACCTCCGCAGCTCTGCACCTCCTCTCCTCTCCCTCACTGGGCTCTCCCTGCCCCTCCCTGACCTCCCCCCAAGTCCCTCAGTGTCCCCTGGTGTCACCCCCTCCCGCGGGGGTTCTCTGGGTGTCTCTGTCAGTGCAGCCTAGTTCTGAGCTGCACGGTGGCCACAGGGACAGGTCACCTGTCCATTTCCTGGTGCCCGGGAGGGCTCAGGGGCACCACTTGGCACTGGTCCCACCTGGAGCTGCACCACACTGGGGACAATGGCAGCGGCCATTGTCAGGCGGCCATGCCAGGGACAGCATGGCTGAGAGTGTCCCCCTGAATGTCACTGTCCTTTGTGAGCGGGACCCTCAGACTGGGGGTGACCCCACCCATGGCACCCCCATCCACCTCACCAGGTGCCAGCCCTGTCTGTGTCCCCACAGTGCCCGTGGCCAATGCCACCATCACCCTCAGTCTCCTGTCACACCTGGTGCGCTCAGGAGACAAAGTGACCCTGTGCTGATCGGTGCAGGTGGGCTCAGCCCCTGTCACCTTCACCTGGCTGCACAATGGGCAGGAGGTGGCCTGGGGTCCCCTTCTGGAGCTCAGGGCTGTCGATGTGGGACATTCGGGCACCTACCAGTGCATGGTCACCAACCAACAGAATGGGCACCAGGCACTCAGTTCAGAGCTGGCCCTGGAGGTGACAACACAGGGACAGGGCACAGGTAGAGTGACACAGGGTCACAGGGGGAGTTCAGGACCCCCGGGGTTCTGGGTGACCCTTATGTGTCTCTCTCTGTCCCCAGCAGTGGTCGCAGGGGTCTGTGGGTCCCTCCTGTTCCTGGTTCTGCTCCTGGCTGTCATTGGAGGCTGGCACTGGTGGCACCACCCAGGTGGGTGACAATGGAGGGGGAATGGGGGTCCCAGGGATTGGGGTGCAGCCCCCAAAGAGTTCAGGGTCCAGATGGCGGCACCAACAGCTCCTGACTTGGGTGAAGCTGAATCCCCAGAGATCTCACCTGGAGGTCCTGGGGGATTTGGGGAGGTCCTGCAGGGTCGTGCAGGGACATTGGGGCTTCTGTCAGGGGTTTGGAGGAGTTTGGGGACTCAGTGGATTCAGTGGGTGATTCAAGGCTCATTAGGAGTTTCAGGGATGCACCAGGCTCCTGGGGGCAGTCAGAGATCTCAAGGGTGTTCAGAGGCCCTGAGGACTCCATAGTCACCCCTCCCCCCTTTCCTTTGCAGCCCTCAGGAAACAGCAGGAAAGGTGAGTGGGGGGTCCAGGCCTGAACCCCCATTTTATGTTCATTACAACCCCCCACACCCCCACAGACACCCCCTTATCCTTGCAGGGGCCCCCCAGGGCCCTCGGCCCCTCCAGAGGCAGGGGAGGTGCTGTACAGTGTCATGAGAAACAAGAAGGCAGAGGGTAAGTACAGGTGGGGGGACAGGGACATGTCACCCTAGGGGTGTCACCTCCCATCCAAGTTCCCCCACCCGGTGTCTCTTGCAGTGCCCCCCTGTGCCACAACCCCCCAGGTGACCAATGCAGAGCTGCCAGGACCCCATGGGCAACAGCAGGACTCCAGTGACATCTACGAGAACATGCTGTGACACTGGGGGCACAGGGGGCACTGGAGATCCCTGCCTGAGGGCACCTCCCACTGTGTGTCCGCCCCCCAGCTCCCGTGGATGCCCACCGTGCCATGGGGGGATGATCACAAGTGTGGGGTCCCATGTGAGGCTGCCCAGAGCTCTCTGTTCCAGTGCTCCCAGTGCTCCCAGTACCCCCAGGATCTCCCCATTCCCTCCCCCAGTACCATGGGGCACAGCATCACTGTCCCTCTTATGCGACCCAAAACACAGCTTTTTCATTAAACCAGGAAAATTGGTTTTTGTTTGTTCAGCTCTGCCCTGTTTGGCTCAGGAAGGAGGGACCTGGCCATGTTGTTGCGCCGATCTTTGTGGGATTTTTGGGGCTCTGTCTTGGTTTGAAAGACAGGTGTCTGTTAAAGAAGGAAGGAACTTCTCTGGAAATGGAAAATATAAACCCCTTCCCTCTGAATTATTAAAATTTTGGAATTAAGGGGCTCTCAGGTAAAGATATGGGAGTAGGAATAACAGTAGGAAGATGCAAAAATAAAAATAAAATTTGTTATAGATAAATAATGAGATTATTGGCCCTAACAATTAAGGAATGAATGCTGTGTGAATATTTCAAGAAGATTTCTTGATGTATAGGGATGTTATTGTAGTTTATTGTTTAGATGCCCTCTGTTCTCCTCACAGTCCCCTTTCCCCATCCTCTGTATTGTCGCCACCGGGCAGCCTGGGTTATTTAGCACAGGTAAAAGGAAGGCGCGTACGTGTGCCCCTCCTACAGGGCAGCTGAGAATGAAAAAGCTCCTTGCTACTGGAGGGCACAGCATGACAACACCTGACGCACCAATCAAGTTGCAGGAAAGCAATCTCCACCAATAAACGGCAAAGAAGCGTTGACTGACAGACTTTGGGAGGGGCTGTAAGTTTTCGGTGCTGTTTAGGTGGCCTGGAAAGGCCCAGGGATGGCCTTGAAGAGCCCGGCGCTTCAAAGGACGAGGAGAGACTTCTGATCTTGTCTCGGTCTTGGTGTTTATTAATTGTTTATCTAAAAGATTTTCTTTCAGCCCGACAGAGGTCTGCACTGCAAGTCAGCCATGGGCACACTGCGAGCCCCCGGGGCGGTCACTTATCTTTATACCCGAAGTTACGTGTACAATATTTATCATTTCTCCCCAATACCTTCTACCCTTATTAACCGGTGCACTTTTAGTAATAACCAATCCCCAAGTGCCACCATCACCACAGAAGATGGAGGCCAAGAAGAAGAAGAAGAAGAAGAACAGGACAAGCCCCAATTCCTCCATCTTACTTCTTTAGACCCCCCTGTACAAAAATCCTAAACCCTGTGTTTTACACTTTAACTAACTTATCCCTTCACCATTCACCCAGTGAAACCTTCCCAGTCCTCATACATCGTCTCCTGTGTCGGATCAAAGTCCAGCCACCAGACACTTCTGGCAACATTCCAGGACTCCCAAGCCCCCCAAGGGTGGTCTCGGCCTCTCTGCACCTCCATCCTGAGGTGCTGAGATCCCACAAGGGGCCAGGGTTGGCTGATGCAACCCCCAGAGGTATAAAAGGTGAAGCGCCCGTCCCACAGATGAGCTGTGTGGTAAGCAGCCATGAGGGAGGCTCCCAGGCCTGTTTTTCCATATTGTTATGTTTGCCCAATTATCCCATCATCAAAAAACCAAACAATATTAGAGGTAGCAGCAATTTGAATTGAAAAGTTTAGAAAATATATAAAATTGGATACACTTGAAATATTAAGAATATAATTTGATTAAAAATAAGGAATAATTCGGTTCCAATAATAGCGCATAAGCAAAAGATAACCGCGGGGTACGGAGTGCAGGACTCTTGGACCCTTGCCACCTCACGTAGGAGCTTGCCAAGTGAAGATTCCCCCCTTATATGCCATGTGTCAATGTCATCTCCTCCCATTTTCGATTCATCACACTTCTACCTCCGCCCTCATCACCACCTTTACCGTGCATGCACCACCACTTGTTTTGGGGGTCACACAAGTCTTTGGGGGTTGCCACTGATGAAGGCCTCTATTCTTCATCGATGTCCTTTAATTCACCTTTGGGTTACACATGCACATCAAGCCAGTACAATGAAAGCCAAAACTAACATATTACTGCATTTAAGAATCAAAGTTATAAATCTCTTACAGCTAGCATTTTCCTGGGACCCAACCAGATTGTCCCTTCTTTTTGTTAATTTTTAGTAACTGTTATCTCTTGCTTTTTCCTCCTGTCCTTCAACATCTGCAGGGAGGGGGTGGAACCCCTCCTATCTCTTTCTTTTTTGGCATTACAACTTTTAAATGTTTTATTATTTGCAATTGTTAATTGCTGTATCAATATTGATTGTGGTTTCAATTTTACAGCACGAATCATACCAATTTTCCACACATGCAATCCTTTGGTTTTCATTGCTTGTTAAGACTATTAAAAAAATATTGTTGCTGGGTGATTCAGAGTTAGCCCATGTGTGTTAAGTGTAGTCTACAGGGGATAAAGAGAAGGAAAAGAGAAGTACTAATACATCCTGATAAGTTGGGAAATTAAGATAGCATGAAGAATGAATAACACAAGAAGTAAAGATGGTATAAAAAGAGTCCACTAGAATGTAATTTAGCAGATGAGAAAGATTTGGCAGGAATCCCAGAGGGTAATTTTTCAGGGAAAGGTAATCTGATGAAATACTCTTACCCAAAAGTAGGCTTGGTATCAATTAGAAAGTGGTGAGAAGTCACCCCCTAATGGAACTTTACGATACACTGTTCCAGTTGATGTTCTTTTTAAGACAAGAAGAAAAATGAGATCCAGTGATATATGCAGACATCCTTTTTACCCTGAAGAATAAACCTGAGTGTCAGAAAGAATGTGGCTTTGATTTGGCCTCACAGGACTTTTAGTCCTAACTTTGGAAAGAGATAAGAGGCAGAAAAGAAAGACATGTCATTCAGCATTCAGCATAAGGCAGAGATGTTTGAAATTGGCTCCAATGCACCAGGAAGATTGTGTTCTAGGTGTCCAAGACTTAGAGCCGAGTTAGCCCAGGCCAGCACGGGTACACTCCCCCTGAGGCAACCACTCTGGCCCCTGAATGAAAGCCAAATGGCAGTGAGGATGAGATGAATAATCCAGGTGAGGGGACAATTTCAGAGAGCCCCAGTGACAAGCAGCCCAAGGAATAAAACCAAGAAAGCTTTGCCTTTAGTCACCCCCTTAAGGCAAGTCTTGAGTCCCCCAGGAGAAGCCATGTGGGTGAACATCTGCTTTTCTACTAGTGACCTGAAGAGTTGGTGGGAAAAAGTTAAAATGGATAGAGAAAACTCTAGCAAAGTAGCAAAAAGATTGGAGTTCATAGTCAAGAGTCAAGAGCCAGAATGAGGTGATACTGATTTCATGTTGACAGAGCTAACCAAACCAGCAAAAGAGTTGGTGATCAAGGTAGCCAGAGCACGTGTGCAGGGACAAATTGCTAGTGGAGCCTTACAAGGTACAGTGGACCAGCTGTGTCCTATTGTAAGCTGTTGGGACCGGCGGGAGAAATGCAGCACGCCATATGAGTGATCAGCAAATCTCAAACTTTATTGATAGGTACACATCTTTATATCAGTGTTAATGAATCTCATACATATTGCAAAAGCAAGCTCACTATTGGTTAGTTACTTATCAGGCAACTATGCCTACTTCTGCCTTCTCGTGCATATTTTATTGAAACTTTGCTTTGTATTTCTGCCAAAGATGCTCTCCCCTATTCTACTGTTGCACCAAGGGCACCATATCCTTGCCTGTTATTGTACACTGACTACTGGCTTCTATGTTTGTCCTTTTCAAGCTTAACAAGCGGCATTATGTCGACGTGACCTTTCTCAGCTAACCAACTGTCCACAAAGCTCTCCACACTTCCCCCGTTTTTCTGTTGAATAAGCATAGTCTGATTAAATGCAGCAGATATCATCCTTTGAACCATGTTCTGTAAGCACATGCAAAAACACGGCAAAATTAACACTACTAACAGAGCTATAATGCCCACTATAATGCCAACTTTAACAACAGAACGTAGCCATGATCCCAGGCCTAGCAATGAGAGCCATCCATCAATACCGAAACCTGATTCTACCTGTAAGTTTCCAGTTAACCTTTGCAATTCAGCGAGCTGGGCATAGATGGACTGCGAATGGTCAGAAAGATTCATGCAACACATGCCTTCAAATTCTTCACAGCCATGGCCTTGTGCAAGTAAAAGAAAGTCAATCGCAGCTCTATTTTGAAGCGTTGCGTGACGAATAGAATTAACATCAAGCAAAAGGCTAGCAAGTGCCAGAGAGGTGGCATTGGTTTGCTTTGCAAGCCAGCATCCCAACTTATTTAGGGTACCATGGGCACCTGCGGCTGCCACCCCTGGAGTCAGAAAGGATGCTGCAATTATGGCCCCTGGGAATGAAAATTTTACATCGTCCCTACAGTCAGCAGTAAATGCATGGATCATTCTCTTATGTCGACGATGGCGGCAGCTCATGTTTAATATCATGGACGTATTGGGAGTAAGCAGAGACAGCCGTCCAATTGTACATGGCCCAATGTACGTGCAGCATTGATGGGACACCAGGCCAAGCACGGTCCCCACAGATTAGGAAGTAACCTGCTGGCAGTTGAATAGGGTCATTTGATGAGATTGACACTTTCCCTGTGGTATAATTGCACCAAGCTGTTGCATTATGATACACAGCCATGCTGGAAGTTACAATAGTGGAATGGTTTTTTGCTGAAAGCTGGCTTCTATGGTAAAAATTAATACATGCATCTGCCATCACTGAAGCTAACAGCTCCAGTTCTTGGAGTTCCTGTGGTGCAATGGGGAAGTGAGAAACCCATTGGTCCCAATTATCTACACTTGTCTTAGGATTGTCAGTTTTGCAGGTGGGTACACCTGAGGGACATGGCCAGGGATCTGCTGGTAGTCCTACCAAGCAAGTCGTAAATGGATTACCGTGAGAAGATAATGACAGGCAAATAGCCTCCTGGTTAGTTAAGTTTGCCAGGGCGACCCAAATGTTAGTCTTAGGCTGAGGTGGGGCGCATGCATCATGAGTTTTCATTTCTCCGGCAGCATCTGCACTGTCTGCTAAGAGGGTGAGGATTAGCAATGTAAAGCATAAATGTGCCACATCACCCTGGTTTCCCCAGGTGCTGCTTTGAACCATCCAGACATTTGGGAGATAAACATGTTTCCCACAAGTCGTTAAGAATGTCTCTTCTTTCCTTTCCTCTTCTTTCTCCTTGATCTGCCCAGATTTAACATCTTTAGGTCTCTCAGACAATTGTCCCACGCTTGGTTGGGATCTTGATCTGCAGAAATTGGACCTATTATACTTGTTTGTGAAAGGGGAATACCCTTACCACACTTAGTCTGTAAAATATGCGACTTGGACTGTCCCAAAGCACGTTTAACTAAATGCTGAGTTTCCCACCTAAACCATGCAATAATTTTCTGTTCTGGTGATTCACACAACTGTAACCCTTGGTAGCCAGGTAATTCTGTAAAGGCCTGAAGTTCTGCTTGCCAGGAGCCCAACTGCCAATAAAATCCACAGATCCTGCACCACAATTCAGGTAATTGAGTCTGATGTACCCACTTAGTTTGCTGACAACCCCCGCAAAAGAACAATACCCATGCAGCTCTCTATTATGACAATCAATACAAGCTAGGTTCTTAAGCCCTCTAAATTCCAATGTAGAAAGCGCTTGAAGCAGGCTTAATATATAATCTAGGGATTTACAACAATCAATCACTCGGTCAATAGCCAAAATACACTGTCCTTTCAGTTTAAGAAGTATTGGTCGAAGGATGATCAACAGCTTCGTCTCTATTCACTGACAGTCTTCTGTGCTCAGTTGATGGAGTTCTGGTTGTTCCATCTAACACAGCTGCTCGGGTCCATTCAGCAGGTACCCATAAGGATCCTGTAGGGGTAGAGACACAAAGATATCCTCGGCCCCAATATAACACCTTAGCAGGACCTTGCCATTGTCCTGTTTTGGGATC
Organism: Ammospiza maritima maritima; assembly: GCA_036010785.1. Classification (NCBI taxonomy): domain Eukaryota; kingdom Metazoa; phylum Chordata; class Aves; order Passeriformes; family Passerellidae; genus Ammospiza; species Ammospiza maritima. Next base: position 24,063 of record JAYKTQ010000094.1, read on the forward strand.
TCTGTATTTTACCCATATGTCTTGCTTTACACTTTCTTTCTCCTGTACATAGTGGCGAATTACAGCAGGAACCTTGCTTTCCCCAAAAACACACAAGTGATTTAAAACAAATAAACACCTTAACAGTCTTTCTTGCGGCTCTCTAATATCCTTGTATTTACCTAGATATCTTTTCAAGGTACCATTAGCTCTTTCTACGATTGCTTGCCCTGTCAGGGAATTAGGAATGCCTGTCACATGTTCTATCCCCTACATTTGCATAAACTGCTTTATTCTTTTTCTGCAGTAGGCAGGCCCGTTATCTGTCTTAATACACCGTGGCACTCCCATTACAGCAAAGCAGCTGCTGAGATGCCTCTCCTCTTGTCCAGCTTTCTCACCAGTCTGTGCTGCGGCCCATATGAAATGACTATAGGTGTCTGTAGTAACATGCACATACTTCATCCTACCAAACTCAGCGACATGTGTGACATCCATTTGCCAGGTCTCATTTGTATTCAACCCTCTTGGGTTAACCCCCAGACCCAACCCGCAGCCCCCATTATGATGACTACAATGGGACAGGCTTTGACTATTGCCCGTGCCTTGTCCATAGATATCTGAAATTCTCTATGGAGGCCCTTGGCATTTTGGTGAAACATGGAATGTGCCTCTCTGGCCATAGTTTGCCTGGGAATTGGAGTCACTTGTGTAATTGAGACTAACTTATCTGCTACATGCATTACCCTCTCCCAGACCAATATCCCATTTGTGACTTCTGATATGGATAACAGAAAAGGGATGTTTTCTCAGCTTAATTGCCCTCTGTAACTGAATAAACAGGTCATGTAACCTCCTGTTTTGAACCTCTTTTACAGAGGCATCCTCTATTTGCTCACACACTCCTGCAACATACAAAGAATCTGTCACTATGTTGAGGGGCCCCAAAAAAAGCATCATGGCCCATACAACAGCCAATAGCTCCATTGTTTGTAAAGTATTCAACTCGGAAGCCTGGAGAATCTGATGGTGCCATTGTCCCTTTTCCTGCCAGGTCACTGCAGCAGTTCTTGATTTTCTTCCTGCATCCATGTAGGCTGTTATAGCATCTGACAGGGGCTTCTGTGATCCTTTTGGGCATTGAATCCAACCCCACTGCCCTACCCAGTTCAATGGTATATTGAGAATATCATCAGTGGCGATCACGCTTCCAGCTCCCAGCAGGGCCTCTTGTAATTCCATACTGTTTATCAGGTACCAGGTCAATGTATCTTTCTTCATTGATATCCGTATCTGATCAGGCTCCTTTCCCGTAATCTGTAATCCCGTTCACAACCCTTCTTTAGCAGGACAGCCAAAATTTCAATTTTTTGAAGAAGGGTTTTATGCTATTGAAGTGGAGGAGATATCCATTCTAAGGCCCACGCCTCCCCCGTTTTACTGTCTTGCTGAATAAGTGCACCCAGTAAAAATTTAGTTCCAATCAAACTGTCAGCTGTATGGGGAGGTTAAGATCTCGTCTCCAGACACTGCCCTGTGTCACACAGTCCAATATCTGCTGAAGTGCTTTAACCTGCTCAGAGGTTATATGGACAGGTTGTGCTGGGTCAGTCCCTTTTAGTAAAGGTCGAAGTTCATCTAACAACTCATTTGGGATGCCCACAATAGGGCGCAGCCATTGCAGATGACCAAGTAACTTTTGAGCATCATGCAATGTATGTATTTTAATATTCAATTCCAATTTCTGGGGGGTAACAACCTGATCAGTAAGTGTCCATCCCAAATATTTCCAGGGTGCAGATAATTGAATTTTTTCAGGAGCTACAACTAAGCCATGTAGTTCCAGGGCCTTATGTACTTCTTGAATTTGTTGGTCTGTAAAAGGTTGCAGCTGCGCAAATAAAATATCGTCCATGTAATGATAAATGGTTGTTTTGGCCCAGGCCTGTGGCAAAGGTTGTAAAGCATTGTCAACATACAGCTGACACAAGGGGGCGCTGTTGCGCATTCCCTGTGGGAGAGTAAGCCATTCAAATCTCTTGTCCGGTTCTTCCCTGTTTAAAGCCGGTAAGGTAAATGCAAACCTCCGAGTGTCTCGAGGATGAAGAGCAATAGTAAAAAAGCAGTCCTTCAGATCCACAATTAACAGTGGCCAGTCCTTTGGCAACATGACTGGGTTAGGCAAACTTGGTTGTAAGGCTCCCATAGGCCCCATTTGTTCATTTACAGCCCGTAAATCTTGTAGCAAACGATACTTTCCTGACTTCTTTTTAATAACAAAAATTGGGGTATTCCATGGGCTTACTAACAACTGTAGATGACTCTGGTCATATTGTTCTTGTACTAGTACATGTGCTTGTTCCAGACTTTCCCTTTTTAATGGCCATTGCTTAACCCACACTGGTGTGTCCATGGTCCAAATGAATGGGATTGGGAAAGTCCACGCAATGGCCATTAGCCCAAAGGGTACTCATTTGTCAGCACAACCCCCATTTGAGCCAAAATGTCCCGACCAATGAGGCACTGCACAGTAGGGGACAAAGGCACAACAGAGAAAACACTCTGTAAAATTTTTCCATTGATAGTTACTGATAACATGGGTGATTTCCTTGCAAGCGTTAAACCTCCAACCCCAGTAACTGCTACTGTGGTTGGCTGTAACAGCCAGTTGTGGGGCCAGCAATCCAGGCTGATAATGCTGGAGTCTGTGCCAGTATCTAATAAACCTTACAAGGTTTGCCTGTCACCCTGATACTCTATCAATACAGCACGTTTAGGCCAATCATTTAAGTTCATTGTTAACAGAGTAAGTCCTCCAGTGGAGCCAAAGCCCCGTTCCCCCCTGGACTGTGATTGATGAGGGGGTAATGTTTTAGTCATTTGTTCCAATGGAACTAACTGAGCTATCCTCTGTCCTTTCTCAATTTGTATCGGTGGAAAAGGAGTATGTACCATAACACAAATTTCCCCAGTAAAATCAGCGTCTATTACCCCAGTTAAAACAAATAATCTCATCATGGTAGCTGATGATCGCCCCAGAAGCAAAGCTCCCATATGTTGTCCATCAATGATGATTGGTCCCTTTATTGCAGTCGGGACCTTTTCCGGTTGGGTGGTCATCAATGTTACCACTACTGAGGCTGCCATGTCCAGCCCGAGGCTCCCGGTGGTGGCTGGTTGAAGGGGGGCTGGGCTGAGGTGTTGACAGCTGCTACTTGTGTCTGGGCGCCGCGGCTGTTGGGCGTGCTGGGCCTCGCGTTTCCCGAGCGGCATCGGCAGGCTCTGGTGTTGTGGGTATCCAAGCGACAACTGTGACGCCAGACATTAGCTGCTTGGGAGGCTCGTCGGGTATGTCCCATACCTCTGCACCGGTAAAATTTAAATTGGCCAGTAGATGGAGATCGTGGACTATTTGTTACTGCTGCCTGTAGGGGCACAAGGGCAGCAAGGACTTGGCTCTGCGATGCTGTTGCCTGCTCCTTCAATCCTGTCCCTAGCTCTTTAATAGCTTCTACTAACATTGCCTGACTCCCTAACAGCACATTTGCCATGTGTTCTAAAGCTTCTTCTATAGTCCAATTAGCTCCTAGGGTATTTAACACATTTTTCGTAGCCTGGTTGCTATTTTGAATTGCGCACTGCTTGAGTAAGGCCCCTTTTATAAAATCTGCTACTCCAGCTCACTCGATAGCATTGGCCGCCTTATCGATAAAAGATCCAAACAATTCATCCCTTCCTTGTTTTATACCCATGTATGAGGGAACCCTGCCTCGTTCTTTTATCCTGTCTATAGCTAGCCTCACCAGTCGCATAGCCTCTCAACATTTATCAGGACCGATTAACGCTTGTGCTTCTGTTCAAGCAAAAACCCCTATACCCAATAATTCATCTAAGGTTACCCCATGTAAAGGGTCACCAGGTTGCTGAACTACTGCTATGCACTCCTGGCAGAGTGCTTGCCAATGTGCATTAAACAGAAGCTGCTGATGTTGAGTAAAAATAAGCTTCACTATTCCTCTACAATCAGCTGGCAATAACACCTGGGTCCCCCAAATATAGTCAAGCATTTGCTTTGTGGGCTCACTGGTCACCCCAAATTGACTAACTGTGGACTGTAACTGCAACAACAGTTTCCAATCTAGAGCAGTAATTGCTGCCTGTAATCCACCCCTGTCCAGAGCAGTATACACCACCAGGCAAGCCACTTCCATAGCTGCTGCCACAGCCTCACAATCCCCCGAATCCATGATCTCTTTTGCTACCGCTGCCCACGCCTTCCTCCACTCTTGTGCAATGGCCCCCGCTAGTCACTCTCTGCCCCAGGGATCGGCTCATTGCTAGGAGAGGGAGAGGGAGGGTCTGGCCAGGGCACAGGAGGTGCGGATGGTGCTGTTATGGGGGGTGAGTTGCTGCTTGCAGCAGGAGCCGATGTTGGTGGCAAGATAACTGTGGATGTGGCAGGGGGTAATGGGCAATCTGACCAATCTCCATAACTTTTATTCTTACTATGAGCAGCAGTAGCTTGCTGTGAAGCCTTCTTTTCTACCTGATATTGTTCTAACTCATTAGGCACCACTCGCCATAACTTTCCTAACTCCTTTGCAGTTTTATCATCATCTAAAACCACGTCCCACAGCTTATCTCCAAACTTTCTCCACTCACTTAATTCATGGACTGTATGAGGATTTTGGAATAATCCCTGTGCATACCCATAAGCTAATAACCCATGAAGCTCTTTCTGCAAATCTATGCCCTTAACCTGTAGCTTTTTTAAAAAGCAAGTAAATAAATCATATGCTGCTTGCCTTTCCATTTTAAAAACGTCAGCACTGTTGCAGCCCCACAAGGTCTCAGCAGCATGTATCAGCCGGGCTCTCCTTTGAAGTCACACAGGGCGCAGCACCACCCCCATTTTCAGCGGTGCTTTTTTGCCGTCCTTGCTGCAACAGGACCCGAACCCCTTCACCGATCCCCCGTGGTCACCATTACCGGTACCACGTCGTTGGGGTCACCATGTTGTTGGGATCAGCGGGAGAAATGCGACACGCAATATGAGTGATCAGCAAATCTCAAACTTTATTGATAGGTACACATCTTTATGTCAATGTTAATGAGGCTCATACATATTGCACAGGTGAGCTCACTATTGGTTAGTTACTTATCAGGCAACTACGCCTACTTCTGCATTCTTGTGGATATTTTATTGAAACTTTTCTTCGTATTTCTGCCAAAGATGCTCTCCCCTATCCTGCTGTTGCACCAAGGGCACAATGTCCTTGCCTGTTATTGGACGCTGACTGCTGACTCCTATACTTGTCCCCTTCAGGCTTAACCAGCGGCATTATGTTGACATGACCTTTCTCAGCTAACCAACTGTCCACAAAGCTCTCCACACGATTCTCCATCTAAGATTGCGTCATGAATAACTCTTGACCAGCATTGCTGTATTGGATCTTTTTCTGGCTTGGGAGCCTGTGGAGGTGACACAAGCCACCCAGGGACTTGTAGAGCAGTAGGAGTGATAGGCACTGAAGTGGAAAGGGGTGTAGGTAAAACTTCTGATTTTTTCATGTTTTCTGTTTGTTTTTCTAATTGTTCTTGCCAGGAGGATAATTCTGCTATTTTCTTTAGTATTTCTTGAAGTGGATCATTAAGTTTAGGGTATTTTGATTCACGAGTTTGATTTCTTTCTTCTTTTTCCTTGAATTCATCTGACGATGTTTCAGGCAAGGGGGGATACAAAGGGGAGCAGCACGGTGAATGACACGAAGAACGAGAACAATATGGAGAAAAATATTCTTTTTTCTTTTTATCTTGCCTGCAAGCTGTAACTTCTCTTTTTGGTCTCACACCACTAATCGCTCTGAGTGATTTATTGTTCTGCTTTTCTCCTGCAAGAGGGCAATCAAGTACTTCTTTTTGGTTTTGGTCACCTGTAAAAAGTTCCTGTGGGGAAACTTCTTTTTGTGATACACTACCTATCATTTCTTGCAAAGTAGAGCAAACAGGAGTGGTAATTCCATTCAGAGGTTGAGTATTTCTGACCCCAAAGAAGGTAGCAAGACGTGATGGTTTAGGAGATGTTGGGTTTTTTATCTCTCGTTGCCGTTCACTAACATCGCCTCCTAAAGCTTCAGTGGCTGCAGCAGCCATGTTTTTCTTAGCTTTCATAGTTTCTAAACTGTTAATAATAGATTTACAGGTGGCTCCTAACTCTTTTGCTTCTTTTCCATCTTTTCCTCCTTCTATTGTGCTATCCCAAAGATGGTTTCCTACCTCTTTCCACTCAGTTGTACTAAATAGCAGGGAAGGTTCAAGAAATTGTTTTCTTTTTCATGCCCATTTCACTAGGGCTTCTATTTCTGTTTCTTTTATGTCCTCGCCTCTCTTAGAGAGGATACTTGTGAAAAATCTAATTGCCGCATCTAATTCCATTGCAGTCTTACGTTGGCAGGGGCTTGTTTGGCCACTTAAGCTCCGGACTCTGGTCTCTGTGTTTGCCCACCAGGTCTCTCCTGCCTCCGACTCTCTGGATCCCAAATCAGGTTCCTTCCTGATGCTTCAGAGTCTTCCACATTTAGGCAAACCACATTCAAGCATCTCAGAGGGTCCCTGTTCATGAAGCCAGTATGAAGAGGGTCCCACGGAGAGTCAGCTGAGTAATGACAATCACACCAATGTGGCTACATGTCCTCTTCCTTTATTTAGCAATTTTGTCATATTTATGCTTCTATACACTTGTCTCACACCACCACTGCTTAATGCTTATTGGTTAAGTGGCTGTATTCACACATACATGTTACTTGTGGATAGGTTGCCACACTGTAAGCGTTTTAGCTAAGGTGAGCTAAATTAGCAGTTGTTTGGCATCCGGCTTCGTCCTTGCACAATGCTTATTCTTCCTTGTATCTATTCAAGGACAGGACATGGTCTATCTTGTGCCGAGGATGGTACATGGTCTTCAAAGTAACTCTGCAATCTGCAGGCCAGGGTCATCCAATTCCTGTAGGAGTATAGCATGCCCTTGTTCTGCCAAGAATTCTTCTACAAGCCTACTTCCAAGTTTTTAAAACTAGGGCAGCCGCTTCCAACATGTCCAGTCCGTGGCTCTCACACCACGGACTTAGGACTAATAAAGACCAGTCATCATATTTTTCAAATATTTTCTTTAAAATAGGAGTAAATACCTGCAGAAGGGATCCACCAGTTTCAAAGCCCCTGCTCCCATGCTAGTGGTGTCTTCCACTTTATGGTGGTTGGACCGGAAATGGGATTTCTGGGATGCTGTGGTCACTACCATCCCAGAGCTGCACACCCCGGGAGCTTCTTGGGACATCTGTCGGGAAAGGCTTTGGATCTCTCCCCCTGTCCCAGCTGCCGGCTGGGTGGGGGGAGGGGAAAAGCCACGCAGCCATGAGGTAGGCCCAGCCCAAGGATGGAAGGGTGGAAGAGACCAAGAGACATCAGGCAGCCCCCCCCAGGGAAGAGAGAGAGAGAAAGAGAGAGAGAGAGAGACAGTGTCTGAATTCAATAGCGGCGCTGGCCCAGGAGGAGAAGGGGGGGGAGTGCAAGGGCAGCGTGGGAGTTCCGGATCTCTGGGACAGGCAGAGACTGAAAATTTTAACCCTTTTCCTGCATGATTGAGACCTTGCAAAATGCTGATCCTCCTGGAGCTGAATAAGAAGAGAGATAAGAGATGAGATGAGATAACAAGGAATAGGCCCCAGGGAAGTGGAGAAGACTCTTGAGTGGGAGAGAGATGACGGAGTGGCCTTTTGGCTGGACTTTTCTTGTGTGGCCATAGACTGAACCAGTTTTTTTCCTGTGACACAGAGACTGCATTTAGGGGGAGGCAGCGCCTCAGAACCGGGAGGGTTCAGTGTGAGTACCCCTCGGCCCCAGGGGGTGAAAAAATGGGGGGGACAGATGTCCCGAAGGAGAGACTGTGCCTTTTTGGAGTGAGACAAGGCAGCCTTGAAAGACAACCCTAGAACAAGGTCTGCTCCATGCACAGTGGTGAGAGCACTGGGCATGGAAGGAAAGACGTCACGATGGCAAAGGACTTTCCCGGCGGTGCTGAGTGACATGGAAACACACGAGGTTTCAACGTGTTTCCAAGGGAAGCCTATGGTACAAGAAGGACTCCTCTCCTCTTCATGAACTGAAGATTGAGTATTCTAAAGGGTAGTGCCGGACTGAGAGTTGGTGATTTGGGGGAATGTATTGCATTGGGAAATTTTGGTGGGGAGGAGGAGGAAAGTGCTTTTTGTAAGGTTTTCAATTTTTTTTCCCTTATAGTTTTTTCTTCTTTTCTTGTAGTTTAGTTAATAAAGTTTTCTTTATTTCTAAGCTGGATTCTGCTTTGCTTATTCCTGGTCACATCTCACAGCAGACACCAGGGAGAGGGTATTCTCATGGGGGCACTGGCTCTGTGCCAGGCCTAAACCATGACACACTTACAAAAAGAAAACTAATAAGAAGGAAAAAAAAGAGGGTCCAGACCAATCACAGCTCTTTATGCCACTCTTTGCAGCTCAAAGGCTGAAGGAAACTCTTCCTGGTTGCCCTGCAGTGCTGGAGGCCGCCCTTCACAGCTCAAAGGCTGTGGGCAGCTCCTCTTTGCCGCCCCATCCATCTCTCCACTCTATCAACAGCAGCTGTTGTGATCATGTCAGGGTCACCAATGGGGTCGCAGTGTCTGAGTAATATCAGACAATATCAAAAACCCGAGGAAGCCTTTGCCTGGCGCATTCCTGCTGGGAATGCCAGCGGAGCGCAGGCACTCTGCAGCTCTTCCCGAGACACAAAGTGAAGTGTGAGAACAGGCATTTCACTCCTCTCCCTTGCAGCAGCAGCTCGGTGCAGCTCTGTCCTATTTTAACCCTGCCATCTGCTCGCAGCTCCTCCCGTCGCTGGGCGGGCAGAGCAGCTTCATCGGAGCCTCCCTGCGCTCCCACCCGCCCGGCTACAGCCGTGCCCCGGGTACCACGGCAGGAGGGAGGGAGGGATGCTCCTTAAACACCCATCCACTCATCGCTCCCGAGCCTTGGCAGGCCAGGGAAGATGCTGGATCCACCCCACTGCCGTGTCACTCTGGCTCTTCCCGGTCCCAGCGGGTTTAATGGTGCTATTAGAATCGTTTTAGTCGATAAAAGTAGATTTGTTTCACTGAGTCATGACTCAAACCCAAGACTTTGCTCCATTTACAAAAGCAAATCACCATCTTGCACATGCCAAGCACAGATTTCAGCTCTGAAAGTGAAGCCTGGGGAGTGTTTCCAGCCAGAGGGAGAATGGAAAACTGCATCTGCAAAAGCTAGGAAACGTCTTTCTCATTTACCTTGTTTTGATAAACAGAGAGGATATCCTGTGGAATACCAGCTCCTGAAGAAACCTGATGAACTCATTCTACATCAAGCGACTTAATCATGGATTAATAGAGGGGAGAGCAACAGCAGGAGATGCCATGGGACCAGGGACTGCAACACAACCCACGGATAATTCCAGCCAGTTCCTAGGTTGGAAGCCCTCGAGGAGAACTTGGGAGCCACAGAAAGCACCAGCAATTCTTTCTGCTTTCTGATTCATCCCTACTCACCCACCCACATGCCACGGAAGAGGAGGCTGTAACTGCTACATTTAGGATGACATTTAACAATCAAGGTTGTGCTGCTGATGGTCATTAAAAATCCCACAGCATTTTTCAGAAACAAGTGGGTACTCACATCAGTGTCCCTGCCAAGTATCAGCACAGCAGTCATTTTTTTCTAGCAACTTCAGTTAAAAGATAAAAGAAAATTGTCCCAACCTATAATTACTGTTATTACTGTTGCTGTTAGTTTTTAAACATTCACTATATACCTTTACATTTCCTAAATACAAATTAAGAAAACATTCCCCTGTCGCAGACATTTTTTCACAGAAATCCTTTCTTTCAGATTTCTGCGTCTTCTGGAGGGCAGAGGCCTCAGAAGAGAATGTAAACAATTGTTATCAGCTGCTGTGAAATGCAATGGGATGCACCTTGATTGGCTCATTTTCTATGTTTATAATTAAGGGCCAATCACCAGTGCAAGCTAGGGGACTGAGTCCCTGGACACAACTTTGTTTTAGATTCTTTCTTTCTATTCTTAGCTAGCAGCTCTGCAACTTCTCTCTCTTTATTCTATTTAGTATAGTTATAATGTATTATATATCATAGATCAATAAATCCAGCCTTCTGATCAAGAAATAAGATTCTCGTCTCTCTCTCACCAGCAGCGACTCACTCAGGACGCAGTAATTTTCCCCCAAACATTTCCAAGTGTCAGATTCATCTCTGTTAACATCAGACAGCTACAATTAAGACTTCCAGCCCATAAGAGCTGCCTGGGCTTCCTCAGTAACATGTCCTGACCTGTGGTCTGCATGTCCCTAGAGACCCCATGTCTGTTTTTCCATGGGACTTTCCCTGGCTAACCCAGAGAGGCAAATCCACTGCCTAGAGCTTTAGGGTCACTCTAAAGGGGGCTGCATCTGTTCTGAAAAGCATCTGAGAAATTCAAGGTCAGCAGCAGCAAGCAGAAAAGATGATTTATCTAATGGGAGATGGGGCTGCCTTTGACTCCTGCCTTAGCTGGAATGATTTGCCTGCTGGAAGATTCCCTGTCCCTGGCTGGATAGCCAGCTCAGGTGGAAACTCGTGTAGGAGCACTGAAGCTGGGTGACACAGATCCCATTTTCAGAAAGAGGGTGAAGGAAACATTTATGAATGCCTGAATCAAGCTCTCAAAGAGCCAAGATGATCGAGGTAGTTAACAAAACACAGGAATAACTCAAAGGATTCATATGCAGGTGTAAGAAACAAGACCATGGCAGGTACCAGAGCTGAACTGGGTGCTCAGGGAGAGTGGGAGCAGGGAGAGGAGCCCTTCCAGAAGGGAAGATTGTACATAAAAGATGCAATGGAATAAGATAATTATGCAGGAAGAAGAGAATGTCAGCAATGTGCCCTACATCACTGATGGATGGAGAGAGCGGATACCTTGACAAAGAAAGCCAACGTGCTAATTAAGATTTAATGACCCTGAAGGCAAAGACAAAAAGCCCTCCTTTGCCACAGTGGAGGAGGGAGTGGACAGAAAGCCTCAGCCTGGCAAGGGAAGGGTTAGGAAAAGCCCAAAAGATCATGAGATGAACACCACCTCTGCAAGGGGGAGCATCCAGGCACGTTCTGCCAGGCAGGAGAGAAGGGCTCCATCCCTAGGGCAGAAAAAGCTCCGAGAGCTGAGCGTGGCTGCGGAAGCTGAGCTGCCTGCATCCAAGAGCAGCTTGAAGGTGAAGGAGGAAGCGGGTTCAATTCATTCCACACTCTGGAACTGTGGAAAGACATACGCCAGGCAAACGTGAGTTGTGATGATCACTTCCCACTGCTAGACTCCGCTAGGAGGGGACAGGGAGGTGACACAACCAGGAGTTCACACATGTGCTGTGAAGGCGCAGGAGCAGTCAGGGCTTGCCAGTAATTGCTGGGGTGTAAAAGCCAGGCTGACTGCAGCCTCATAAACAAACCTGGCTGTGCCTCCCCATGGCTCTGCTGCCCACGGGTCTGCCAGGGCCAGAGTGCACACCACGGGGCTGCCAGGGGGGTCTGGGTGCTGTCTCTGCCTTCAGAAGCTTCAGGAAATCACTCCAGAAATCACTGGTCCTGCACCAATGCTTCTTGCCCAGCTGGATGGCAGCAGGAGCAGCCTTTGCTGAGGTGGGGCAGAGCATCTCCAAGCTGAGTCCATCAGCAGGACTCAGACTCAGCCTGGGCCATGCACACCAGGGAGGTGGCCACGGCCTCCAGCGGACCACACAAACCCTGCAGGAGGGGGCTGAGAAGCCATGTGCTGTGTGATGAATGAGGATATGAGTGCAGCGTGCTCCTCTGGCCAGCCCCTGGGCTGTGACATGCTGGCCTCTTCCCAAGCCGAGCCGCTGCTGCCTCCCGCTGACAACATCCATGACTGATTTGTGGCAATGACATCAGCGCCCACAAACATCCTGCCCTTCCTCACATCCTGCCCTTCCTGCTCTCCCAGCAGCAAGGACACCAGCCTGCCACCAGGCCAGGGTGGAGGAGCACAGCTGGGCTGGCTACCACCTCACCCCATGGCTGGTGGCACCCAATGGCACCAGCACAGCACGGTGACACCTTCCCTATGCTGGGCAGTGCAGAGTCCAGGTCACAGCACTTGTGGGTGATGTCTGGAAACCATCACCCCATGGAGAACAGCCATCACACTGACCTACCTCCTTTCCATTCTCTGCCTGTTGTGCAGAAGCAAGAAAAATCCTCTGCTTGATCTCAATCAGCCATTTTCAAGTTCCACAGTGGATAGCAGCTATTCCATGGATTCACCTCCACTCTGGGGACAGGCTGAAAGAGGTGGAGGGGAGAATGGAATGCTCTGAGGAAACCTCAGAGCCCCTTCCACTGCCTAGAAGGCTCCAGGAGAGCTGGAGAGGGACTTTGGACTAAGGCCTGGAGTGACAGGACAAGGGGGAATGGCTTCACACTGATGGGGGCAGGGTTAGATGGGATATTGGGAAGAAAATAAGAGCCTTGCACAAGGTTCCCAGAGCAGCTGTGTCTGCCCCTGGATCCCTGGCAGTGTCCCAGGCCAGGTTGGACACTGGGGCTTGGAGCCGCCTGGGACAGTGGAAGGTGTCCCTGTCCATGGCAGGGGGTGGAGAATGGGATTGGCTTTAAGGTCACTTCCAAACCAAACCATTCTGGGATTCTGTGATTCTCCTCTCCCAAGAGGGCTGAGTGCCCAGAGGAGCTGGAGACAGACCAGTTCTCATGTTGGAAAGCAGGACTTGGACAGGCTTGGTTTAAGTCCATCTTGCAGAACCATTATGTTCAGTTCCAGTTCCCTTTCTTTTCTGTGTGTTCACTGTGAATTCCCCAAATGCAGCACAATCTTTCAGCATTCCTGCCATGGGATGAATCTGGGCAGGTTCCCGGGCCTCACTCGCTGCTCCCTGTTTATGTCCTTCACGCTGTGCTGTGACAGCCCGTGCCACAGGATGCCTTGGACAATCTGGGCCACACATGTATGGCCATGGACCTCTGTGGTTCACAGCACAAATTTGGGAACCCACAGCTGACCATGGACACATCACTCATTCTTGAAATGTAGGCCACAAAGCTACTTCAGTTCTGCTTTTGCTTGTAAATCAAGGGCTTACATAGGTAATTGGCCCAACCTTAAGAGCAAACAACAGCAGTGGTAGCACCGTGCCAGCAATTATTCATGCCTGTAATAAACGGCTGTAAAATTGAAAGCCAGCCTTTAAAAATCTGGCTTCTCACTGCACAAACAACAAAAACTCATTTGCAAGGCTTGGCCAGGGGAGTTTTTAATTTGGGGAGAGAGATTGAGGTGGGTGAGGATTTATTTTTTCTCTTTTCATTCTCTAAAAACACTATTCATGCCCACATTTAGGTCATGGATTACACTGGCTACATTTCAGCACTGTGGAATAAACCCAGTGAGAGGCACAGGGGACAAATCTGCCCTCTGCATTCCAAGAGCAGGGCCCTGGGAGCAGGCACAGCTGATCCCCTTCCCCTGGCACATGGGAGCAGTGAATCCTTTGCAGCCCTTCCTGCCTCCTGCTGAGCCAGCAGCGAGCCTGCAGATGAGCCACCATCCCTGGGGAAGGCACAGCCACAGCAAACCCCGTGCTGCTGTTCCACACCAGGACAGGGATGCTGAGCCTTGCACAGGCCCTGCCAGTTAACAAGAGCATCCTGGCTGATAAATCACTCCTCAGGGTCAAGCAGCAAACATCCCTCTGTCTCTTGTGCCCTCTTTAACCAACCATGGCTGCCATGCAGCGCTCCTGGACTTGCAGGGGCAAAGGTGTGATGAGATCATTCCTTTTGCTATGCACATTTCTCACCCACAACGCCAGAGCAACTCCTTCTCTTCTAGCAACTCTTCAGAGCAACTCTTCTAGCACATGGCTGAAAATCTCCTTGGTGGTGCTGAGCAATGGCACCAGAGCTGATCCCTGCTCCCAGCACGAGTAGATTTTTCCCACTCCAGCAGCAAATGACAGTAGCAGGCACCTTCCACATGCTCTGGACAAGATTAGAAGGTCTGAGGCACTGACAGACTTCCTTACTAGGGAATCAGCCGTTTTACATCCTCCTTTGGCATTTCTGGTTGGCTTCCTCCTGCTTTAAGCAGTGGCAGAGCACGAATGGAAGAGCTCTGTGTGGACTGCTCTCCCTCTCTGCTGTGGAAAGCTTCCCTCATCAGAAATCCCCTCTAACTACCAAGTTTCAGTTTCTTCTGAAGGAAGCCGCATTCATCACAGTTCAGAAGGGACCTTTTGGCCTAATCCCCACTAGAAAAACTGCCAAACTGATCCTCCCATCACACAATTAGCAGCCAGGGAGACTTTGCTACACCGGGCGATGCGGTGCTGCTATGACAACAGGAACAGGAGCCTTGTTAAGGGTCTCATCGAGAGGGATAACGAGCAATCACGGCTCCGAGAGGAGCAGGAATCAATGGGAGCTGTTGATACCAGCGCGTTTTGCTGCATCGGGCCAGGTACTCGGGAGCCCTGGAAGCCTGACTTGCATTGTTACGGCACGGTCACCGCGAGTACAACTTGTGAGGACAGGCAGATTCCTGGGGAGTAGAGATGAATATTCATGAAGGAGCTCAGTTTGGGAGAGGAAATTAATCAAGTGTGACAAATGCCGCCTATTAGGAAAAGAGGGTGGCGTCTATTTTTAGTGGAGTTAAGCCAACATTAAAGCTCACTCTCTAAGAACTCCAAATAATACCACTCCCTGCTCTGCCTCCCCATCAGCAGATAAGAATTTAGCAGCACGTTCCCACCAGCCAAAACCCACTCGCCTCAACAGAACTTTTCTGATTTAGCCTCCTGAGTGTTTTATAAAAATACAAATTTTAATCTCTTATCTGCATAGGAAGATGTAACGGCTTCCACCAGGATTTATTTTTCCCCCCCTTCTCCAGCATCATAAGGCTTGAAGGAACCTTTTTAAGATGGAAGAAAACGCTGCATTGAAATCTCCTAAAAGAGCACTCATGTGGAGCTGTAATCACTTCAGATGCACAGAATTATCAGGAGGAGAAAATTCATCTCACTTAGAATCAAGCCCCAATTTGAAGCAGAAAGGAAGAGGCTTGGTTTGCCACTGTGCCAAGCACTCAGACTTTTCACTGAAGTCAAAGAAGCTACAGCTGCTCTGAGCCATTGAAAATCATGCCCAGAATCTCTAGCGAAACTTGTTTGCAGAGATGGCAGCAGGCTGATAAGGATGTTGACTATTCCAAATAGGCCCATGTTATTTTATATTTTTAGAGATACTTAGTCTATCTATTATTATTATGAAGCAGAGGTGGAGTATTTACTGCCCTTTTCTAGAAATCTGTACAAATGCTGCTTTTCAGCAGGCTTCTCTGTTCTTCTGGTGAATGTTCCTTCTTTTACTTTTCAGGCTTATAAATGTCCCGTTAAGGAAGACAACAATAAGAGGATAGTGCCTAACAAAAACACCACCATGCCCACAAAGCTACTTGAGAGGCCTTCATCCCATAAGATAAGCTGCTCCCCAGCCAAGATTATGACCAGAGCATTTGGGGAGCAGTAGGACATGGGTGGTCCTAACAGTGATCCCTAGAGGACCCCTGGGTGGGATGGTGGGGAGATGAGCCAGGGGTGAAGGACCCTTGGCACAAACTCTCCAGGCTCAGTCCAGGCTCTGCTGGCTCCTCCATGCACCAAGGGCCAACTCTTCAAGGCAAATGCCCAAACTTCCCCACGTGCCACATCACATGGCCTCTGTCACCCCTCCTGTAGAGCATCAAACACAGTCTCAGCATGTGTTTAAAAAGAAGTTGCTCTGAAATTAGACATGCCAAGTGTTTATTATCGATACCAGTCTCTGGCACAACAGCAGAGAGACACAGCCTTTCCCAGAGCATCCAAACCCTGGGAAATCCTCTTTGGCTTTGGGATCACAGGTTGTGTCCCTCCCTGAGCTCCCCTCCTTGGCCCTTCCTTTCTGATTGAGCGTCCTCATGATTCCCCCTCAGCTTTCAGGTTACAAGCTCCCCTTCCATGTGGAGAGGAAGACACTCATGGTTAACAAATTGTGACTTGTAACCGGGTGCACTGGGGCAGCCTGCATACCCAGCACATCTGGACCCCACCAGGACAACAGAGCTGTCCATACATCACCTCCTGGTGCTCAGCAGGGCTATTTGTCAGGGCAGTTGGGCCCAGAGTCCTTTGGAGAGCACATCTCCATCCCTCACCATGCCAGCCCTCAGCAACTGTTGCCATGGTTATTTTATTGGAGTGCTTTTCATCAAGGAGATGCTGCAACTGCTGAATTGTCTCTTGCAAGAGTTATATAGGAATAACTAGCTGATAAGTAGGAATAACAGGTTCAGACTGCACACGGAAGCCAGCGATCCCAATTATTTTTGTTTTGATCCTGCCTTTCTTTTGGTCTCTGCCAGGCTCAGGTTTAAAGCGGGGGTTAGAGATAAGCAGCAGAGAAGGAACGCTTCCTGATGGGAAACGCACTTGGCTCTGCCAGGAGATTAAAGGTCTGTCCTCACACAAAGCCTCTGCTTTTCAATCAACTCTAAATAGGCTCTAACAAGGCAAAGCAATCAACCAGGCAACATATATCCATCCTCACCTGTCGGCTTGGGGCGAGGAACAAGATGTATTTCCCGGTTCCATCATGCTAATTGTTAATCAAGATATTATCAGCACAGCCCCAGAGCCGTCCATCAGTGGGGCAGTGAGGGATGGCCGGGCTGTGCTCCTGCCCGCAGCGGGAGCGGCTATGTCGCCGGCCCACGGCTCTGCTGGGGCTCATGGTGAGGCGGCCGCTTGCAGACCCACTTTCAGCATCACAGAATGCAGGAATAAAGCCTGCTCTGGAGAGCCAGGGCCGTTTTGTTTAGTGCTCATTGAAAGCTCTGGGTAATGATGGATCTGCTCTTCCCCCGCTGATGGGGTCCCACAGTGCAGGCCGTTAGGCTTTGAGCAACAGAAATGCCTTTTTGTGCTCTCTGCTGTCCCTGGCACAGGGCTTGGGTAGGGAGGTTCTACCTCAGCCCTGGAGAGGCTCATGGAGCCCACTGCAGCCTGCACAGCCACCAGCAGCACCCAAACCCCAGCCTGTGACAGTGGAGGGGCTGCCCAAGGAACAGGACTCTCCCCACAGATGGATGCAAAAGAGCAGGGGAAGATCTCAGCTTCCTTCACAGGAATGAGCCCAAGGGCAAACAAAACCTATTAGATCTTTCTTTCATCTTTTTTGGAGGCATCAGGCCCAGCATTGCCACACAGGCAAGGGAAGGGATTGTCCTGCTCTATTCTGCACTGGAGTGGCCTCACCTTGAGTTCTGAGACAGTTTTGGGTGCCACAACATCAGAGCCCCAAAGCTGTTCCAGATGCCCAAAGGAGAGGCCGGGCTGGGGAAGGCTCTGCAGGTGCCACCCGAGGAGGGCTGAGGGCACTGGGCTGGTTCAGCTGCAGAGAGGAGCCCAGGGCAGAGCTCAGGGAAGGAGGGAACGGCTGCAGGGGAGCTTTGGGATGGACACCAGGGAAAGGTTCTGCCCCAGAGGGTGCTGGCACTGCCCAGGCTGCCCAGGGAATGGGCACGGCCCTGAGGCTGCCAGAGCTCCAGGAGCCTTTGGGCACCAGGGATGCACAGGGGGCACTGCTGGGGAGTCTGGGCAGGGACAGGGGCTGGATGGGGTGATCCTGGTGGGTCCCTTCAGCTCAGGATAGTCTGACTCCAGATGTAAGCCAAGCACACCTCACACCTGGAGCTGGACAAACACTCTGTGCTGTGCCATGGAGGCACTCAGTAGAGCCATGGGGTTGGACACGGTGTCTGCCTCATAGAGACACCTGAGCTGCTACCAGTGGGCTCAGACAGCCAAGCTGGAGCCCCCAGACTGGTCTAGCCCCTCTCCCTCCCTGGGGCTGAGCTCCCCTCCTTGCACTGGCACAGGCAGATGTGGCTGCAGAGAGCCACAGCCCCTGGCAGCACCTGGACACTGCAACCACACATGAGGGATGGGCCCTTCCTGGAGAGCGCTCTGCACTTCTGGAACAGCTACAGGCTAAAGACAAAGAAGTGAATGTGGATGATGTAACCCCAGGGAGATCAGGATTCAGCCATTCTCAGGGTACCAGAAGAGACAGAAGACGACTTTGCCAATTCCAGCTGAAATAGCTGGATTTAAAGAAATTAAATTTGTCAGTTCATTAGTGTGTAACATAAGAATGAAAAAGGCATTTCTAATTCCTGATCCGCTAATCCACAATCCGCCGATCTGCAATCCCCAGAGTCCCCAGGGAAGAAAAGAAAATCCACAGCAGCCTCATAGTGTCTCTCCACAACTTCTGGCCAGCTCCTGCAGAGACAGCTCAGCTACAGAGCCTTCCTCCCTGTACAAAACCGACCTCAGCAAACCTGCTGCCACCCTAGGGGGCTCAGGGGTAACAAAAATCAAACTGCACTTGTTAGAGTGAGCAAACACTGCATGTTTGGTGAGGTGCTGGGTATGATGTCCCAGGAGTTGGCTCAGCTCCCCACAGATCTGCAGGATCAGCTCATTTCCAGCTCATTTCCACTCATCAGGACAATTAGCAAGGTCTCAATCACTTTCTTAACTGGGAGGGCTGCTACTGCATCACAGGAAGGGGTGCTGGTGCCTGTTAAAACACTGTCCTGGCTGCATTTGGGAGATGCCCTCTGTACCTTGTTCCCAGCTGATGGCCCCATGGATGCTATTTGTTATCCAGTTTGCCCAGCAAGACCAGTTCAGTGCACACACACCTGCTCAGCACACATAGCTGTGGGTCCCCAGCCATGTCCACATTTTAAACCATCATCTCCACAGCCAATTTCAACTTCCCACACCAAAGCCTTCCTTAAATTATTGCCAACACTCAACCCCATTTGGCTGCCTCAGGGGGAGGCACCCACAGGCCTCTCTTTGGCATGTGGGCCATGGCAGCACAGCCTGTGCACAGAAGCCAGACCAGCAGTGAGCACCAGGTGGGAAACTGGGAACCCCCTGGGGCTGCCACCACTGCCCTTGACCATCCCCTTCATGCCATTTCCAAAAAGAAGTGCAGACATAGCTCCAGAATTTGCCCTTGCAAAGCAACGTTGCCTTCACTTGCTGCATCTCCCCAGCTCAAGAGCTGCTCAGGACCTGCTGACCATGAAAGCACCACCATGAGCAGTAAAGCCAGGGAGGCCTGGCTCCCAAAACATGATGGAGAACTCTCCTTTCTGCAGCACCTTTTTCTCCTCCTATCCAGCAGAAATTGCTGTAAATGTCAGTGGCTACAAACCTCAGAAATATCCACTAATGCTAAAGCCACCACACATAACACCACGTGGTATTTCTTCATTATTCCTTTCCCTCTCAAAGGCAAGGATGGGAAACCTGAGGAAACTGTGCAGGTCACACATGGAGCAAGAACCCAGAGCAGAGCTCAAATTCCCATTGCCCCACATTGCTGAGTTTTTTGGAGTGTGCCTCACAACACTCCCCTGCTCCCTGCTGAGCTCCCTGGACACGGGAGCCATCGTGCCTAGCCACGGGAGGCTCGAGGCAGGAACAGCAGCTCATTACCCAAGCACATCATCCACACAAGGACCCTGACACACCACCATCCCTCCCTGCCCCCAGCCCACACCTGGGCCACCCTGCCCTCCTCCAGCCACAGGTCCCATCATAGTGGCTGAAGAGACAGAGGAAAACATGTTGTGTCCAGCTACAGAACCATGTCTGCACTGGGAAACAGCAAGTTTGGGCTGTTTTTTTTTGGCAGAAAGTGATGAGCTGGCTGTGGTGAGTCTTTCCCTCCCTGCTGAAGCTCTGCTGGAGCAGCTTCCTGGTGCTCCCCATGCCTGTCACAGCCCTGGGCAGCACTGGCTGTTCTGTGGGACTGTGTTTGCAGGGCAGGACACCTCCCACAGCTCTCAGAGCACCAGCAGCTGTGGACTGAGGAGACGCTGCAGGCTCTGGGAGCACCCAGTGCTGTGTGAAGGACTCAGGAGGACAAGGCCACCTGCCTGACCCCGGGTAAGGGGGAGAAGCCAGTGGAGCCCAGTGCTGGGGGAGTGTGTGGGAGCTCACTGCCCACATGGTGTGTGAGGCCAAACACACATTTCATCCCCACTGCTTGACCTCTGTGTCCTCTCACAGCACCAGCCCAAGGCAGAGAACTCACTGCAGAATTCCCCAGTTTTACATAAAGGACAATGTCCTCAGCCTAAGCCCAGTCCCTCAGCTGAGGCCAAGGTGTCCATCCCCTCTCCAGCAGCCACAGGCACCTGGGAAAACACACCTGGCACAAGACAAGGGCCTGCCCCCACCCCCTGCCACTCCCAGCCATCAGCATTGCCTCAAATATTTCTCCCTAAAACCCCAGGAGCAAACCTTGGATTCTAGACTTTTCCCTCCTTGTCTTCCTGAGAGCACAAGGATGGCAGTTTACTCTCTAATTGTTAATTACACTTCCTTGTTAGATTTCAGAGGCTGAAAAATGTTTAGGGATTTATTCTTCTGTGTAATTAACCACAATGATGAAACACCCATTTATACTGCACTGCAGTTTTTGTTAAGGTTATTCATAATGGGAAAAGGCTAAATAGGTTGAGTTCATTATCATTACAGAAAAAAAATTGAGGTGACCCAATCAAATTAATTTGAAATTAAGTGCAGTGAGGCTGATAACTTCACACAAGTCAGGAGTTCGAATGAAAATAGAGGAGACAATCTACAAAGCAAGAAATTATAAGCAGTCAAAGAGTGGAGCTGGAATTACTGCAACTGGGAGACGAAACACATGGTGTGGGCAAACAGGGCCACTGAAAAAATCAGGGAAAGTGGATAAAGAGATGGGCAAATACTGCAGGATGTAAAAGGAAAAGCTGGAGGAGGAAGGGATGAAGATGGATTGGAAATAAATGGGTAGGGACAGTGCTTGTTAAGCTAATCAGATTTATTTCTCTGCACAGAAATTCTTATGCCGTTACAAGACAGCATTGAAGCAAGGTCTTTAATTTTACTTTTCCTGGGTTTATTGCTTGGGCCTCTGTGTTATTTAAGCAAACACCAACCAGTTTCAGTGCACAGCTGGACCTAACTCAAACCCCTTAAATCTGGTGGAAGCTCTTTCCTCTTGTCAGAGGCATCCTGGAGGGGCTGCTGCTTCTCCAACAGAGCAGGGAAGTCTTGTGCTCTGGGAAAATGGGCACCACCAGGGGACTGATGGACGGAGCAAGGAGACAGCATTGCCACATCCCTCTTCCCTCAGAAAAAACAATGGAAAAGCAGAAGCAAAACCAGGTGGACCCCATGATGCTGAGCTCTGTTGGACACCCCGGCACAACAGCAGGAATCAGAGCCCATCACTCTAGGAGCTTCTCTGAGGTTTCTCTTGAGAAGTAAACACATGTTTTGTGCCTCTCTTGGCTTTACCAGAGTGGGGCAAGCTCTGAACGAGCCTCACAGTTGGTGATACAAATAATAGTAAATGGGGTATTCAGGATGCACATGATCATCCCTTAAGGGGTTTAATCTCTGGGAAACAGCTAAGACAATCCATGGAAAACTCTTGTGTGTGGCTACAGGATCACGCTTCAATTCTCACCAGTGATGAGTTTACTCCCAAGCCTTTACCAAGCCCTGTGACATTATTTTAGCACTCAGGGCCAAAAGGGAGCAGTGAGAGCCCAGCAGTGCTGGGCTTGTGGGCAGAGGCTGTGCTGGGACTGTCCTGTGCCCTTCTAGGACACATGGTAGATGTCAGCTTGGACCATCAGTGGGACATCCTTGTCCCTGGCCACCCCACAGGGTGGGCTTTGGAAGGTCTGGCCAAAATGCCACGAGTCTCTCACTGCAGCTGCACAAGTGGCTGCCCTCCCAGTTCCCCACTCTGGTCAGGCCAAAATCTCACCTTCTGAGCCTTCTGCCTTGTCCCCATGAAATACAAACTGCTTCCCTTTGCCTTGAAGGTCCTACAGCTCAACTTCTCTCCATCCTCACCTCCAACTCATCCCTAAGTACACAGGGAGCGTTTGGGATAAAGCTTCAAGAAATCATTCAACATAAATTATTATTCCCCTTCTAAACGGATTACAAAAATCCTTTTATTACAAAATACTAAAATGTTCAAATTATTGGTGTGGAAAAATGTTTCCTGTGGGTAAAATTTTCAAAAATGGAGGTTTTAATCGCACACATAATCCTTTCTGGCTAACATTTCCACTCTTGTGAAACATGGAGATACAGATTGCACAGAGGCCTGGCTGTGCCATGAACAAAGGGAGATGCTGCCTGTAAATAGCTCAGAGGACATCAGAAGACACTTCTCTCATCAGCAATATTTTTTAGCTTAATATAGCTCCTCTTTGCATAAAACATTGACATTTTTGTAATGTTTGGACCCAATGGTGCGAATGCTGATTGTCATGTGAAGATACTGGAGTGTACCTTCAAAATATGCAGGAACATTTTACAGACAGTAGTTTCACTTGCCTCTAAAATGCTGGATCTTAATATTTCATACTTATATATATTTAAATGTTAGTACCACAGGATAAATTCTAACATGCTTTTATGCTAATGCAATAATTGGAAATCCAGATAATGCTGTGTATTGGCATATACTGTTAGTGAATTATGGATACCTAAATGTACAACCCCACATGCCTAGCAATTATTTTTGTTAGTGCATTTAACTTTTATTTGCAATCAGAGCACTTGAGGATTGTTCAAATGAAGTTTATTTTTGCAATCCGCTGAATAGAAAAACATTTTGTTAAAGGCTTAAAAACAGTAAGAGTGTGATGAGGTTTTAGACTTGCAAGAAGGGCACTGCTCAGAGAACTCCATCAGATGGAATGATGTTTGATTTGGTCACAGACTCAGCAATCAAAACCCAAATGCCTGAAGTGAAGGACATATAAGAGAAACATGAGATGAAACCTTGATTTCCTCCCCGTCAAGTGAAGATATCTGCCTCTCCTATGGCAGAGGCTCCCAGAGGCAGATGGATGCCAGGAGGTCAGACCCTGGCAGCTGGACCTGGGACCCTGTGCCCCGAGGTCCCAGTCATGCTATGCTATGGCTGCTTTTCAAGTCTGCTTTAGCCAAATAAATAGGAGCGATAATATCAGGAAGGGGAAATCCTGAGCTGGCCCTGTTGTGCCTTCTGCTCCTGCTGCCTTTGCTGATCCAAGTCTTGGCCAGCCCCCTGGCCTGTTGGCTAAAGATGCTGATCCCCTGGAAAACCTTTTTGTTCCAATGGGCTTCCAGCACAGCCAGAGCTCTGAGCCAGGTCCTGGCAGGGCCATGTGCAGGCAGGACCTGGGGGCTGCAGCTTTTGTTCCATCCCTTACCTGCTTGACTACCTGAGCAGAGTTAAGGACAGTGCAAATCTGGAGAAGATCTGGGTATTTCTGAGAGCTGAAAAGTTCTGGATGTGTCCCAGGCATGTCTGGAATCACTCTGTGTCCAGTGATTTCCTCCTGTGTTAAACACTTGTCTACAGACAAGGCTAAACTCCCTCTTCCAGACTGAGCTGTGCCAGGAGTTACTGACCTCCTGTGCCAGGCTCTGGAGCTGCTCTCATCATGCCCAGATTTCCCTCTGGGAATGTTTGCCTGGCTTGAAACCATTGGCCTGAGCCAGCCTGGCTGAAGAGACCTGGGAGGTGGCCACAGACCCATTTGGTAAGCAGCAGACCATTGCCTCTTCCCAGGCTCAGCATCCAGCAGAGGATCTGACACCAGCCCCAGGCACACAAGCACCGAGCAGATCGTGTCCCTGCAGCCCAGCGAGCTGTGACACCTCTGGGAATTTACTGTAAAGCCCTACCACCTCTCTAAGAGTCTCAGGAACAACCATGAGGGAAGAAAATAAAAAACAATCCCTCAGAAAAACAAAAAATGCTGTGTGAAGTATCTGAAATGCCTCCAACAGTTTGACTAGAGCATGGAGTAAGCTGAGAAAATGTATGAACAAACGAATTAAACAAGTGAGCACACAGCAGACAAGTTGGCATGTAGGTGTCTACTGAGAAAGCTTAAGCACAGCAAGGGGAGAAAAAGCAAACTCAAACCAAGGCATAATATCCCTCACATTTTGGAGCAGAGCTTTCAGACCATGTATCATCCCAACCACTCCAAATTACCATCTGCCAGAATGTCCTTCAAAGAAAAAAGGTCCACAAGTTTGCAAAGCAGCAGTTTAATGTTGTCATATCAGATGAGAGGCTCTCTCCAAAGAAGATTTTTGCACTTGAGTAAGAAACACTACACAAAAGTGTGACTCTCGTGGCCAGTGCTACACTGTCAGGTACCATGAGACAATGAATTTTTGGAGTCCTGGCCATGTCATGGCAGGTACATCTGGAAAGAAGCTCTTTAGCAGCCCCTGTCATTTCATAAGTTACCTGCAAATGTTTCCAGATCCTCTGCATGATCTTCTCGGTATGCAGAAAGAGTCTACATAAAGAACCTGAGCAAACCACTCTGGTATTGTTTCAGAGACAAAGATACACCAGAATATGAAGAGCAGGTTTTGTTTCTCATGTATCTTCCTGTCATCCCTAAATCAGGCTCTGTTTCAGACTAGAAGCTGGATCCTTCTCTGGTATAAATCTGGGTACCTGCTCCTGTCCACGAGGCCCATCACTCCACACACGCTGAGGGCCAACTGCATTGCATATGAGATTGCCAAGTAAATGCAGGTCTGTGCATGCACCATGTGTTAGACTAGGCCATAAATAATTTATGATGCTGGAGAAGGTGACTATATTTTTAGGTGTAGAAATATGAAGATAAAACAGTCCTGACCTTCAATTTTCACTCTGCACTTCTGATGCTGAATTTGAGTCCATCCAATGCATTTCTAAAGCCTCTGCACCTCTGAATGAGCAGCACATCCCCTGCAATGCCCCAAAACCCATAAATCAAAAAAGGGGCACCAGGAAAACCCATGGAGCCCACAGGATACCTCCTGCAGCCAGCACTACACAGGATGCCCCAGCATAAGGAAGAGCAGGCTCCTTCCCCTGAACCTCAAACATTCTGCAGGTCAGTCTCCTCTGGATTCTGGCTGCTGACCCTTATTCCTGACCCCACATCTAATCAACACGCCTTTGATGTCAGAGGCACGTGTTCATGGGGCCCAAATCTCTCTCTAAAGACCACGGGAGCTGCTCAAATCAGCACCTTGCCATCCTGAAGCAGCCCAGGAGCAAGGATGAGGAAGGACAAAGGTGTTCACTGGGGTGCTTGTAACTGTACCCTCTGTTACATCTTCCCCCAGAGAGAGCTGTCAGTGGGACAGAAGGAGAATTATTCCTTCCTTGGACTTTGTAGAAACAGGGAGCCCATGGAAACCAAGAAACAATCATAGATTTGACACCACATTACTTCTGGATGTGTCCAATGAGCAAGATAAGGACACACCGAGGAGAAGGGGAAACAGATGTTGCAAGGGCAAGGAAGGGGACAAGGCAGTTTTGTGGTGTGTCACAACACAGCTTTTGGTCTCTGCTATCAGAAATAAACCAAGGGAGGTGGAGAGAGGCACAGAGCCCAGGTGAGGGCAGGTCTCACCTGGACAGGGCAGCTCCCAGGTCAAAGGCAGCGTGTTCCTTCAGCGAGGCCTCGCTGCTGTTCAGCCCCTCGATCACCAGCCGGAGCCCACCCATGGACAGGAAATCCTTGGCATTGTCCACCTGGGAGAGAGCAGCTTCCATCAGCACAAAGCCCCAGCCCCTGGAGAACACCTCCCTTCACACCCACAGCATCCCTTCCCTCCTGCTCTGACCAGCAGGGAGTTTTACAAGGAATTAAAAATTCCAAGGGAATGGCTGTGGCTGAGCTTAGCACAGCCCTGCCCACGAGCAGAGATGTCACAGCTGCCCAGGCACAGTGTCGTTGTGGGAGGACATTGTCACACTCAGAAGGCATCACTGGAAACTCAAATACTTGATTATAGCTATCAAAACTGCTCTTGCCATGTATTTTGGCAATTCAGGTGGTGTCAAAAACCTGATATATCTGCTGATGTCATAAAACTCCAGCTCTTTGCTCTCCCCTGAGCAAGCCTTTACTAGGGATCCAGGGAATTGCATGTTTTGCAAATGAAGTTAATTAATTGATGCTGTAATTGTAGCACCAGGAGTCAGGGATGTTTAGGAGCCTGTCAGCACCAACAGGGTGCAAAGGGGGCATGGGAGCGAGTAGCATGGGCAGTTCTGGGAGTTCTCCATGAGTTCCATCAACAACTTCCCATGGACAAGGAAAGAAAAAGCCAGTTCCAGCTTGGAGGGGTCATCCAGGAGCTTCCCCAGGGAGCAGCCCCACAATGACTTTTCTAAGCAAACAATAATGGATTAACTGCCAGTAGGGAAAAGTTTGTACTTTAGTGGGAATTTATCAGCCTCTGGCTCTAAGTGGATCAGGGGCTAGCCAGGCACAGTCCCAGCGGGCATCTGCTCTTGGAGAGGAGATCAGAAAAGGCTCTGAGGGCTCACAGACAAAATTTAGAGAAACAGCACAAACTACTTCAAGTACAAAATTCAGTCCAAAGTCACATCAATGCATTTTGGTAATCAATGATTTTTTTTTTCAGTTTAAAAGAGGATCTGATGAATGCTCAGAACTGCCTGCACAGAAAAATCAGGTTTAGAAATTCGACATATCTCTCTGAAAGACAGGGACACAACAGCAATCGTTGGCTGATGGAAACAGAATATAAAAATGAGTTATCAGCAGGGCAAGCCGACCCTCTGATGAGGTGGAACAGGACCACAAGCCATGCAGGGCATGTGGGACCCTCTTCTAGTCAATGACTTCATGCTCAGTGTTATATTTATCTCAACCATGTACCTTCATCAAAATTGGCCCTAAGTCAGATATTTCAGGTACCCAGGAGAAGAAGAAGCTTTGTGTCCAACAGATCTGTCGTTACCAACCAAAGCAGGACCTGGGGAGCTCCAGCTCATCTCTGCTCCCCAGTGGGACAATACCCACCTGTCCCTCTGCAAAGCTGCTCTCTGCAGGTCTGCTGGGGCTGATTCAGGATTTGCAGCAGCTTTTGTATCCTTTCAGATGCTGTTCTTTTAACTGTCCCTATAAACCAGGCCTGCCAGAGCTCTCACTTTTCTGCAGACCCATCTTTATCTACAAAGAAATCTATGCAGCAACCCAATTTCAGCTGCCAGTGGGTCCTTTTATTACTAAGCCTCTGTAAAAACTGGTTTAGTGCTGGAATCAGACATTGACTTCTGCATGAGAGGGAATATATGGACAGGCGGGAATTTTCATCCAGCAGCTGGAGTGGTAAAACCATCCCCTGCTGTAACCTCAGCAGCACCGGAGTCCTTTGTGCTGCCCCAGCATCAGTGAGACACCACAGCAGCAGAATGTAAATTGTGCTGTTGTGCTGTAAAGCTTATTCTGAAGATGTGTTTATCTTTTTTAACCAGAGTCTGTTGTGAGAGCTCCAGTTCTAAAACTAACAAAATCCCCAAACTCAACAACTTGAAGGTATTAACCTCTCTGGGGAGCAGTGTATGCTGCAAGGCAGCAGCTCCTACCTCACTTCAGTCCACTGAAATCAGCACAGAAGAAAAACCAAAGATCAAAAGAGCTCTTGAGTAAAGTACACAGGCAAAGCAGGCGAGGGGAGGGATGGGAGAAGAGCAAATATGACAGCAGTTATTCAGGGAGCAGGTTTGAATTGGAGGAGAAAGAAAATAGGGAGGGAAGGTGAGAGAGAAAATGTTAGAAAACAAGAGCGAGGGAAAGCAGCATGTCAACTGCACATGATGGAGAGGAAATTAGCAGAGAGAGATGGTGTAGCATGTCAGAGCAGAGGAGAGGGGAAGATAAGCAGAGTAAATAATTGAGAGAAAGAGCCTGCAATGCCTGAGAACGGGTCTTGGCTCCACACACTGCTGTGCAAGCACCGTGAATGCTGTTTATGAGTTACGCTCTGCCCTCTTCACATTTGCATTTGGGTTTTCTGCGTTACAGATAACCCAGCAAGCCAAACCTTCCTACTCCTTCTCCAAGACGGGCTCCCGAACATGCCAAGCTGAATCGTGGCTGAGGAGAAGCAAACCAGAGCTGGCAAAGGCTGAGCCCTTGGGCTGACTCTTCAAAGGCAGGAGAGAGCATCTCCCCGGGCTGGGCACCAGCCATGGCTCCCACAGCACGCTCCGAGGCACGAGCTGCCCCGCACCCACTGCCCCAGGGTGACCATGGCACAGAGCAGGGAGCAGCCTTTGCTTGCACGCCCTCCAGGGCATGGCATTTTCCACTCCACAGGGCATCCCGTGTCCCGGAGACAGCAGCAGGATGGCCGGGAGCTGAACAGTTCTGAAAAGCCACGGCACGGCATGGTACTGCTCTGATGGACGCTGGGGAAGGTGGGACTTGCAAAGTTGCCCTACACAAGTCCTTGGCCACCCACACCTGCAAGGATCCCCTGCTCCCACAGCAGGGCTGTGACTCGCTGCAGAGGAGTCCTGGCAGTTCAGCCCTTCCAGAGTTATGCAGCACCAGCATCCTTTGGCTGCTCTTCAGTAATTACATTAAGCCACTGCTGCTAAAGTCAGTCCCAAGCAGAGATAATGCTCTGGACGCATTCAACTGACTGGAAGAAGAAAGAGGAGGAAAAGCCATGCTGGCTTAGAGACAAGTCATATTTCTTATCAGCTTCCTGCCTGACGAGAAGGTGCTGCCCAGCCATCTGCCCCGACAGCACGGGCACAGAGCAGCGCTGTGATCGGCGCACAAAGGAGCCCCTGTGCTCCTGCCAGCCTCCTGCCATTCCCCCTCTCTGACCCCTTTGATGCTGCATGTGCTTCCCTTTGATGCTCCAGTCCCTGCTCCTCTGCCATTCTGAAATTGTTTGCCCCATCCTGTGCTGCAGGGATTTTCTGCTGGAATAGTCCAGATCGCTATGCTGGAATTCAAGGCATGCCAGGGCATTTGGGGGTTGCTTTTTAGCACAATGGCCTGATGCTCTGGCACCCTTAATCAGGCAAGATTAGCCCTGAGTACAAATATGAAGCTCTTTGGATGCCCATTTTTCACAGTTATTCTCTGAGTCACACAGATGCTGTCAGTGACACAAAAGCAGGGAGAACAAACAGCAAGGAAGCCTCTGCATGCCCACAATGACAATTCAGAGTGGAAATTCAAGACAAAGAGCCCTGGAAATAACACTTGTATCAGCTGGCACATGGACTCTCTCTCTCACAGCAGCAACACTTCAGCTACCTGCCTCCAAATACCACATTTGGTTCAACAAGTGCTGTTCCAGTGAAAGGGCTTGCACTGGCACCTCCCAAGAGTTGTCCTATTCACCCTCTGAAATGACAAAGTGCCATTGGAAACTCTCCCAGTGCACTCCAGACTCTCCCCAGTCACTGGGGAGGGAGAAGCCAAGTCCCTTCCCACAGGGCAGAGCAGAGGCCGGATGCCCAGACACCCTCCCAGGGGTGGCACCAAGCCCAGGGGAGCAGAGCTCTGTGCCTGCAGCTGCATCCAAGGGGAGGTAGGAATGTGTGAGCTGAAAGCAGAGAAAGAGAGATCAGAGAGAGGGGGGAAAAGTGTGAGCATAAACCCAAGGAAGCGAGATGCCAGGAAATATGTTCACCCTCACACAGAGCTAATTAGCACAGCGAGGCTCTGATTGCCACTGCTTACTCACACCAAGACAAAATAGGGGGTTTTGGGTGGCTGTCACCTTTCCTGGTACAAAGACGTTCTCTGTGAACTGATATAAAGGCACCTACCATCAACCACGGCAGCTTTCCATGGAAGCAGAGAGAAAATAATTATTTTCTGAGCAACCACCACTCTACTTACCCAAAAATGGCAGCTAAAACCCCATTTTGTAACATTAAGGAGATAAAAAAGGAAAAAGAGAGGATAAGAAAACCAGCCTGAGAACAGACAACAAATCAGGCAACCACCAGGATACTGCTGGCTCCTGGCACAAGCGATGATTAATTCCAACCTGGATATAAAATAAGCCTGCACTAGTCCTCTGCTGTCTGTTATTGTCCCAGGATTATGGTAATTAAGCAATTTGTATTACCTGACACTGATAAGAAAAATAAAGCCCCGTTTATGACACCGTATCCCCTAGATTTTACATGGTAGTTACTGAGGCATTCTTGTTACCTGGTGAACATAATATTCGAGATCATAAAGCGCCGTGACTTTCTCATCCAGCATGGAGGCAGAGCTGTTGAATTTGCTGATTAATTTAACCATAATTTCATAATCTGTTTCTATCTTCATGTTCAGCTTTTCAAACTCCTCCTTTAGCTGCTCTATGGGCTGGAACTTCTTCCTCACCTCTTCCTCTCGGGCCTTGGAAACAAAAGGAGGAAAAACCAGATGTGAGATAACAAGATAGGAGATGAAGAGAGACAAGACAGACACAGAAAGGAATGCCAGCCCCAAAATTCACAAAAGGAACCTGGCTGTCTGTGCCAATGGATTTATTGCTCTACATCAGAGGTGCAGGGGCAGTGTCCTTCTGAGAAGCCCAGGAACCGAGTTAGCTGTGATATACCCACAATATGAGTGAACAGTAGAGCTCTGTGCACCACTTCTACATCTCTACAGCATTTGTGCACTATTTCTACATCCCATTTCCATCCAATTCAACATCAAGCCCACAGGCAGCAGTACTGCAGTACTGCGGTTCTCTGCTTGCCTGCAAGTGAATCTTCTCAAAACCTGGCTGCAAAAAGCCCTGAGGCACCTCCCTGATCTTATAGCTGAACCTCTCTGGAACTGGACATGAGGCTGGAGAGCTCCAGAGGTCCCATCCAGCCCAAAGTGGCCAGTGACTCCAATGAGTTCTCAGACACAGACAAAGATGCTTTTGCCTTTCCAAGCGTTGAGCAAATTCCTGGAAGGGTCTATCTCCTAGGGAGAGGTGTGAGGACAGAAGCTGTCAGAAAGGGAGGCAGAAGGAGCAGTGATAAGCTGGGGGCAGCTGACGTGCTGTGCCATGGGGCTTGGCCAGCACACAGCCTGTCCTGAGCTCATCTCCCTCACAGTAACAGCACCCCAAGGGCTGCCCTGAACAGAGAGCTGACACAAAACATGTGGTGAGGAGGAAAGGCTCTGTCAGAGATCTCAGAGAGTCCCAGAGGTGCAGGAACATCAGCACTGGTGGCACTGGGGACAGAGCCTGCTGCTGCAGGGGACAGAAGCAGCAGAGAGGCCATGCTGGAGCTGGGCTGCCCCAAGGACAGGAGAAAGGCAGAAAGCCCCTTTTGGAAGGCATTTGTCACAAATGCCAAGATGTGTTTGTATGCGGAGTGAGCCTCAGCTGGAGGGTTTGCACTGTCCTGCTCCCCATGAGGGATCAGAGAGGGCTGGAGGAAAACCAAGTGAGCAATGGAGGTGAAAGCTGTGTCAATGGAATGATAAATTACCAGAGGTACCACACCCAACCCATCCCTCCCCAAGCTGCCTCTGCCGGAGCACAGAGAGGCTCGGTGTAACTCCATTTCCTCTGACACTGAGCCTTCAGGGATGGATTTGCTCTCTGCAGGAGTGACTGCAAATGGAATACTTTAGGTCCATTAGATGTAGCTGCTTTTAGCCCAGTTGCTGGGACAAAAGCTATTCTAACAGGGGGTTTTAAAATATGGCTTATTTTCACCTAATAGAGTATCACTAATTTTTGCATTTCAATGATCCTCATTTCCAGCAGCCCTTTTCAGCAGCCCTGCAATCAATCAGCAATGCTGCTATGGAAATAATCTCCAGCAAATGAAATCATGCCGTGCTGCCACATAAGGGAAGAAAAAGCCCTTCTGTGACACCAGAACTTTAGAGCCTTGACTCCTCTTTCAGTTTTTGTTTGAGTGAGCCAAGACCAAGGCAGCAGGAGGAGCGAGGGTTAAAGAAATACTGCTGAAGGGGAGAAGGGAAAGAGGCTCTGATGTACCTGATGAGTCACACATATTCCCACCTATTTACTTCGGGCTGTCGGTTGTTTTGTAACTAAATGGACAACTTGGAGCTTGTGTAAGGAAACGTCAGCCCCTGCTTCACCATGGCCACTTGGGTTTTGCTATCCAGAGCACAAGGTTGGAAACCCAAAGCAAGGAGAGTAAAGGGAAATACCATCTGTAAATACTGTCAGCTGCAATCCAGTTCCCTTTGGGGTCTGCAGACATTTTTGTGAATTGAGCTGCAGTGAAACAGATAAATTACATTGTTCAGAGCAGCTGTGGCTGCCCCTGGATCCCTGGAAATGTCGAAGGCCAGCTTGAATGGGGCTTGGAGCAACCTGAGATAGTGGAAGGTGTCCCTGCCCATGGCAGGGGTGGGACTGGATCAGCTTTAAGGTCCTATCCAACCCAAACCACTCACAGAATCTTCGAGTCCTACAGAAAAGTCAGGGAACAATATCACTAACAGGTTAATAAAGGTATTTCAGGTCCATATTCACCACAAAATTAGTTTGCACAGTGTTTTCCAAGCAATCATTTTAACCATTGTGTTTCAGCAGAGTGTAACAGGGTGTTTTCAGAACCCTGCAATGTGCATTGCTTTAGAAATGGGAAACTCACCTTCCTTTCTGCCTTCTCACTTTCCTTCATTTTAGCCAAGGCCTTTTTAAGCTCCTCAGATGTGAATGAATTTGCATCAAGATCAACCTTGCCCAGCCTTGCAGAAGAAACAAAACAAACAAGAACATGTAATGAGTGAAAAACGGCCTCAATTCTATTTTCACTGTGACATTCTACCAATGGCTAAGGACAGGAGGAAAGGAATGAAAAAACCTACCATACTCAAGAAAAGATTAGTCTGAGTGCTGGATTCTGTGTCAGGCTCACAGACACCTCCCCCTGACAATATAGGGCTCTGCTGACCCAAATTCTCAGATCCCACCACAATAAAAACAGCTGATGAACTGATACCTCAGAATTTCGTGTTGATATTGAGGAACCATCCCAGCGCCACTATTTAACTGCAGAGGGCCTACAAGTTTCAACTTGCAGATTTCAGCTTAGGAACATTGTACAGAGAGTCACAGGAGACCTCAGCACCTTTCCAGTGAGGGAAGGGACAACAGAGAAGTGGGAGAGGACTCTTGGTCAGGAAATATAGTGATGAGACAAGGAGGAATGGGATCCAACTGCAAGAGTTGGAAGAAATTTGATGATGGGAAGAAGTTCTTTACTCTCAGGGTGCTTATCCCTGACACAGGGACCAGTGCACAGAGGCTGTGGATGCCCCATCCCCAGCAACATCCAAGGCCAGGTGGGACAGGGGCCGCAGCAACCTGCTCTGCTGGGAGCTTGCTCAGCTTGGAACAAGATCATCTTAAGGATCCTTTCCAAGCCAAACCATTCAAGGATTTGATCATTCTGCCATCCCCATCTCCCACTGCACAGCACCCCTGAAACATCAGTGACATCACAGCTCCCAGAGGGTTCCAGGTGGAACGTCCAGGACCTGGAAACGAGCACAGCAGACACTTCACCGGCTGCCAAGGGTCAGTTGCTGCTCACTCTGCGCTCTGACCCTCAGTGCTGAGGTGCTGCTGCTGCCTGGGCTTTTCCTGACGCCTGCTCTGGAGCGCCAATCCCAGCAGGATGTGCTCTTCTGTGCCAATGGAGGTACAGTGCCCTGCCAGGCAGGGGGCACCTGGCCTGGGCAGGCTTTAGCCATGTGGGAATGGATGGTGTGGGACAGGAAGCCCACTGGGAGATTGTGCTGCCCCTTGCAGACTGACAGAGGCATTGTGGAGGACATGGATGTGGACCAGTGGCTGGAAGAGGATGACATGATGGAGGTGGACCCCTCCTCTACTTACATGTCCTCCCCTGTTGAGGACATGGAAGTAGACGAGGAGGAGATGGAGGTGGATGAGGAGGATGACACGGAAGAGATGCAAGTCCATGAGGAGGAAGATGAGGAGCCCATGGTCCTTGGATGAAGATGGTGCCCCACAGGTAAGACAGGCAGATGCTTCCCACGCCCTGCCCACACACACACTGGGTCCCCTGACGCCAGGCTGGGGCTGGGCTGGACGGCCCCGCTCAGGGACACGGTGCCCGCAGGGGGCCTGGATTGTGCTGCCACAAGCACCAGCCCCGGCCTGCCCTGCGCTTGCCTGGGGCCACGCCAGCCCTGCCAGCCCCGGCCCAGCCCCTGGGGCCCAGCTGCCAGCCCTGCTGGGCCCAGTGCTGGCAGCTGACTCCAGCTCTGCTGCTTACTTTCTTACAGGACTGATGCACATGATGGCAAAGATATCACACCTTTGTAAATACGTTCGAAGCATAGAAGTTCCTTGTAAATATGTTAACTACGTGGGAAGTTTTTTGTAAATACGTTTTGAAGATTGTTAGCCCATCGGATCCCATGTAAATATGTTCTGTATATTGTTGTTGTTGTTATAACGATTTTTATAATGACACATATTCTGTAAATCCTAGATTTGCCGATCTTCGGCAAATAAATACGGTTTCTTTTTAACACCTGCTCCTCTTGGCCATTCCTGTGGGCACAGGCACCCTTTGCACACTTGCGGGTTCCACTTGTTCCGTGTTCCCAGGGCTGGAGGTCCCTGGGGGTGCTGGCACGGCCACCCACGGGCTGGGGGTCCCTGTGCACAGGGCTCCCACTGACACCACTCCTGGCCCTGGGCACTGCTGCTCTTCCTGGCCTGGGGCACAGCGCTGTCCCCAAGAGCTCAGCTCTCACCAGCTCTCACACAGGGGGCTCTCACAGCACTGGCCCCTGCACCCGTGCCACCAAAGCAGCCAGCAAACCTTCAGCCACCCTTCCTGCTGCAGCCACAGGCACTCCTGGGCCCAGAGCCGCCAGCAGGCCACAGCCCTGCAAAATCCACCAGCACACTCTCAAGGCCACGACAGCCTTGGCAAGTGGGCCAGCTACATCTGGGCTGCTGATCTTTAAGCTTTGGTGCCTCCATAGGCCCTGGGCTCTGCTTCCCAGCCTGCTCTGCACTGCCCTGAGCCCGCTTTGTTCCAGAGACAAAAGCCAGGCCTAGGGCATCCTCACCCTGCCTGCATTCCTGGTGCTGCCAGCGGCCACCGGCCCTGGGTCCCACTCGGGTGACAGCTGCAGGGACAGGGCAGCCTGTGCTGGGCAGGGGGCACGGGGCTTTTGGCCCTGGGGCTACTGCTGCTGCTGCTGCTGTTGCTGGGGGCCATGGGCCCAACAGGGCCCCGAGCTCAGGCCCCACCCGGCCAGCTGCCCCCAAAGCCCCACACTCCTTGAGCATCCCCATCACAGCTGCCAGGGGGAAAATCCCACGGGCTTCAGGAAAGAAATTCCCCATAGTGACTAAACCAAGGGGTCCAAGTGGAAAGTCAGCACAGGCTGAGGTTAACAGCAACTTTACAATGGTGGCTGCAGGGCAGGTGAGATCTCCAGGGCCTCTGGCAGTGCCTGCTCTGCACGTGAGCCTGTGCGGCTGCTCCCAGTGGGACACAGCACCGGGCTCTGGCCAGCCCTCAGCCCCTCACAGTTGATCCCACAGAGCAGGCTCAGAAAGCAGTTTCAGACCACTGCCTGCATATATTTCAAAGGATTAAATGTCATTCAAAAAACCCAAAATACCAATTTTGTTTTGGTGTTGTGGCATGAGAAGCCATGAAGGTGCCTCTCAATGTGCACTCAGGGTACTTCCACTGCCATCCCATGGGGAAAACAAATGACAGGCCTCAGCTTTCAGCACTGCTGAGCTCCTTACCCAGCAAGGAAGTCTGAGGTAAATGCAGGAACTGAGTGCACCAGGGGACTTGGCCTCTAATAAAAGGCGTAAATCCCTCAGGCCACTCAAACCAATGCCTTGCATGTCTGTACATTTTTTTTGTCCTTCTCTCATCCTTCATGTCACTTTCCCCAAAACCTACCATTGGACAAATGGTCAAGGCATGCCCCATTAGGGCATCCTTACACCGTGATGCCAGCCTATATAATGCTAACAGTCAGGGTGTAGTAGAGGTGCTAGTAGCCTCCCAAGTTTTTCAACAACAAACATGAAAAAGAACCGTGCATTATATGTGGGGAGATGGGGCATTTTCAATAGATTTGTACAAATAAAGGCTATCACCAGGGACCTTCTAACTCTCACAGGCACTGTCCTCACTGCCCCCTCGTCCACATGCTTTCCAACACCAGCAAAACCGGTGGCCTGCGGGAAACCCCACACAGACAAAGAATGGCCCTGTGCAATGACACCAAATGCGAGGCTGTTCTGCCCTACTCTCCCCAACATCGTGGAGAACCGGCACAGTGACCTTCTCAGATCCAGCGGAACAGCTTGATCGCTGCAGAAAACTGGACAGAAGACAGCTCTGTCCTGGAACCTAAAGGCAGCTAGTAAGCGCCTTTTCAATTCCAATCCACAATATTTATGTTCACCATATTCCCACAGGCAAATACAGGCCTGAGGAACATCCCAGAGACATTTTGATTTTAACCAACACCAGGGAAGGGATGGAGACACTCACTATACTACCTGAGGTACTTGCCTTGACGTCTTTGCAGGAGATAACTGTCCAGGCTCTATGCTTATTCCCTCCCCTTTTAATTCCAAAAGGAACAGTTACAGCCAGAGCCTACCTCCCACGGGACATGATCCCCACACCAACTGATCCAATGCTGATGTGGGCACAGATTATGGACCCAAATAGACCCATTCTAAATTGTGCTTTGTTATGTAGGGAGAGAAATAGATGTCTCTTGGGACTATTAGATACCGGAGCTGACATCATCATAATTTCATGCTCTAATTGGCTAAAAGAAGGGCCCCTGGTTCCAGCTGCTGGGGTAATTATTAGCTACCAAGGGAGCCACTACCAGCTTCTGGAGTCAAGGTACCATCTGCATGGAAGGTCCTGAGGGCACAGTTGCTACAGTAAAATCATTTGTCTCCTGGGCACCAATAACACTTTGGGGAAGGGACCTCTTGTCCCAATGGAGGAGAAGGCTAGAGATCTGTCATGGTTTGATGCTGGCACAATGCCAGTGCCCCCATGAAAATACACACTCCCTTGTTTCTGCTGTTAGATGTGACCAATAATAAGTAAAGGAGGGTCCCATTTAGAAATAAAGAAAACTTTATTAACTAAACTACAAGTAAAAAGAAACACAGAGGGAAAATGAAGACCTGCCAAAAACTTTTCCTCCTCTCCCCACCAAATCTCCAGTACATCTATCCCCAAATCACCAACTCTTGGTCCAGCAGCCCCCTTGAGATAATCAATACTCAGTTCATCAAGAGGAGTGGAGTCCTTCTTGTGCCATAGGCTTCCCCAGCAAACACCATTGAAACCTCGTGTGTTCCCATGTCACTCGTGGCACCGCCCAGAGAACATCTGCCATCATGACCTCTTCCTTCCATCTCCAGTGCTCTCACCACTGCACATGGACCAGAGCTGCTTCTAAGGTCATCTTTTAAGGATGCTTTGTCCCATTCCAAAAAGAGCACAGTCTCACTTTTGGGACACCTGTCTCCCCCAAATTTCACCTCCTGGGGCCGAGGGGTACCAACACTGAACCCTCTTGGTTCTTAGCTATTGTCTCCCTCTGGATGCAGTCTCTGTGTCACAGGAAACATGGTTCTGTCCATGGCCATAACAAGAAGAGTCCAGCTAAGGCCACTTCATCATCTCTTCCCACCTAAGATTCTTCTCTCCCAACGTCTTTCACTTGCCCAGACCTTCATCACACTTGCCCATTTCCTTCTTAATCTTCCACTCTATCCCTCTTCTAGGGAAGGTTAATGTTCTGTAAAGTTTTTATTGTACAAAAAGGGGTTAAAAACTCAGGCTCTCCTGCCCGGAGACTCCCACAAGTGGCTGGACACCTCCTCGCTGCACCCCCCTTTGTCCATAAGCCAGGCTGTTCTGCCAGGACATGATATTAAATTTCAAGGTGGTCCAGGCTCTCTCTCTCTCTGTCTCCTGGGGGGGTCTGCCCGATGCCTCCTGGTGCTTCTCTCTCTTTAACCCCTCCAGACTCGGGATGGGCCTACCTCTCCCGGCCGCATGGCTTTTACCCTCCCCCCGCCCAGGCAGCAGCTGGGACAGGGGTGAGATCCCAACTCTTTCCCACCAGAAACCCAAAAGAGCTTCCCCCGGGGCGTGCTCTGGTTTTGAACCCCTGTGTTCTCAGAAGCGTGTCCAATGTCCCCAGTGGCCAAACCAGGTGCCAATATTAAAATCTGAAAACCTATTGGTGTGACGACAGCGTCCCAGAAAACTTACTTCCTCTCAAACCACGAAAGATCCTATTCTGACCTCAGGATTTCTAGACGGCGCAACTGAGCAGCCCGCCACACCTTGGTCAACCTGGAAGACCAACGACCCCATATGGGTGGATCAGTGGCCCCTCCCAGGCAGAAAGTTAAAGGCCCTGCAGTCCCTCGTGCCGGAGCAGCTGCCTGTGGGCCACATTGTACCATCTACTAGCCTCTGCAATGCGCCTGTCCTTGACATACAAAAGCCTGGCAAAGACAAGAGGCGGTTCCTGCAGGACCTCAGGAAAATCAACGAGGTCACTGAGGACATGGGTGCCCTCCAGTCCAGCCTGCCCTCAGCCTCCATGTTACCTCGAGTTTGGAAGATGGTTGTTACAGATCTAAATGACTGCTTTTTTGACTTCTCCTTGCACCCCAGTGAAAGCGCCTTGTTTGCCTTTTTGTCCCCAAATCGACAGCACCGTTACAGAGGTACCAGTGGACTGTATTGCCTCAAAGAATAAAGCAGAGCCCAACTATTTGTCACTGGCTTGCAGCCCAAAATCCCTTGCGGAAAAAAAATACTAACGTTATTATTTTTATTACATGGGTGATACATTAGTTTGTGCAGAAGCTCAAATCATTTTGGATGTTGCAGTACAAGATGTCATCACTGTGGTACAGCAGAAAGCTTTTGAGATTGCAGCAGATAAAGTCCAAAAGACAGCCTCCTGGAAGTTCCTCGGCCTAAAAAGCACAGAGAGAACCATCACAGCCCAAACATCGCACATCAAGGACAACCCAAACACTCTGCATGAATTCCACCAGCTCTTTGGAAGCATCAGTTGGGTACGTTCACTCCTGGCAATCACCACAGAAGATCTCGTGCCACTGTTCCTGCTCCTTAAAGGCAGAGAAGGACTCAATTCCCGGGATCACTGACACCAGAGGCAGAAGCAGCTGTACAAAAGGTCTCCTGGGTGATTCAAACCAAACAGGACCACAGATACCACCCTAATTATCCTTTCTCCCTGGCAATCCTTGGTGTAAGTCCAAAATTCCATACATTATTGTTTCAGTGGGACTATACTATCTCAGGTGCTCTGATAATAATTCATTGGGTTTTCAGAGCACACCAACCTACTGAAATGATAACAACCCAACAGAAAGTTATTGCACAACTAATCAGGAAAGCTAGAAAGTGTCTGTACTCCCTATCAGGAACAGACTTTGTGAATATTTACTTACTTCTCACTCAAGAGGACTTCAATTGCCTACTTCAAACATCTGAACCACTGCAATATGGCTTAGATAGTTTTTGAACAGGCTGGGATCAGCCACCAATTCTACCATCAAAACATTCCTGCGCTGCTCAGGATGTTCAAAATTACCCCAGACCTGGCAAGATCCCTTGTTGCCACCTGCCCAAATTGTCAGGAACATGGCCTTGCTTCTCTCAGAGCTGGAGTCAATCCAAGAGGACTAGAGAGTCTCCACATCTGGCAATCAGAAATCACAAACTAAGCCCTTTTTGGCAGACTAAAGTGCATCCGCGTCTCAATCAAAACCTTTTCCACTGGGATTTTTGCCTCTGCCCATGCTGGTTAATAATCAAAGACGCTATAAAACATTAATTTTTAATTTCTCCACCTTAGCAATTCCACAGGAAATGAAAACTGATAATGCTCCTGCTTATACCTCACACTGATTCCAACAAGTTTCTGACCACTGGGGTATAAAACATATCACAGGCATACCACACTCCACCACAGGACAGTCCATAGCTGAGAGGGCACACTGAACCATCAAAAGGATCCTTGATCAACTGAGAGGGGTACTCCAGATATTATCTTCCATTGACAGACTGGCCAAGGCCTTTTATGTACTCAACTTTTGGAACAACTCATTCATGGAGCCAACTCCCTCAGTCATCAGGCAGTTTACTAATTCAACTGCAGCCCAATTAAAGAACAGCAACCTGTGTTGAGCAAAGACCCTGAATCTGAACAAATTATGGGCCTTTTCCATTGATTACTTGGGGAAGAGGAGATGCCCTTTTCTTTACAGCAACACTCCTAAGATGGATCCCTGCAAAATACATAAAAACTCATTCTGGGAACTGCGAGGCAAACACCAGAGCCACCATCAGAAGAACAGAATGAAAGCTTAAGAGAGACAGCAGCAGCCTGGGAAAGAAGAACAAGGACAGAAGAAGATCTCCTAAGCAGCGTTGACCACACACACCAAGACCAAGATAGCTCAGACACCACTAACCAGGATCTATGTTTTAACATTTGTAAAAATTATATTTTAGCATTGATACATGATTCTTCTAATAAGCTGTGTTCACACCCTTGGCTTATAGAAGAGAAAGTTTAGTGGGAACACAACTTAAGTTTCATCTTCTAATCTCTTTATCTGTTTACTTTTAGCCCAACCAAGCCTCCAGATACAAAATTAGCCCCAGTCAGAGGATGCTGCCGTTTGTAGCCGCTGCAGCAGAGAACTGGATGCTCCTCACTGAGCCGCATGCCTTCAGCTGGCTGCTTCCACAGACAAGCCACAATTTCTTCTCCATGGCCATGGCGGTCAGGCACTTGAAGGCATGTGTTTTTTCAACCTGTTCTCACATAGGGAGTCAGTGTACCAGGGCATCCAGCTGCTGAAAGATCAAGGAAAGAAGATCCAGGTAGAAGGCAACAACGACTGGTTCACTGGAACTTTCAAACACTGGGTGATGAAAGGCTGGTTTTCATCTTTAGTTAAGACTGTTTTGTGGACTTTGTTTATTGTAATCATTGTGCAGGTATATTATCCTTTTTTGCTAAATGCCTGCAAAACTCTATGGCAGAAGCCTTCTTTATAGGCAACAAAAAGGGGGAGTTGTGAGGGCCCAGGGGCCTACCACTGGAACTGTAATACCTCAGGGCAAAGTGACCAAGGTAAAAGAGAGACACCGCTCTGAATGCAATGGTGTCGCCCATGAGCAATTGCAGGCTCATGGTGATGCAGCACGTTTTGTTGATATCACCCAGTTCAACTGCTGCATTTTACTTATATGTACTCCCCCAAGAATGTTTTTCCCTTCTCTTGTACCATTTTAGTCGAGGCTTACTGCATTGCACCCTTGCTTTTCCCCCCCCATTTTCCAACTGTGTGCCCAGCCCCATTTTTTCTCCCTTCCTGGACCCTCTTCAGGGCAATCCACAGTGTTTGCACTTCCACACAAAGATCCCTCATTCGCCTTGTTCACCAGCAGTTTAAGCAAGCGTGCTCCCAGCTCTGGGAATGCAGGTCGCTCAGAGAAGCTGGGTGTGGGCAGGCTAAAACACAGGAACTGAGTGCAACAGGGAGCCTGGCCTCTAATAAAAGGAATGAATCCCACAGGCCACACAAACCAATGCCGCGCATGTATCTTTTATTTCCTCATTCTCTCATCTCTTGTGTCACTTTCCCCATTTTCTCTGACTGGGAATTTAGATCTCTCTCTCCTGTCTGCAGGTTCAGCCAAAAGTGTGACCCTGCAGGGAGATCCTGACCCAAAGGGAAGTGGGACAGGACTCTTGGTCAGGAAATATAGTGAAAGGGCACAGGAGAATGGGATCAAAACGCAAGAGGTGAAAGAGATTTGAAGATGGGAAGAAGTTCTTTACTCTCAGGATGCTTGTCCCTGACACAGGGACCAGTGCACAGAGGCTGTGGATGCCCCATCCCCAGCAACGTCCAAAGCCAGGTGGGACAGGAACCGCAGCAACCTGCTCTGCTGGGAGCTTGCTCAGCTTGGAACCACATCATCATAGGGTCCCATCCAAGCCAAACCATTCACGGATTTGATCATTCTGCCATCAACATCTCCAACTGCGCAGCGGCCCTGAAACATCAGTGACATCACAGCTCCCATAGGGTTCACAGGGTTCCAGGTGGAACGTCCAGGACCTGGAAATGAGCACAGCAGACACTGCAAAGGCTGCCAAGGGTCACTTGCTGCTCACTCTGCGCTCTGACCCTCAGTGCTGAGGTGCTTCTGCTTCCTTGCCTTTTCCCGCTGCCGGCTCTGGAGCGCCAATCCCTGCAGGATGTGCTGTGCTGTGCCCATGGAGGTACAGTGCCATGCCAGGCAGGGGGCACCCGGCTTGGGCAGGCTGCAGCCATGTGGGAATGGATGGTGTGGGACAGGAAGCCCACTGGGAGATTGTGCTGCCCCTTGCAGACTGAAAGAGACATTGTGGAGGCGATGGATGTGGACCAGGGGCTGGAAGAGGATGACATGATGGAGGTGGACTCCTCCTCTACTTCCATGTCCTCCACTGTTGAGGACATGGAAGTAGATGAGGAGGAGACCATCGAGGAGATGGAGGTGGATGATGAGGAGAACATCGAGGACATGGAAGTAGATGAGAACGATGAGGAGGAGCCCATGGTCCTTGGATGAAGATGGTGCCCCACAAGTAAGACAGGCAGATGCTTCCCACGCCCTGCCCACACACACACTGGGTCCCCTGACGCCAGGCTGGGGCTGGGCTGGATGGCCCCGCTCAGGGACACGGTGGCCGCAGGGGGCCTGGATTGTGCTGCCACAAGCACCAGCCCCGGCCTGCCCTGCGCTTGCCTGGGGCCACGCCAGCCCTGCCAGCCCCGGCCCAGCCCCTGGGGCCCAGCTGCCAGCCCTGCTGGGCCCAGTGCTGCCAGCTGAGTCCAGCTCTGCTGCTTCCTTTCTTACAGGACT
The DNA here is from genome assembly GCA_036010785.1 of Ammospiza maritima maritima. Lineage (NCBI taxonomy): Eukaryota > Metazoa > Chordata > Aves > Passeriformes > Passerellidae > Ammospiza > Ammospiza maritima. Next base: position 67,117 of record JAYKTQ010000094.1, read on the forward strand.
CATGCACATGATGGCACCGATCCGATGCCTTTGTAAATACGTTTGGAAGGTTAGAAGTTCCTTGTAAATACGTTCACTACGTTCCAAGTTCCCTGTAAATATGTTCACTACGTTCAAAGTTTTCTGTAAATACATTTAGAAGATTTTCAGCCCATCGGATCCCATGTAAATATCTTCTGTACATTGTTGTTGTTGTTATAACGATTTTTATAATGACACATATTCTGTAAATCCTAGATTTGCCGATCTTCGGCAAATAAATACGGTTTCTTTTTAAAACCTGACTCCTCTTGGCCATTCTTGTGGGCACAGGCACCCTTTGCACACTTGTGGGTTCCACTTGTTCCGTGTTCCCAGGGCTGGAGGTCCCTGGGGGTGCTGGCACGGCCACCCAGGGGCTGGGGGTCCCTGTGCACAGGGCTCCCACTGACACCACTCCTGGCCCTGGGCACTGCTGCTCTTCCTGGCCTGGGGCACAGCGCTGTCCCCAAGAGCTCAGCTCTCACAAGCTCTCACACAGGGGCTCTCACAGCACTGGCCCCTGCAGCCATGCCACCAAAGCAGGCAGCAAACCTTCAGCCACCCTTCCTGCTGCAGACACAGGCACTCCTGGGCACAGAGCCACCAGCAAGCCACAGCCATGCAAAATCCATCAGCACGCTCTCAAGGCCACCACAGCCTTGGCAAGTGGGCCAGCTACATCTGGGCTGCTGCAGGGGCTGATCTTTAAGCCTTGCAGCCTCCATAGGCCCTGGATTCTGCTTCCCAGGCTGCTCTGCACTGCCCTGAGCCCGCTTTGTTCCAGAGACAAAAGCCAGGCCTAGGGCATCCTCACCCTGCCTGCATTCCTGGTGCTGCCAGCGGCCACCGGCCCTGGGTCCCACTCGGGTGACAGCTGCAGGGACAGGGCAGCCTGTGCTGGGCAGGGGGCACGGGGCTTTTGGCCCTGGGGCTACTGCTGCTGCTGCTGGGGGCCATGGGCCCAACAGGGCCCCGAGCTCAGGCCCTGCCCGGCCAGCTGCCCCCAAAGCCCCACACTCCTCGAGCATCCCCATCACAGCTGCCAGGGGGAAATCCCACGGGCTTCAGGAAAGAAATTCCCCATAGTAACTAAACCAAGGGGTCCAAGGGGAAAGTCAGCACAGGCTGAGGTTAACAGCAACTTTACAATGGTGGCTGCAGGGCAGGTGAAATCTCCAGGGCCTCTGGCAGTGCCTGCTCTGCATGTGAGCCTGTGCGGCTGCTCCCAGTGGGACACAGCACCGGGCTCAGGCCAGTCCTCAGCCCCTCACTGCTGATCCCAACCAGCAGGCTCAGAATGCATTTCCAAACCACTTCCTGTAGATATTTCAAAGGACTAAATGTCATTCAAGGAAGCCACCTTGCACATTTAGTTTTGATGTTGTGGCATGAGAAGCCGTGAAGGTGCATCTGAATGTGCACTCCGGGCACTTCCACTGCCATCCCAATGGCAACACAAAGAACAGGCCTCAGCTTTCAGCACTGCTGAGCTCCTTACTATCAATGATAGCTCAGGAGGACGCATAGTTGTGCAGGCCCATGGGCCTATTTACTGGAACTATGCTACCTCACGACAAAAATGACAAATTAAAGAAAGGTGAGGCAGCCCTCAAACTACAATGTTTTGTCAGTTTTATCAAGGCTTCCTAAATGCAGCGTCGGCACCCTCTACCAGTATGAGGGATGAGGGCTGGCTCAGCTGCTGAAGCTCAGGGGACATTTTGAAACCTCTGCATCCAGCACCACCAGAGCAATCAATGGGGAGATAGCCGCCTGCAATGCAGGATCCTTGGGTGATTTTCCCGTCCTCTGAGTGGGCCACCCTTTACATCAGGGGCAGCTCTGGGTAATAAATTTTCCAAAGCTAAGAGGGATATAGAATTTCAAGTTCAGGAGGTTCTCCTTTTAGAGGGGAAGACTTTTGCTAAGGGAAGTTGTAAGTCGTTTGTTCATTGGCTCTTTAAAGAGTTCCCAGTCATTTTTGTGTATTCTGTTCAACTTACAGTATTCTGGGACTGTGTTAGGGAAAGTCTCTATTTTTAGAAAATTCAGGGAGTGAGAAGAGTTGCAAAATTTTTCCCACTTTTTCATATGATTTATAGAGTTTTCTCAAGGGTTCAAAGTTCTAATATTCAACCCAGACTTTCTGTTCTGCCCCTGGCATTCCTGACCCCACTGATACCAAGATAAGGATGAGAGATGGAAACTGCTGTAAAGCACAGACAAGCCACCCGCTATCTGCCATCTCCCTTCCTTCTCTACCCCCTGCCCACATCTGTACCGATCACACAGGCCTGGATACTACACTAACCCATTCTCCAGTACCTCTCCTCCCTGGATCCCCCTCAGATAGCTAACAAAATGGAGTCCCTCCTCTGGAGGGGGTTGTCAACGTCAAACACCCTCCCACCTCCCCTCTGTTTTATCGGGTCCGCCCCCTATGTTGGGTCCCAGCTCTGCGTCAGGAACCACCCCTGCATTGGGATCCAGCGCTTCCTTGCCTACTCCCGCTGCCCTACCCCCTCCAACTCAGCCATGTTGCGGATCCCACACTGTCGGAGCCGGAAGTGTGAGGGGCGGTAACCGGAAGGCCGCCATCTTGGCTACCAGAGGCCCACAACACCGGGCCTGGCCAGTCACCCCAAGGCCCCGCTCCTCTGCCAAAGAACAAGTTCCCTCTTCTGGAGAGGAGAGGGAAGGTTCATCCCACCTTCAGCATGAGCCTGAGGATTCTTGGCAGAGGATGGAAAAGCTGGCAGCTGAAGAGGGGGACTGGGAATTGGTAGCTAAAATACGAGCAGCACCGGTGCAGTACCAGAGTGGAGCTAACCTCTGATGGGAAGCTGTCACACACGGGAGATGAAAGACCCTTATAAAGCAGCAAAAGACCATGGGAGGGGATCACACTATTTTAATAATTTCTTAAATGGCGTCTTTGCTGCACATGTAATGGGGCTCACAATCTGCGCCATTTCATGCACATCCTATTCTCTCCACTGAATTTGTTCTGTGAGAAGGAATGGGGAAAAATCTAATACAACAACTATTAAAAGACTATGCTAGAGAAGAGATGCGGGCACACCTAACACTAGTCCATCTAGCCCGGGAGGAATATTTCGTTAAACCTGAGAATCACGCAAGACACCTTCCCTGAGCTTTGTTAGAAGCTGAAAGACTTCTGAAAGACAGCTCTCATGCAGACACCCAATGGAGCAACACCTACTCTAGATTTCACAGACAATCTGCAGGGACCTGGGAATAATTTATAAAATTTAATGACCACCTTACACAAGCAATAGAGAAGCAAGTTGAACATACAAAAGTCAGGAAGGTACTACTTCCTACCCTTGCTGAAACAAATCTTAACAACACCTGAAAAGACATATTACCCTCTCTACCCCTCACCCCAAAGCCTACCATTGCACAAATGGTCGAGGCATGCACCCTTAGGGCAACCATACACCGTGATGCCAGCCTACATAAGGCTACCAGTCAGGGTGTAGAAGAGGTGCTAGTAGCCTCCCAAGCTATTCCCTGACAAGCACATGAAAAAGGACCTGGCTATAAATCTGGGAAAATGGGGAGATGAGGCATTTTTGACAGAATTGTAAAAATACAGGCTGTTTGCAGGGACCTTCTAGGTGTCACAGCCACTGTCCTCACTGCCCCCCTCGTCCATACGCTTTCCAACACCAGCAAAACCGGTGGCCTGCGGGAAACCCCACACAGACACAGAAAGGCCCCGCGCAATGACACCAAATGCGAGCCTGTTCCGCCCTACTCTCCCCAACATCGTGGAGAACCAGCACAGCGACCTTCTCAGATCCAGCGGGACAGCTCGATCGCTGCAAAAAACTCGACAGAAGACAGCTCTGCCCTGGAACCTAAAGGCAGCTAGTAGGGGCCTTTTCAATTCCAATCCACCATATTTATGTTCACCATATTCCAAAAGGCAGGCCTGATGGACAGCCCAGAGACATTTTGATTTAAATTAACACTGGGGAAGGGATGGAGACATTCACTATACTACCTGAGGTACTTGCCTTGACCTCTTTGCAGGAGATACCTGTCCAGGCTCTATGCTTAGTCCCTTTTCATTCCAAAAGGAACAGTTATAGCCAGAGCCTACCTCCCACAGGATATGATCACCACACCAGCTGATCCCATGGTGATGTGGGCACAGACAACAGGCAGAAATAGACCCATTCCAAAGTGTGCTTTGTCATGTAAAGGGAGTAAGAGATGTCTTTCACGACTATTAGAAACAGGCGTTGACACCACCATAGATTCCCTCTCTGACTGGCAAAAAGAATCGCCCCTGGTTCCAGCTGCTGGAGTGATTATTGGCATTGGGAGAGCCACTACCAGCTTCTGGAGTCAAGGTACCATCTGCATGGAAGGTCCTGAGGGCACAGTTGCTACAGTAAGATCATTCATCACCTGGGCAACAATAACAATTTGTGAAAAGGTCTCTTGTCCCCATGGGGGACAAGGCTAGAGATCATATCAGCACCTCAAGATTTCTAGATGGGGCAACCGAGCAGCACGCCACCCTTCAGTCAACCTGGAAGACCATTGACCCCATATGGGTGGATCAGAGGGCCCTCCCAGGCAGAAAGTTAAAGGCCCTGCAGTCCCTCCTGCCAGAGCAGCTGCCTGTGGGCCACATTGTACCATCTACTAGCCCCTGCAATGTGCCTGTCCTTGACATACAAAAGCCTGGCAAAGACAAGAGGCGGCTCCTGCAGGACCTCAGGAAAATCAACGAGGTCACTGAGGACATGGGTGCCCTCCAGTCCAGCCTGCCCTCAGCCTCCAAGTTACATCGACTTTGGGAGATGGTTGTTATACATCGAAATGACTGCTCTTTTGACTTCTCCTTGCACCCCAATGAAAGCCCATTGTTTGTCTTTTCCGTCCCCAAATGGACATGCACTGTTACAGAGGTACCCATGGACTGCATTGCCTCAAGGGAATGGAGAAGACCCCAACTACTTGTCAATGCCTTGCAGCCCAAATTCTTTCACAAAGCCAGACAAGATGTCCTAATGCTATCATATTTCATTACATGGACCATATATTAGTTTGTGCAGAAGCTCTGATCATTTTGGACGTTGCAGTACAAGAGGTCATCACGGTGGTACAGCAGAAAGGTTTTGAGATTGCAACAGATAAAGTCCAAAAGACAGACCCATGGAAGTTCCTCGGCCTAAAAAGCACAGAGAGAACCATCACAGCCCAAACATCGCACATCAAGGACAACCCAAACACTCTGCATGAATTCCACCAGCTCTGTGGAAGCATCAGTTGGGTATGCTCACTGCTGGGACTCACCACAGAAGATCTCATGCCACTGTTCCTGCTCCTTATAGGCAGAGAAGGACTTGATTCTTTTGATCACTGACACCAGAGGCAGAAGCAGCTGTACAAAAGGTCTCCTGCGTGATTCTAACTAAACAGGCACACAGATACCACACTACTTTTCCTTTCTCCCTGGCAATCCTTGGTGTAAGTCCAAAATTCCATACATTATTCTTTCAGTGGGACTATACGATCTCAGATCCCCTGATAATAATTGGATGCATTTTCAGAGCACACCAACCTACTAAAACAATAACAACCCAACAGAAAATTATTGCAGAACTATTGCAGGAAACCTAGAGAGCGTCTGTGCTCCCTTGCAGGAATAGACCTTGTGAATATTTACTTACTTCTCACTCAGGAGCACCTCAATTGCCTACTTCAAACGTCTGAACCACTGCAATATGCCTTAGATCATTTTTACACAGACAGCATCAGCCACCTGTTCTACCATCAAAACATTCCTGCGCTGCGCAGGATGTTCAAAATTACCCCAGACCTGGCAAGATCCATTGTAGCCACCGGCCCAAATTGTCAGGAACATGGCCTTGCTTCTCTCAGAGCTGCAGTCAGTCCAAGAGGACTAGAGAGTCTCCACATCTGGCAATCAGACACAACACACTAAGCCTCTTTTGGCAGACTAAAATTCATCCACGTCTCAATCGACACCTTATCCACTGTGATTTTTGCCTCTGCCCATGTTGTTGAAAAATAAAAAGAAGATGCTATAAAACATTACTTTTTCGTTTTTTCCACCTTAGCAGTTCTACAGGGAATTAAATTTGATAATGCTCCTGCATATACCTTGCATGGATTCCAGCAAGTTTCTGACCACTGGGGTATAAAACATGTCACAGGCATACCACACTCCGCCACAGGACAGTCCATAGCTGAGAGGGCCCACTGATCCACCAAAAGGATCCTTGATCAACTGAGAGGGGTACTCCAGATATTATCTTCACCTGACAGACTGGCCAAGGCCTTTTCTGTACTCAACTTTTAGAACAACCCATTTATGGAGACAACTCCCCCAGTCATCAGGCAGTTTACTAATTCAACTGCAGCCCAATTTAAAGAACATCAACCTGTGTTGAGCAAAGACCCCGAATCTAAACAAATTATGGGCCCTTTTCCATTAATTACTTGGGAAAGAAAAGATCCCTTGTCTCTACAGCAACATTCCTAAGATGAATCCCAGAAAAATACATAAAACCTCATTCTGGGAACGGTGAGGCAAACACCAGAGCCACCATCAGAAGAACAGAATGAATGCCTAAGAGAGACAGTAGCAGCCTAGAAAAGAAGAAGGGGAAGGACAGAAGAAGATCTCCTAAGCAGCGTTGACCACACACACCAAGACCAAGATGGCTCAGACACCACTAACCAGGATATATGAATTTACACTTGTAAAAATTATATTTTAGCATTGATACATGATTATTCTAATAAGCTGTGTTCACACCTTTGGCTTAAAGAAGAGAAAGTTTAGTGGGAACAAAACTTAAGTCACACCTTCTAATCTCCTAATCTGTTTACTTTTAGTACACCCAAGCCTCCAGATAATAAATCAGCATCAGAGGATGCTGCCCTTTGTAGCCGCTGCAGCAGGAATCTGGATGCCCCTCACTGAGCCGCATGCCTTCAGCTGGGCACTTCCACAGACAAGCCACAATGTCTTGTCCATGGCCATGCCTGTCAGACATTTGAAGGCAGCTGTTTTTTCTACCTGTTGTCACATAGGGAGTCAGTATACCAGGGCATCCAGCTGCTAAAAGATCAAGGAAACAAGATCCAGATGGTAGGCAACTATGACTGGTTCACTGGACTTTGCAAACACAGGGCTTTGCGAGGCTGGCTTTCATCTTTAGTTAAGACTGTTGTGTGGGCTTTGTTTTCTGTATTCATTGTGTTGGTTATTTTATCCTTTTTTGCTAAATACCTCCAGAAGTCTGTGGCATAAGCCTTCTTTCTAGATAACAAAAAGGGGGAGATGTGAGGGCCCAGGGGCCTACCACTGGAACTGTAATACCTCTGGGCAAAGTGACCAAGGTAAAAAAAGTCCCCGCTCTGAATGCAATGGTGTCGCCCATGGGCATTTGCAGGCTCATGGTGATGCAGCACGTTTTGCTGCCATCACCCAGTTCAACGGCTGCATTCTCCTTATATGTTCTCCCTCAGAATGTTCCAATTCTCTTGTATCAATTTGGTCCTGGCTTACTGTAATGATCCTGCGCTGTTCACCCCCATATTGTGTGCCCAGCCCCATTTTGTCTCCGTTCCTGGACCCTCTTCAGCGCAATCCACAGTGTTTGGATTTCCACACAACGATCCCTCTCCTGCCTCATTCATCAGCCATCCAAGCAAGCCGGCTCCCAGCTCTGGGAGTGCAGGTCCTTCACAGAAGTTGCTGTGGCCAGGCTGCAACACAGAAACTCAGTGCACCAGGGACCGGGCCTCTAATAAAAGGCATGAACCCCACAGCCCACGCAACTCAAAGACTTCCATGTCTTTTCTTTTTCCTTATTGTCTCAGTTCTCAAGCCATATTCCGCATTTTTTCTGACTGGGAACTTGGCTTGTCTCTTTCCTGTCTGCAGGTCAAGTCACACGTGTAACCCTGCAGGAACAGCCTCAAACACAGGGAAGTGGGAGAGGACACTTTCTCAGGAACTGTAGTGACAGGACACGGAGCAATGGGATCAAACTGCAAGAGCTGGAAGAGATTTGAGGATGGGAAGAAGTTCTTTACTCTCAGGGTGCTTGTCCCTGACACAGAGACCAGTGCAGAGGGGTTGTGGATGCCCCATCTCCAGCAACATCCAAGGACAGGTGGGACACGGGCCACATCCACATGGTGTGCTGGGAGCTTGCTCAGCTTGGAACAAGATCATCTTTAGGGTCCCTTCCAAGCTAAACCATTCAAGGATTGGATCATTCTGCCATCCCCATCTCCCATGCACAGCACCCCTGAATCTTCAGTGACATCACAGCTCACAGAGGGTTCCAGGTGGAACATCCAGGACCTGGAAACGAGCACAGCAGACACTGCAAAGGCTGCCAAGGGTCAGTTGCTGCTCACTCTGCGCTCTGACCCTCAGCGCTGAGGTGCTTCTGCTTCCTTGCCTTTTCCCGCTGCCGGCTCTGGAGCGCCAATCCCTGCAGGATGTGCTGTGCTGTGCCCATGGAGGTACAGTGCCATGCCAGGCAGGGGGCACCCGGCTTGGGCAGGCTGCAGCCATGTGGGAATGGATGGTGTGGGACAGGAAGCCCACTGGGAGATTGTGCTGCCCCTTGCAGACTGAAAGAGACATTGTGGAGGCGATGGATGTGGACCAGGGGCTGGAAGAGGATGACATGATGGAGGTGGACTCCTCCTCTACTTCCATGTCCTCCACTGTTGAGGACATGGAAGTAGATGAGGAGGAGACCATCGAGGAGATGGAGGTGGATGATGAGGAGAACATCGAGGACATGGAAGTAGATGAGAACGATGAGGAGGAGCCCATGGTCCTTGGATGAAGATGGTGCCCCACAAGTAAGACAGGCAGATGCTTCCCAGGCGCCCTGCCCACACACACACTGGGTCCCCTGACACCAGGCTGGGGCTGGGCTGGATGGCCCCGCTCAGGGACACGGTGGCCGCAGGGGGCCTGGATTGTGCTGCCACAAGCACCAGCCCCGGCCTGCCCTGCGCTTGCCTGGGGCCACGCCAGCCCTGCCAGCCCCGGCCCAGCCCCTGGGGCCCAGCTGCCAGCCCTGCTGGGCCCAGTGCTGCCAGCTGAGTCCAGCTCTGCTGTTTCCTTTCTTCCAGGGCTCATGCACATGATGGCACTGCTCCGATGCATTTGTAAATACGTTTGAGAATTCAGAAGTTGCTTGTAAATATGTTCACTGCGTTGGAAGTTCTTTGTAAATATGTTTCGAAGATCGTTAGCCCATCAGATCCCATGTAATTATGTTCTGTACAGTATTCCTGTTGTTGTAATAACGATTGTCACAATGAAACTTCTTCTGTAAATCTGAGATTTGCTGATCTTCGGCAAATAAATCCTGTTTCTTTTTAAATCCTGACTTCTCTCGGCCATTCCTTTGGGCAAAGGCAGCCTTTGCACACTTGTGGGTTCCACTTGTTCCGCGTTCCAAGGGATGGAGGTCCCTGGGGGTGCTGGCACAGCCACCCAGGGGCTGGGGGGCACTGTGCACAGGGGCTCCCACTGACACCACTCCTGCCACTGAGCACTGCTGCTCTTCCTGGCCTGGGGCACAGCGCTGTCCCCAAGAGCTCAGCTCTCACCAGCTCTCACACAGGGGCTCTCACAGCACTGGCGCCTGCAGCCATGCCACCAACGCAGCCAGCAAACCTTCAGCCACCCTTCCTGCTGCAGCCACAGGCACTCCTGGGCCCAGAGCCGCCAGCAGGCCACAGCCCTGCAAAATCCACCTGCACGCACAGAAGGCCACCACAGCCTTGGCAACTGGGCCACCTGCATCTGGGCTGCTGCATGGACTGATCTTTAAGCCTTGGTGCCTCCAAAGGACCTGGGCTCTGCTTCCCAGCCTGCTCTGCACTGCCCTGAGCCCGCTTTGTTCCAGAGAGAAAACCCAAGCCAGGGCATCCTCACCCTGCCCGCATTCCTGCTGCTGCCAGTGGCCACTGGGCCCTGGGCCCCACTCGGGTGACAGCTGCAGGGACAGGGCAGCCTGTGCTGGGCAGGGGCCACGGGGCTTTGGGCCCTGGGGCTGCTGCTGCTGCTGCTGCTGCTGGGGGCCATGGGCCCAACAGGGCCCCAAGCTCAGCCCCTGCCCGGGCAGCTGCCCCCAAAGCCCCACACTCCCCGAGCATCCCCATCACACCTGCCAGGGGAAATACCACGGGCTTCAGGAAAGAAATTCCCCATAGTGACTAAACCAAAGGGTCCAAGGGGAAAGTCAGCACCAGCTGATGTTTACAGCACCTTTACAATGGTGGCTGCAGGGCAGGTGAGATCTCCAGGGCCTCTGGCAGGGCCTGCTCTGCATGTGAGCCTGTGCGGCAACTCCCAGGGGGACACAGCACCGGGCTCAGGCCAGCCCTCAGCCCCTCACTGCTGATCCCAACCAGCAGGCTCAGAAAGCATTTCCAGACCACTTCCTGTAGATATTTCAAAGGACCACATATCATTCAAGGAAGTCACCTTGCACATTTAGTTTTGATATCGTAGCATGAGAAGCCATGAAGGTGCCTCTGAATGTGCACTTAGGGCACTTCCACTGCCATCCCAAAGGGATCACAAAGGACAGGCCTCAGCTTTCAGCACTGCTGAGCTCCTCACTGCAATGATATCTCAGGAGAAGCTAAGGTTGTTGACGCCCAGGGGCCAATTACTGGAACTATAATACCTCATGACATAAATGACAAATTAAAGTAAAATGAGGCAGCCCTTTCAATGCAATGTTTTATCTGTTTTATCAGGGCTTACTGAATGCAGCGTTGGCACCCTGCATCAGGAACAGGGCCGGCTCAGCTGCTGAAGCTCAGGGGACATTTTGAAACATCTGCGTCCCGCGCCACCACAGCAGTGAATGTGGGGACAGCCACCTGCAGTGCAGGATCCTTGGGTGATTTTTTATTCCTGTGGGTGGGCCACCCTTTACATCAGAGGCAGCTCTGGGTAACAAATTATCCAATGCTGAGAGGGACATATATGTTGGAGTTAGGTAGTCTCTCCTTTCAGAGTGGAAGACTTTTACTAAGGGAAGTTGGAAGTCATTGGTTCATTGGCTGTTTACAGAGTTCCCAGACATATATGTGTATTCTGTTCGTTTTTATAGCATTCTGGGACTGAGTTAGGGAAAGTCTCTATTTTTAGAAAACTCAGGGAGTGATAAGAGTCGCAAGAATTTATACAACTTTTCATATGATTTATGGAGTTTTCTCAAGGGTTCAAAGTTATAATATTCAATCCAGTCTTTGAGTTCTACCCCCCACATTCCTGAACCGTCTGACACCAATAGGATGAGAGATGGAAACCTGCTGTAAAGCACAGACAAGACACCTGCTGTCTGACATCTCCCCTCCTTCTCTACCCCCTACCCACGTCTGTAGTGATCATACAGGCCTGGATTCTACCCTAACCCATTCTCCACTACCTCTCCTCCCTAGATACCCCTCAGATAGCTCACAAAATGGAGTCTTTCCTCTGGAGGGGGTTGTCAACGTCAAACTCCCTCCCACTCCCAGCTCTCTCATCGGGTCTTCCCCATGTTGGGTCCTACCCCTGCATCAGGAACCAACCCTGCATTGGGATCCAGCGCTTCCTTGCCTACTCCCGTTGCCCTACCCCCTCCAATTCAGCCCCTTGCGGATCCCACACTGTCGGAGCCGGAAGTGTGAGGGGTGGTAACCGTAAGGCCGCCATCTTGGCTACTAAAGGCCCAAAACACCGGGCCTGGCCAGGCACCCCAAGGCCCCGCTCCTCTGCCAAAGAACAAGTTCCCTCTTCTGGAGAGGAGAGGGAAGGTTCATCCCACCTTCAGCATGAGCCTGAGGATTCTTGGCAGAGGATGGAAAAGCTGGCAGCTGAAGAGGGGGACTGGGAATTGGTAGCTAAAATACGAGCAGCACCGGTGCAGTACAAGAGGGGGGCGAACCCCAGATGGGAAGCTGTCCCACACGGGAGATGAAAGATCTTCTTAAAGCAGCGAAAGAGCATGGCAGGGGCTCACCGTACTTTAATAATTTGTTAAATGCCATCTTCACTGCACATGTTATGGTGCCTCACAATCTGCGCCATTTTATGCACATCCTACTTTCTCCCACTGAAATTATTCTGTGGGAAGAAATGGGGAAAAAACTAGTAAAAAAATTATTAAAGGACTATACTAGGGAAGACAGGTGGACACACATAATATTAGTCCTTCTAGTCAGTAAGGAAGATTTCACTTTGACTCATTCAATAGACCTTCCCTGAGCTCTGTTAGAAGCGATAAAAGTGCTGCAAAGACAGCTCTCATGCAGACAGCCAATGGAGAAACACCTACTCTAGATTTCACAGACATTCTGCAGGGACCTGGGCAATCCTTTCTAACATTTATTGACCACCTTCCACAAGCAATAGAGAAACAAGTTGAACATCCAAAAGCCAGGAAGGTACTCCTTACTAAACTTGCTGAAACAAATGCTAATAACACCTGTAAAGACATTTTAAATTCTCTACCACTCAACCCAAAAACTACCATTGCACAAACGGTCGAGGCATGCACACTTAAGGCATCCCTACACTGTCACGCCAGCCAAGCTAAGGCTACCAGTCAGGGTGTAGTAGAGGTGCTTGTAGCCCCCCAAGTTATTCCCTGACATACACATGAAAAAGGACCTTGCTTTAAGTGTAAAGAGATGGAGCATTTTCAACACAATTATAAAAATAAAGCCTATTACCAGGGACCTCCTACCTGTCACAACCACTGTCATCACTGCCTCCCTTATCCACATGCTTTCCAACACCAGCAAAACCGGTGGCCTGCGGGAAACCCCACACAGACACAGAGAGGCCCCACACGATGACACCAAACACGAGGCCGTTCTGCCCTACTCTCCCCAACATCGTGGAGAACCAGCACAGCGACCTTCTCAGATCCAACGGGACAGCTCGATCGCTGCAAAAAACTTGACAGAAGACAGCTCTGCCCTGGAACCTAAAGGCAGCTGGTAAGAGCCTTTTCAATTCCAATCCATGATATTTATGTTCATCATATTCCAACAGGCAAATACAGGCCGGAAGAACAGGCCAGAGACATTTTGATTTAAACCAACACCAGGGAAGGGATGGAGACACTCACACTACTACCTTAGGTACTCGCCTTGACGTTTTTGCAGGAGATAACTGTCCAGGCTCTATGCTTAGACTCTCCCCTTTTTATTCCAAAACGAACAGTTATAGCCAGAGCCAACCTCCTACTGGACATGATCACCACACCAGTTGATCCAATGGTGATGTGGGCACATACAACATGCAGAAATACACCCGTTCCAAAGTGTGCTTTGTCATTTAAAGCGAGAAAGAGATGTCTTTCACGAGTATTAGATACAGGAGATGACATCACCATAATTTCCTGCTCTGATTGGCTAAAACAACACGCTCACAGTGCTCTCTTAGCGCCGCTTCTGCCGAAAGAAGCCCGGGAGCGGCTCTTAGCTCCGGAGAGCATCGTACCTTCGTCTTTAGCGTCTTTTGTGGTCTACATCCTAGCAGAAAGCTTTTCCACTCTGTCTGGCAAGGAAAACCTGTGGGAGCACAGAAAACATCTTCCATCGTGTTCTGGACGTTGCACGGAGGTCTGCAAAGTGTTTGGCATGAAGGAAAGAAAAGTTGTCCAAAACAGCTTCCAATCGAATATTCATGTGATTGGAAACGTCAGGAAAGTGTAAGGTACTGTTTTCTATCAGTTGGCAAGCTGCGCACACAATCCCAGTGTTGTACAGCTTCCTTCTTCACCTTTCCGAAGGTGCCGCTCTCTCCGGCTCCCGGAGCCGAAGAAGCGGCTTCTTCGCGCAAAGACGATTGTACCGCTCACAGTGCTCTCTTAGCGCCGCTTCTGCCGAAAGAAGCCCGGGAGCGGCTCTTAGCTCCGGAGAGCATCGTACCTTCGTCTTTAGCGTCTTTTGTGGTCTACATCCTAGCAGAAAGCTTTTCCACTCTGTCTGGCAAGGAAAACCTGTGGGAGCACAGAAAACATCTTCCATCGTGTTCTGGACGTTGCACGGAGGTCTGCCAAGTGTTTGGCATGAAGGAAAGGAAAGTTGTCCAAAACAGCTTCCAATCGAATATTCATGTGATTGGAAACGTCAGGAAAGTGTAAGGTACTGTTTTCTATCACTTGGCAAGCTGCGCACACAATCCCAGTGTTGTACAGCTTCCTTCTTCACCTTTCCGATGCTGCCGCTCTCTCCGGCTCCCGGAGCCGAAGAAGCGGCTTCTTCGCGCAAAGACGATTGTACCGCTCACAGTGCTCTCTTAGCGCCGCTTCTGCCGAAAGAAGCCCGGGAGCGGCTCTTAGCTCCGGAGAGCATCGTACCTTCGTCTTTAGCGTCTTTTGTGGTCTACATCCTAGCAGAAAGCTTTTCCACTCTGCCTGGCAAGGAAAACCTGCGGGAGCACAGAAAACATCTCCCATCGTGTTCTGGACGTTGCACGGAGGTCTGCCAAGTGTTTGGCATGAAGGAAAGAATAGTTGTCCATAACAGCTTCCAATCGAATATTCATGTGATTGGAAACGTCAGGAAAGTGTAAGGTACTGTTTTCTATCACTTGGCAAGTTGCGCCCACAATCCCAGTGTTGTACAGCTTCCTTCTTCACCTTTCCGATGCGGCCGCTCTCTCCGGCTCCCGGAGCCGAAGAAGCGGCTTCTTCGCGCAAAGATGATTGTACCGCTCACAGTGCTCTCTTAGCGCCGCTTCTGCCGAAAGAAGCCCGGGAGTGGCTCTTGGCTCCGGAGAGCATCGTACCTTCGTCTTTAGCGTCTTTTGTGGTCTACATCCTAGCAGAAAGCTTTTCCACTTTGTCTGGCAAGGAAAACCTGCGGGAGCACAGAAAACATCTCCCATCGTGTTCTGGACGTTGCACGGAGGTCTGCCAAGTGTTTGGTATGAAGGAAAGAAAAGTTGTCCAAAACAGCTTCTTATCGAATATTCATGTGATTGGAAACGTCAGGAAAGTGTAAGGTACTGTTTTCTATTAGTTGGCAAGTTGCGCACACAATCCCAGTGTTGTACAGCTTCCTTCTTCACCTTTCCGATGCTGCCGATCTCTCCGGCTCCCGGAGCCGAAGAAGCGGCTTCTTCGCGCAAGACTATTGTACCGCTCAAAGTGCTCTCCTTAGCGCCGCTTCTGCCGAAAGAAGCCCGGGAGCGGCTCTTAGCTCCGGAGAGCATCGTACCTTCGTCTTTAGCGTCTTTTGTGGTCTACATCCTAGCAGAAAGCTTTTCCACTCTGTCTGGCAAGGAAAACCTGCGGGAGCACAGAAAACATCTCCCATCGTGTTCTGGACATTGCACGGAGGTCTGCCAAGTGTTTGGCATGAAGGAAAGAAAAGTTGCCACAAACAGCTTCCAATCGAATATTCATGTGATTGGAAACGTCAGGAAAGTGTAAGGTACTGTTTTCTATCACTTGGCAAGCTGCGCACACAATCCCAGTGTTGTACAGCTTCCTTCTTCACCTTTCCGATGCTGCCGCTCTCTCCGGCTCCCGGAGCCGAAGAAGCGGCTTCTTCGCGCAAAGACGATTGTACCGCTCACAGTGCTCTCTTAGCGCCGCTTCTGCCGAAAGAAGCCCGGGAGCGGCTCTTAGCTCCGGAGAGCATCGTACCTTCGTCTTTAGCGTCTTTTGTGGTCTACATCTCAGCAGAAAGCTTTTCCACTCTGCCTGGCAAGGAAAACCTGCGGGAGCACAGAAAACATCTCCCATCGTGTTCTGGACGTTGCACGGAGGTCTGCCAAGTGTTTGGCATGAAGGAAAGAATAGTTGTCCATAACAGCTTCCAATCGAATATTCATGTGATTGGAAACGTCAGGAAAGTGTAAGGTACTGTTTTCTATCAGTTGGCAAGTTGCACCCACAATCCCAGTGTTGTACAGCTTCCTTCTTCACCTTTCCGATGCTGCCGCTCTCTCCGGCTCCCGGAGCCGAAGAAGCGGCTTCTTCGCGCAAAGACGATTGTACCGCTCACAGTGCTCTCTTAGCGCCGCTTCTGCCGAAAGAAGCCCGGGAGCGCCTCTTAGCTCCGGAGAGCATCGTACCTTCGTCTTTTGTGTCTTTTGTGGTCTACATCCTAGCAGAAAGCTTTTCCACTCTGCATGGCAAGGAAAACCTGCGGGAGCACAGAAAACATCTCCCATCGTGTTCTGGACGTTGCACGGAGGTCTGCCAAGTGTTTGGCATGAAGGAAAGAAAAGTTGTCCCAAACAGCTTCCAATCGACTATACATGTGATTGGAAACGTCAGGAAAGTGGTAAGGTACTGTTTTCTATCAGTTGGCAAGCTGTGCACACAAAGCAGTGTTGTACAGTTTCCTTCTTCACGTTTCTGATGCTGCCACTCTCTCCGGCTCCCGGAGCCGAAGAAGCGGCTTCTTCGCGCAAAGACGATTGTACCGCTCACAGTGCTCTCCTTGGCCGGATTGTGCCGAAAGAAGCCCGGGAGCGGCTCTTAGCTCCGGAGAGCATCGTACCTTCGTCTTTAGCGTCTTTTGTGGTCTACATACTAGCAGAAAGCTTTTCCACTCTGTCTGGGAAGGAAAACCTGCGGGAGCACAGAAAACATCTCCCATCGTGTTCTGGACGTTGCACGGAGGTCTGCCAAGTGTTTGGCATGAAGGAAAGAAAAGCTGTCCAAAACAGCTTCCAATCGAATATTCATGTGATTGGAAACGTCAGGAAAGTGTAAGGTACTGTTTTCTAGCAGTTGGCAAGCTGCGCACACAATCCCAGTGTTGTACAGCTTCCTTCTTCACCTTTCCGATGCTGCCGCTCTCTCCGGCTCCCGGAGCCGAAGAAGCGGCTTCTTCGCGCAAAGACGATTGTACCGCTCACAGTGCTCTCTTAGCGCCGCTTCTGCCGAAAGAAGCCCGGGAGCGGCTCTTAGCTCCGGAGAGCATCGTACCTTCGTCTTTAGCGTCTTTTGTGGTCTACATCCTAGCAGAAAGCTTTTCCACTCTGTCTGGCAAGGAAAACCTGCGGGAGCACAGAAAACATCTCCCATCGTGTTCTGGACGTTGCACGGAGGTCTGCCAAGTGTTTGGCATGAAGGAAAGGAAAGTTGTCCAAAACAGCTTCCAATCGAATATTCATGTGATTGGAAAAGTCAGGAAAGTGTAAGGTACTGTTTTCTATCAGTTGGCAAGCTGCGCACACAATCCCAGTGTTGTACAGCTTCCTTCTTCACCTTTCCGAAGGTGCCGCTCTCTCCGGCTCCCGGAGCCGAAGAAGCGGCTTCTTCGCGCAAAGACGATTGTACCGCTCACAGTGCTCTCTTAGCGCCGCTTCTGCCGAAAGAAGCCCGGGAGCGGCTCTTAGCTCCGGAGAGCATCGTACCTTCGTCTTTAGCGTCTCCTCTCGTATACATCTTAGCAAAAAGCTTTTCTACTATGTCTGGCTCGGAAAAACTGTGCCAGCACAGAAAACATCTCCCATCGTGTTCTAGACGTTGCACGGAGGAGTGCCGAGTGTTTGGCATGAAGAAAAGAAAAGCTGTCCAAAACAGCTTCCAATCGAATATTCATGTGATTGGAAACGTCAGGAAAGTGTTAAGGTACTGTTTTCTATCAGTTGGCAAGCTGCGCACACAATCCCAGTGTTGTACAGCTTCCTTCTTCACCTTTCCGATGCTGCCTCTCTCTCCGGCTCCCGGAGCCGAAGAAGCGGCTTCTTCGCGCAAAGACGATTGTACCGCTCACAGTGCTCTCTTAGCGCCGCTTCTGCCGAAAGAAGCCCGGGAGCGGCTCTTAGCTCCGGAGAGCATCGTACCTTCGTCTTTAGCGTCTTTTGTGGTCTACATCCTAGCAGAAAGCTTTTCCACTCTGTCTGGCAAGGAAAACCTGCGGGAGCACAGAAAACATCTCCCATCGTGTTCTGGACGTTGCACGGAGGTCTGCCAAGTGTTTGGCATGAAGGAAAGGAAAGTTGTCCAAAACAGCTTCCAATCGAATATTTATGTGATTGGAAACGTCAGGAAACTGTAAGGTACTGTTTTATATCAGTTGGCAAGCTGCGCACACAATCCCAGTGTTGTACAACTTCCTTCTTCACCTTTCCGATGCTGCTGCTCTCTCCGGCTCCCGGAGCCAAAGAAGCGGCTTCTTCGCGCAAAGACGATTGTACCGCTCACAGTGCTCTCTTAGCGCCGCTTCTGCCGAAAGAAGCCCGGGAGCGGCTCTTAGCTCCGGAGAGCATCGTACCTTCGTCTTTAGCGTCTTTTGTGGTCTACATCCTAGCAGAAAGCTTTTCCATTCTGTCTGGCAAGGAAAACCTGCGGGAGCACAGAAAACATCTCCCATCGTGTTCTGGACGTTGCACGGAGGTCTGCCAAGTGTTTGGCATGAAGGAAAGAAAAGTTGCCACAAACAGCTTCCAATCGAATATTCATGTGATTGGAAAAGTCAGGAAAGTGTAAGGTACTGTTTTCTATCACTTGGCAAGTTGCGCCCACAATCCCAGTGTTGTACAGCTTCCTTCTTCACCTTTCCGATGCTGCCGCTCTCTCCGGCTCCCGGAGCCGAAGAAGCGGCTTCTTCGCGCAAAGACGATTGTACCGCTCACAGTGCTCTCTTAGCGCCGCTTCTGCCGAAAGAAGCCCGGGAGCGGCTCTTAGCTCCGGAGAGCATCGTACCTTCGTCTTTAGCGTCTTTTGTGGTCTACATCCTAGCAGAAAGCTTTTCCACTCTGTCTGGCAAGGAAAACCTGCGGGAGCACAGAAAACATCTCCCATCGTGTTCTGGACGTTGCACGGAGGTCTGCCGAGTGTTTGGCATGAAGGAAAGAAAAGTTGTCCCAAACAGCTTCCAATCGAATATTCATGTGATTGGAAACGTCAGGAAAGTGTAAGGTACTGTTTTCTATCAGTTGGCAGGCTGCGCACACAATCCCAGTGTTGTACAGCTTCCTTCTTCACCTTTCCGATGCTGCCGCTCTCTCCGGCTCCCAGAGCCGAAGAAGCGGCTTCTTCGCGCAAAGACGATTGTACCGCTCACAGTGCTCTCTTAGCGCCGCTTCTGCCGAAAGAAGCCCGGGAGCGGCTCTTAGCTCCGGAGAGCATCGTACCTTCGTCTTTAGCTTCTTTTGTGGTCTACATCCTAGCAGAAAGCTTTTCCACTCTGTCTGGCAAGGAAAACCTGCGGGAGCACAGAAAACATCTCCCATCGTGTTCTGGACGTTGCACGGAGGTCTGCCAAGTGTTTGGCATGAAGGAAAGGAAAGTTGTCCAAAAGAGCTTCCAATCGAATATTTATGTGATTGGAAACGTCAGGAAAGTGTAAGGTACTGTTTTCTATCACTTGGCAAGTTGCGCCCACAATCCCAGTATTGTACAGCTTCCTTCTTCACCTTTCCGAAGGTGCCGCTCTCTCCGGCTCCCGGAGCCGAAGAAGCGGCTTCTTCGCGCAAAGACGATTGTACCGCTCACAGTGCTCTCTTAGCGCCGCTTCTGCCGAAAGAAGCCCGGGAGCGGCTCTTAGCTCCGGAGAGCATCGTACCTTCGTCTTTAGCGTCTTTTGTGGTCTACATCCTAGCAGAAAGCTTTTCCACTCTGTCTGGCAAGGAAAACCTGCGGGAGCACAGAAAACATCTCCCATCGTGTTCTGGACGTTGCACGGAGGTCTGCCAAGTGTTTGGCATGAAGGAAAGAAAAGTTGTCCAAAACAGCTTCCAATCGAATATTCATGTGATTGGAAACGTCAGGAAAGTGTAAGGTACTGTTTTCTATCAGTTGGCAAGCTGCGCACACAATCCCAGTGTTGTACAGCTTCCTTCTTCACCTTTCCGATGCTGCCGCTCTCTCCGGCTCCCGGAGCCGAAGAAGCGGCTTCTTCACGCAAAGACAATTGTACCGCTCACAGTGCTCTCTTAGCGCCGCTTCTGCCGAAAGAAGCCCGGGAACGGCTCTTAGCTCCGGAGAGCATCGTACCTTCGTCTTTAGCGTCTTTTGTGGTCTACATCTTAGCAAAAAGCTTTTCCACTCTGTCTGGCAAGGAAAACCTGCGGGAGCACAGAAAACATCTCCCATCGTGTTCTAGACGTTGCACGGTGGAGTGCCGAGTGTTTGGCATGAAGAAAAGAAAAGCTGTCCAAAACAGCTTCCAATCGAATATTTATGTGATTGGAAACGTCAGGAAAGTGTTAAGGTACTGTTTTCTATCAGTTGGCAAGCTGCGCACACAATCCCAGTGTTGTACAGCTTCCTTCTTCACCTTTCCGATGCTGCCGCTCTCTCCGGCTCCCGGAGCCGAAGAAGCGGCTTCTTCGCGCAAAGACGATTGTACCGCTCACAGTGCTCTCTTAGCGCCGCTTCTGCCGAAAGAAGCCCGGGAGCGGCTCTTAGCTCCGGAGAGCATCGTACCTTCGTCTTTAGCGTCTCCTCTCGTATACATCTTAGCAAAAAGCTTTTCTACTATGTCTGGCTCGGAAAAACTGTGCCAGCACAGAAAACATCTCCCATCGTGTTCTAGACGTTGCACGGAGGAGTGCCGAGTGTTTGGCATGAAGAAAAGAAAAGCTGTCCAAAACAGCTTCCAATCGAATATTTATGTGATTGGAAACGTCAGGAAAGTGTTAAGGTACTGTTTTCTATCAGTTGGCAAGCTGCGCACACAATCCCAGTGTTGTACAGCTTCCTTCTTCACCTTTCCGAAGGTGCCGCTCTCTCCGGCTCCCGGAGCCGAAGAAGCGGCTTCTTCGCGCAAAGACGATTGTACCGCTCACAGTGCTCTCTTAGCGCCGCTTCTGCCGAAAGAAGCCCGGGAGCGCCTCTTAGCTCCGGAGAGCATCGTACCTTCGTCTTTAGCGTCTTTTGTGGTCTACATCTTAGCAGAAAGCTTTTCCACTCTGTCTGGCAAGGAAAACCTGCGGGAGCACAGAAAACATCTCCCATCGTGTTCTGGACGTTGCACGGAGGAGTGCCGAGTGTTTGGCATGAAGGAAAGAAAAGTTGTCCCAAACAGCTTCCAATCGAATATTCATGTGATTGGAAACGTCAGGAAAGTGTTAAGGTACTGTTTTCTATCAGTTGGCAAGCTGCGCACACAATCCCAGTGTTGTACAGCTTCCTTCTTCACCTTTCCGAAGGTGCCGCTCTCTCCGGCTCCCGGAGCCGAAGAAGCGGCTTCTTCGCGCAAAGACGATTGTACCGCTCACAGTGCTCTCTTAGCGCCGCTTCTGCCGAAAGAAGCCCGGGAGCGCCTCTTAGCTCCGGAGAGCATCGTACCTTCGTCTTTAGCGTCTTTTGTGGTCTACATCCTAGCAGAAAGCTTTTCCACTCTGTCTGGCAAGGAAAACCTGCGGGAGCACAGAAAACATCTCCCATCGTGTTCTGGACGTTGCACGGAGGTCTGCCAAGTGTTTGGCATGAAGGAAAGAAAAGTTGTCCAAAACAGCTTCCAATCGAATATTCATGTGATTGGAAAAGTCAGGAAAGTGTAAGGTACTGTTTTCTAGCAGTTGGCAAGCTGCGCACACAATCCCAGTGTTGTACAGCTTCCTTCTTCACCTTTCCGATGCTGCCGCTCTCTCCGGCTCCCGGAGCCGAAGAAGCGGCTTCTTCGCGCAAAGACGATTGTACCGCTCACAGTGCTCTCTTAGCGCCGCTTCTGCCGAAAGAAGCCCGGGAGCGGCTCTTAGCTCCGGAGAGCATCGTACTTTCGTCTTTAGCGTCTTTTGTGGTCTACATCCTAGCAGAAAGCTTTTCCACTCTGTCTGGCAAGGAAAACCTGCGGGAGCACAGAAAACATCTCCCATCGTGTTCTGGACGTTGCACGGAGGTCTGCCAAGTGTTTGGCATGAAGGAAAGAAAAGTTGTCCAAAACAGCTTCCAATCGAATATTCATGTGATTGGAAACGTCAGGAAAGTGTAAGGTACTGTTTTCTATCAGTTGGCAAGCTGCGCACACAATCCCAGTGTTGTACAGCTTCCTTCTTCACCTTTCCGATGCTGCCGCTCTCTCCGGCTCCCGGAGCCGAAGAAGCGGCTTCTTCACGCAAAGACAATTGTACCGCTCACAGTGCTCTCTTAGCACCGCTTCTGCCCAAAGAAGCCCGGGAACGGCTCTTAGCTCCGGAGAGCATCGTACCTTCGTCTTTAGCGTCTTTTGTGGTCTACATCTTAGCAAAAAGCTTTTCCACTCTGTCTGGCAAGGAAAACCTGCGGGAGCACAGAAAACATCTCCCATCGTGTTCTAGACTTTGCACGGTGGAGTGCCGAGTGTTTGGCATGAAGAAAAGAAAAGCTGTCCAAAACAGCTTCCAATCGAATATTTATGTGATTGGAAACGTCAGGAAAGTGTTAAGGTACTGTTTTCTATCAGTTGGCAAGCTGCGCACACAATCCCAGTGTTGTACAGCTTCCTTCTTCACCTTTCCGATGCTGCCGCTCTCTCCGGCTCCCGGAGCCGAAGAAGCGGCTTCTTCGCGCAAAGACGATTGTACCGCTCACAGTGCTCTCTTAGCGCCGCTTCTGCCGAAAGAAGCCCGGGAGCGGCTCTTAGCTCCGGAGAGCATCGTACCTTCGTCTTTAGCGTCTTTTGTGGTCTACATCCTAGCAGAAAGCTTTTCCACTCTGTCTGGCAAGGAAAACCTGCGGGAGCACAGAAAACATCTCCCATCGTGTTCTGGACGTTGCACGGAGGTCTGCCAAGTGTTTGGCATGAAGGAAAGAAAAGTTGTCCAAAACAGCTTCCAATCGAATATTCATGTGATTGGAAACGTCAGGAAAGTGTAAGGTACTGTTTTCTATCAGTTGGCAAGCTGCGCACACAATCCCAGTGTTGTACAGCTTCCTTCTTCACCTTTCCGATGCTGCCGCTCTCTCCGGCTCCCGGAGCCGAAGAAGCGGCTTCTTCACGCAAAGACAATTGTACCGCTCACAGTGCTCTCTTAGCGCCGCTTCTGCCGAAAGAAGCCCGGGAACGGCTCTTAGCTCCGGAGAGCATCGTACCTTCGTCTTTAGCGTCTTTTGTGGTCTACATCTTAGCAAAAAGCTTTTCCACTCTGTCTGGCAAGGAAAACCTGCGGGAGCACAGAAAACATCTCCCATCGTGTTCTAGACGTTGCACGGTGGAGTGCCGAGTGTTTGGCATGAAGAAAAGAAAAGCTGTCCAAAACAGCTTCCAATCGAATATTTATGTGATTGGAAACGTCAGGAAAGTGTTAAGGTACTGTTTTCTATCAGTTGGCAAGCTGCGCACACAATCCCAGTGTTGTACAGCTTCCTTCTTCACCTTTCCGATGCTGCCGCTCTCTCCGGCTCCCGGAGCCGAAGAAGCGGCTTCTTCGCGCAAAGACGATTGTACCGCTCACAGTGCTCTCTTAGCGCCGCTTCTGCCGAAAGAAGCCCGGGAGCGGCTCTTAGCTCCGGAGAGCATCGTACCTTCGTCTTTAGCGTCTCCTCTCGTATACATCTTAGCAAAAAGCTTTTCTACTATGTCTGGCTCGGAAAAACTGTGCCAGCACAGAAAACATCTCCCATCGTGTTCTAGACGTTGCACGGAGGAGTGCCGAGTGTTTGGCATGAAGAAAAGAAAAGCTGTCCAAAACAGCTTCCAATCGAATATTTATGTGATTGGAAACGTCAGGAAAGTGTTAAGGTACTGTTTTCTATCAGTTGGCAAGCTGCGCACACAATCCCAGTGTTGTACAGCTTCCTTCTTCACCTTTCCGAAGGTGCCGCTCTCTCCGGCTCCCGGAGCCGAAGAAGCGGCTTCTTCGCGCAAAGACGATTGTACCGCTCACAGTGCTCTCTTAGCGCCGCTTCTGCCGAAAGAAGCCCGGGAGCGCCTCTTAGCTCCGGAGAGCATCGTACCTTCGTCTTTAGCGTCTTTTGTGGTCTACATCTTAGCAGAAAGCTTTTCCACTCTGTCTGGCAAGGAAAACCTGCGGGAGCACAGAAAACATCTCCCATCGTGTTCTGGACGTTGCACGGAGGAGTGCCGAGTGTTTGGCATGAAGGAAAGAAAAGTTGTCCCAAACAGCTTCCAATCGAATATTCATGTGATTGGAAACGTCAGGAAAGTGTTAAGGTACTGTTTTCTATCAGTTGGCAAGCTGCGCACACAATCCCAGTGTTGTACAGCTTCCTTCTTCACCTTTCCGAAGGTGCCGCTCTCTCCGGCTCCCGGAGCCGAAGAAGCGGCTTCTTCGCGCAAAGACGATTGTACCGCTCACAGTGCTCTCTTAGCGCCGCTTCTGCCGAAAGAAGCCCGGGAGCGCCTCTTAGCTCCGGAGAGCATCGTACCTTCGTCTTTAGCGTCTTTTGTGGTCTACATCCTAGCAGAAAGCTTTTCCACTCTGTCTGGCAAGGAAAACCTGCGGGAGCACAGAAAACATCTCCCATCGTGTTCTGGACGTTGCACGGAGGTCTGCCAAGTGTTTGGCATGAAGGAAAGAAAAGTTGTCCAAAACAGCTTCCAATCGAATATTCATGTGATTGGAAAAGTCAGGAAAGTGTAAGGTACTGTTTTCTAGCAGTTGGCAAGCTGCGCACACAATCCCAGTGTTGTACAGCTTCCTTCTTCACCTTTCCGATGCTGCCGCTCTCTCCGGCTCCCGGAGCCGAAGAAGCGGCTTCTTCGCGCAAAGACGATTGTACCGCTCACAGTGCTCTCTTAGCGCCGCTTCTGCCGAAAGAAGCCCGGGAGCGGCTCTTAGCTCCGGAGAGCATCGTACTTTCGTCTTTAGCGTCTTTTGTGGTCTACATCCTAGCAGAAAGCTTTTCCACTCTGTCTGGCAAGGAAAACCTGCGGGAGCACAGAAAACATCTCCCATCGTGTTCTGGACGTTGCACGGAGGTCTGCCAAGTGTTTGGCATGAAGGAAAGAAAAGTTGTCCAAAACAGCTTCCAATCGAATATTCATGTGATTGGAAACGTCAGGAAAGTGTAAGGTACTGTTTTCTATCAGTTGGCAAGCTGCGCACACAATCCCAGTGTTGTACAGCTTCCTTCTTCACCTTTCCGATGCTGCCGCTCTCTCCGGCTCCCGGAGCCGAAGAAGCGGCTTCTTCACGCAAAGACAATTGTACCGCTCACAGTGCTCTCTTAGCACCGCTTCTGCCCAAAGAAGCCCGGGAACGGCTCTTAGCTCCGGAGAGCATCGTACCTTCGTCTTTAGCGTCTTTTGTGGTCTACATCTTAGCAAAAAGCTTTTCCACTCTGTCTGGCAAGGAAAACCTGCGGGAGCACAGAAAACATCTCCCATCGTGTTCTAGACTTTGCACGGTGGAGTGCCGAGTGTTTGGCATGAAGAAAAGAAAAGCTGTCCAAAACAGCTTCCAATCGAATATTTATGTGATTGGAAACGTCAGGAAAGTGTTAAGGTACTGTTTTCTATCAGTTGGCAAGCTGCGCACACAATCCCAGTGTTGTACAGCTTCCTTCTTCACCTTTCCGATGCTGCCGCTCTCTCCGGCTCCCGGAGCCGAAGAAGCGGCTTCTTCGCGCAAAGACGATTGTACCGCTCACAGTGCTCTCTTAGCGCCGCTTCTGCCGAAAGAAGCCCGGGAGCGGCTCTTAGCTCCGGAGAGCATCGTACCTTCGTCTTTAGCGTCTCTTCTTGTCTACATCTTAGCAAAAAGCTTTTCTACTATGTCTGGCTCTGAAAAACTGTGCCAGCACAGGAAACATCTCCCATCGTGTTCTAGACGTTGCACGGAGGAGTGCCGAGTGTTTGGCATGAAGGAAAGAAAAGCTGTCCAAAACAGCTTCCAATCGAATATTTATGTGATTGGAAACGTCAGGAAAGTGTTAAGGTACTGTTTTCTATCAGTTGGCAAGCTGCGCACACAATCCCAGTGTTGTACAGCTTCCTTCTTCACCTTTCCGATGCTGCCTCTCTCTCTGGCTCCCGGAGCCAAAGAAGCGGCTTCTTCACGCAAAGACGATTGTACCGCTCACAGTGCTCTCTTAGCGCCGCTTCTGCCGAAAGAAGCCCGGGAGCGCCTCTTAGCTCCGGAGAGCATCGTACCTTCGTCTTTAGCGTCTTTTGTGGTCTACATCCTAGCAGAAAGCTTTTCCACTCTGTCTGGCAAGGAAAACCTGCGGGAGCACAGAAAACATCTCCCATCGTGTTCTGGACGTTGCACGGAGGTCTGCCAAGTGTTTGGCATGAAGGAAAGAAAAGTTGTCCAAAACAGCTTCCAATCGAATATTCATGTGATTGGAAAAGTCAGGAAAGTGTAAGGTACTGTTTTCTAGCAGTTGGCAAGCTGCGCACACAATCCCAGTGTTGTACAGCTTCCTTCTTCACCTTTCCGATGCTGCCGCTCTCTCCGGCTCCCGGAGCCGAAGAAGCGGCTTCTTCGCGCAAAGACGATTGTACCGCTCACAGTGCTCTCTTAGCGCCGCTTCTGCCGAAAGAAGCCCGGGAGCGGCTCTTAGCTCCGGAGAGCATCGTACTTTCGTCTTTAGCGTCTCCTCTCGTATACATCTTAGCAAAAAGCTTTTCTACTATGTCTGGCTCGGAAAAACTGTGCCAGCACAGAAAACATCTCCCATCGTGTTCTAGACGTTGCACGGAGGAGTGCCGAGTGTTTGGCATGAAGAAAAGAAAAGCTGTCCAAAACAGCTTCCAATCGAATATTTATGTGATTGGAAACGTCAGGAAAGTGTTAAGGTACTGTTTTCTATCAGTTGGCAAGCTGCGCACACAATCCCAGTGTTGTACAGCTTCCTTCTTCACCTTTCCGAAGGTGCCGCTCTCTCCGGCTCCCGGAGCCGAAGAAGCGGCTTCTTCGCGCAAAGACGATTGTACCGCTCACAGTGCTCTCTTAGCGCCGCTTCTGCCGAAAGAAGCCCGGGAGCGCCTCTTAGCTCCGGAGAGCATCGTACCTTCGTCTTTAGCGTCTTTTGTGGTCTACATCCTAGCAGAAAGCTTTTCCACTCTGTCTGGCAAGGAAAACCTGCGGGAGCACAGAAAACATCTCCCATCGTGTTCTGGACGTTGCACGGAGGTCTGCCAAGTGTTTGGCATGAAGGAAAGGAAAGTTGTCCAAAACAGCTTCCAATCGAATATTTATGTGATTGGAAACGTCAGGAAACTCTAAGGTACTGTTTTATATCAGTTGGCAAGCTGCGCACACAATCCCAGTGTTGTACAACTTCCTTCTTCACCTTTCCGATGCTGCTGCTCTCTCCGGCTCCCGGAGCCAAAGAAGCGGCTTCTTCGCGCAAAGACGATTGTACCGCTCACAGTGCTCTCTTAGCGCCGCTTCTGCCGAAAGAAGCCCGGGAGCGCCTCTTAGCTCCGGAGAGCATCGTACCTTCGTCTTTAGCGTCTTTTGTGGTCTACATCCTAGCAGAAAGCTTTTCCACTCTGTCTGGCAAGGAAAACCTGCGGGAGCACAGAAAACATCTCCCATCGTGTCCTGGACGTTTCACGAAGGTCTGCCGAGTGTTTGGCATGAAGGAAAGAAAAGTTGTCCCAAACAGCTTCCAATCGAATATTCATGTGATTGGAAACGTCAGGAAAGTGTAAGGTACTGTTTTCTATCAGTTGGCAAGCTGCGCACACAATCCCAGTGTTGTACAGCTTCCTTCTTCACCTTTCCGATGCTGCCGCTCTCTCCGGCTCCCGGAGCCGAAGAAGCGGCTTCTTCGCGCAAAGACGATTGTACCGCTCACAGTGCTCTCTTAGTGCCGCTTCTGCCGAAAGAAGCCCGGGAGCGGCTCTTAGCTCCGGAGAGCATCGTACCTTCGTCTTTAGCGTCTTTTGTGGTCTACATCTTAGCAGAAAGCTTTTCCACTCTGTCTGGCAAGGAAAACCTGCGGGAGAACAGAAAACATCTCCCATCGTGTTCTGGATGTTGCACAGAGGTCTGCCAAGTGTTTGGCATGAAGGAAAGAAAAGTTGTCCAAAACAGCTTCCAATCGAATATTCATGTGATTGGAAACGTCAGGAAAGTGTAAGGTACTGTTTTCTATCAGTTGGCAAGCTGCGCACACAATCCCAGTGTTGTACAGCTTCCTTCTTCACCTTTCCGATGCTGCCTCTCTCTCCGGCTCCCGGAGCCGAAGAAGCGGCTTCTTCGCGCAAAGACGATTGTACCGCTCACAGTGCTCTCTTAGCGCCGCTTCTGCCGAAAGAAGCCCGGGAGCGGCTCTTAGCTCCGGAGAGCATCGTACCTTCGTCTTTAGCGTCTTTTGTGGTCTACATCCTAGCAGAAAGCTTTTCCACTCTGTCTGGCAAGGAAAACCTGCGGGAGCACAGAAAACATCTCCCATCGTGTTCTGGACGTTGCACGGAGGTCTGCCAAGTGTTTGGCATGAAGGAAAGAAAAGTTGTCCAAAACAGCTTCCAATCGAATATTCATGTGATTGGAAAAGTCAGGAAAGTGTAAGGTACTGTTTTCTATCAGTTGGCAAGCTGCGCACACAATCCCAGTGTTGTACAGCTTCCTTCTTCACCTTTCCGAAGGTGCCGCTCTCTCCGGCTCCCGGAGCCGAAGAAGCGGCTTCTTCGCGCAAAGACGATTGTACCGCTCACAGTGCTCTCTTAGCGCCGCTTCTGCCGAAAGAAGCCCGGGAGCGGCTCTTAGCTCCGGAGAGCATCGTACTTTCGTCTTTAGCGTCTTTTGTGGTCTACATCCTAGCAGAAAGCTTTTCCACTCTGTCTGGCAAGGAAAACCTGCGGGAGCACAGAAAACATCTCCCATCGTGTTCTGGACGTTGCACGGAGGTCTGCCAAGTGTTTGGCATGAAGGAAAGGAAAGTTGTCCAAAACAGCTTCCAATGGAATATTTATGTGATTGGAAACGTCAGGAAACTCTAAGGTACTGTTTTATATCAGTTGGCAAGCTGCGCACACAATCCCAGTGTTGTACAACTTCCTTCTTCACCTTTCCGATGCTGCTGCTCTCTCCGGCTCCCGGAGCCAAAGAAGCGGCTTCTTCGCGCAAAGACGATTGTACCGCTCACAGTGCTCTCTTAGCGCCGCTTCTGCCGAAAGAAGCCCGGGAGCGGCTCTTAGCTCCGGAGAGCATCGTACCTTCGTCTTTAGCGTCTTTTGTGGTCTACATCCTAGCAGAAAGCTTTTCCACTCTGTCTGGCAAGGAAAACCTGCGGGAGCACAGAAAACATCTCCCATCGTGTTCTGGACGTTGCACGGAGGTCTGCCGAGTGTTTGGCATGAAGGAAAGAAAAGTTGTCCCAAACAGCTTCCAATCGAATATTCATGTGATTGGAAACGTCAGGAAAGTGTAAGGTACTGTTTTCTATCAGTTGGCAAGCTGCGCACACAATCCCAGTGTTGTACAGCTTCCTTCTTCACCTTTCCGATGCTGCCTCTCTCTCCGGCTCCCGGAGCCGAAGAAGCGGCTTCTTCGCGCAAAGACGATTGTACCGCTCACAGTGCTCTCTTAGCGCCGCTTCTGCCGAAAGAAGCCCGGGAGCGCCTCTTAGCTCCGGAGAGCATCGTACCTTCGTCTTTAGCGTCTTTTGTGGTCTACATCCTAGCAGAAAGCTTTTCCACTCTGTCTGGCAAGGAAAACCTGCGGGAGCACAGAAAACATCTCCCATCGTGTTCTGGACGTTGCACGGAGGTCTGCCAAGTGTTTGGCATGAAGGAAAGAAAAGTTGTCCAAAACAGCTTCCAATCGAATATTCATGTGATTGGAAAAGTCAGGAAAGTGTAAGGTACTGTTTTCTATCAGTTGGCAAGCTGCGCACACAATCCCAGTGTTGTACAGCTTCCTTCTTCACCTTTCCGATGCTGCCGCTCTCTCCGGCTCCCGGAGCCGAAGAAGCGGCTTCTTCGCGCAAAGACGATTGTACCGCTCACAGTGCTCTCTTAGCGCCGCTTCTGCCGAAAGAAGCCCGGGAGCGCCTCTTAGCTCCGGAGAGCATCGTACCTTCGTCTTTA
Organism: Ammospiza maritima maritima; assembly: GCA_036010785.1. Taxonomy (NCBI): domain Eukaryota; kingdom Metazoa; phylum Chordata; class Aves; order Passeriformes; family Passerellidae; genus Ammospiza; species Ammospiza maritima. The sequence continues at coordinate 97,090 of JAYKTQ010000094.1, forward strand.
GCGTCTTTTGTGGTCTACATCCTAGCAGAAAGCTTTTCCACTCTGTCTGGCAAGGAAAACCTGCGGGAGCACAGAAAACATCTCCCATCGTGTTCTGGACGTTGCACGGAGGTCTGCCAAGTGTTTGGCATGAAGGAAAGGAAAGTTGTCCAAAACAGCTTCCAATCTAATATTCATGTGATTGGAAACGTCAGGAAAGTGTAAGGTACTGTTTTCTATCAGTTGGCAAGCTGCGCACACAATCCCAGTGTTGTACAGCTTCCTTCTTCACCTTTCCGATGCTGCCGCTCTCTCCGGCTCCCGGAGCCGAAGAAGCGGCTTCTTCACGCAAAGACAATTGTACCGCTCACAGTGCTCTCTTAGCGCCGCTTCTGCCGAAAGAAGCCCGGGAGCGGCTCTTAGCTCCGGAGAGCATCGTACCTTCGTCTTTAGCGTCTTTTGTGGTCTACATCTTAGCAAAAAGCTTTTCCACTCTGTCTGGCAAGGAAAACCTGCGGGAGCACAGAAAACATCTCCCATCGTGTTCTAGACGTTGCACGGTGGAGTGCCGAGTGTTTGGCATGAAGAAAAGGAAAGCTGTCCAAAACAGCTTCCAATCGAATATTTATGTGATTGGAAACGTCAGGAAAGTGTTAAGGTACTGTTTTCTATCAGTTGGCAAGCTGCGCACACAATCCCAGTGTTGTACAGCTTCCTTCTTCACCTTTCCGATGCTGCCGCTCTCTCCGGCTCCCGGAGCCGAAGAAGCGGCTTCTTCGCGCAAAGACGATTGTACCGCTCACAGTGCTCTCTTAGCGCCGCTTCTGCCGAAAGAAGCCCGGGAGCGGCTCTTAGCTCCGGAGAGCATCGTACCTTCGTCTTTAGCGTCTCTTCTTGTCTACATCTTAGCAAAAAGCTTTTCTACTATGTCTGGCTCTGAAAAACTGTGCAAGCACAGGAAACATCTCCCATCGTGTTCTAGACGTTGCACGGAGGAGTGCCGAGTGTTTGGCATGAAGGAAAGAAAAGCTGTCCAAAACAGCTTCCAATCGAATATTTATGTGATTGGAAACGTCAGGAAAGTGTTAAGGTACTGTTTTCTATCAGTTGGCAAGCTGCGCACACAATCCCAGTGTTGTACAGCTTCCTTCTTCACCTTTCCGATGCTGCCTCTCTCTCCGGCTCCCGGAGCCGAAGAAGCGGCTTCTTCGCGCAAAGACGATTGTACCGCTCACAGTGCTCTCTTAGCGCCGCTTCTGCCGAAAGAAGCCCGGGAGCGCCTCTTAGCTCCGGAGAGCATCGTACCTTCGTCTTTAGCGTCTTTTGTGGTCTACATCCTAGCAGAAAGCTTTTCCACTCTGTCTGGCAAGGAAAACCTGCGGGAGCACAGAAAACATCTCCCATCGTGTTCTGGACGTTGCACGGAGGTCTGCCAAGTGTTTGGCATGAAGGAAAGAAAAGTTGTCCAAAACAGCTTCCAATCGAATATTCATGTGATTGGAAAAGTCAGGAAAGTGTAAGGTACTGTTTTCTATCAGTTGGCAAGCTGCGCACACAATCCCAGTGTTGTACAGCTTCCTTCTTCACCTTTCCGAAGGTGCCGCTCTCTCCGGCTCCCGGAGCCGAAGAAGCGGCTTCTTCGCGCAAAGACGATTGTACCGCTCACAGTGCTCTCTTAGCGCCGCTTCTGCCGAAAGAAGCCCGGGAGCGGCTCTTAGCTCCGGAGAGCATCGTACCTTCGTCTTTAGCGTCTCCTCTCGTATACATCTTAGCAAAAAGCTTTTCTACTATGTCTGGCTCGGAAAAACTGTGCCAGCACAGAAAACATCTCCCATCGTGTTCTAGACGTTGCACGGAGGAGTGCCGAGTGTTTGGCTTGAAGGAAAGAAAAGCTGTCCAAAACAGCTTCCAATCGAATATTTATGTGATTGGAAACGTCAGGAAAGTGTTAAGGTACTGTTTTCTATCAGTTGGCAAGCTGCGCACACAATCCCAGTGTTGTACAGCTTCCTTCTTCACCTTTCCGAAGGTGCCGCTCTCTCCGGCTCCCGGAGCCGAAGAAGCGGCTTCTTCGCGCAAAGACGATTGTACCGCTCACAGTGCTCTCTTAGCGCCGCTTCTGCCGAAAGAAGCCCGGGAGCGCCTCTTAGCTCCGGAGAGCATCGTACCTTCGTCTTTAGCATCTTTTGTGGTCTACATCCTAGCAGAAAGCTTTTCCACTCTGTCTGGCAAGGAAAACCTGCGGGAGCACAGAAAACATCTCCCATCGTATTCTGGACGTTGCACGGAGGTCTGCCAAGTGTTTGGCATGAAGGAAAGGAAAGTTGTCCAAAACAGCTTCCAATCGAATATTTATGTGATTGGAAACGTCAGGAAACTGTAAGGTACTGTTTTATATCAGTTGGCAAGCTGCGCACACAATCCCAGTGTTGTACAGCTTCCTTCTTCACCTTTCCGATGCTGCTGCTCTCTCCGGCTCCCGGAGCCAAAGAAGCGGCTTCTTCGCGCAAAGACGATTGTACCGCTCACAGTGCTCTCTTAGCGCCGCTTCTGCCGAAAGAAGCCCGGGAGCGGCTCTTAGCTCCGGAGAGCATCGTACCTTCGTCTTTAGCGTCTTTTGTGGTCTACATCCTAGCAGAAAGCTTTTCCACTCTGTCTGGCAAGGAAAACCTGCGGGAGCACAGAAAACATCTCCCATCGTGTTCTGGACGTTGCACGGAGGTCTGCCAAGTGTTTGGCATGAAGGAAAGAAAAGTTGTCCAAAACAGCTTCCAATTGAATATTCATGTGATTGGAAAAGTCAGGAAAGTGTAAGGTACTGTTTTCTATCACTTGGCAAGTTGCGCCCACAATCCCAGTGTTGTACAGCTTCCTTCTTCACGTTTCCGAAGGTGCCGCTCTCTCCGGCTCCCGGAGCCGAAGAAGCGGCTTCTTCGCGCAAAGACGATTGTACCACTCACAGTGCTCTCTTAGCGCCGCTTCTGCCGAAAGAAGCCCGGGAGCGCCTCTTAGCTCCGGAGAGCATCGTACCTTCGTCTTTAGCGTCTTTTGTGGTCTACATCCTAGCAGAAAGCTTTTCCACTCTGTCTGGCAAGGAAAACCTGCGGGAGCACAGAAAACATCTCCCATCGTGTTCTGGACGTTGCACGGAGGTCTGCCAAGTGTTTGGCATGAAGGAAAGCAAAGCTGTCCAATACAGCTTCCAATCGAATATTTATGTGATTGTAAACGTCAGGAAAGTGTTAAGGTACTGTTTTCTATCAGTTGGCAAGCTGCGCACACAATCCCAGTGTTGTACAGCTTCCTTCTTCACCTTTCCGATGCTGCCTCTCTCTCCGGCTCCCGGAGCCGAAGAAGCGGCTTCTTCGCGCAAAGACGATTGTACCGCTCACAGTGCTCTCTTAGCGCCGCTTCTGCCGAAAGAAGCCCGGGAGCGCCTCTTAGCTCCGGAGAGCATCGTACCTTCGTCTTTAGCGTCTTTTGTGGTCTACATCCTAGCAGAAAGCTTTTCCACTCTGTCTGGCAAGGAAAACCTGCGGGAGCACAGAAAACATCTCCCATCGTGTTCTGGACGTTGCACGGAGGTCTGCCAAGTGTTTGGCATGAAGGAAAGAAAAGTTGTCCAAAACAGCTTCCAATCGAATATTCATGTGATTGGAAAAGTCAGGAAAGTGTAAGGTACTGTTTTCTATCAGTTGGCAAGCTGCGCACACAATCCCAGTGTTGTACAGCTTCCTTCTTCACCTTTCCGAAGGTGCCGCTCTCTCCGGCTCCCGGAGCCGAAGAAGCGGCTTCTTCGCGCAAAGACGATTGTACCGCTCACAGTGCTCTCTTAGCGCCGCTTCTGCCGAAAGAAGCCCGGGAGCGCCTCTTAGCTCCGGAGAGCATCGTACCTTCGTCTTTAGCGTCTTTTGTGGTCTACATCCTAGCAGAAAGCTTTTCCACTCTGTCTGGCAAGGAAAACCTGCGGGAGCACAGAAAACATCTCCCATCGTGTTCTAGACGTTGCACGGAGGTCTGCCAAGTGTTTGGCATGAAGGAAAGGAAAGTTGTCCAAAACAGCTTCCAATCGAATATTTATGTGATTGGAAACGTCAGGAAACTGTAAGGTACTGTTTTCTATCAGTTGGCAAGCTGCGCACACAATCCCAGTGTTGTACAGCTTCCTTCTTCACCTTTCCGATGCTGCCTCTCTCTCCGGCTCCCGGAGCCAAAGAAGCGGCTTCTTCGCGCAAAGACGATTGTACCGCTCACAGTGCTCTCTTAGCGCCGCTTCTGCCGAAAGAAGCCCGGGAGCGGCTCTTAGCTCCGGAGAGCATCGTACCTTCGTCTTTAGCGTCTTTTGTGGTCTACATCCTAGCAGAAAGCTTTTCCACTCTGTCTGGCAAGGAAAACCTGCGGGAGCACAGAAAACATCTCCCATCGTGTTCTGGACGTTGCACGGAGGTCTGCCAAGTGTTTGGCATGAAGGAAAGAAAAGTTGTCCAAAACAGCTTCCAATTGAATATTCATGTGATTGGAAAAGTCAGGAAAGTGTAAGGTACTGTTTTCTATCACTTGGCAAGTTGCGCCCACAATCCCAGTGTTGTACAGCTTCCTTCTTCACGTTTCCGAAGGTGCCGCTCTCTCCGGCTCCCGGAGCCGAAGAAGCGGCTTCTTCGCGCAAAGACGATTGTACCGCTCACAGTGCTCTCTTAGCGCCGCTTCTGCCGAAAGAAGCCCGGGAGCGGCTCTTAGCTCCGGAGAGCATCGTACCTTCGTCTTTAGCGTCTTTTGTGGTCTACATCCTAGCAGAAAGCTTTTCCACTCTGTCTGGCAAGGAAAACCTGCGGGAGCACAGAAAACATCTCCCATCGTGTTCTGGACGTTGCACGGAGGTCTGCCAAGTGTTTGGCATGAAGGAAAGCAAAGCTGTCCAATACAGCTTCCAATCGAATATTTATGTGATTGTAAACGTCAGGAAAGTGTTAAGGTACTGTTTTCTATCAGTTGGCAAGCTGCGCACACAATCCCAGTGTTGTACAGCTTCCTTCTTCACCTTTCCGATGCTGCCTCTCTCTCCGGCTCCCGGAGCCGAAGAAGCGGCTTCTTCGCGCAAAGACGATTGTACCGCTCACAGTGCTCTCTTAGCGCCGCTTCTGCCGAAAGAAGCCCGGGAGCGCCTCTTAGCTCCGGAGAGCATCGTACCTTCGTCTTTAGCGTCTTTTGTGGTCTACATCCTAGCAGAAAGCTTTTCCACTCTGTCTGGCAAGGAAAACCTGCGGGAGCACAGAAAACATCTCCCATCGTGTTCTGGACGTTGCACGGAGGTCTGCCAAGTGTTTGGCATGAAGGAAAGAAAAGTTGTCCAAAACAGCTTCCAATCGAATATTCATGTGATTGGAAAAGTCAGGAAAGTGTAAGGTACTGTTTTCTATCAGTTGGCAAGCTGCGCACACAATCCCAGTGTTGTACAGCTTCCTTCTTCACCTTTCCGATGCTGCCGCTCTCTCCGGCTCCCGGAGCCGAAGAAGCGGCTTCTTCACGCAAAGACAATTGTACCGCTCACAGTGCTCTCTTAGCGCCGCTTCTGCCGAAAGAAGCCCGGGAACGGCTCTTAGCTCCGGAGAGCATCGTACCTTCGTCTTTAGCGTCTTTTGTGGTCTACATCTTAGCAAAAAGCTTTTCCACTCTGTCTGGCAAGGAAAACCTGCGGGAGCACAGAAAACATCTCCCATCGTGTTCTAGACGTTGCACGGTGGAGTGCCGAGTGTTTGGCATGAAGAAAAGGAAAGCTGTCCAAAACAGCTTCCAATCGAATATTTATGTGATTGGAAACGTCAGGAAAGTGTTAAGGTACTGTTTTCTATCAGTTGGCAAGCTGCGCACACAATCCCAGTGTTGTACAGCTTCCTTCTTCACCTTTCCGATGCTGCCGCTCTCTCCGGCTCCCGGAGCCGAAGAAGCGGCTTCTTCGCGCAAAGACGATTGTACCGCTCACAGTGCTCTCTTAGCGCCGCTTCTGCCGAAAGAAGCCCGGGAGCGCCTCTTAGCTCCGGAGAGCATCGTACCTTCGTCTTTAGCGTCTCTTCTTGTCTACATCTTAGCAAAAAGCTTTTCTACTATGTCTGGCTCTGAAAAACTGTGCAAGCACAGGAAACATCTCCCATCGTGTTCTAGACGTTGCACGGAGGAGTGCCGAGTGTTTGGCATGAAGGAAAGAAAAGCTGTCCAAAACAGCTTCCAATCGAATATTTATGTGATTGGAAACGTCAGGAAAGTGTTAAGGTACTGTTTTCTATCAGTTGGCAAGCTGCGCACACAATCCCAGTGTTGTACAGCTTCCTTCTTCACCTTTCCGATGCTGCCTCTCTCTCCGGCTCCCGGAGCCGAAGAAGCGGCTTCTTCGCGCAAAGACGATTGTACCGCTCACAGTGCTCTCTTAGCGCCGCTTCTGCCGAAAGAAGCCCGGGAGCGCCTCTTAGCTCCGGAGAGCATCGTACCTTCGTCTTTAGCGTCTTTTGTGGTCTACATCCTAGCAGAAAGCTTTTCCACTCTGTCTGGCAAGGAAAACCTGCGGGAGCACAGAAAACATCTCCCATCGTGTTCTGGACGTTGCACGGAGGTCTGCCAAGTGTTTGGCATGAAGGAAAGAAAAGTTGTCCAAAACAGCTTCCAATCGAATATTCATGTGATTGGAAAAGTCAGGAAAGTGTAAGGTACTGTTTTCTATCAGTTGGCAAGCTGCGCACACAATCCCAGTGTTGTACAGCTTCCTTCTTCACCTTTCCGATGCTGCCGCTCTCTCCGGCTCCCGGAGCCGAAGAAGCGGCTTCTTCGCGCAAAGACGATTGTACCGCTCACAGTGCTCTCTTAGCGCCGCTTCTGCCGAAAGAAGCCCGGGAGCGGCTCTTAGCTCCGGAGAGCATCGTACCTTCGTCTTTAGCGTCTCCTCTCGTATACATCTTAGCAAAAAGCTTTTCTACTATGTCTGGTTCGGAAAAACTGTGCCAGCACAGAAAACATCTCCCATCGTGTTCTAGACGTTGCACGGAGGAGTGCCGAGTGTTTGGCTTGAAGGAAAGAAAAGCTGTCCAAAACAGCTTCCAATCGAATATTTATGTGATTGGAAACGTCAGGAAAGTGTTAAGGTACTGTTTTCTATCAGTTAGCAAGCTGCGCACACAATCCCAGTGTTGTACAGCTTCCTTCTTCACCTTTCCGAAGGTGCCGCTCTCTCCGGCTCCCGGAGCCGAAGAAGCGGCTTCTTCGCGCAAAGACGATTGTACCGCTCACAGTGCTCTCTTAGCGCCGCTTCTGCCGAAAGAAGCCCGGGAGCGCCTCTTAGCTCCGGAGAGCATCGTACCTTCGTCTTTAGCGTCTTTTGTGGTCTACATCCTAGCAGAAAGCTTTTCCACTCTGTCTGGCAAGGAAAACCTGCGGGAGCACAGAAAACATCTCCCATCGTATTCTGGACGTTGCACGGAGGTCTGCCAAGTGTTTGGCATGAAGGAAAGCAAAGCTGTCCAATACAGCTTCCAATCGAATATTTATGTGATTGTAAACGTCAGGAAAGTGTTAAGGTACTGTTTTCTATCAGTTGGCAAGCTGCGCACACAATCCCAGTGTTGTACAGCTTCCTTCTTCACCTTTCCGATGCTGCCTCTCTCTCCGGCTCCCGGAGCCGAAGAAGCGGCTTCTTCGCGCAAAGACGATTGTACCGCTCACAGTGCTCTCTTAGCGCCGCTTCTGCCGAAAGAAGCCCGGGAGCGCCTCTTAGCTCCGGAGAGCATCGTACCTTCGTCTTTAGCGTCTTTTGTGGTCTACATCCTAGCAGAAAGCTTTTCCACTCTGTCTGGCAAGGAAAACCTGCGGGAGCACAGAAAACATCTCCCATCGTGTTCTGGACGTTGCACGGAGGTCTGCCAAGTGTTTGGCATGAAGGAAAGAAAAGTTGTCCAAAACAGCTTCCAATCGAATATTCATGTGATTGGAAAAGTCAGGAAAGTGTAAGGTACTGTTTTCTATCAGTTGGCAAGCTGCGCACACAATCCCAGTGTTGTACAGCTTCCTTCTTCACCTTTCCGAAGGTGCCGCTCTCTCCGGCTCCCGGAGCCGAAGAAGCGGCTTCTTCGCGCAAAGACGATTGTACCGCTCACAGTGCTCTCTTAGCGCCGCTTCTGCCGAAAGAAGCCCGGGAGCGCCTCTTAGCTCCGGAGAGCATCGTACCTTCGTCTTTAGCGTCTTTTGTGGTCTACATCCTAGCAGAAAGCTTTTCCACTCTGTCTGGCAAGGAAAACCTGCGGGAGCACAGAAAACATCTCCCATCGTATTCTGGACGTTGCACGGAGGTCTGCCAAGTGTTTGGCATGAAGGAAAGGAAAGTTGTCCAAAACAGCTTCCAATCGAATATTTATGTGATTGGAAACGTCAGGAAACTGTAAGGTACTGTTTTATATCAGTTGGCAAGCTGCGCACACAATCCCAGTGTTGTACAGCTTCCTTCTTCACCTTTCCGATGCTGCTGCTCTCTCCGGCTCCCGGAGCCAAAGAAGCGGCTTCTTCGCGCAAAGACGATTGTACCGCTCACAGTGCTCTCTTAGCGCCGCTTCTGCCGAAAGAAGCCCGGGAGCGGCTCTTAGCTCCGGAGAGCATCGTACCTTCGTCTTTAGCGTCTTTTGTGGTCTACATCCTAGCAGAAAGCTTTTCCACTCTGTCTGGCAAGGAAAACCTGCGGGAGCACAGAAAACATCTCCCATCGTGTTCTGGACGTTGCACGGAGGTCTGCCAAGTGTTTGGCATGAAGGAAAGAAAAGTTGTCCAAAACAGCTTCCAATTGAATATTCATGTGATTGGAAAAGTCAGGAAAGTGTAAGGTACTGTTTTCTATCACTTGGCAAGTTGCGCCCACAATCCCAGTGTTGTACAGCTTCCTTCTTCACGTTTCCGAAGGTGCCGCTCTCTCCGGCTCCCGGAGCCGAAGAAGCGGCTTCTTCGCGCAAAGACGATTGTACCGCTCACAGTGCTCTCTTAGCGCCGCTTCTGCCGAAAGAAGCCCGGGAGCGCCTCTTAGCTCCGGAGAGCATCGTACCTTCGTCTTTAGCGTCTTTTGTGGTCTACATCCTAGCAGAAAGCTTTTCCACTCTGTCTGGCAAGGAAAACCTGCGGGAGCACAGAAAACATCTCCCATCGTGTTCTGGACGTTGCACGGAGGTCTGCCAAGTGTTTGGCATGAAGGAAAGCAAAGCTGTCCAATACAGCTTCCAATCGAATATTTATGTGATTGTAAACGTCAGGAAAGTGTTAAGGTACTGTTTTCTATCAGTTGGCAAGCTGCGCACACAATCCCAGTGTTGTACAGCTTCCTTCTTCACCTTTCCGATGCTGCCTCTCTCTCCGGCTCCCGGAGCCGAAGAAGCGGCTTCTTCGCGCAAAGACGATTGTACCGCTCACAGTGCTCTCTTAGCGCCGCTTCTGCCGAAAGAAGCCCGGGAGCGCCTCTTAGCTCCGGAGAGCATCGTACCTTCGTCTTTAGCGTCTTTTGTGGTCTACATCCTAGCAGAAAGCTTTTCCACTCTGTCTGGCAAGGAAAACCTGCGGGAGCACAGAAAACATCTCCCATCGTGTTCTGGACGTTGCACGGAGGTCTGCCAAGTGTTTGGCATGAAGGAAAGAAAAGTTGTCCAAAACAGCTTCCAATCGAATATTCATGTGATTGGAAAAGTCAGGAAAGTGTAAGGTACTGTTTTCTATCAGTTGGCAAGCTGCGCACACAATCCCAGTGTTGTACAGCTTCCTTCTTCACCTTTCCGAAGGTGCCGCTCTCTCCGGCTCCCGGAGCCGAAGAAGCGGCTTCTTCGCGCAAAGACGATTGTACCGCTCACAGTGCTCTCTTAGCGCCGCTTCTGCCGAAAGAAGCCCGGGAGCGCCTCTTAGCTCCGGAGAGCATCGTACCTTCGTCTTTAGCGTCTTTTGTGGTCTACATCCTAGCAGAAAGCTTTTCCACTCTGTCTGGCAAGGAAAACCTGCGGGAGCACAGAAAACATCTCCCATCGTGTTCTAGACGTTGCGCGGAGGTCTGCCAAGTGTTTGGCATGAAGGAAAGGAAAGTTGTCCAAAACAGCTTCCAATCGAATATTTATGTGATTGGAAACGTCAGGAAACTGTAAGGTACTGTTTTCTATCAGTTGGCAAGCTGCGCACACAATCCCAGTGTTGTACAGCTTCCTTCTTCACCTTTCCGATGCTGCCTCTCTCTCCGGCTCCCGGAGCCAAAGAAGCGGCTTCTTCGCGCAAAGACGATTGTACCGCTCACAGTGCTCTCTTAGCGCCGCTTCTGCCGAAAGAAGCCCGGGAGCGGCTCTTAGCTCCGGAGAGCATCGTACCTTCGTCTTTAGCGTCTTTTGTGGTCTACATCCTAGCAGAAAGCTTTTCCACTCTGTCTGGCAAGGAAAACCTGCGGGAGCACAGAAAACATCTCCCATCGTGTTCTGGACGTTGCACGGAGGTCTGCCAAGTGTTTGGCATGAAGGAAAGAAAAGTTGTCCAAAACAGCTTCCAATTGAATATTCATGTGATTGGAAAAGTCAGGAAAGTGTAAGGTACTGTTTTCTATCACTTGGCAAGTTGCGCCCACAATCCCAGTGTTGTACAGCTTCCTTCTTCACGTTTCCGAAGGTGCCGCTCTCTCCGGCTCCCGGAGCCGAAGAAGCGGCTTCTTCGCGCAAAGACGATTGTACCGCTCACAGTGCTCTCTTAGCGCCGCTTCTGCCGAAAGAAGCCCGGGAGCGGCTCTTTGCTCCGGAGAGCATCGTACCTTCGTCTTTAGCGTCTTTTGTGGTCTACATCCTAGCAGAAAGCTTTTCCACTCTGTCTGGCAAGGAAAACCTGCGGGAGCACAGAAAACATCTCCCATCGTGTTCTGGACGTTGCACGGAGGTCTGCCAAGTGTTTGGCATGAAGGAAAGCAAAGCTGTCCAATACAGCTTCCAATCGAATATTTATGTGATTGTAAACGTCAGGAAAGTGTTAAGGTACTGTTTTCTATCAGTTGGCAAGCTGCGCACACAATCCCAGTGTTGTACAGCTTCCTTCTTCACCTTTCCGATGCTGCCTCTCTCTCCGGCTCCCGGAGCCGAAGAAGCGGCTTCTTCGCGCAAAGACGATTGTACCGCTCACAGTGCTCTCTTAGCGCCGCTTCTGCCGAAAGAAGCCCGGGAGCGCCTCTTAGCTCCGGAGAGCATCGTACCTTCGTCTTTAGCGTCTTTTGTGGTCTACATCCTAGCAGAAAGCTTTTCCACTCTGTCTGGCAAGGAAAACCTGCGGGAGCACAGAAAACATCTCCCATCGTGTTCTGGACGTTGCACGGAGGTCTGCCAAGTGTTTGGCATGAAGGAAAGAAAAGTTGTCCAAAACAGCTTCCAATCGAATATTCATGTGATTGGAAAAGTCAGGAAAGTGTAAGGTACTGTTTTCTATCAGTTGGCAAGCTGCGCACACAATCCCAGTGTTGTACAGCTTCCTTCTTCACCTTTCCGAAGGTGCCGCTCTCTCCGGCTCCCGGAGCCGAAGAAGCGGCTTCTTCGCGCAAAGACGATTGTACCGCTCACAGTGCTCTCTTAGCGCCGCTTCTGCCGAAAGAAGCCCGGGAGCGGCTCTCAGCTCCGGAGAGCATCGTACCTTCGTCTTTAGCGTCTCTTCTTGTCTACATCTTAGCAAAAAGCTTTTCTACTATGTCTGGCTCGGAAAAACTGTGCCAGCACAGAAAACATCTCCCATCGTGTTCTAGACGTTGCACGGAGGAGTGCCGAGTGTTTGGCATGAAGGAAAGAAAAGCTGTCCAAAACAGCTTCCAATCGAATATTTATGTGATTGGAAATGTCAGGAAAGTGTTAAGGTACTGTTTTCTATCAGTTGGCAAGCTGCGCACACAATCCCAGTGTTGTACAGCTTCCTTCTTCACCTTTCCGATGCTGCCTCTCTCTCCGGCTCCCGGAGCCGAAGAAGCGGCTTCTTCGCGCAAAGACGATTGTACCGCTCACAGTGCTCTCTTAGCGCCGCTTCTGCCGAAAGAAGCCCGGGAGCGCCTCTTAGCTCCGGAGAGCATCGTACCTTCGTCTTTAGCGTCTTTTGTGGTCTACATCCTAGCAGAAAGCTTTTCCACTCTGTCTGGCAAGGAAAACCTGCGGGAGCACAGAAAACATCTCCCATCGTGTTCTGGACGTTGCACGGAGGTCTGCCAAGTGTTTGGCATGAAGGAAAGGAAAGTTGTCCAAAACAGCTTCCAATCGAATATTTATGTGATTGGAAACGTCAGGAAACTGTAAGGTACTGTTTTATATCAGTTGGCAAGCTGCGCACACAATCCCAGTGTTGTACAGCTTCCTTCTTCACCTTTCCGATGCTGCTGCTCTCTCCGGCTCCCGGAGCCAAAGAAGCGGCTTCTTCGCGCAAAGACGATTGTACCGCTCACAGTGCTCTCTTAGCGCCGCTTCTGCCGAAAGAAGCCCGGGAGCGCCTCTTAGCTCCGGAGAGCATCGTACCTTCGTCTTTAGCGTCTCCTCTCGTATACATCTTAGCAAAAAGCTTTTCTACTATGTCTGGCTCGGAAAAACTGTGCCAGCACAGAAAACATCTCCCATCGTGTTCTAGACGTTGCACGGAGGAGTGCCGAGTGTTTGGCATGAAGAAAAGAAAAGCTGTCCAAAACAGCTTCCAATCGAATATTCATGTGATTGGAAACGTCAGGAAAGTGTTAAGGTACTGTTTTCTATCAGTTGGCAAGCTGCGCACACAATCCCAGTGTTGTACAGCTTCCTTCTTCACCTTTCCGAAGGTGCCGCTCTCTCCGGCTCCCGGAGCTGAAGAAGCGGCTTCTTCGCGCAAAGACGATTGTACCGCTCACAGTGCTCTCTTAGCGCCGCTTCTGCCGAAAGAAGCCCGGGAGCGGCTCTTAGCTCCGGAGAGCATCGTACCTTCGTCTTTAGCGTCTCCTCTCGTATACATCTTAGCAAAAAGCTTTTCTACTATGTCTGGCTCGGAAAAACTGTGCCAGCACAGAAAACATCTCCCATCGTGTTCTAGACGTTGCACGGAGGAGTGCCGAGTGTTCGGCATGAAGAAAAGAAAAGCTGTCCAAAACAGCTTCCAATCGAATATTTATGTGATTGGAAACGTCAGGAAACTCTAAGGTACTGTTTTATATCAGTTGGCAAGCTGCGCACACAATCCCAGTGTTGTACAACTTCCTTCTTCACCTTTCCGATGCTGCTGCTCTCTCCGGCTCCCGGAGCCAAAGAAGCGGCTTCTTCGCGCAAAGACGATTGTACCGCTCACAGTGCTCTCTTAGCGCCGCTTCTGCCGAAAGAAGCCCGGGAGCGGCTCTTAGCTCCGGAGAGCATCGTACCTTCGTCTTTAGCGTCTTTTGTGGTCTACATCCTAGCAGAAAGCTTTTCCACTCTGTCTGGCAAGGAAAACCTGCGGGAGCACAGAAAACATCTCCCATCGTGTTCTGGACGTTGCACGGAGGTCTGCCAAGTGTTTGGCATGAAGGAAAGGAAAGTTGTCCAAAACAGCTTCCAATCGAATATTTATGTGATTGGAAACGTCAGGAAACTGTAAGGTACTGTTTTATATCAGTTGGCAAGCTGCGCACACAATCCCAGTGTTGTACAGCTTCCTTCTTCACCTTTCCGATGCTGCTGCTCTCTCCGGCTCCCGGAGCCAAAGAAGCGGCTTCTTCGCGCAAAGACGATTGTACCGCTCACAGTGCTCTCTTAGCGCCGCTTCTGCCGAAAGAAGCCCGGGAGCGGCTCTTAGCTCCGGAGAGCATCGTACCTTCGTCTTTAGCGTCTTTTGTGGTCTACATCCTAGCAGAAAGCTTTTCCACTCTGTCTGGCAAGGAAAACCTGCGGGAGCACAGAAAACATCTCCCATCGTGTTCTGGACGTTGCACGGAGGTCTGCCAAGTGTTTGGCATGAAGGAAAGCAAAGCTGTCCAATACAGCTTCCAATCGAATATTTATGTGATTGTAAACGTCAGGAAAGTGTTAAGGTACTGTTTTCTATCAGTTGGCAAGCTGCGCACACAATCCCAGTGTTGTACAGCTTCCTTCTTCACCTTTCCGATGCTGCTGCTCTCTCCGGCTCCCGGAGCCGAAGAAGCGGCTTCTTCGCGCAAAGACGATTGTACCGCTCACAGTGCTCTCTTAGCGCCGCTTCTGCCGAAAGAAGCCCGGGAGCGGCTCTTAGCTCCGGAGAGCATCGTACCTTCGTCTTTAGCGTCTTTTGTGGTCTACATCTTAGCAGAAAGCTTTTCCACTCTGTCTGGCAAGGAAAACCTGCGGGAGAACAGAAAACATCTCCCATCGTGTTCTGGACGTTGCACGGAGGTCTGCCAAGTGTTTGGCATGAAGGAAAGAAAAGTTGTCCAAAACAGCTTCCAATCGAATATTCATGTGATTGGAAAAGTCAGGAAAGTGTAAGGTACTGTTTTCTATCAGTTGGCAAGCTGCGCACACAATCCCAGTGTTGTACAGCTTCCTTCTTCACCTTTCCGAAGGTGCCGCTCTCTCCGGCTCCCGGAGCCGAAGAAGCGGCTTCTTCGCGCAAAGACGATTGTACCGCTCACAGTGCTCTCTTAGCGCCGCTTCTGCCGAAAGAAGCCCGGGAGCGCCTCTTAGCTCCGGAGAGCATCGTACCTTCGTCTTTAGCGTCTCTTCTTGTCTACATCTTAGCAAAAAGCTTTTCTACTATGTCTGGCTCGGAAAAACTGTGCCAGCACAGAAAACATCTCCCATCGTGTTCTAGACGTTGCACGGAGGAGTGCCGAGTGTTTGGCATGAAGGAAAGAAAAGCTGTCCAAAACAGCTTCCAATCGAATATTTATGTGATTGGAAACGTCAGGAAAGTGTTAAGGTACTGTTTTCTATCAGTTGGCAAGCTGCGCACACAATCCCAGTGTTGTACAGCTTCCTTCTTCACCTTTCCGATGCTGCCTCTCTCTCCGGCTCCCGGAGCCGAAGAAGCGGCTTCTTCGCGCAAAGACGATTGTACCGCTCACAGTGCTCTCTTAGCGCCGCTTCTGCCGAAAGAAGCCCGGGAGCGGCTCTTAGCTCCGGAGAGCATCGTACCTTCGTCTTTAGCGTCTTTTGTGGTCTACATCCTAGCAGAAAGCTTTTCCACTCTGTCTGGCAAGGAAAACCTGCGGGAGCACAGAAAACATCTCCCATCGTGTTCTGGACGTTGCACGGAGGTCTGCCAAATGTTTGGCATGAAGGAAAGAAAAGTTGTCCAAAACAGCTTCCAATCGAATATTCATGTGATTGGAAAAGTCAGGAAAGTGTTAAGGTACTGTTTTCTATCAGTTGGCAAGCTGCGCACACAATCCCAGTGTTGTACAGCTTCCTTCTTCACCTTTCCGAAGGTGCCGCTCTCTCCGGCTCCCGGAGCCGAAGAAGCGGCTTCTTCGCGCAAAGACGATTGTACCGCTCACAGTGCTCTCTTAGCGCCGCTTCTGCCGAAAGAAGCCCGGGAGCGCCTCTTAGCTCCGGAGAGCATCGTACCTTCGTCTTTAGCGTCTCTTCTTGTCTACATCTTAGCAAAAGCTTTTCTACTATGTCTGGCTCGGAAAAACTGTGCCAGCACAGAAAACATCTCCCATCGTGTTCTAGACGTTGCACGGAGGAGTGCCGAGTGTTTGGCATGAAGGAAAGAAAAGCTGTCCAAAACAGCTTCCAATCGAATATTTATGTGATTGGAAACGTCAGGAAAGTGTTAAGGTACTGTTTTCTATCAGTTGGCAAGCTGCGCACACAATCCCAGTGTTGTACAGCTTCCTTCTTCACCTTTCCGATGCTGCCTCTCTCTCCGGCTCCCGGAGCCGAAGAAGCGGCTTCTTCGCGCAAAGACGATTGTACCGCTCACAGTGCTCTCTTAGCGCCGCTTCTGCCGAAAGAAGCCCGGGAGCGGCTCTTAGCTCCGGAGAGCATCGTACCTTCGTCTTTAGCGTCTTTTGTGGTCTACATCCTAGCAGAAAGCTTTTCCACTCTGTCTGGCAAGGAAAACCTGCGGGAGCACAGAAAACATCTCCCATCGTGTTCTGGACGTTGCACGGAGGTCTGCCAAATGTTTGGCATGAAGGAAAGAAAAGTTGTCCAAAACAGCTTCCAATCGAATATTCATGTGATTGGAAAAGTCAGGAAAGTGTTAAGGTACTGTTTTCTATCAGTTGGCAAGCTGCGCACACAATCCCAGTGTTGTACAGCTTCCTTCTTCACCTTTCCGAAGGTGCCGCTCTCTCCGGCTCCCGGAGCCGAAGAAGCGGCTTCTTCGCGCAAAGACGATTGTACCGCTCACAGTGCTCTCTTAGCGCCGCTTCTGCCGAAACATGCCCGGGAACGGCTCTTAGCTCCGGAGAGCATCGTACCTTCGTCTTTAGCGTCTCCTCTCGTATACATCTTAGCAAAAAGCTTTTCTACTATGTCTGGCTCGGAAAAACTGTGCCAGCACAGAAAACATCTCCCATCGTGTTCTTGACGTTGCACGGAGGAGTGCCGAGTGTTTGGCATGAAGAAAAGAAAAGCTGTCCAAAACAGCTTCCAATCGAATATTTATGTGATTGGAAACGTCAGGAAAGTGTTAAGGTACTGTTTTCTATCAGTTGGCAAGCTGCGCACACAATCCCAGTGTTGTACAGCTTCCTTCTTCACCTTTCCGATGCTGCCGCTCTCTCCGGCTCCCGGAGCCGAAGAAGCGGCTTCTTCGCGCAAAGACGATTGTACCGCTCACAGTGCTCTCTTAGCGCCGCTTCTGCCGAAAGAAGCCCGGGAGCGGCTCTTAGCTCCGGAGAGCATCGTACCTTCGTCTTTAGCGTCTTTTGTGGTCTACATCCTAGCAGAAAGCTTTTCCACTCTGTCTGGCAAGGAAAACCTGCGGGAGCACAGAAAACATCTCCCATCGTGTTCTGGACGTTGCACGGAGGTCTGCCAAGTGTTTGGCATGAAGGAAAGGAAAGTTGTCCAAAACAGCTTCCAATCGAATATTTATGTGATTGGAAACGTCAGGAAACTGTAAGGTACTGTTTTATATCAGTTGGCAAGCTGCGCACACAATCCCAGTGTTGTACAGCTTCCTTCTTCACCTTTCCGATGCTGCTGCTCTCTCCGGCTCCCGGAGCCAAAGAAGCGGCTTCTTCGCGCAAAGACGATTGTACCGCTCACAGTGCTCTCTTAGCGCCGCTTCTGCCGAAAGAAGCCCGGGAGCGGCTCTTAGCTCCGGAGAGCATCGTACCTTTGTCTTTAGCGTCTTTTGTGGTCTACATCCTAGCAGAAAGCTTTTCCACTCTGTCTGGCAAGGAAAACCTGCGGGAGCACAGAAAACATCTCCCATCGTGTTCTGGACGTTGCACGGAGGTCTGCCAAGTGTTTGGCATGAAGGAAAGCAAAGCTGTCCAATACAGCTTCCAATCGAATATTCATGTGATTGGAAAAGTCAGGAAAGTGTTAAGGTACTGTTTTCTATCAGTTGGCAAGCTGCGCACACAATCCCAGTGTTGTACAGCTTCCTTCTTCACCTTTCCGATGCTGCTGCTCTCTCCGGCTCCCGGAGCCGAAGAAGCGGCTTCTTCGCGCAAAGACGATTGTACCGCTCACAGTGCTCTCTTAGCGCCGCTTCTGCCGAAAGAAGCCCGGGAGCGGCTCTTAGCTCCGGAGAGCATCGTACCTTCGTCTTTAGCGTCTTTTGTGGTCTACATCTTAGCAGAAAGCTTTTCCACTCTGTCTGGCAAGGAAAACCTGCGGGAGAACAGAAAACATCTCCCATCGTGTTCTGGACGTTGCACGGAGGTCTGCCAAGTGTTTGGCATGAAGGAAAGAAAAGTTGTCCAAAACAGCTTCCAATCGAATATTCATGTGATTGGAAAGGTCAGGAAAGTGTAAGGTACTGTTTTCTATCAGTTGGCAAGCTGCGCACACAATCCCAGTGTTGTACAGCTTCCTTCTTCACCTTTCCGATGCTGCCGCTCTCTCCGGCTCCCGGAGCCGAAGAAGCGGCTTCTTCACGCAAAGACAATTGTACCGCTCACAGTGCTCTCTTAGCGCCGCTTCTGCCGAAAGAAGCCCGGGAAAGGCTCTTAGCTCCGGAGAGCATCGTACCTTCGTCTTTAGCGTCTTTTGTGGTCTACATCTTAGCAGAAAGCTTTTCCACTCTGTCTGGCAAGGAAAACCTGCGGGAGCACAGAAAACATCTCCCATCGTGTTCTAGACTTTGCACGGAGGAGTGCCGAGTGCTTGGTATGAAGGAAAGAAAAGTTGTCCAAAACAGCTTCTTATCGAATATTCATGTGATTGGAAACGTCAGGAAAGTGTAAGGTACTGTTTTCTATCAGTTGGCAAGTTGCGCACACAATCCCAGTGTTGTACAGCTTCCTTCTTCACCTTTCCGATGCTGCCTCTCTCTCCGGCTCCCGGAGCCGAAGAAGCGTCTTCTTCGCGCAAAGACGATTGTACTGCTCACAGTGCTCTCTTAGCGCCGCTTCTGCCGAAAGAAGCCCGGGAGCGCCTCTTAGCTCCGGAGAGCATCGTACCTTCGTCTTTAGCGTCTTTTGTGGTCTACATTCTAGCAGAAAGCTTTTCCACTCTGTCTGGCAAGGAAAACCTGCGGGAGCACAGAAAACATCTCCCATCGTGTTCTGGACGTTGCACGGAGGTCTGCCAAGTGTTTGGCATGAAGGAAAGAAAAGTTGTCCAAAACAGCTTCCAATCGAATATTCATGTGATTGGAAAAGTCAGGAAAGTGTAAGGTACTGTTTTCTATCAGTTGGCAAGCTGCGCACACAATCCCAGTGTTGTACAGCTTCCTTCTTCACCTTTCCGAAGGTGCCGCTCTCTCCGGCTCCCGGAGCCGAAGAAGCGGCTTCTTCGCGCAAAGACGATTGTACCGCTCACAGTGCTCTCTTAGCGCCGCTTCTGCCGAAAGAAGCCCGGGAGCGCCTCTTAGCTCCGGAGAGCATCGTACCTTCGTCTTTAGCGTCTCTTCTTGTCTACATCTTAGCAAAAAGCTTTTCTACTATGTCTGGCTCGGAAAAACTGTGCCAGCACAGAAAACATCTCCCATCGTGTTCTAGACGTTGCACGAAAGAGTGCCGAGTGTTTGGCATGAAGGAAAGAAAAGCTGTCCAAAACAGCTTCCAATCGAATATTTATGTGATTGGAAACGTCAGGAAAGTGTTAAGGTACTGTTTTCTATCAGTTGGCAAGCTGCGCACACAATCCCAGTGTTGTACAGCTTCCTTCTTCACCTTTCCGATGCTGCCTCTCTCTCCGGCTCCCGGAGCCGAAGAAGCGGCTTCTTCGCGCAAAGACGATTGTACCGCTCACAGTGCTCTCTTAGCGCCGCTTCTGCCGAAAGAAGCCCGGGAGCGGCTCTTAGCTCCGGAGAGCATCGTACCTTCGTCTTTAGCGTCTTTTGTGGTCTACATCCTAGCAGAAAGCTTTTCCACTCTGTCTGGCAAGGAAAACCTGCGGGAGCACAGAAAACATCTCCCATCGTGTTCTGGACGTTGCACGGAGGTCTGCCAAGTGTTTGGCATGAAGGAAAGCAAAGCTGTCCAAAACAGCTTCCAATCGAATATTCATGTGATTGGAAAAGTCAGGAAAGTGTTAAGGTACTGTTTTCTAGCAGTTGGCAAGCTGCGCACACAATCCCAGTGTTGTACAGCTTCCTTCTTCACCTTTCCGATGCTGCCTCTCTCTCCGGCTCCCGGAGCCGAAGAAGCGGCTTCTTCGCGCAAAGACGATTGTACCGCTCACAGTGCTCTCCTAGCGCCGCTTCTGCCGAAAGAAGCCCGGGAGCGGCTCTTAGCTCCGGAGAGCATCGTACCTTCGTCTTTAGCGTCTCTTCTCGTCTACATCTTAGCAAAAAGCTTTTCTACTATGTCTGGCTCGGAAAAACTGTGCCAGCACAGAAAACATCTCCCATCGTGTTCTAGACGTTGCACGAAAGAGTGCCGAGTGTTTGGCATGAAGGAAAGAAAAGCTGTCCAAAACAGCTTCCAATCGAATATTTATGTGATTGGAAACGTCAGGAAAGTGTTAAGGTACTGTTTTCTATCAGTTGGCAAGCTGCGCACACAATCCCAGTGTTGTACAGCTTCCTTCTTCACCTTTCCGATGCTGCCTCTCTCTCCGGCTCCCGGAGCCGAAGAAGCGGCTTCTTCGCGCAAAGACGATTGTACCGCTCACAGTGCTCTCCTAGCGCCGCTTCTGCCGAAAGAAGCCCGGGAGCGGCTCTTAGCTCCGGAGAGCATCGTACCTTCGTCTTTAGCGTCTCTTCTCGTCTACATCTTAGCAAAAAGCTTTTCTACTATGTCTGGCTCGGAAAAACTGTGCCAGCACAGAAAACATCTCCCATCGTGTTCTAGACGTTGCACGGAGGAGTGCCGAGTGTTTGGCATGAAGGAAAGAAAAGCTGTCCAAAACAGCTTCCAATCGAATATTTATGTGATTGGAAACGTCAGGAAAGTGTTAAGGTACTGTTTTCTATCAGTTGGCAAGCTGCGCACACAATCCCAGTGTTGTACAGCTTCCTTCTTCACCTTTCCGATGCTGCCTCTCTCTCCGGCTCCCGGAGCCGAAGAAGCGGCTTCTTCGCGCAAAGACGATTGTACCGCTCACAGTGCTCTCTTAGCGCCGCTTCTGCCGAAAGAAGCCCGGGAGCGCCTCTTAGCTCCGGAGAGCATCGTACCTTCGTCTTTAGCGTCTTTTGTGGTCTACATCCTAGCAGAAAGCTTTTCCACTCTGTCTGGCAAGGAAAACCTGCGGGAGCACAGAAAACATCTCCCATCGTGTTCTGGACGTTGCACGGAGGTCTGCCAAATGTTTGGCATGAAGGAAAGAAAAGTTGTCCAAAACAGCTTCCAATCGAATATTCATGTGATTGGAAAAGTCAGGAAAGTGTTAAGGTACTGTTTTCTAGCAGTTGGCAAGCTGCGCACACAATCCCAGTGTTGTACAGCTTCCTTCTTCACCTTTCCGAAGGTGCCGCTCTCTCCGGCTCCCGGAGCCGAAGAAGCGGCTTCTTCGCGCAAAGACGATTGTACCGCTCACAGTGCTCTCTTAGCGCCGCTTCTGCCGAAAGAAGCCCGGGAGCGGCTCTTAGCTCCGGAGAGCATCGTACCTTCGTCTTTAGCGTCTCCTCTCGTATACATCTTAGCAAAAAGCTTTTCTACTATGTCTGGCGAGGAAAAACTGTGCCAGCACAGAAAACATCTCCCATCGTGTTCTAGACGTTGCACGGAGGAGTGCCGAGTGTTTGGCATGAAGAAAAGAAAAGCTGTCCAAAACAGCTTCCAATCGAATATTTATGTGATTGGAAACGTCAGGAAAGTGTTAAGGTACTGTTTTCTATCAGTTGGCAAGCTGCGCACACAATCCCAGTGTTGTACAGCTTCCTTCTTCACCTTTCCGAAGGTGCCGCTCTCTCCGGCTCCCGGAGCCGAAGAAGCGGCTTCTTCGCGCAAAGACGATTGTACCGCTCACAGTGCTCTCCTTGGCGCCGCTTCTGCCGAAAGAAGCCCGGGAGCGGCTCTTAGCTCCGGAGAGCATCGTACCTTCGTCTTTAGCGTCTTTTGTGGTCTACATCCTAGCAGAAAGCTTTTCCACTCTGTCTGGCAAGGAAAACCTGCGGGAGCACAGAAAACATCTCCCATCGTGTTCTGGACGTTGCACGGAGGTCTGCCAAGTGTTTGGCATGAAGGAAAGAAAAGTTGTCCAAAACAGCTTCCAATCGAATATTCATGTGATTGGAAACGTCAGGAAAGTGTAAGGTACTGTTTTCTATCAGTTGGCAAGCTGCGCACACAATCCCAGTGTTGTACAGCTTCCTTCTTCACCTTTCCGATGCTGCCGCTCTCTCCGGCTCCCGGAGCCGAAGAAGCGGCTTCTTCGCGCAAAGACGATTGTACCGCTCACAGTGCTCTCTTAGCGCCGCTTCTGCCGAGAAAAGCCCGGGAGCGGATCTTAGCTCCGGAGAGCATCGTACCTTCGTCTTTAGCGTCTTTTGTGGTCTACATCCTAGCAGAAAGCTTTTCCACTCTGTCTGGCAAGGAAAACCTGCGGGAGCACAGAAAACATCTCCCATCGTGTTCTGGACGTTGCACGGAGGTCTGCCAAGTGTTTGGCATGAAGGAAAGAAAAGTTGTCCCAAACAGCTTCCAATCTAATATTCATGTGATTGGAAACGTCAGGAAAGTGTAAGGTACTGTTTTCTATCAGTTGGCAAGCTGCGCACACAATCCCATTGTTGTACAGCTTCCTTCTTCACCTTTCCGATGCTGCCGCTCTCTCCGGCTCCCGGAGCCGAAGAAGCGGCTTCTTCGCGCAAAGACGATTGTTCCGCTCACAGTGCTCTCTTGGCGCCGCTTCTGCCGAAAGAAGCCCGGGAGCGGATCTTAGCTCCGGAGAGCATCGTACCTTCGTCTTTAGCGTCTTTTGTGGTCTACATCCTAGCAGAAAGCTTTTCCACTCTGTCTGGCAAGGAAAACCTGCGGGAGCACAGAAAACATCTCCCATCGTGTTCTGGACGTTGCACGGAGGTCTGCCAAGTGTTTGGCATGAAGGAAAGAAAAGTTGTCCAAAACAGCTTCCAATCGAATATTCATGTGATTGGAAAAGTCAGGAAAGTGTAAGGTACTGTTTTATATCAGTTGGCAAGCTGCGCACACAATCCCAGTGTTGTACAGCTTCCTTCTTCACCTTTCCGAAGGTGCCGCTCTCTCTGGCTCCCGGAGGCGAAGAAGCGGCTTCTTCGCGCAAAGACGATTGTGCCGCTCACTGTGCACTCCTTAGCGCCGCTTCTGCCGAAAGAAGCCCGGGAGCGGCTCTTAGCTCCGGAGAGCATCGTACCTTCGTCTTTAGCGTCTTTTGTGGTCTACATCCTAGCAGAAAGCTTTTCCACTCTGTCTGGCAAGGAAAACCTGCGGGAGCACAGAAAACATCTCCCATCGTGTTCTGGACGTTGCACGGAGGTCTGCCAAATGTTTGGCATGAAGGAAAGAAAAGTTGTCCAAAACAGCTTCCAATCGAATATTCATGTGATTGGAAAAGTCAGGAAAGTGTTAAGGTACTGTTTTCTATCAGTTGGCAAGCTGCGCACACAATCCCAGTGTTGTACAGCTTCCTTCTTCACCTTTCCGAAGGTGCCGCTCTCTCCGGCTCCCGGAGCCGAAGAAGCGGCTTCTTCGCGCAAAGACGATTGTACCGCTCACAGTGCTCTCTTAGCGCCGCTTCTGCCGAAAGAAGCCCGGGAGCGCCTCTTAGCTCCGGAGAGCATCGTACCTTCGTCTTTAGCGTCTCTTCTTGTCTACATCTTAGCAAAAAGCTTTTCTACTATGTCTGGCGAGGAAAAACTGTGCCAGCACAGAAAACATCTCCCATCGTGTTCTAGACGTTGCACGGAGGAGTGCCGAGTGTTTGGCATGAAGGAAAGAAAAGCTGTCCAAAACAGCTTCCAATCGAATATTTATGTGATTGGAAACGTCAGGAAAGTGTTAAGGTACTGTTTTCTATCAGTTGGCAAGCTGCGCACACAATCCCAGTGTTGTACAGCTTCCTTCTTCACCTTTCCGATGCTGCCTCTCTCTCCGGCTCCCGGAGCCGAAGAAGCGGCTTCTTCGCGCAAAGACGATTGTACCGCTCACAGTGCTCTCTTAGCGCCGCTTCTGCCGAAAGAAGCCCGGGAGCGCCTCTTAGCTCCGGAGAGCATCGTACCTTCGTCTTTAGCGTCTTTTGTGGTCTACATCCTAGCAGAAAGCTTTTCCACTCTGTCTGGCAAGGAAAACCTGCGGGAGCACAGAAAACATCTCCCATCGTGTTCTGGACGTTGCACGGAGGTCTGCCAAATGTTTGGCATGAAGGAAAGAAAAGTTGTCCAAAACAGCTTCCAATCGAATATTCATGTGATTGGAAAAGTCAGGAAAGTGTTAAGGTACTGTTTTCTATCAGTTGGCAAGCTGCGCACACAATCCCAGTGTTGTACAGCTTCCTTCTTCACCTTTCCGAAGGTGCCGCTCTCTCCGGCTCCCGGAGCCGAAGAAGCGGCTTCTTCGCGCAAAGACGATTGTACCGCTCACAGTGCTCTCTTAGCGCCGCTTCTGCCGAAAGATGCCCGGGAACGGCTCTTAGCTCCGGAGAGCATCGTACCTTCGTCTTTAGCGTCTCCTCTCGTATACATCTTAGCAAAAAGCTTTTCTACTATGTCTGGCTCGGAAAAACTGTGCCAGCACAGAAAACATCTCCCATCGTGTTCTTGACGTTGCACGGAGGAGTGCCGAGTGTTTGGCATGAAGAAAAGAAAAGCTGTCCAAAACAGCTTCCAATCGAATATTTATGTGATTGGAAACGTCAGGAAAGTGTTAAGGTACTGTTTTCTATCAGTTGGCAAGCTGCGCACACAATCCCAGTGTTGTACAGCTTCCTTCTTCACCTTTCCGATGCTGCCTCTCTCTCCGGCTCCCGGAGCCGAAGAAGCGGCTTCTTCGCGCAAAGACGATTGTACCGCTCACAGTGCTCTCTTAGCGCCGCTTCTGCCGAAAGAAGCCCGGGAGCGGCTCTTAGCTCCGGAGAGCATCGTACCTTCGTCTTTAGCGTCTTTTGTGGTCTACATCCTAGCAGAAAGCTTTTCCACTCTGTCTGGCAAGGAAAACCTGCGGGAGCACAGAAAACATCTCCCATCGTGTTCTGGACGTTGCACGGAGGTCTGCCAAGTGTTTGGCATGAAGGAAAGGAAAGTTGTCCAAAACAGCTTCCAATCGAATATTTATGTGATTGGAAACGTCAGGAAACTGTAAGGTACTGTTTTATATCAGTTGGCAAGCTGCGCACACAATCCCAGTGTTGTACAGCTTCCTTCTTCACCTTTCCGATGCTGCTGCTCTCTCCGGCTCCCGGAGCCAAAGAAGCGGCTTCTTCGCGCAAAGACGATTGTACCGCTCACAGTGCTCTCTTAGCGCCGCTTCTGCCGAAAGAAGCCCGGGAGCGGCTCTTAGCTCCGGAGAGCATCGTACCTTTGTCTTTAGCGTCTTTTGTGGTCTACATCCTAGCAGAAAGCTTTTCCACTCTGTCTGGCAAGGAAAACCTGCGGGAGCACAGAAAACATCTCCCATCGTGTTCTGGACGTTGCACGGAGGTCTGCCAAGTGTTTGGCATGAAGGAAAGCAAAGCTGTCCAATACAGCTTCCAATCGAATATTCATGTGATTGGAAAAGTCAGGAAAGTGTTAAGGTACTGTTTTCTATCAGTTGGCAAGCTGCGCACACAATCCCAGTGTTGTACAGCTTCCTTCTTCACCTTTCCGATGCTGCTGCTCTCTCCGGCTCCCGGAGCCGAAGAAGCGGCTTCTTCGCGCAAAGACGATTGTACCGCTCACAGTGCTCTCTTAGCGCCGCTTCTGCCGAAAGAAGCCCGGGAGCGGCTCTTAGCTCCGGAGAGCATCGTACCTTCGTCTTTAGCGTCTTTTGTGGTCTACATCTTAGCAGAAAGCTTTTCCACTCTGTCTGGCAAGGAAAACCTGCGGGAGAACAGAAAACATCTCCCATCGTGTTCTGGACGTTGCACGGAGGTCTGCCAAGTGTTTGGCATGAAGGAAAGAAAAGTTGTCCAAAACAGCTTCCAATCGAATATTCATGTGATTGGAAAGGTCAGGAAAGTGTAAGGTACTGTTTTCTATCAGTTGGCAAGCTGCGCACACAATCCCAGTGTTGTACAGCTTCCTTCTTCACCTTTCCGATGCTGCCGCTCTCTCCGGCTCCCGGAGCCGAAGAAGCGGCTTCTTCACGCAAAGACAATTGTACCGCTCACAGTGCTCTCTTAGCGCCGCTTCTGCCGAAAGAAGCCCGGGAGCGCCTCTTAGCTCCGGAGAGCATCGTACCTTCGTCTTTAGCGTCTCTTCTTGTCTACATCTTAGCAAAAAGCTTTTCTACTATGTCTGGCTCGGAAAAACTGTGCCAGCACAGAAAACATCTCCCATCGTTTTCTAGACGTTGCACGAAAGAGTGCCGAGTGTTTGGCATGAAGGAAAGAAAAGCTGTCCAAAACAGCTTCCAATCGAATATTTATGTGATTGGAAACGTCAGGAAAGTGTTAAGGTACTGTTTTCTATCAGTTGGCAAGCTGCGCACACAATCCCAGTGTTGTACAGCTTCCTTCTTCACCTTTCCGATGCTGCCTCTCTCTCCGGCTCCCGGAGCCGAAGAAGCGGCTTCTTCGCGCAAAGACGATTGTACCGCTCACAGTGCTCTCTTAGCGCCGCTTCTGCCGAAAGAAGCCCGGGAGCGGCTCTTAGCTCCGGAGAGCATCGTACCTTCGTCTTTAGCGTCTTTTGTGGTCTACATCCTAGCAGAAAGCTTTTCCACTCTGTCTGGCAAGGAAAACCTGCGGGAGCACAGAAAACATCTCCCATCGTGTTCTGGACGTTGCACGGAGGTCTGCCAAATGTTTGGCATGAAGGAAAGAAAAGTTGTCCAAAACAGCTTCCAATCGAATATTCATGTGATTGGAAAAGTCAGGAAAGTGTTAAGGTACTGTTTTCTAGCAGTTGGCAAGCTGCGCACACAATCCCAGTGTTGTACAGCTTCCTTCTTCACCTTTCCGAAGGTGCCGCTCTCTCCGGCTCCCGGAGCCGAAGAAGCGGCTTCTTCGCGCAAAGACGATTGTACCGCTCACAGTGCTCTCTTAGCGCCGCTTCTGCCGAAAGAAGCCCGGGAACGGCTCTTAGCTCCGGAGAGCATCGTACCTTCGTCTTTAGCGTCTCTTCTTGTCTACATCTTAGCAAAAAGCTTTTCTACTATGTCTGGCTCGGAAAAACTGTGCCAGCACAGAAAACATCTCTCATCGTGTTCTAGACGTTGCACGGAGGAGTGCCGAGTGTTTGGCATGAAGAAAAGAAAAGCTGTCCAAAACAGCTTCCAATCGAATATTTATGTGATTGGAAACGTCAGGAAAGTGTTAAGGTACTGTTTTCTATCAGTTGGCAAGCTGCGCACACAATCCCAGTGTTGTACAGCTTCCTTCTTCACCTTTCCGATGCTGCCGCTCTCTCCGGCTCCCGGAGCCGAAGAAGCGGCTTCTTCGCGCAAAGACGATTGTACCGCTCACAGTGCTCTCTTAGCGCCGCTTCTGCCGAAAGAAGCCCGGGAGCGGCTCTTAGCTCCGGAGAGCATCGTACCTTCGTCTTTAGCGTCTTTTGTGGTCTACATCCTAGCAGAAAGCTTTTCCACTCTGTCTGGCAAGGAAAACCTGCGGGAGCACAGAAAACATCTCCCATCGTGTTCTGGACGTTGCACGGAGGTCTGCCAAGTGTTTGGCATGAAGGAAAGGAAAGTTGTCCAAAACAGCTTCCAATCGAATATTTATGTGATTGGAAACGTCAGGAAAGTGTAAGGTACTGTTTTCTATCACTTGGCAAGCTGCGCACACAATCCCAGTGTTGTACAGCTTCCTTCTTCACCTTTCCGATGCTGCTGCTCTCTCCGGCTCCCGGAGCCAAAGAAGCGGCTTCTTCGCGCAAAGACGATTGTACCGCTCACAGTGCTCTCTTAGCGCCGCTTCTGCCGAAAGAAGCCCGGGAGCGGCTCTTAGCTCCGGAGAGCATCGTACCTTCGTCTTTAGCGTCTCCTCTCGTATACATCTTAGCAAAAGCTTTTCTACTATGTCTGGCTCGGAAAAACTGTGCCAGCACAGAAAACATCTCCCATCGTGTTCTAGACGTTGCACGGAGGAGTGCCGAGTGTTTGGCATGAAGAAAAGAAAAGCTGTCCAAAACAGCTTCCAATCGAATATTCATGTGATTGGAAAAGTCAGGAAAGTGTAAGGTACTGTTTTCTATCACTTGGCAAGTTGCGCCCACAATCCCAGTGTTGTACAGCTTCCTTCTTCACCTTTCCGAAGGTGCCGCTCTCTCCGGCTCCCGGAGCCGAAGAAGCGGCTTCTTCACGCAAAGACAATTGTACCGCTCACAGTGCTCTCTTAGCGCCGCTTCTGCCGAAAGAAGCCCGGGAGCGGCTCTTAGCTCCGGAGAGCATCGTACCTTCGTCTTTAGCGTCTCCTCTCGTATACATCTTAGCAAAAAGCTTTTCTACTATGTCTGGCGAGGAAAAACTGTGCCAGCACAGAAAACATCTCCCATCGTGTTCTGGACGTTGCACGGAGGTCTGCCAAGTGTTTGGCATGAAGGAAAGCAAAGCTGTCCAATACAGCTTCCAATCGAATATTTATGTGATTGTAAACGTCAGGAAAGTGTTAAGGTACTGTTTTCTATCAGTTGGCAAGCTGCGCACACAATCCCAGTGTTGTACAGCTTCCTTCTTCACCTTTCCGATGCTGCCTCTCTCTCCGGCTCCCGGAGCCGAAGAAGCGGCTTCTTCGCGCAAAGACGATTGTACCGCTCACAGTGCTCTCCTAGCGCCGCTTCTGCCGAAAGAAGCCCGGGAGCGCCTCTTAGCTCCGGAGAGCATCGTACCTTCGTCTTTAGCGTCTTTTGTGGTCTACATCCTAGCAGAAAGCTTTTCCACTCTGTCTGGCAAGGAAAACCTGCGGGAGCACAGAAAACATCTCCCATCGTGTTCTGGACGTTGCACGGAGGTCTGCCAAGTGTTTGGCATGAAGGAAAGAAAAGTTGTCCAAAACAGCTTCCAATCGAATATTCATGTGATTGGAAAAGTCAGGAAAGTGTAAGGTACTGTTTTCTATCAGTTGGCAAGCTGCGCACACAATCCCAGTGTTGTACAGCTTCCTTCTTCACCTTTCCGAAGGTGCCGCTCTCTCCGGCTCCCGGAGCCGAAGAAGCGGCTTCTTCGCGCAAAGACGATTGTACCGCTCACAGTGCTCTCTTAGCGCCGCTTCTGCCGAAAGAAGCCCGGGAGCGGCTCTTAGCTCCGGAGAGCATCGTACCTTCGTCTTTAGCGTCTCTTCTCGTCTACATCTTAGCAAAAAGCTTTTCTACTATGTCTGGCTCGGAAAAACTGTGCCAGCACAGAAAACATCTCCCATCGTGTTCTAGACGTTGCACGGAGGAGTGCCGAGTGTTTGGCATGAAGGAAAGAAAAGCTGTCCAAAACAGCTTCCAATCGAATATTTATGTGATTGGAAACGTCAGGAAAGTGTTAAGGTACTGTTTTCTATCAGTTGGCAAGCTGCGCACACAATCCCAGTGTTGTACAGCTTCCTTCTTCACCTTTCCGATGCTGCCTCTCTCTCCGGCTCCCGGAGCCGAAGAAGCGGCTTCTTCGCGCAAAGACGATTGTACCGCTCACAGTGCTCTCTTAGCGCCGCTTCTGCCGAAAGAAGCCCGGGAGCGCCTCTTAGCTCCGGAGAGCATCGTACCTTCGTCTTTAGCGTCTTTTGTGGTCTACATCCTAGCAGAAAGCTTTTCCACTCTGTCTGGCAAGGAAAACCTGCGGGAGCACAGAAAACATCTCCCATCGTGTTCTGGACGTTGCACGGAGGTCTGCCAAATGTTTGGCATGAAGGAAAGAAAAGTTGTCCAAAACAGCTTCCAATCGAATATTCATGTGATTGGAAAAGTCAGGAAAGTGTTAAGGTACTGTTTTCTAGCAGTTGGCAAGCTGCGCACACAATCCCAGTGTTGTACAGCTTCCTTCTTCACCTTTCCGAAGGTGCCGCTCTCTCCGGCTCCCGGAGCCGAAGAAGCGGCTTCTTCGCGCAAAGACGATTGTACCGCTCACAGTGCTCTCTTAGCGCCGCTTCTGCCGAAAGAAGCCCGGGAGCGGCTCTTAGCTCCGGAGAGCATCGTACCTTCGTCTTTAGCGTCTCCTCTCGTATACATCTTAGCAAAAAGCTTTTCTACTATGTCTGGCGAGGAAAAACTGTGCCAGCACAGAAAACATCTCCCATCGTGTTCTAGACGTTGCACGGAGGAGTGCCGAGTGTTTGGCATGAAGAAAAGAAAAGCTGTCCAAAACAGCTTCCAATCGAATATTTATGTGATTGGAAACGTCAGGAAAGTGTTAAGGTACTGTTTTCTATCAGTTGGCAAGCTGCGCACACAATCCCAGTGTTGTACAGCTTCCTTCTTCACCTTTCCGAAGGTGCCGCTCTCTCCGGCTCCCGGAGCCGAAGAAGCGGCTTCTTCGCGCAAAGACGATTGTACCGCTCACAGTGCTCTCCTTGGCGCCGCTTCTGCCGAAAGAAGCCCGGGAGCGGCTCTTAGCTCCGGAGAGCATCGTACCTTCGTCTTTAGCGTCTTTTGTGGTCTACATCCTAGCAGAAAGCTTTTCCACTCTGTCTGGCAAGGAAAACCTGCGGGAGCACAGAAAACATCTCCCATCGTGTTCTGGACGTTGCACGGAGGTCTGCCAAGTGTTTGGCATGAAGGAAAGAAAAGTTGTCCAAAACAGCTTCCAATCGAATATTCATGTGATTGGAAACGTCAGGAAAGTGTAAGGTACTGTTTTCTATCAGTTGGCAAGCTGCGCACACAATCCCAGTGTTGTACAGCTTCCTTCTTCACCTTTCCGATGCTGCCGCTCTCTCCGGCTCCCGGAGCCGAAGAAGCGGCTTCTTCGCGCAAAGACGATTGTACCGCTCACAGTGCTCTCTTAGCGCCGCTTCTGCCGAGAAAAGCCCGGGAGCGGATCTTAGCTCCGGAGAGCATCGTACCTTCGTCTTTAGCGTCTTTTGTGGTCTACATCCTAGCAGAAAGCTTTTCCACTCTGTCTGGCAAGGAAAACCTGCGGGAGCACAGAAAACATCTCCCATCGTGTTCTGGACGTTGCACGGAGGTCTGCCAAGTGTTTGGCATGAAGGAAAGAAAAGTTGTCCCAAACAGCTTCCAATCTAATATTCATGTGATTGGAAACGTCAGGAAAGTGTAAGGTACTGTTTTCTATCAGTTGGCAAGCTGCGCACACAATCCCATTGTTGTACAGCTTCCTTCTTCACCTTTCCGATGCTGCCGCTCTCTCCGGCTCCCGGAGCCGAAGAAGCGGCTTCTTCGCGCAAAGACGATTGTTCCGCTCACAGTGCTCTCTTGGCGCCGCTTCTGCCGAAAGAAGCCCGGGAGCGGATCTTAGCTCCGGAGAGCATCGTACCTTCGTCTTTAGCGTCTTTTGTGGTCTACATCCTAGCAGAAAGCTTTTCCACTCTGTCTGGCAAGGAAAACCTGCGGGAGCACAGAAAACATCTCCCATCGTGTTCTGGACGTTGCACGGAGGTCTGCCAAGTGTTTGGCATGAAGGAAAGAAAAGTTGTCCAAAACAGCTTCCAATCGAATATTCATGTGATTGGAAAAGTCAGGAAAGTGTAAGGTACTGTTTTATATCAGTTGGCAAGCTGCGCACACAATCCCAGTGTTGTACAGCTTCCTTCTTCACCTTTCCGAAGGTGCCGCTCTCTCTGGCTCCCGGAGGCGAAGAAGCGGCTTCTTCGCGCAAAGACGATTGTGCCGCTCACTGTGCACTCCTTAGCGCCGCTTCTGCCGAAAGAAGCCCGGGAGCGGCTCTTAGCTCCGGAGAGCATCGTACCTTCGTCTTTAGCGTCTTTTGTGGTCTACATCTTAGCAGAAAGCTTTTCCACTCTGTCTGGCAAGGAAAACCTGCGGGAGCACAGAAAACATCTCCCATCGTGTTCTGGACGTTGCACGGAGGTCTGCCAAGTGTTTGGCATGAAGGAAAGGAAAGTTGTCCAAAACAGCTTCCAATCGAATATTTATGTGATTGGAAACGTCAGGAAAGTGTTAAGGTACTGTTTTCTATCAGTTGGCAAGCTGCGCACACAATCCCAGTGTTGTACAGCTTCCTTCTTCACCTTTCCGATGCTGCCGCTCTCTCCGGCTCCCGGAGCCGAAGAAGCGGCTTCTTCGCGCAAAGACGATTGTGCCGCTCACTGTGCACTCCTTAGCACGGCTTCTGCCGAAAGACGCCCGGGAGCGTCTCTTAGCTCCGGACAGCATCGTACCTTCGTCTTTAGTGTCTCATATCGTGTACATCTTAGCAAAAAGCTTTTCCACTATGTCTGGTTCGCAAAAACTGTGCCAGCACAGAAAACATCTCCCATCGTGTTCTAGACGTTGCACAGACGTCTTCCAAGTGTTTGGCATGAAGAAAAGGAAAGTTGTCCAAAACAGCTTCCAATCGAATGTTCATGTGATTGGAAAAGTCAGGAGAGTGCAAAGGTACTGTTTTCTAGCAGTTGGCAAGCTGCGCACACAATCCCAGTGTTGTACAGCTTCCTTCTTCACCTTTCCGATGCTGCCGCTCTCTCCGGCTCCCAGAGCCGAAGAAGCGGCTTCTTCGCGCAAAGACGATTGTGCCGCTCACTGTGCACTACTTAGCGCGGCTTCTGCCGAAAGATGCCCGGGAGCGGCTCTTAGCTCCGGACAGCATCGTACCTTCGTCTTTAGCGTCTCTTATCGTCTACATCTTAGCAAAAAGCTTTTCTACTATGTCTGGGTAGGAAAAACTGTGCCAGCACAGAAAACATCTCCCATCGTGTTCTAGACGTTGCACGGACGTCTTCCAAGTGTTTGGCATGAAGAAAAGAAAAGTTGTCCATAACAGCTTCCAATCGAATGTTCATGTGATTGGAAAAGTCAGGAGAGTGCAAAGGTACTGTTTTCTAGCAGTTGGCAAGCTGCGCACACAATCCCAGTGTTGTACAGCTTCCTTCTTCACCTTTCCGATGCTGCCGCTCTCTCCGGCTCCCGGAGGCGAAGAAGCGGCTTCTTCGCGCAAAGACGATTGTGCCGCTCACTGTGCACTCCTTAGCGCGGCTTCTGCCGAAAGACGCCCGGGAGCGGCTCTTAGCTGCGGAGAGCATCGTACCTTCGTCTTTAGCGTCTCTTATCGTCTACATCTTAGCAAAAAGCTTTTCTACTATGTCTTGGTAGGAAAAACTGTGCCAGCACAGAAAACATCTCCCATCGTGTTCTAGACGTTGAACGATCCCTATACTTAGGCTGATTTTTCTCCCTGGGGATAGGGTTAGGGTTCAGCCTAGGGTTAGGATTTTTAAAAAGGATGTTCTGAGTTCCAGGATTACTGCAACTGCAAAAGGCATCCCAAAGGGAGCGGAGAAGTGCCACAACATGGCTGCTTTCACGGCTTTTCCCTTAGGAAGAACCCTAATACCCGGCTGATTTACCTTCCTAGGGTTACTGTTAGGCTTAGGCCTAGGACTTTTAAAACCAGGAAGCCCTGGGCTCCAGGCACACTGCAGCTGCGAAAGGCATCCCAAGGGGAGCGCAAAAGTGACACAACTTGGCTGCCACCACTGATATTTCCATGAGACCATCCCGAACCATAGGCTGATTTTCCTTCCTAGCGTTAAGGTTTGAGTTACGCCTAGGGTTAAGGTTCTATTAACCAGAAAGCCCTGAGTTCCAAGAACACAGCAGCTGCGAAGGACTAGCCAAGAAGAGTGGAAAAGTACCACAAAATGCCTGCCTCCGCAGCTTTTTCCTTGGGAACATGCCTAATTCCTGGCTGATTTGCCTTTCTCGTCTTAGGGTTGGGGTTCGGCCTAGGGCTAGGATTTTTTTAACTAGGAAGCCCTGAGTTCCAGGCTTACTTCATCTGCCAAAGGCATCCCAAAGGGAGTGCAAAAGTTCCACAACATGGCTGCTTTCACGGCTTTTCCCTTAGGCAGAACCCTAATACCTGGCTGATTTACCTTCCCAGGGTTACTGTAAGGCTTAGGCCTAGGGCTAGGATTTTTAAAACTAGGAAGCCCTTAGCTCCAGGCACACTGCAGCTGTTCAAGGCATCCCAAGGGGAGTACAAAAGTGCGACAACATGGCAGCTGTCACAGCTTTTTCCTTGGCACCATCCCTATACCTAGGCTGATTTATCTGCCTAGGGTTAGGGTTAGGCTTCAGCCTAGGCCTTGGAGTTTTTTAACCAGGAAGCCCTGAGTTCCAGGCTTACTGCATCTGCCAAAGGCATCCCAAAGGGAGTGCAGAAGTGCCACAACATGGCTGCTTTCACGGCTTTTCCCTTAGGAAGAACCCTAATACCCGGCTGATTTACCTTCCTAGGGTTACTGTTAGGCTTAGGCCTAGGACTTTTAAAACCAGGAAGCCCTGGGCTCCAGGCACACTGCAGCTGCGAAAGGCATCCCAAGGGGAGCGCAAAAGTGACACAGCTTGGCTGCCACCACTGATATTTCCATGCGACCATCCCGAACCATAGGCTGATTTTCCTTCCTAGGGTTAAGGTTTGAGTTACGCCTAGGGTAAGGGTTCTATTAACCAGAAAGCCCTGAGTTCCAAGAACACAGCAGCTGCAAAGGACTAGCCAAGAAGAGTGCAAAAGTACCACAACATGCCTACCTCCACAGTTTTTCCTTGGGGACATTCCTAATTCCTGGCTGATTTGCCTTTCTCGTCTTAGGGTTGGGGTTCGGCCTAGGGCTAGGTATTTTTACCTAGGAAGCCCTGAGTTCCAGGCTTACTGCATCTGCCAAAGGCATCCCTAAGGGAGTGGAAAAGTGCCACAACATGGCTGCTTTCACGGCTTTTCCCTTAGGAAGAACCCTAATACCCAGCTGATTTACCTTCCTAGGGTTACTGTTAGGCTTAGGCCTAGGACTTTTAAAACCAGGAAGCCCTGGGCTCCAGGCACACTGCAGCTGGTCAAGGAATCCCAAGGGGAGCGCAAAAGTGACACAACTTGGCTGCCACCACTGGTATTTCCATGAGACCATCCCGAACCATAGGCTGATTTTTCTTCCTAGGGTTAAGGTTTGAGTTACGCCTAGGGTACGGATTCTATTAACCAGAAAGCCCTGAGTTCCAAGAACACAGCAGCTGCGAAGGACTTCCCAAGAAGAGCGCAAAAGTACCACAACACGCCTGCCTCCACAGCTTTTTCCTTGGGGACATTCCTAATGCCTGCCTGATTTGCCTTTCTCGTCTTAGGCTTGGGGTTCGGCCTAGGGCTAGGATTTTTAAAATCAGGAAGCCCTGAGTTCCAGGCACACTGGAGCTGTGAAAGGCATCCAAAAGGGAGTGCAAAAGTGCCACAACATGGCTGCTTTCACGGCTTTTCCCTTAGGCAGAACCCTAATACCTGGCTGATTTACCTTCCTAGGGTTACTGTTAGGCTTAGGCCTTGGACTTTAAAACCAGGAAGCCCTGGGCTCCAGGCACACTGCAGCTGCGAAAGGCATCCCAAGGGGAGCGCAAAAGTGACACAGCTTGGCTGCCACCACTGATATTTCCATGAGACCATCCCGAAACATAGGCTGATTTTCCTTCCTAGGGTTAAGGTTTGAGTTACGCCTAGGGTAAGGGTTCTATTAACCAGAAAGCCCTGAGTTCCAAGAACACAGCAGCTGCGAAGGACTTCCCAAGAAGGGCGCAAAAGTACCACAACATGCCTGCCTCCACAGCTTTTTCCTTGGGGACATGCCTAATTCCTGGCTGATTTGCCTTTCTCGTCTTAGGGTTGGGGTTCGGCCTAGGGCTAGGATTTTTTTACCTAGGAAGCCCTGAGTTCCAGGCTTACTGCGTCTGCCAAAGCATCCCTAAGGGAGTGCAAAAGTGCCACAACATGGCTGCTTTCACGGCTTTTCCCTTAGGAAGAACCCTAATACCCAGCTGATTTACCTTCCTAGGGTTACTGTTAGGCTTAGGCCTAGGACTTTTAAAACCAGGAAGCCCTGGGCTCCAGGCACACTGCAGCTGCGAAAGGCATCCCAAGGGGAGCGCAAAAGTGACACAACTTGGCTGCCACCACTGATATTTCCATGAGACCATACCGAACCGTAGGCTGATTTTTCTTCCTAGGGTTAAGGTTTGAGTTACGCCTAGGGTACGGATTCTATTAACCAGAAAGCCCTGAGTTCCAAGAACACAGCAGCTGCGAAGGACTTCCCAAGAAGAGCGCTAAAGTACCACAACATGCCTGCCTCCACAGCTTTTTCCTTGGGGACATGCCTAATTCCTGGCTGATTTGCCTTTCTCGTCTTAGGGTTGGGGTTCGGCCTAGGGGTAGAATTTTTAAAATCAGGAAGCCCTGAGTTCCAGGCACACTGGAGCTGTGAAAGGCATCCCTAAGGGAGTGCAAAAGTGCCACAACATGGCTGCTTTCACGGCTTTTCCCTTAGGAAGAACCCTAATACCCGGCTGATTTACCTTCCTAGGGTTACTGTTAGGCTTAGGCCTAGGACTTTAAAACAAGGAAGCCCTGG
Source organism: Ammospiza maritima maritima (assembly GCA_036010785.1). Taxonomy (NCBI): domain Eukaryota; kingdom Metazoa; phylum Chordata; class Aves; order Passeriformes; family Passerellidae; genus Ammospiza; species Ammospiza maritima. The sequence continues at coordinate 133,248 of JAYKTQ010000094.1, forward strand.
GCTCCAGGCACATGCAGCTGTTAAAGGCATCCCAAGAGGGCCGCAGAAGTGACACAACTTGGCTGCCTCTACTGCTATTCTCATGAGACCATCCCGAACCATAGGCTGATTTTCCTTCCTAGGTTTAAGGTTTGAGTTACGCCTAGGGTAAGGGTTCTATTAACCAGAAAGCCCTGAGTTCCAAGAACACAGCAGCTGCGAAGGACTAGCCAAGAAGAGTGGAAAAGTACCACGAAATGCCTGCCTCCACAGCTTTTTCCTTGGGAACATGCCTAATTCCTGGCTGATTTGCCTTTCTCGTCTTAGGGTTGGGGTTCGGCCTAGGGCTAGGATTTTTTTAACTAGGAAGCCCTGAGTTCCAGGCTTACTTCATCTGCCAAAGGCATCCCAAAGGGAGTGCAAAAGTTCCACAACATGGCTGCTTTCACGGCTTTTCCCTTAGGCAGAACCCTAATACCTGGCTGATTTACCTTCCCAGGGTTACTGTAAGGCTTAGGCCTAGGGCTAGGATTTTTAAAACTAGGAAGCCCTTAGCTCCAGGCACACTGCAGCTGTTCAAGGCATCCCAAGGGGAGTACAAAAGTGCGACAACATGGCAGCTGTCACAGCTTTTTCCTTGGCACCATCCCTATACCTAGGCTGATTTATCTGCCTAGGGTTAGGGTTAGGCTTCAGCCTAGGGCTTGGAGTTTTTTAACCAGGAAGCCCTGAGTTCCAGGCTTACTGCATCTGCCAAAGGCATCCCAAAGGGAGTGCAGAAGTGCCACAACATGGCTGCTTTCACGGCTTTTCCCTTAGGAAGAACCCTAATACCCGGCTGATTTACCTTCCTAGGGTTACTGTTAGGCTTAGGCCTAGGACTTTTAAAACCAGGAAGCCCTGGGCTCCAGGCACACTGCAGCTGCGAAAGGCATCCCAAGGGGAGCGCAAAAGTGACACAGCTTGGCTGCCACCACTGATATTTCCATGAGACCATCCCGAACCATAGGCTGATTTTCCTTCCTAGGGTTAAGGTTTGAGTTACGCCTAGGGTAAGGGTTCTATTAACCAGAAAGCCCTGAGTTCCAAGAACACAGCAGCTGCGAAGGACTAGCCAAGAAGAGCGCAAAAGTACCACAACATGCCTGCCTCCACAGCTTTTTCCTTGGGGACATGCCTAATTCCTGGCTGATTTGCCTTTCTCGTCTTAGGGTTGGGGTTCGGCCTAGGGCTAGGATTTTTTTAACTAGGAAGCCCTGAGTTCCAGGCTTACTTCATCTGCCAAAGGCATCCAAAAGGGAGTGCAGAAGTGCCACAACATGGCTGCTTTCACGGCTTTTCCCTTAGGAAGAACCCTAATACCCGGCTGATTTACCTTCCTAGGGTTACTGTTAGGCTTAGGCCTAGGACTTTTAAAACCAGGAAGCCCTGGGCTCCAGGCACATGCAGCTGCGAAAGGCATCCCAAGAGGGCCACAGAAGTGACAAAACTTGGCTGCCTCTGCTGCTATTCTCATGAGACCATCCCGAACCATAGGCTGATTTTCCTTCCCAGGGTTAAGGTTTGAGTTACGCCTAGGGTACGGGTTCTATTAACCAGAAAGCCCTGAGTTCCAAGAACACAGCAGCTGCGAAGGACTTCCCAAGAAGAGCGCAAAAGTACCACAACATGCCTGCCTCCACAGCTTTTTCCTTGGGGACATCCCTAATGCCTGGCTGATTTGCCTTTCTCGTCTTAGGGTTGGGGTTCGCCCTAGGGCTAGGATTTTTAAAATCAGCAAGCCCTGACTTCCAGGCACACTGGAGCTGTGAAAGGCATCCAAAAGGGAGTGCAAAAGTGCCACAACATGGCTGCTTTCATGGCTTTTTCCTTGGCAAGAAGCCTAACACCAGGCTGATTTCCCTTCCCAGGATTACTGTAAGGCTTAGGCCTAGGGCTAGGATTTTTAAAACTAGGAAGCCCTTAGCTCCAGGCACACTGCAGCTGTTCAAGGCATCCCAAGGGGACTACAAAAGTGCAACAACATGGCAGCTTTCACAGCTTTTTCCTTGGCACCATCCCTATAACTAGGCTGATTTATCTGCCTAGGGTTAGGGTTAGGCTTCAGCCTAGGGCTTGGAGTATTTAACCAGGAAGCCCTGAGTTCCAGGCTTACTGCATCTGCCAAAGGCATCCCAAAGGGAGTGCAAAAGTGCCACAACATGGCTGCTTTCACAGCTTTTCCCTTAGGAAGAACCCTAATACCCGGCTGATTTACCTTCCTAGGGTTACTGTTAGGCTTAGGCCTAGGACTTTTAAAACCAGGAAGCCCTGGGCTCCAGGCACACTGCAGCTGCGAAAGGCATCCCAAGGGGAGCGCAAAAGTGACACAACTTGGCTGCCACCACTGATATTTCCATGAGACCATCCCGAACCATAGGCTGATTTTCCTTCCTAGGGTTAAGGTTTGAGTTAGGCCTAGGGTAAGGGTTCTATTAACCAGAAAGCCCTGACTTCCAAGAACACAGCAGCTGCGAAGGATTTTCCAAGAAGGGCGCCAAAGTACCAAACATGCCTGCCTCCACAGCTTTTTCCTTGGGGACATGCCTAATTCCTGGCTGATTTGCCTTTCTCGTCTTAGGGTAGGGGTTCGGCCTAGGGCTAGGATTTTTTTAACTAGGAAGCCCTGAGTTCCAGGCTTACTGCATCTGCCAAAGGCATCCCTAAGGGAGTGCAAAATGCCACAACATGGCTGCTTTCACGGCTTTTCCCTTAGGAAGAACCCTAATACCCGGCTGATTTACCTTCCTAGGGTTACTGTTAGGCTTAGGCCTAGGACTTTAAAACCAGGAAGCCCTGGGCTCCAGGCACACTGCAGCTGCGAAAGGCATCCCAAGGGGAGCGCAAAAGTGACACAACTTGGCTGCCACCACTGATATTTCCATGAGACCATCCCGAACCATAGGCTGATTTTCCTTCCTAGGGTTAAGGTTTGAGTTTCGCCTAGGGTAAGGGTTCTATTAACCAGAAAGCCCTGAGTTCCAAGAACACAGCAGCTGCGAAGGACAACCTAAGAAGAGCGCAAAAGTACCAAAACATGCCTGCCTCCACAGCTTTTTCCTTGGGGACATGCCTAATTCCTGGCTGATTTGCCTTTCTCGTCTTACGGTTGGGGTCCGGCCTAGGGCTAGGATTTTTTTAACTAGGAAGCCCTGAGTTCCAGGCTTACTTCATCTGCCAAAGGCATCCCAAAGGGAGTGCAGAAGTGCCACAACATGGCTGCTTTCACGGCTTTTCCCTTAGGAAGAACCCTAATACCCGGCTGATTTACCTTCCTAGGGTTACTGTTAGGCTTAGGCCTAGGACTTTTAAAACCAGGAAGCCCTGGGCTCCAGGCACACTGCAGCTGCGAAAGGCATCCCAAGGGGAGCGCAAAAGTGACACAACTTGGCTGCCACCACTGATATTTCCATGAGACCATCCCGAACCATAGGCTGATTTTCCTTCCTAGCGTTAAGGTTTGAGTTACGCCTAGGGTTAAGGTTCTATTAACCAGAAAGCCCTGAGTTCCAAGAACACAGCAGCTGCGAAGGACTTCCCAAGAAGAGCGCAAAAGTACCACAACATGCCTGCCTCCACAGCTTTTTCCTTGGGGACATCCCTAATGCCTGGCTGATTTGCCTTTCTCGTCTTAGGGTTGGGGTTCGGCCTAGGGCTTGGCTTTTTAAAATCAGCAAGCCCTGACTTCCAGGCACACTGGAGCTGTGAAAGGCATCCAAAAGGGAGTGCAAAAGTGCCACAACATGGCTGCTTTCATGGCTTTTTCCTTGGCAAGAAGCCTAACACCAGGCTGATTTCCCTTCCCAGGGTTACTGTTAGGCTTAGGCCTAGGGCTAGGATTTTTAAAACTAGGAAGCCCTGGGCTCCAGGCACACTGCAGCTGTTCAAGGCATCCCAAGGGGAGTACAAAAGTGCAACAACATGGCAGCTTTCACAGCTTTTTCCTTGGCACCATCCCTATACCTAGGCTGATTTATCTGCCTAGCGTTAGGGTTAGGCTTCAGCCTAGGGCTTGGAGTTTTTTAACCAGGAAGCCCTGAGTTCCAGGCTTACTGCATCTGCCAAAGGCATCCCAAAGGGAGTGCAAAAGTGCCACAACATGGCTGCTTTCACGGCTTTTCCCTTAGGAAGAACCCTAATACCCGGCTGATTTACCTTCCTAGGGTTACTGTTAGGCTTAGGCCTAGGACTTTTAAAACCAGGAAGCCCTGGGCTCCAGGCACACTGCAGCTGCGAAAGGCATCCCAAGGGGAGCGCAAAAGTGACACAACTTGGCTGCCACCACTGGTATTTCCATGAGACCATCCCGAACCATAGGCTGATTTTTCTTCCTAGGGTTAAGGTTTGAGTTACGCCTAGGGTACGGATTCTATTAACCAGAAAGCCCTGAGTTCCAAGAACACAGCAGCTGCGAAGGACTTCCCAAGAAGAGCGCAAAAGTACCACAACACGCCTGCCTCCACAGCTTTTTCCTTGGGGACATTCCTAATGCCTGCCTGATTTGCCTTTCTCGTCTTAGGCTTGGGGTTCGGCCTAGGGCTAGGATTTTTAAAATCAGGAAGCCCTGAGTTCCAGGCACACTGGAGCTGTGAAAGGCATCCAAAAGGGAGTGCAAAAGTGCCACAACATGGCTGCTTTCACGGCTTTTCCCTTAGGCAGAACCCTAATACCTGGCTGATTTACCTTCCTAGGGTTACTGTTAGGCTTAGGCCTTGGACTTTAAAACCAGGAAGCCCTGGGCTCCAGGCACACTGCAGCTGCGAAAGGCATCCCAAGGGGAGCGCAAAAGTGACACAGCTTGGCTGCCACCACTGATATTTCCATGAGACCATCCCGAAACATAGGCTGATTTTCCTTCCTAGGGTTAAGGTTTGAGTTACGCCTAGGGTAAGGGTTCTATTAACCAGAAAGCCCTGAGTTCCAAGAACACAGCAGCTGCGAAGGACTTCCCAAGAAGGGCGCAAAAGTACCACAACATGCCTGCCTCCACAGCTTTTTCCTTGGGGACATGCCTAATTCCTGGCTGATTTGCCTTTCTCGTCTTAGGGTTGGGGTTCGGCCTAGGGCTAGGATTTTTTTACCTAGGAAGCCCTGAGTTCCAGGCTTACTGCGTCTGCCAAAGGCATCCCTAAGGGAGTGCAAAAGTGCCACAACATGGCTGCTTTCACGGCTTTTCCCTTAGGAAGAACCCTAATACCCAGCTGATTTACCTTCCTAGGGTTACTGTTAGGCTTAGGCCTAGGACTTTTAAAACCAGGAAGCCCTGGGCTCCAGGCACACTGCAGCTGCGAAAGGCATCCCAAGGGGAGCGCAAAAGTGACACAACTTGGCTGCCACCACTGATATTTCCATGAGACCATACCGAACCGTAGGCTGATTTTTCTTCCTAGGGTTAAGGTTTGAGTTACGCCTAGGGTACGGATTCTATTAACCAGAAAGCCCTGAGTTCCAAGAACACAGCAGCTGCGAAGGACTTCCCAAGAAGAGCGCTAAAGTACCACAACATGCCTGCCTCCACAGCTTTTTCCTTGGGGACATGCCTAATTCCTGGCTGATTTGCCTTTCTCGTCTTAGGGTTGGGGTTCGGCCTAGGGGTAGAATTTTTAAAATCAGGAAGCCCTGAGTTCCAGGCACACTGGAGCTGTGAAAGGCATCCCTAAGGGAGTGCAAAAGTGCCACAACATGGCTGCTTTCACGGCTTTTCCCTTAGGAAGAACCCTAATACCCGGCTGATTTACCTTCCTAGGGTTACTGTTAGGCTTAGGCCTAGGACTTTAAAACAAGGAAGCCCTGGGCTCCAGGCACATGCAGCTGTTAAAGGCATCCCAAGAGGGCCGCAGAAGTGACACAACTTGGCTGCCTCTACTGCTATTCTCATGAGACCATCCCGAACCATAGGCTGATTTTCCTTCCTAGGTTTAAGGTTTGAGTTACGCCTAGGGTAAGGGTTCTATTAACCAGAAAGCCCTGAGTTCCAAGAACACAGCAGCTGCGAAGGACTAGCCAAGAAGAGTGGAAAAGTACCACGAAATGCCTGCCTCCACAGCTTTTTCCTTGGGAACATGCCTAATTCCTGGCTGATTTGCCTTTCTCGTCTTAGGGTTGGGGTTCGGCCTAGGGCTAGGATTTTTTTAACTAGGAAGCCCTGAGTTCCAGGCTTACTTCATCTGCCAAAGGCATCCCAAAGGGAGTGCAAAAGTTCCACAACATGGCTGCTTTCACGGCTTTTCCCTTAGGCAGAACCCTAATACCTGGCTGATTTACCTTCCCAGGGTTACTGTAAGGCTTAGGCCTAGGGCTAGGATTTTTAAAACTAGGAAGCCCTTAGCTCCAGGCACACTGCAGCTGTTCAAGGCATCCCAAGGGGAGTACAAAAGTGCGACAACATGGCAGCTGTCACAGCTTTTTCCTTGGCACCATCCCTATACCTAGGCTGATTTATCTGCCTAGGGTTAGGGTTAGGCTTCAGCCTAGGGCTTGGAGTTTTTTAACCAGGAAGCCCTGAGTTCCAGGCTTACTGCATCTGCCAAAGGCATCCCAAAGGGAGTGCAGAAGTGCCACAACATGGCTGCTTTCACGGCTTTTCCCTTAGGAAGAACCCTAATACCCGGCTGATTTACCTTCCTAGGGTTACTGTTAGGCTTAGGCCTAGGACTTTTAAAACCAGGAAGCCCTGGGCTCCAGGCACACTGCAGCTGCGAAAGGCATCCCAAGGGGAGCGCAAAAGTGACACAGCTTGGCTGCCACCACTGATATTTCCATGAGACCATCCCGAACCATAGGCTGATTTTCCTTCCTAGGGTTAAGGTTTGAGTTACGCCTAGGGTAAGGGTTCTATTAACCAGAAAGCCCTGAGTTCCAAGAACACAGCAGCTGCGAAGGACTAGCCAAGAAGAGCGCAAAAGTACCACAACATGCCTGCCTCCACAGCTTTTTCCTTGGGGACATGCCTAATTCCTGGCTGATTTGCCTTTCTCGTCTTAGGGTTGGGGTTCGGCCTAGGGCTAGGATTTTTTTAACTAGGAAGCCCTGAGTTCCAGGCTTACTTCATCTGCCAAAGGCATCCAAAAGGGAGTGCAGAAGTGCCACAACATGGCTGCTTTCACGGCTTTTCCCTTAGGAAGAACCCTAATACCCGGCTGATTTACCTTCCTAGGGTTACTGTTAGGCTTAGGCCTAGGACTTTTAAAACCAGGAAGCCCTGGGCTCCAGGCACATGCAGCTGCGAAAGGCATCCCAAGAGGGCCACAGAAGTGACAAAACTTGGCTGCCTCTGCTGCTATTCTCATGAGACCATCCCGAACCATAGGCTGATTTTCCTTCCCAGGGTTAAGGTTTGAGTTACGCCTAGGGTACGGGTTCTATTAACCAGAAAGCCCTGAGTTCCAAGAACACAGCAGCTGCGAAGGACTTCCCAAGAAGAGCGCAAAAGTACCACAACATGCCTGCCTCCACAGCTTTTTCCTTGGGGACATCCCTAATGCCTGGCTGATTTGCCTTTCTCGTCTTAGGGTTGGGGTTCGCCCTAGGGCTAGGATTTTTAAAATCAGCAAGCCCTGACTTCCAGGCACACTGGAGCTGTGAAAGGCATCCAAAAGGGAGTGCAAAAGTGCCACAACATGGCTGCTTTCATGGCTTTTTCCTTGGCAAGAAGCCTAACACCAGGCTGATTTCCCTTCCCAGGATTACTGTAAGGCTTAGGCCTAGGGCTAGGATTTTTAAAACTAGGAAGCCCTTAGCTCCAGGCACACTGCAGCTGTTCAAGGCATCCCAAGGGGACTACAAAAGTGCAACAACATGGCAGCTTTCACAGCTTTTTCCTTGGCACCATCCCTATAACTAGGCTGATTTATCTGCCTAGGGTTAGGGTTAGGCTTCAGCCTAGGGCTTGGAGTATTTAACCAGGAAGCCCTGAGTTCCAGGCTTACTGCATCTGCCAAAGGCATCCCAAAGGGAGTGCAAAAGTGCCACAACATGGCTGCTTTCACAGCTTTTCCCTTAGGAAGAACCCTAATACCCGGCTGATTTACCTTCCTAGGGTTACTGTTAGGCTTAGGCCTAGGACTTTTAAAACCAGGAAGCCCTGGGCTCCAGGCACACTGCAGCTGCGAAAGGCATCCCAAGGGGAGCGCAAAAGTGACACAACTTGGCTGCCACCACTGATATTTCCATGAGACCATCCCGAACCATAGGCTGATTTTCCTTCCTAGGGTTAAGGTTTGAGTTAGGCCTAGGGTAAGGGTTCTATTAACCAGAAAGCCCTGACTTCCAAGAACACAGCAGCTGCGAAGGATTTTCCAAGAAGGGCGCCAAAGTACCAAACATGCCTGCCTCCACAGCTTTTTCCTTGGGGACATGCCTAATTCCTGGCTGATTTGCCTTTCTCGTCTTAGGGTAGGGGTTCGGCCTAGGGCTAGGATTTTTTTAACTAGGAAGCCCTGAGTTCCAGGCTTACTGCATCTGCCAAAGGCATCCCTAAGGGAGTGCAAAATGCCACAACATGGCTGCTTTCACGGCTTTTCCCTTAGGAAGAACCCTAATACCCGGCTGATTTACCTTCCTAGGGTTACTGTTAGGCTTAGGCCTAGGACTTTAAAACCAGGAAGCCCTGGGCTCCAGGCACACTGCAGCTGCGAAAGGCATCCCAAGGGGAGCGCAAAAGTGACACAACTTGGCTGCCACCACTGATATTTCCATGAGACCATCCCGAACCATAGGCTGATTTTCCTTCCTAGGGTTAAGGTTTGAGTTTCGCCTAGGGTAAGGGTTCTATTAACCAGAAAGCCCTGAGTTCCAAGAACACAGCAGCTGCGAAGGACAACCTAAGAAGAGCGCAAAAGTACCAAAACATGCCTGCCTCCACAGCTTTTTCCTTGGGGACATGCCTAATTCCTGGCTGATTTGCCTTTCTCGTCTTACGGTTGGGGTCCGGCCTAGGGCTAGGATTTTTTTAACTAGGAAGCCCTGAGTTCCAGGCTTACTTCATCTGCCAAAGGCATCCCAAAGGGAGTGCAGAAGTGCCACAACATGGCTGCTTTCACGGCTTTTCCCTTAGGAAGAACCCTAATACCCGGCTGATTTACCTTCCTAGGGTTACTGTTAGGCTTAGGCCTAGGACTTTTAAAACCAGGAAGCCCTGGGCTCCAGGCACACTGCAGCTGCGAAAGGCATCCCAAGGGGAGCGCAAAAGTGACACAACTTGGCTGCCACCACTGATATTTCCATGAGACCATCCCGAACCATAGGCTGATTTTCCTTCCTAGCGTTAAGGTTTGAGTTACGCCTAGGGTTAAGGTTCTATTAACCAGAAAGCCCTGAGTTCCAAGAACACAGCAGCTGCGAAGGACTTCCCAAGAAGAGCGCAAAAGTACCACAACATGCCTGCCTCCACAGCTTTTTCCTTGGGGACATCCCTAATGCCTGGCTGATTTGCCTTTCTCGTCTTAGGGTTGGGGTTCGGCCTAGGGCTTGGCTTTTTAAAATCAGCAAGCCCTGACTTCCAGGCACACTGGAGCTGTGAAAGGCATCCAAAAGGGAGTGCAAAAGTGCCACAACATGGCTGCTTTCATGGCTTTTTCCTTGGCAAGAAGCCTAACACCAGGCTGATTTCCCTTCCCAGGGTTACTGTTAGGCTTAGGCCTAGGGCTAGGATTTTTAAAACTAGGAAGCCCTGGGCTCCAGGCACACTGCAGCTGTTCAAGGCATCCCAAGGGGAGTACAAAAGTGCAACAACATGGCAGCTTTCACAGCTTTTTCCTTGGCACCATCCCTATACCTAGGCTGATTTATCTGCCTAGCGTTAGGGTTAGGCTTCAGCCTAGGGCTTGGAGTTTTTTAACCAGGAAGCCCTGAGTTCCAGGCTTACTGCATCTGCCAAAGGCATCCCAAAGGGAGTGCAAAAGTGCCACAACATGGCTGCTTTCACGGCTTTTCCCTTAGGAAGAACCCTAATACCCGGCTGATTTACCTTCCTAGGGTTACTGTTAGGCTTAGGCCTAGGACTTTTAAAACCAGGAAGCCCTGGGCTCCAGGCACACTGCAGCTGCGAAAGGCATCCCAAGGGGAGCGCAAAAGTGACACAACTTGGCTGCCACCACTGATATTTCCATGAGACCATCCCGAACCATAGGCTGATTTTCCTTCCTAGGGTTAAGGTTTGAGTTACGCCTAGGGTAAGGGTTCTATTAACCAGAAAGCCCTGAGTTCCAAGAACACAGCAGCTGCGAAGGACAACCTAAGAAGAGCGCAAAAGTACCAAAACATGCCTGCCTCCACAGCTTTTTCCTTGGGGACATGCCTAATTCCTGGCTGATTTGCCTTTCTCGTCTTACGGTTGGGGTCCGGCCTAGGGCTAGGATTTTTTTAACTAGGAAGCCCTGAGTTCCAGGCTTACATCATCTGTCAAAGGCATCCAAAAGGGAGTGTGAAAGTGCCACAACATGGCTGCTTTCACGGCTTTTCCCTTAGGAAGGACCCTAATACCCGGCTGATTTACCTTCCTAGGGTTACTGTTAGGCTTAGACCTAGGACTTTTAAAACCAGGAAGCCCTGGGCTCCAGGCACACTGCAGCTGCGAAAGGCATCCCAAGGGGACCGCAAAAGTGACACAACTTGGCTGCCACCACTGATATTTCCATGAGACCATCCCGAACCATAGGCTGATTTTCCTTCCTAGGGTTAAGGTTTGAGTTACGCCTAGGGTACGGATACTATTAACGAGAAAGCCCTGAGTTCCAAAACACAGCAGCTGCGAAGGACTAGCCAAGAAGAGCGCAAAAGTACCACAACATGCCTGCCTCCACAGCTTTTTCCTTGGGGACATCCCTAATGCCTGGCTGATTTGCCTTTCTCGTCTTAGGGTTGGGGTTCGGCCTAGGGCTAGGATTTTTAAAATCAGGAAGCCCTGAGTTCCAGGCACACTGGAGCTGTGAAAGGCATCCAAAAGGGATTGCAAAAGTGCCACAACATGGCTGCTTTCACGGCTTTTTCCTTGGCAAGAAGCCTAACACCAGGCTGATTTACCTTCCGAGGGTTACTGTGAGGCTTAGGCCTGGGGCTAGGATTTTTAAAACTAGGAAGCCCTGGGCTCCAGGCACACTGCAGCTGTTCAAGGCATCCCAAGAGGGCCGCAGAAGTGACACAACTTGGCTGCCTCTGCTTCTATTCTCATGAGTCCATCCCGAACCATAGGCTGATTTTCCTTCCTAGGGTTAGGGTTAGTGTTACGCCTAGGGTTAGTGTTTTTTTAACCAGAAAGCCCTGAGTTCCAAGAACACAGCAGCTGCGAAGGACTACCCAAGAGGAGCGGAAAAGTGCCGCAACATGGCTGCCTCCAGCGCTTTTTCCTTGCGACCATCATTGAACCTCCGCTGATTTACTTGCCTCCAGTTGCACCTATGGTCACGCCAAGGGATAGGGATTTTAAATCAGCAAACCCTGATCTCCAGACCCAGTGCAGCTGCGAAAGGCTTCCCAAGGGCAGCCAAAAATTGCCTCAACATGCTCCTTCCAGTGCTTTTTTCCTTGGGAACATCCCTATACCCAGGCTGATTTATCTGCCTAGGGTTAGGGTTAGGGTTCAGCCTAGAGATAGTATTTTTTCAAACAGGAAGCCCTGAATTCCAGGCACACTGCAGCTGTTAAAGGCAGTGTTCTACGTCAACCGCAACTTAGTCTGAAATAAATGCTTTTTCCCTGAGAGCATCTGAGAGGTTTGCATGAAGCACTGATATCTGACATTTGCAATTTTGAATAGGAGAGGAGAAAGAAAATGGGAAGAAGTTTTTAATTTTAGTGGTTTCAATGTTAATTTCCGTACACTTTTTCAAAACTTGTCAGCTCAAATGCCCATCAACATCTTTTAGTCATCTGTAAGTCAGTATTCATATAAAATGTGCTTCAAATCAAAAGAATTTCAAATTTGCACTCCAAATTTCTATGCCTAGATTTATGATTTCCTACACATATTAGATGAAAGGAAGGCCTTTTTTACTGTGGGAGTGCTGGAACACTGGAACAGGTTGCCCAGGGAAGTTGTGGGTGTCCCATCCCTGAAAGTATTCAAGGTCAGCTTGGACAGGGCTTGGAGCAGCAACAAAGGAGAAGCTTGATGGTAGAGAAACAAAGTTGGACTATAGAAGAAACTGGGATTGAAGTATAGGAGCAAGTTTTCTCTCAGCTCTTGGGGTAAATTCAAAGTTGTACAAAATTACATTTATCTGTGCTATTCACTACTGTAACAGAAATGTTCATGAAAACTGTACAGAAGATAGCAAATTTTAAAAGAGATAAGAATTACAGCATAAAATCCATGGGATGGGTTACAACATGAGACACTCTCTAAGAGAAAATCTCTGTGTTTCAGCACTTCATCATGGTAAGATTTCATGAAGTGCCAAAGAAGGCGGCAAAATATCATTCGGGACGTTATTTCCTGGAATTCAGCCTGGCCATTAGTAGGAACTGGGTTTGAACACATCATGTAGATATACCACACACACTTTCCCTTCACTGAAAAATGACTGTTTACAACGAAGAAGCAATTGACGATCAAAATTGATTGAAAGCATCTTAAACATGTCAAGTATTTCATTGTAGATGATCTGTGATCCAAATGCTCCTTCCACCTTCGAGAGGGACAGAACAATTCTTCCATATCATGATGGTTTAAAATTGTATCAACCAATGTTTTCTGCTGAAAAGATAGCATCTATTTTTTTCTATTTTTGGAAGAAAATATTCCTAGACATACAACAGGTGAGAACTAAGTAATTTTAAAGAAACAAATGAAAAGAAAATATTCTGTAAATAGAATGAAATGAAAAGCTGTGTTTTAAATAGGAGCTAAATATGAAACAGAATTTCTGTACCAGGCATTTGAATTACTGCACCAGCTCTTTTGCCCATCAAGAGAGGCGTTTAGCATTTCAGTCTTTTCCAAGGTGTTCATGATCTGCTATGCTGATCTCTGTGTGTGCCTAGGTGTGTGTGGAAGGGGGGGGCATGTGAAGGGGAGTGTGTATGTTTGCTTTACAATTGTTGTGGCAGATTCATGCCTCAGCTCCACATTTTGTTTTAGAAAGGTCACACAGAGTGGATGTGAAGTTTACTATCAACAAGAGATCAATTCCCAAATCATCCATTTGACTCTACCTTATAAATCATGTGCTTTTTTGCATATTTTATCAAATCTACTTTCAAGCCAGATGGAGGAAGGAGGATGTGGGAATCCCTCCACCATCTTGCAACTTTTATGCAAGTAGGTTTTCAAGAAAATCATCATTTCTCTTTGAAATATGTCTGGAACAGGCATGATGGTAGTGTCAACCTGTTGGAGTTTTTGTTGCTGGAAGAAGTTATACAAAAGGATTGGTTTTTACATTGACCAGTTACTGAATCAAGCGCAGGAATACATTGGAAATTCAACCGGGGCTTCCTTTCCCCAGCAGACTACTTCTAGAACGAGCTTGTACACTGAAGCTTACTCTTTTGCCCTCTTTTTGTTTCTTTCCTATTTTCTTGGCTTCTTTGCCACTCTCTAGACAATTTTGGAACTTTTTTCCCAACTCAAATAGTTTCAATAGTCTGATTGTGATCATACATTTTTACAAGGAATTTTTAAAATCTTTCCTCGAGTTAAGAAAGTCAAGGACTTAGGTCTTTTTCTTCCCTTATCAATATTGCAATGAAATTGATAAGTAAAGACCAACTCTTTCTTTTTGTTTTTAACACAAGCAGATAATTCCCATCCATTCATCCATTTGGTGGACCAATAGTTGCCATTCTGATGGAAGTTGTCACTTCTTAACAATAGGCATTCTGTGACTATGTTGACAGCACTTTGGGTGAAGATCCTAACTGGTCTTAGATACACATAGGGAGAAATTTGCTCAGCCAGTGTCAGTCTTAAGCATGCGTATCAGAAGATCTTTCTAGAGCTGGGAATTTTCCCATGAAAGGGATTCAGTTAGGGAAGAGACACTCGCCCCAGAGGTTTACATTCTTCTTGAAGACTGCTTAAGGAACTTAGATGCCATGTCCATTTGGATCTGTGTCTGCGCAGAATTTTGTCATGCCAGTGCTTGAAATGCATCTTGAAGAGAATTCACTAGCACAGAATGAATGAGAGTGGAAGGGGTTGGTGGGGCTAACAAGGCCCAACCCCCCTGCCTAAACCAGGATACCTAGAGCCTCTTGCCCAGGATTCTATCTGGGTGTACTTTTAATGTCTTCAAAGGTCCAGGCTCCACAATCTTTCTGGGCAGTCTGTGCCGTGGTTCACTCACCCTCACAGTAAAGAATCATTTCCTGATGTTCCTGTATTTCAGTGTGTGCCCACTGCCTCTTGTCTTTTCACTCAGCATCACTGAAAAGACACTGATTCCCTCCCCTTTGCACTATTGCTTCCATATGGATGTGTGCTGCCATGTAGAGATATGTCAAAAACTTCCCTGAAGCCCAGGCAGATAATATTGCCTTCATCTACCAGTCAAGTTGATTCATCAGAGGAGTTTAAAGTGATGTTCAGCATGAAATGCCCCTGAAAAATCATGCTAAATACATTATTGTGTCGTCTTTCATGTGCCTGGCAAGGTTGTCCAGGAAGAGCTGCTTCATCAACTTCCTGGGTATAAAAAAGAGGCTGGCTGGTTTGTACTATTGCGAGTCCTCCTAATTGCCTTTTTTGAAGATGTGTGTCATTTGCTTACATCCAGTCCTTAGCCACTCTTGTCGTCTACATCTTAGCAAAAAGCTTTTCCACTATGTCTGGCTCGGAAAAACTGTGCCAGCACAGAAAACATCTCCCATCGTGTTCTAGACGTTGCACGGAGGTCTTCCAAGTGTTTGGCATGAAGAAAAGAAAAGTTGTCCAAAACAGCTTCCAATCGAATGTTCATGTGATTGGAAAAGTCAGGAGAGTGCAAAGGTACTGTTTTCTAGCAGTTGGCAAGCTGCGCACACAATCCCAGTGTTGTACAGCTTCCTTCTTCACCTTTCCGATGCTGCCGCTCTCTCCGGCTCCCGGAGGCGAAGAAGCGGCTTCTTCGCGCAAAGACGATTGTGCCGCTCACTGTGCACTCCTTAGCGCGGCTTCTGCCGAAAGACGCCCGGGAGCGGCTCTTAGCTCCGGAGAGCATCGTACCTTCGTCTTTAGCGTCTCTTCTCGTCCACATCTTAGCAAAAAGCTTTTCTACTATGTCTGGCTCGGAAAAACTGTGCCAGCACAGAAAAAATCTCCCATCGTGTTCTAGACGTTGCACGGACGTCTTCCAAGTGTTTGGCATGAAGAAATGAAAAGGTGTCCGAAAGTTTCCAATCGAATGTTCAGGTGATTGGAAAAGTCAGAAGACTGCAAAGGTACTGTTTTCTATCAGTTGGCAAGCTGCGCACACAATCCCAGTGTTGTACAGCTTCCTTCTTCACCTTTCCGAAGGTGCCGCTCTCTCCGGCTCCCGGAGGCGAAGAAGCGGCTTCTTCGCGCAAAGACGATTGTGCCGCTCACTGTGCACTCCTTAGCGCGGCTTCTGCCGAAAGACGCCCGGGAGCGGCTCTTAGCTCCGGACAGCATCGTACATTCGTCTTTAGTGTCTCTTCTCGTCCACATCTTAGCAAAAAGCTTTTCTACTATGTCTGGCGAGGAAAAACTGTGCCAGCTCAGAAAATATCTCCCATCGTGTTCTAGACGTTGCACGGAGGTCTTCCAAGTGTTTGGCATGAAGAAAAGAAAAGGTGTCCAAAACAGCTTCCAATCGAATGTTCATGTGATTGGAAAAGTCAGGAGAGTGCAAAGGTACTGTTTTCTAGCAGTTGGCAAGCTGCGCACACAATCCCAGTGTTGTACAGCTTCCTTCTTCACCTTTCCGAAGGTGCCGCTCTCTCCGGCTCCCGGAGGCGAAGAAGCGGCTTCTTCGCGCAAAGACGATTGTGCCGCTCACTGTGCACTCCTTAGCGCGGCTTCTGCCGAAAGAAGCCCGGGAGCGGCTCTTAGCTCCGGACAGCATCGTACCTTCGTCTTTAGCGTCTCTTCTCGTCTACATCTTAGCAAAAAGCTTTTCTACTATGTCTGGCGAGGAAAAACTGTGCCAGCACAGAAAACATCTCCCATCGTGTTCTAGACATTGCACGGAGGTCTTCCAAGTGTTTGGCATGAAGAAAAGAAAAGTTCTCCAAAACAGCTTCCAATCGAATGTTCATGTGATTGGAAAAGTCAGGAGAGTGCAAAGGTACTGTTTTCTATTAGTTGGCAAGCTGCGCACACAATCCCAGTGTTGTACAGCTTCCTTCTTCACCTTTCCGAAGGTGCCGCTCTCTCCGGCTCCCGGAGGCGAAGAAGCGGCTCATTCGCGCAAAGACGATTGTGCCGCTCTCTGCGAACTCCTTAGCGCGGCTTCTGCCGAAAGACGCCCGGGAGCGGCTCTTAGCTCCGGACAGCATCGTACCTTCGTCTTTAGCGTCTCTTCTCGTCTACATCTTAGCAAAAAGCTTTTCTACTATGTCTGGCTTGGAAAAACTGTGCCAGCACAGAAAACATCTCCCATCGTGTTCTAGACGTTGCACGGAGGTCTTTCAAGTGTTTGTCATGAAGAAAAGAAAAGGTGTCCAAAACAGCTTCCAATCGAATGTTCATGTGATTGGAAAACTCAGGAGATTGCAAAGGTACTGTTTTCTATCAGTTGGCAAGCTGCGCACACAATCCCAGTGTTGTACAGCTTCCTTCTTCACCTTTCCGAAGGTGCCGCTCTCTCCGGCTCCCGGAGGCGAAGAAGCGGCTTCTTCGCGCAAAGACGACTGTGCCGCTCACTGTGCACTCCTTAGCGTGGCTTCTGCCGAAAGACGCCCGGGAGCGGCTCTTAGCTCCGGACAGCATCGTACCTTCGTCTTTAGCGTCTCTTCTCGTCTACATCTTAGCAAAAAGCTTTTCTACTATGTCTGGCTCGGAAAAACTGTGCCAGCACAGAAAACATCTCCCATCGTGTTCTAGACGTTGCACGGAGGTCTTCCAAGTGTTTGGCATGAAGAAAAGAAAAGGTATCCAAAACAGCTTCCAATCGAATGTTCATGTGATTGGAAAAGTCAGGAGAGTGCAAAGGTACTGTTTTCTAGCAGTTGGCAAGCTGCGCACACAATCCCAGTGTTGTACAGCTTCCTTCTTCACCTTTCCGAAGGTGCCGCTCTCTCCGGCTCCCGGAGGCGAAGAAGCGGCTCATTCGTGCAAAGACGATTGTGCCGCTCACTGTGCACTCCTTAGCGCGGCTTCTGCCGAAAGACGCCCGGGAGCGGCTCTTAGCTCCGGACAGCATCGTACCTTCGTCTTTAGCGTCTCTTCTCGTCTACATCTTAGCAAAAAGCTTTTCTACTATGTCTGGCGAGGAAAAACTGTGCCAGCACAGAAAACATCTCCCATCGTGTTCTGGACGTTGCACGGAGGTCTTCCAAGTGTTTGGCATGAAGAAAAGAAAAGTTGTCCAAAACAGCTTCCAATCGTATGTTCATGTGATTGGAAAAGTCAGGAGAGTGCAAAGGTACTGTTTTCTAGCAGTTGGCAAGCTGCGCACACAATCCCAGTGTTGTACAGCTTCCTTCTTCACCTTTCCGAAGGTGCCGCTCTCTCCGGCTCCCGGAGGCGAAGAAGCGGCTTCTTCGTGCAAAGACGAATTTGCCGCTCACTGTGCACTCCTTAGCGCGGCTTCTGCCGAAAGACGCCCGGGAGCGGCTCTTAGCTGCGGACAGCATCGTACCTTCGTCTTTAGCGTCTCTTCTCGTCTACATCTTAGCAAAAAGCTTTTCTACTATGTCTGGCGAGGAAAAACTGTGCCAGCACAGAAAACATCTCCCATCGTGTTCTAGACGTTGCACGGAGGTCTTCCAAGTGTTTGGCATGAAGAAAAGAAAAGTTGTCCAAAACAGCTTCCAATCGAATGTTCATGTGATTGGAAAAGTCAGGAGAGTGCAAAGGTACTGTTTTCTAGCAGTTGGCAAGCTGCACACACAATCCCAGTGTTGTACAGCTTCCTTCTTCACCTTTCCGAAGGTGCCGCTCTCTCCGGCTCCCGGAGGCGAAGAAGCGGCTTCTTCGTGCAAAGACGAATTTGCCGCTCACTGTGCACTCCTTAGCGCGGCTTCTGCCGAAAGACGCCCGGGAGCGGCTCTTAGCTCCGGACAGCATCGTACCTTCGTCTTTAGCGTCTCTTCTCGTCTACATCTTAGCAAAAAGCTTTTCTACTATGTCTGGCTCGGAAAAACTGTGCCAGCACAGAAAACATCTCCCATCGTGTTCTAGACGTTGCACGGAGGTCTTCCAAGTGTTTGGCATGAAGAAAAGAAAAGGTGTCCAAAACAGCTTCCAATCGAATGTTCATGTGATTGGAAAAGTCAGGAGAGTGCAAAGGTACTGTTTTCTAGCAGTTGGCAAGCTGCGCACACAATCCCAGTGTTGTACAGCTTCCTCCTTCACCTTTCCGAAGGTGCCGCTCTCTCCGGCTCCCGGAGGCGAAGAAGCGGCTTCTTCGCGCAAAGACGATTGTGCCGCTCACTGTGCACTCCTTAGCGCGGCTTCTGCCGAAAGACGCCCGGGAGCGGCTCTTAGCTCCGGACAGCATCGTACCTTCGTCTTTAGCGTCTCTTCTCATCTACATCTTAGCAAAAAGCTTTTCTACTATGTCTGGCTCGGAAAACTGTGCCAGCTCAGAAAACATCTCCCATCGTGTTCTAGACGTTGCACGGAGGTCTTCCAAGTGTTTGGCATGAAGAAAAGAAAAGATGTCCAAAACAGCTTCCAATCGAATGTTCATGTGATTGGAAAAGTCAGGAGAGTGCAAAGGTACTGTTTTCTAGCAGTTGGCAAGCTGCGCACACAATCCCAGTGTTGTACAGCTTCCTTCTTCACCTTTCCGATGCTGCCGCTCTCTCCGGCTCCCGGAGGCGAAGAAGCGGCTTCTTCGTGCAAAGACGATTGTGCCGCTCACTGTGCACTCCTTAGCGCGGCTTCTGCCGAAAGACGCCCGGGAGCGGCTCTTAGCTCCGGACAGCATCGTACCTTCGTCTTTAGCGTCTCTTCTCGTCTACATCTTAGCAAAAAGCTTTTCTACTATGTCTGGCGAGGAAAAACTGTGCCAGCTCAGAAAACATCTCCCATCGTGTTCTAGACGTTGCACGGAGGTCTTCCAAGTGTTTGGCATGAAGAAAAGAAAAGGTATCCAAAACAGCTTCCAATCGAATGTTCATGTGATTGGAAAAGTCAGGAGAGTGCAAAGGTACTGTTTTCTAGCAGTTGGCAAGCTGCGCACACAATCCCAGTGTTGTACAGCTTCCTTCTTCACCTTTCCGAAGGTGCCGCTCTCTCCGGCTCCCGGAGGCGAAGAAGCGGCTTCTTCGTGCAAAGACGATTGTGCCGCTCACTGTGCACTCCTTAGCGCGGCTTCTGCCGAAAGACGCCCGGGAGCGGCTCTTAGCTTCAGACAGCATCGTACCTTCGTCTTTAGCGTCTCTTCTCGTCTACATCTTAGCAAAAAGCTTTTCTACTATGTCTGGCTCGGAAAAACTGTGCCAGCACAGAAAACATCTCCCATCGTGTTCTAGACGTTGCACGGAGGTCTTCCAAGTGTTTGGCATGAAGAAAAGAAAAGTTCTCCAAAACAGCTTCCAATCGAATGTTCATGTGATTGGAAAAGTCAGGAGAGTGCAAAGGTACTGTTTTCTATCAGTTGGCAAGCTGCGCACACAATCCCAGTGTTGTACAGCTTCCTTCTTCACCTTTCCGAAGGTGCCGCTCTCTCCGGCTCCCGGAGGCGAAGAAGCGGCTTCTTCGCGCAAAGACGAATTTGCCGCTCACTGTGCACTCCTTAGCGCGGCTTCTGCCGAAAGACGCCCGGGAGCGGCTCTTAGCTCCGGACAGCATCGTACCTTCGTCTTTAGCGTCTCTTCTCGTCTACATCTTAGCAAAAAGCTTTTCTACTATGTCTGGCTCGGAAAAACTGTGCCAGCACAGAAAACATCTCCCATCGTGTTCTAGACTTTGCACAGAGGTCTTCCAAGTGTTTGGCATGAAGAAAAGAAAAGTTGTCCAAAACAGCTTCCAATCGAATGTTCATGTGATTGGAAAAGTCAGGAGAGTGCAAAGGTACTGTTTTCTATTAGTTGGCAAGCTGCGCACACAATCCCAGTGTTCTGGAGCTTCCTTCTTCACCTTTCCGAAGGTGCCGCTCTCTCCGGCTCCCGGAGGCGAAGAAGCGGCTTCTTCGCGCAAAGACGATTGTGCCGCTCACTGTGCACTCCTTAGCGCGGCTTCTGCCGAAAGACGCCCGGGAGCGGCTCTTAGCTCCGGACAGCATCGTACCTTCGTCTTTAGCGTCTGTTCTCGTCTACATCTTAGCAAAAAGCTTTTCTACTATGTCTGGCGAGGAAAAACTGTGCCAGCTCAGAAAACATCTCCCATCGTGTTCTTGACATTGCACGGAGGTCTTCCAAGTGTTTGGCATGAAGAAAAGAAAAGTTCTCCAAAACAGCTTCCAATCGAATGTTCATGTGATTGGAAAAGTCAGGAGAGTGCAAAGGTACTGTTTTCTATTAGTTGGCAAGCTGCGCACACAATCCCAGTGTTCTGGAGCTTCCTTCTTCACCTTTCCGAAGGTGCCGCTCTCTCCGGCTCCCGGAGGCGAAGAAGCGGCTTCTTCGCGCAAAGACGATTGTGCCGCTCACTGTGCACTCCTTAGCGCGGCTTCTGCCGAAAGACGCCCGGGAGCGGCTCTTAGCTCCGGACAGCATCGTACCTTCGTCTTTAGCGTCTGTTCTCGTCTACATCTTAGCAAAAAGCTTTTCTACTATGTCTGGCGAGGAAAAACTGTGCCAGCTCAGAAAACATCTCCCATCGTGTTCTTGACATTGCACGGAGGTCTTCCAAGTGTTTGGCATGAAGAAAAGAAAAGTTCTCCAAAACAGCTTCCAATCGAATGTTCATGTGATTGGAAAAGTCAGGAGAGTGCAAAGGTACTGTTTTCTATTAGTTGGCAAGCTGCGCACACAATCCTAGTGTTGTACAGCTTCCTTCTTCACCTTTCCGAAGGTGCCGCTCTCTCCGGCTCCCGGAGGCGAAGAAGCGGCTTCTTCGCGCAAAGACGATTGTGCCGCTCTCTGCGAACTCCTTTGCGCGGCTTCTGCCGAAAGACGCCCGGGAGCGGCTCTTAGCTCCGGACAGCATCGTACCTTCGTCTTTAGCGTCTCTTCTCGTCTACATCTTAGCAAAAAGCTTTTCTACTATGTCTGGCGAGGAAAAACTGTGCCAGCACAGAAAACATCTCCCATCGTGTTCTAGACGTTGCACGGACGTCTTCCAAGTTTTTGGCATGAAGAAAAGTTCTGCAAAACAGCTTCCAATCGAATGTTCATGTGATTGGAAAAGTCAGGAGAGTGCAAAGGTACTGTTTTCTAGCAGTTGGCAAGCTGCGCACACAATCCC
This sequence comes from Ammospiza maritima maritima, assembly GCA_036010785.1. Lineage (NCBI taxonomy): Eukaryota > Metazoa > Chordata > Aves > Passeriformes > Passerellidae > Ammospiza > Ammospiza maritima. Next base: position 154,720 of record JAYKTQ010000094.1, read on the forward strand.
AGTGTTGTACAGCTTCCTTCTTCACCTTTCCGAAGGTGCCGCTATCTCCGGCTCCCGGAGGCGAAGAAGCGGCTTCTTTGCGCAAAGACGATTGTGCCGCTCACTGTGCACTCCTTAGCGCGGCTTCTGCCGAAAGACGCCCGGGAGCGGCTCTTAGCTCCGGACAGCATCGTACCTTCGTCTTTAGCGTCTCTTCTCGTCTACATCTTAGCAAAAAGCTTTTCTACTATGTCTGGCTCGGAAAAACTGTGCCAGCACAGAAAACATCTCCCATCGTGTTCTAGACGTTGCACGGAGGTCTTCCAAGTGTTTGGCATGAAGAAAAGAAAAGGTGTCCAAAACAGCTTCCAATCGAATGTTCATGTGATTGGAAAAGTCAGGAGAGTGCAAAGGTACTGTTTTCTATCAGTTGGCAAGCTGCGCACACAATCCCAGTGTTGTACAGCTTCCTTCTTCACCTTTCCGAAGGTGCCGCTCTCTCCGGCTCCCGGAGGCGAAGAAGCGGCTTCTTCGCGCAAAGACGACTGTGCCGCTCACTGTGCACTCCTTAGCGCGGCTTCTGCCGAAAGACGCCCGGGAGCGGCTCTTAGCTCCGGACAGCATCGTACCTTCGTCTTTAGCGTCTCTTCTCGTCTACATCTTAGCAAAAAGCTTTTCTACTATGTCTGGCTCGGAAAAACTGTGCCAGCACAGAAAACATCTCCCATCGTGTTCTAGACGTTGCACGGAGGTCTTCCAAGTGTTTGGCATGAAGAAAAGAAAAGGTATCCAAAACAGCTTCCAATCGAATGTTCATGTGATTGGAAAAGTCAGGAGAGTGCAAAGGTACTGTTTTCTAGCAGTTGGCAAGCTGCGCACACAATCCCAGTGTTGTACAGCTTCCTTCTTCACCTTTCCGAAGGTGCCGCTCTCTCCGGCTCCCGGAGGCGAAGAAGCGGCTTCTTCGCGCAAAGACGATTGTGCCGCTCTCTGCGAACTCCTTAGCGCGGCTTCTGCCGAAAGACGCCCGGGAGCGGCTCTTAGCTCCGGAGAGCATCGTACCTTCGTCTTTAGCGTCTCTTCTCGTCTACATCTTAGCAAAAAGCTTTTCTACTATGTCTGGCTCGGAAAAACTGTGCCAGCACAGAAAACATCTCCCATCGTGTTCTAGACGTTGCACGGAGGTCTTCCAAGTGTTTGGCATGAAGAAAAGAAAAGTTGTCCAAAACAGCTTCCAATCGAATGTTCATGTGATTGGAAAAGTCAGGAGAGTGCAAAGGTACTGTTTTCTAGCAGTTGGCAAGCTGCGCACACAATCCCAGTGTTGTACAGCTTCCTTCTTCACCTTTCCGAAGGTGCCGCTCTCTCCGGCTCCCGGAGGCAAAGAAGCGGCTTCTTCACGCAAAGACGATTGTGCCGCTCACTGTGCACTCCTTAGCGCGGCTTCTGCCGAAAGACGCCCGGGAGCGGCTCTTAGCTCCGGAGAGCATCGTACCTTCGTCTTTAGCGTCTCTTCTCGTCTACATCTTAGCAAAAAGCTTTTCTACTATGTCTGGCGAGGAAAAACTGTGCCAGCACAGAAAACATCTCCCATCGTGTTCTAGACGTTGCACGGAGGTCTTCCAAGTGTTTGGCATGAAGAAAAGAAAAGTTGTCCAAAACAGCTTCCAATCGAATGTTCATGTGATTGGAAAAGTCAGGAGAGTGCAAAGGTACTGTTTTCTATCAGTTGGCAAGCTGCGCACACAATCCCAGTGTTGTACAGCTTCCTTCTTCACCTTTCCGAAGGTGCCGCTCTCTCCGGCTCCTGGAGGCGAAGAAGCGGCTTCTTCGCGCAAAGACGATTTTGCCGCTCACTGTGCACTCTGATGCCGAATTTTGCCCCAAAAGGCGAGAATAACTGCTTAAGAGACTCAGCCTAAGTCAGATAAGCAGGAGGTATTTTATTACGACGCGTCGGAGAAATCACAAAATGGATTTCTGAGTTTCCCGTAACAAAAGCAAGCTCTTTTATACAGTTTTGAATATAGGATTACATCAGATCATATACGTAATCATATCTTTTGCATGAATATTCATATGGGGTGTGGCGTAGGCGGAGCGTGGGCGTGGACATTTCTTTTGAGGATCATCTTGGTGGTCGTTCCGGTTGCCTTCTTCGTGGGCTGGGGTCTTCTGATGAGTCTTCCTCTTTAAACTTTTGAACCTCTTTCCTATTTTGGTCAATTCCCGGTGTACTTGGCTTGGTCTTTATGGCTTGGCAAAGTTCTTAGGGTCAGTTTGACATTGTTGGCTCTGAACATGCTTAGCCCATCAGTTCCCCCTATCCCTATCTCTTTCCTGTCATTGTGTTCCATGCTTTAGCTAATTAATTGCTCTATGTGTTTCCTAATATTATGCCTTCTTCAAATGCCTCACATTCTATGTTTTAACTCATCATTTCTTGGAGGCTATCTGCTTTGGGGCTTCATTCCCCCCTTTTTCTTATAACTTAAGAATTCTTTCGTCAAATTCTGATCCTATAGGGCGCTGATACGCTCGCACCATAGCCCAAACCATTTGGGTCCTTTTCATTATGATTCTTAGTCTCCACCACATGCAAATATTTGTGAGAGTTAATAGTAGCAGAACTGCTATTACTATTAGCATTGGGTGCACCAGGTAGTTGAAGACCTGTGTAGCTGTTGGAGAGTATCCTGTAAAGATATCCCACCAATGATGCTGGCCTACTTGTTCTACTTCGGTCAGGACATTCTTTATCTTTTCCGAATCATGTTCTACCTGCCATATCATTCGTTTAGTCGTTTGGTTTACCTTTTGCACCAATTCTTTTACCTTAGGATGTGCGAGCATTGCTTTGAGAATCTTGACACCCATCCCTATTTGTAATTTCGGTATCTCCTGATATAGGTTAAAATCTGCGTTAATTAGCTGCTGAGTGGTTATTGGGACAGTGTAATGAAAATCGCAACCTACGATCTTAGTAAAGTTACATACACAGAAGTTAGTATTGTTAGTCTCTTCTTGACAGTCATCTATAGTGACGTTGTCACAAGCTGTCCTTACACAAGCACATCCATTCCCTATATAGTAAACTTGTGATCGTGTTCTATTATGCGGAAGCGTTTCTAAAGTGCATACACTATTTTCGGCATCTAAGCATAAATCTTCTGCCTCTACCACAGCATTTTCGCAAACATAGCCTAATTGTCCTCTAGGAATACACGCTTCTGTGCTAACCGACTGCCACCTATTTTTGGTATAATCATAACTGGCCCAGACGTTATGGTTTATTGGCCTGACCATGACATCTTGATGTATTGTCCCTAAAGTGAGGATGGGAAAGATACCTCTTTCCTCTGCCGCACTAATGGTGAGGACATAAGCTTCAACGTGTTCTTGTTGAGGTTCGTAAGTGAAGTTTACTAATTGCCACCAGGCTTGATGGTCCCTTTCAAATCGTGTAGTATGATTGTCCTTTAATATTGTTTCCCTTATTTCTTGAGGTAATGTACCTGCCGTTCCTTCTCTCATTATTCCTGCCGCTACCGACTGTACCCATTGTTGCGTCTGAGAGCATTGGATAGCGAGTGCGATGTCTTTGCTAAGCTCCCCTGTGTAGTTAGCGAGCTTCACAAAATCCTCTGCAGTGTGGTTCGCTACCATGGTTAGTAATTTCACCACTAGCGATTGTGTTTCAGCCAATGTAAGCATGGATGTACTGAGAGGCACCTTAAGCTTCCCTAAGCTCGATGTGACGGTACTTAATTTGTTTACTAATACCTCTTGATCTATTGTGTTTACTATGCCAAATCCGGTGCCAATCCACCCACTTAGATCTCTTTTTGTTCTTCTGTGATGTGACCTTGTCGCTAGCCATGCATTCCATCCCTTAAGGCTTTGCTGTATAAATGGTCGGCAATCCTTTTGCAAATAAGTAATATCGGTGTGAATGTTCATTTGCACCTTTTTCAGGGAATAAGTGGGGTCTAACAATAATTTTAGTTCGTTAGATTTTCTTATCACCTGAGGCCCTATAAAGGTTAGGTTGTGTATTGCTTTACACTCCACTGGTAGGGTGGTTTCTTGAGGCAAGTCTAGATCTGGATACAATGGGATCACGTCTCCTGGTAATTGTATCCTATAATCGACAGCACGCCCGAGAGCACGCCCGAGGGGGCTAATATCCTGTCCCAGTGTTTTCAACTCCCTTTCACATGTGAACGTCATTGACTGATCCAATCTAAATGCCATCTCACACAGTGCTTTTCCTCCCTCAGGACCACTAGATATTACAATTTCTCCCGGAGAATGGAGAAGGGGGTGAGGGTCATAGGTTATGTTTTGAGGGTGTAACTCCCCAAGTGAATCTTCTCTATAAATCACCCCCTTTATCGGTTGTTGTGATCCAGGTGGATCTTCCCTGAAGTCGCTCCACTGACATGAAATTGGGCCCTTTTTCTGGATCCAGACTGTGGGCCTGCCCGTTTTCACTGGACTAAAGGTAATTAGGTTGTGTTTAAAGGCTGGTATCAAGGGTTTAATTGTTAATACTAGCCGCCTTGTTTTCCCTTCTTCTGAGTCAAGTTCTCGACACCCAATTTGGACTTGGTCTCCCTTGTATGCTACCATGGAGGGCTGATCCCACACTTCACTTGTATATGGCTGATTGTTACGTAAGGCGTAAACCTCGAAATAGGGCCCTCTCGTTCCCAACTCTGGGTGGATACACTGGTGCGCATGAGACCATGGGTCTATTGGGGAAGAGTCTTGGGGAAGAGCTATACTTATCGAGAGTCCAATGACCAGAATTGTAAAGGTTTGGGGTGGAGTTGGGGTCATCATGTCTGGCTGTCAATCTTGTTTCTTTTGGCGTTCTCGTTGCTTGGTGTGAATTTGTTTTACTCGTAAAATAGCCTTTTCTAGTTCAGTATCCAAATCTCTTTGCTTTTTGAAGGGTCCAATTTGGTCACTTGTTAGTGGATGTCGTGGGACAGAAGAATAGCAACGGGTCGATAAAACCTTAGAATGACTAAGTTTCAAACAATATTGTAACCAGCGGTGTACTTTCCAATGGCACCACCCTAATACAATTTGTTCGGGAGCTTCAAACAATTCCCTAGCCTCTAGAATGGGTCTGTTGGCGAATTTCTCTAAGGCTAAATATATGTCATTTTCCCTTGCTTCTTTGCAGCTACACTCATAACATTGGAGGTCCAGTAAACAACTTTGTACGTTCCAAAATTTTCTATCACAACCTCCACAAAGAAATCCAATTAGTCCCACACAATTTCTTTCCCCACACCCAAAACACGGCTGATCGTGAATAGGGTCCTGTGGGTCAGGTCCTTGTTGACTGTATGTTTCAACCCACCCTATCCACTGTATTGGCGTGCTACGCAATACAGCTCTAGCTTCGGCATTAAATTCTGCTATGAGAGATAAAGGTTTTGGCAAAGTCAGTGTTAGTTTATGTTGGATTCTCACGTGATCCTGCGGAGGCAGCTGACTCAGAAGTCTGTGCATCTAGGGCAGGTTTAATCTCCTCTTGTTTGTTTTCCGGAGCTCTCTTGACCCGTGAATAGTGGATCCACGTAGGTCGTTCCTTGATTCGAACCGCGGTGAAGGTAGTCAGCAGCACTTGGAAAGGTCCCTCCCACTTTTCTTGTAGGGGTTTTCCTAAAAGATTCTTAACATGCACCCAATCACCGGGGTTAAACGGATGCAATTTGCAATCAGGTTGCTTAGGTTGGTGCTCTATCATCACAGCAGCATTCTTATCAAACTGTTTCCCCACCGCAATTACATAATCGTAAATGTATTGATTACCAATCTGGTCTATGACCTCCCCATTTACAGCTTGCATAGCATAAGGTCTACCATATAAAATTTCAAAAGGACTTAACTTTTCCTTTGATCTTGGCTTGACTCTCAGTCTCAACAGAGCAATAGGCAAAGCTTGATACCATTGCAAATTAGTCTCTTGGCATATTTTAGCAATTTGCTGTTTGATAAGATGATTCATCTTTTCCACTTGCCCACTGGCCTGTGGACGGTAGGGCGTGTGCAATTGCCAATTGATTTGTAATGCTTTGCTTATTGCTTTCACTACTTTTGCACAGAAATGTGTGCCTCTATCTGAAGAAATGCTCTTCGGTACCCCAAACCGTGGAATAATTTCATTCAACAGTACTCTAGTTACCTCTCTTTCCTTATTTGTCCTACAGGGGAATGCTTCAGGCCACCCAGAAAATGTATCAGTTAATACCAACAGGTACCAAAACCCCCCTTTTCTTGGGAGTTCAGAAAAATCAATTTGCCATATCTCACCTGGGAATTTACCTCGGTTTATAGCTCCTAGGTGTACTTTGGTTCCTGTGTTTGGGTTGTTCTTCAGACACCGTTCACACTGGGACGTAACGTGTTTTATAGTAGTAAATAATTTTGGTCCTGCTATTCTGGTCTGCAAATATTGGTAGAGCGAATCTAGGCCCCAATGGGCCTTCTCATGTTCTGCCTTCACAAACTGCCACATTACGTTTCCTGGTATCACTAACTGTCCTGTTTCTAATCGACCCCAACCATTTTCTAGTATTTTGCCCTTATTTCTTTGAATCCACCTATGATCTGATTCTTGGTAATCTGGCTGGATATTGATGTCTAGCTCCCCTGGTATTAGGGCCGCTATTTCCGCTTCCCTATTTCTTGTGGCCGCCAATTTAGCTTCTGTATCTGCCTTCCTGTTCCCTATTTCTGGAGTAGTGTTACCTTTCAGATGTCCTTTACAATGCATTATGGCCACTTGTGCTGGGAGTTGGACCGCCTCTAGCAAACGCAGAATCTCTTCTGCATGTTTGACTGTTTTTCCTTGTGTAGTCAATAGTCCTCTTTCTTTCCAGATGGCCCCATGAGCATGTACAACAGAGAAGGCATATCTAGAGTCTGTCCATATATTAATTTGCATGTTTTCCGCCAATTCCAGGGCTCGGGTCAGAGCTATCAGTTCTGCCTTTTGGGCTGAGGTCCCTGTGGGCAGGGGGTTTGACTCAATTACCCTTTCTGTAGTGGTGACTGCATAGCCAGCCATTCTTACTCCTTGCTTCACGAAGCTGCTGCCATCTGAGAACCAGTTGTCCGCACCTTCGAGCGGCTCTTCTTTGAGATCTGGGCGACTGGAGTAGACGGCTTCAATTGTTTCCAGGCAGTCGTGTTCGATGGGTTCTGCTGGGGCTCTCCCTTCTAGAAATGAAGCTGGGTTCACAATGTTAGTTACCTGAATGGTTACATCATCTGATTCAGCCAAGATGGCCTGGTATTTTAGGAATCTGGAAGGCGACAACCAATGGTTGCCTTTCTGTTCCAGCACAGCCGACACAGTGTGAGATACTAACACAGTCATCTTTTGGCCCAGTGTGAGCTTTCTGGCCTCTTCTATGTTGATTATCACTGCAGCCACTGCCCTCAGACAGCCTGGCCATCCTTTACTTACTTCATCCAATCGCTTGGAGAAGTAGGCCACAGCTCTCTTGTGTGTTCCCAACTGCTGTGCCAGGACTCCTAGGGCCATCCCTTGTCGTTCATGGGAGAACAGCCAGAATGGTTTTGATACATTTGGGAGACCTAAGGCCGGTGCTCTCATTAGCTCCAGCTTCAACCTCTTGAAGGCCCCTTCTGCCTCGGGAGTCCAAACTAGAACATCCTTAGTTTCTTTCAACAAATCATACAGTGGTTTAGCGAGTATCCCGTACTGGTAGATCCATAGCCGACACCAACCTGTCATCCCCAGAAAGGCGCGCAGATCTCTCACTGTCTCTGGTTTAGGCATTTGACAGATGGCCTCTTTCCTAGCTGCTCCCAGGGATCGCTGTCCTCTGGAGACTTCGTATCCCAGGTACACCACTTCTTTTTGCACCAGCTGTGCTTTCTGTTGAGAGACTCGGTATCCACTTAGACCCAGGAAATTTAACAAGGAAATAGTCCATTCAATGCATTCTTCCTCTGTCACTGTTGCTATTAGGAGGTCATCTACGTATTGCAGAAGGGTGCCATCTCCCAGCGGCCTTTCCCACTGTTCTAATTCTTTGGCTAACTGATTCCCAAAAATCGTAGGGGAGTTCGCCCATCCTTGGGGCAATACCGTCCAGGTAAGTTGGGTCTTTCTTCCTTTATCTACAGATTCCCATTCAAAGGCAAAAATCTTTTGACTCTCGGGAGCTAAGGGAAGGCAGAAGAATGCGTCTTTCAAGTCTAATACGGTGAACCAGGCCAAATTATCCTTGAGTCTAGTTAAAAGCGTGTATGGATTAGCAACTAAAAGATGTAATATCTTGGTTATTTCATTTACTGCTCTCAAATCCTGAACTAGTCTATAAGCTCCATTAGGTTTCTTTACTGGCAAGATTGGTGTATTAAAATCCGATTCACATTCTACCAATAACCCCAGTTCCAGAAACCTTTTAATTATGGGCTCAATCCCCTTCCTGTCTTCTATTCTAAAAGGATATTGTTTTCTTACCACCGGTCTTGCCCCGTCTTTAAGTTCAACAACAATCGGTGCTGCTTGTTTTGATTTCCCAGGTATATCCGTAGCCCATACCAATGGGTTTGCCTCGCTCAGGACTCGCTCAAAATTGTGATTCTCAGGTTTAGGTTTCACACAGCTGATTGTTAGGCTTAGGGCTGTAATCAGTTGTTCTTCTTTTACTTGAAATTCAAATCTGTCCTTTTTGAACTTTATTATGGCCCCCAAGTTCTCTAGTAAGTCTCTCCCTAGTAGAGGTTTTGGTGAATTTGGCAAATACAGAAACTGGTGAATTCCCATTTGTTTCCCAATTTTGTATTTGATAGGTTTCAAAAAGTAAGCTTTTTCTGGTTGGCCTGTTGCTCCCACAACTTGTACAAATTCATCACCTTTAGGTACCAATTCTTGATTTAAAACCGAAAAAGTTGCTCCCGTATCAATCAAAAAGTCCAATTCCTTTTTACCTTCCCCTAGCTCCATTTTAACCAGTGGGTCTGCTAGGGTATGGCCCACCGGTCCCCCTCATTCACTTTCTTGCTGTGTGGTGGTAGTGGTGGCCATTAGCCTTCTCTTTAACTGGGGGCATTCCTGTTTCCAGTGTCCCGTCTGTAGGCAGTATGCACATTGATCTGGCCCTACTCTAGCTGGGTGGGGTTGGTACCTCCCTCCCCCTCTCACCGGGTAGCCTCTACCCCTGCCCCTGGTTCCAGGTTCCGAGTAACCTGTCTTCTGAGCTGCCACTGCCACAGCCACTACTCGAGCTATCCTCCTGTCCTCCCTCTTCTTCTCCTCAACTTCTCTATTATTATATACCTTCCATGCCTCATTCAGCAAGGCCTCCAGGTTTTTATTTTCTGGATGTTCAAGCTTTTGCAATTTCTTTCTGATGTCTGGGTTACTCTGTCCCATCATTAATCCTAACAGGTGTTGTTTCCCTTCTTCCGTTGCCGGGTCCAGGGGTGTGTATTGTCTCATGGCTGCCCTAAGTCTATCCAAAAACTCTGACGGGGTCTCATCCTTTCCCTGCCTAATGTCATATAACATCGACCAATTGATAGCCTTAGGGATCGCATTACGCAAGCCTATCGCTATCAGCTTTCTGTACTGCACCAATCGTCGATAGTGCTCTTCGTTGCCCGGATCCCATTCTGGTTTACTGCTGGGGAAATTATCTTCTAGTCTCCCTGATAATATTTGAGCATGTCGTTTTCCTGTTTCCAATACGAGTTCCCTTTCTGTATCTGTCAATTCTGACAACATCACCTCTATATCTTCCCAATCAATATCTAAATTCTTTGCCATTAATTCAAACCTCTTCGCTACTTCCTCTGGATTCCTCCTGAAGTTCCTTGCCTCCTCCCTCCAGTTGTTCAGATCACTTGTGGAGAACGGTACCTTTACCCTGGTCCTTTCTCCTACCATTGGCATAAGTTGTCGGAGAGGAGCTATTGTATGGTTCCGTTCCTCTTTTTGCTTTGCTTCCCTCCGTGCCACAGATCTGGTATAATACGAATGACTAGTTCCTTCCCCAGGATCTTCCTGTGCCTCAATGTCTTCCCTATTCTTTCTCTTCTCTTTTCTCTTTCCCTTTCCCTGTTCCTCATCTTCACCTTCTACTTCTGTTAACTCTTTTCCTACTACCCCCCTGGCATGGTTTACACAGTCCAGCCGCGCCTCGCTCTGCATCTGTCGCCTTTCTTCCCGCATCTGCCGGCGCCTATCCTGTTCCGGGCTACTGTCCTCATCTTCTGTTCCCCTTCCATCTCTCTTATCCTCTATCTGAATTATTATATTCAGCTTCTGTGAGTTGTTCTCTGCCTCCTTTTCGCATGTCTCAGTGTCATTCTTCTCACTATACCTTAGCTTAGAGACGTTGCCTCCCAGTGAGTTATCCCCAGTCCTCGGTGTACTAGTTTCTATTCTACAGGTACCTGATTTCCCAAAACCTCCACTTCTGGGTGTACTTTCATCCCCATATGGACTTAGTTCGGGGAGGCTGCGTGTCTCCCCTCGACTCTCTATCCCATGTGGGCTGCCTTCTTCCCTCTCAACTTCTAATCTGGGTGGGCTGTCAGCATCCTTGTAGCTTCCCGACCCCTGTGGACTATCTGGTCCCTGCGGGCTGCTTTCCTTCTTGTCCATCCCTGATTTTAATGGACTATCCTCCTCCCAAGTGTTATCTAGTTTCTGAGGACTGTGCCCAAACTTAGATTTCCACCATTGTTCCAGCTCCTTTAAGGGGCTAGGATCCCCTTGATCCTCCTTTGGCCTGGGAAGAGGCCCTTCCCGTCCTGGGGCGAATGGATGGTATTCCCACAGGCTTATTTCGCTCTCCTTTCCACTATCCCTTCTTGTCAATTTAAGACATTGTTGCCCAATGCTACATGCATCACAGCACCGTTCTTTAGGCTTTGGACCTTTCTTATCTTTTTCCAGGGCTAGCACTAGGGGGTCCTGAGGTGCTACGTTTACCCCGCACTCTTTTTGCCACTCCGGTTTATTTCTTAGGGTAAAGAACATGTCAGCATACATCACTTCGTCCCATTTGTTAAGTCGGCGAAGGAAAAGCATCAATTGCAAAATAGTATTATAATTAGTTGTTCCCTCCGGTGGCCATTTCTCATTGTCATCTAACTTGTACAATGGCCACCACTGCGTACAATATTTAAGGAGTGTCTTTTTACTTATGTTTCCCCCCGGGATCCCTCCCAAGTCCTTCCAGTGTTTTAGGATACATCCTAAGGGGGTTTTCTTATTTACGTCCTTACTCTGTTGACTTCCCATAGTTATTCCCTGTGTTGGTTTAACACTTCACACACAATTTTCAGTCGCTTTTGTCCTGACTTCTCGCGTCGCAGCGATGCTGCGTCTTATTCACTCTCAACCATACACGCGTACCTTTATAAAGGAATTCCTACCTTATGGTCTATATCAGAACAGACTGTTACCAGGTTTGGTCACGCGAGGTCACCTACAGACCGTGAGACACCGGTTTGCCAGATTCGTGCAATCGTAACAGCAGACAGTGTAACAATCGCAGGGGGTCACAATTTTCTTCCGGATATCTATCAACTTATTCTCTTCTAAAAATTATAGAGAGAGCAGCAAGATGTTTTCTGTAAGATTTTGCAACAAACACATAGAACAGACACAAAAGATCACCGGCTGACAGACCTCTTCAGATAGCAGTTTCAGTTCTTAACCCTTAATTCACAGTATTACAACATCAAACACAATGTTAAAACAGTTTCCCATACAGACCAAAAATACCAAGATAAACAAATACTTTCAGCAGGACTTTATCCTTTTCTTTACATAAACAATGCCGGGAATCTAACCCTGGCAAACCAATAATAGCAACCCAATGTTAGCAACCCAATGCTAGCAACCCAATGCTAGCAACCCAATGCTAGCAACTCAATGCTAGCAACTCAATGCTAGCAACCCAATGCTAGCAACTCAATGCTAGCAACTCAATGCTGGGATTTTAACCCAGCTGGGATTCGTTACCGGGGCGTCCCCCAGCTTTCCCTTTGGGCGGTCACGTCTGACCCCCGTTTCCCTACCAATAAAACCAATAAAACCAATAAACAATTAAAATACCTCTTAATTGAAGCAGGAGATGCAGGGAACCCTCCGTCCACCGAGGCGCCGGTCCAGGTGGGGTCTCTTCTGACAAAAAGTTCGTCAGGGGCGCCCAGAGAATCCCGACCCCGGACCCGGCCCAGGAGGACCCGTTAGAGCCTGGATCTCCTGTCTGGTCCCATCTGGGTCGCCAGAAAATGATGCCGAATTTTGCCCCAAAAGGCGAGAATAACTGCTTAAGAGACTCAGCCTAAGTCAGATAAGCAGGAGGTATTTTATTACGACGCGTCGGAGAAATCACAAAATGGATTTCTGAGTTTCCCGTAACAAAAGCAAGCTCTTTTATACAGTTTTGAATATAGGATTACATCAGATCATATACGTAATCATATCTTTTGCATGAATATTCATATGGGGTGTGGCGTAGGCGGAGCGTGGGCGTGGACATTTCTTTTGAGGATCATCTTGGTGGTCGTTCCGGTTGCCTTCATCGTGGGCTGGGGTCTTCTGATGAGTCTTCCTCTTTAAACTTTTGAACCTCTTTCCTATTTTGGTCAATTCCCGGTGTACTTGGCTTGGTCTTTATGGCTTGGCAAAGTTCTTAGGGTCAGTTTGACATTGTTGGCTCTGAACATGCTTAGCCCATCAGTTCCCCCTATCCCTATCTCTTTCCTGTCATTGTGTTCCATGCTTTAGCTAATTAATTGCTCTATGTGTTTCCTAATATTATGCCTTCTCCAAATGCCTCACATTCTATGTTTTAACTCATCATTTCTTGGAGGCTATCTGCTTTGGGGCTTCAACTCCTTAGCGCGGCTTCTGCCGAAAGACGCCCGGGAGCGGCTCTTAGCTCCGGACAGCATCGTACCTTCGTCTTTAGCGTCTCTTCTCGTCTACATCTTAGCAAAAAGCTTTTCTACTATGTCTTGGTAGGAAAAACTGTGCCAGCACAGAAAACATCTCCCATCGTGTTCTAGACATTGCACGGAGGTCTTCCAAGTGTTTGGCATGAAGAAAAGAAAAGGTGTCCAAAACAGCTTCCAATCGAATGTTCATGTGATTGGAAAAGTCAGGAGAGTGCAAAGGTACTGTTTTCTAGCATTTGGCAAGCTGCGCACACAATCCCAGTGTTGTACAGCTTCCTTCTTCACCTTTCCGATGCTGCCGCTCTCTCCGGCTCCCGGAGGCGAAGAAGCGGCTTCTTCGCGCAAAGACGATTGTGCCGCTCACTGTGCACTCCTTAGTGCGGCTTCTGCCGAAAGACGCCCGGGAGTGGCTCTTAGCTCCAGACAGCATCGTACCTTCGTCTTTAGCGTCTCTTCTCGTCCACATCTTAGCAAAAAGCTTTTCTACTATGTCTGGCTCGGAAAACTGTGCCAGCTCAGAAAACATCTCCCATCGTGTTCTAGACGTTGCACTGAGGTCTTCCAAGTGTTTGGCATGAAGAAAAGAAAAGGTGTCCAAAACAGCTTCCAATCGAATGTTCATGTGATTGGAAAAGTCAGGAGAGTGCAAAGGTACTGTTTTCTAGCAGTTGGCAAGCTGCGCACACAATCCCAGTGTTGTAGAGCTTCCTCCTTCACCTTTCCGAAGGTGCCGCTCTCTCCGGCTCCCGGAGGCGAAGAAGCGGCTTCTTCGCGCAAAGACGATTGTGCCACTCACTGTGCACTCCTTAGCGCGGCTTCTGCCGAAAGACGCCTGGGAGCGGCTCTTAGCTCCGGACAGCATCGTACCTTCGTCTTTAGCGTCTCTTCTCGTCTACATCTTAGCAAAAAGCTTTTCTACTATGTCTGGCGAGGAAAAACTGTGCCAGCACAGAAAACATCTCCCATCGTGTTCTAGACGTTGCACGGAGGTCTTCCAAGTGTTTGGCATGAAGAAAAGAAAAGGTGTCCAAAACAGCTTCCAATCGAATGCTCATGTGATTGGAAAAGTCAGGGGAGTGCAAAGGTACTGTTTTCTAGCAGTTGGCAAGCTGCGCACACAATCCCAGTGTTGTACAGCTTCCTTCTTCACCTTTCCGATGCTGCCGCTCTCTCCGGCTTCCGGAGGCGAAGAAGCGGCTTCTTCGCGCAAAGACGATTGTGCCGCTCTCTGCGACCTCCTTAGCGCGGCTTCTTCCGAAAGACGCCCGGGAGAGACTCTTAGCTCCGGAGAGCATCGTGCCTTCGTCTTTAGCGTCTCTTGTCGTCTACATCTTAGCAAAAAGCTTTTCTACTATGTCTGGCTCGGAAAAACTGTGCCAGCACAGAAAACATCTCCCATCGTGTTCTGGACGTTGAACGATCCCTATACTTCGGCTGATTTTCCTCCCTGGGGATAGGGTTAGGGTTCAGCCTAGGGCTAGGATTTTTAACAAGGAAGCCCTGACTTCCAGGATTACTGCAACTGCCAAAGGCATCCCAAAGGGAGTGCAAAAGTGCCACAACATGGCTGCTTTCACGGCTTTTCCCTTAGGAAGGACCCTAATACGCGGCTGATTTACCTTCCTAGGGTTACTGTTAGGCTTAGGCCTAGGACTTTTAAAACCAGGAAGCCCTGGGCTCCAGGCACATGCAGCTTTTAAAGGCATCCCAAGAGGGCCGCAGAAGTGACACAACGTTGCTGTCTCTGCTGCTATCCTCATGAGACCATCCCGAATCATAGGCTGATTTTCCTTCCTAGGGTTAAGGTTTGAGTTACGCCTAGGGTAAGGGTTCTATTAACCAGAAAGCCCTGAGTTCCAAGAACACAGCAGCTGCGAAGGACTTCCCAAGAAGAGCGCAAAAGTACCACAACATGCCTGCCTCCACAGCTTTTTCCTTGGGGACATGCCTAATTCCTGGCTGATTTGCCTTTCTCGTCTTAGGGTTGGGGTTCGGCCTAGGGCTAGGATTTTTTTAACTAGGAAGCCCTGAGTTCCAGACTTACTTCATCTGCCAAAGGAATCCCAAAGGGAGTGAAGAAGTGCCACAACATTGCTTCTTTCACGGCTTTTTCCTTGGCAAGAACCCTAACACCAGGCTGATTTCCCTTCCCAGGATTACTGTAAGGCTTAGGCTTAGGGCTAGGATTTTTAAAACTAGGAAGCCCTTAGCTCCAGGCACACTGCAGCTGTTCAAGGCGTCCCAAGGGGAGTACAAAAGTGCAACAACATGGCAGCTTTCACAGCTTTTTCCTTAGCACCATCCCTATACCTAGGCTGTTTTATCTGCTTAGGGTTAGGGTTAGGCTTCAGCCTAGGGCTTGGAGTTTTTAACCAGGAAGCCCTGAGTTCCAGGCTTACTGCATCTGCCAAAGGCATCCCAAAGGGAGTGCAAAAGTGCCACAACATGGCTGCTTTCACGGCTTTTCCCTTAGGAAGGACCCTAATACGCGGCTGATTTACCTTCCTAGGGTTACTGTTAGGCTTAGGCCTAGGACTTTTAAAACCAGGAAGCCCTGGGCTCCAGGCACATGCAGCTGTTAAAGACATCCCAAGAGGGCCGCAGAAGTGACACAACTTGGCTGTCTCTGCTGCTAATCTCATGAGACCATCCCGAACCATAGGCTGATTTGCCTTCCTAGGGTTAAGGTTTGAGTTAGGTCTAGGGTAAGGGTTCTATTAACCAGAAAGCCCTGAGTTCCAAGAACACAGCAGCTGCGAAGGACTACCCAAGAAGAGTGCAAAAGTACCACAACATGCCTGCCTCCACAGCTTTTTCCTTGGGGACATGCCTAATTCCTGGCTGATTTGCCTTTCTCGTCTTAGGGTTGGGGTTCGGCCTAAGGCTAGGATTTTTAAAATCAGGAAGCCCTGAGTTCCAGGCACACTGGAGCTGTGAAAGGCATCCAAAAGGGAGTGCAAAAGTGCCACAACATGGCTGCTTTCATGGCTTTTTCCTTGGCAAGAAGCCTAACACCAGGCTGATTTCCCTTCCCAGGATTATTGTAAGGCTTAGGCCTAGGGCTAGGATTTTTAAAACTAGGAAGCCCTAAGCTCCAGGCACACTGCAGCTGCTCAAGGCATCCCAAGGGGAGTACAAAAGTGCAACAACATGGCAGCTTTCACAGCTTTTTCCTTGGTACCATCCCTATACCTAGGCTTATTTATCTGCCTAGGGTTAGGGTTAGGCTTCAGCCTAGGGCTTGGAGTTTTTTAACCAGGAAGCCCTGAGTTCCAGGCTTACTGCATCTGCCAAAGGCATCCCAAAGGGAGTGCAAAAGTGCCACAACATGGCTGGTTTCACGGCTTTTCCCTTAGGAAGAACCCTAATACCCGTCTGATTTACCTTCCTAGGGTTACTGTTTGGCTTAGGCCTAGGACTTTTAAAACCAGGAAGCCCTGGGCTCCAGGCACACTGCAGCTGCGAAAGGCATCCCAAGGGGAGCGCAAAAGTGACACAACTTGGCTGCCACCACTGATATTTCCATGAGACCATCCCGAACCATAGGCTGATTTTCCTTCCTAGGGTTAAGGTTTGAGTTACGCCTAGGGTAAGGGTTCTATTAACCAGAAAGCCCTGAGTTCTAAGAACACAGCAGCTGCGAAGGACTTCCCAAGAAGAGCGCAAAAGTA
This sequence comes from Ammospiza maritima maritima, assembly GCA_036010785.1. Lineage (NCBI taxonomy): Eukaryota > Metazoa > Chordata > Aves > Passeriformes > Passerellidae > Ammospiza > Ammospiza maritima. The sequence continues at coordinate 171,342 of JAYKTQ010000094.1, forward strand.
CCACAACATGCCTGCCTCCACAGCTTTTTCCTTGGGGACATGCCTAATTCCTGGCTGATTTGCCTTTCTTGTCTTAGGGTTGGGATTCGGCCTAGGGCTAGGATATTTTTAACCAGGAAGCCCTGAGTTCCAGGCTTACTGCATCTGCCAAAGGCATCCCAAAGGGAGTGCAGAAGTGCCACAACATGGCTGCTTTCACGGTTTTTCAATTAGGAAGAACCCTAATACGCGGCTGATTTACCTTCCTAGGGTTACTGTTAGGCTTAGGCCTAGGACTTTTAAAACCAGGAAGCCCTGGGCTCCAGGCACTCTGCAGCTGCGAAACGCATCCCAAGGGGAGCGCAAAAGTGACACAACTTGGCTGCCACCACTGATATTTCCATGAGACCATCCCGAACCATAGGCTGATTTTCCTTCCTAGGGTTAAGGTTTGAGTTACGCCTAGGGTAAGGGTTCTATTAACCAGAAAGCCCTGAGTTCCAAGAACACAGCAGCTGCAAAGGACTAGCCAAGAAGAGCGCAAAAGTACCACAACATGCCTGCCTCCACAGCTTTTTCCTTGGGGACATGCCTAATTCCTGGCTGATTTGCCTTTCTTGTCTTAGGGTTGGGGTTCGGCCTAGGGTTAGGATTTTTAAAATCAGGAAGCCCTGAGTTCCAGGCACACTGGAGCTGTGAAAGGCATCCAAAAGGGAGTGTGAAAGTGCCACAACATGGCTGCTTTCATGGCTTTTTCCTTGGCAAGAAGCCTAACACCAGGCTGATTTCCCTTCCCAGGGTTACTGTAAGGCTTAGGCCTAGGGCTAGGATTTTTAAAACTAGGAAGCCCTTAGCTCCAGGCACACTGCAGCTGTTCAAGGCATCCCAAGGGGAGTACAAAAGTGCAACAACATGGCAGCTTTCACAGCTTTTTCCTTGGCCCCATCCCTATAACTAGGCTGATTTATCTGTCTAGGGTTAGGGTTAGGCTTCAGCCTAGGGCTTGGAGTTTTTTAACCAGGAAGCCCTGAGTTCCAGGCTTACTGCATCTGCCAAAGGCATCCCAAAGGGAGTGCAAAAATGCCACAACATGGCTGCTTTCATGGCTTTTCCCTTCGGAAGAACCCTAATACCCGGCTGATTTACCTTCCTAGGGTTACTGTTAGGCTTAGGCCTAGGACTTTTAAAACCAGGAAGCCCTGGGCTCCAGGCACACTGCAGCTGCGAAAGGCATCCCAAGGGGAGCGCAAAAGTGACACAACTTGGCTGCCACCACTGATATTTCCATGAGACCATCCCGAACCATAGGCTGATTTGCCTTCCTAGGGTTAAGGTTTGAGTTACGCCTAGGGTAAGGGTTCTATTAACCAGAAAGCCCTGAGTTCCAAGAACACAGCAGCTGCGAAGGACTTCCCAAGAAGAGCGCAAAAGTACCACAACATGCCTGCCTCCACAGCTTTTTCCTTGGGGACATGCCTAATTCCTGGCTGATTTGCCTTTCTCGTCTTAGGGTTGGGGTTCGGCCTAGGGTTAGGATTTTTATAATCAAGAAGCCCTGAGTTCCAGGCACACTGGAGCTGTGAAAGGCATCCAAAAGGGAGTGCAAAAGTGCCACAACATGGCTGCTTTCATGGCTTTTTCCTTGGCAAGAAGCCTAACACCAGGCTGATTTCCCTTCCCAGGGTTACTGTTAGGCTTAGGCCTAGGGCTAGGATTTTTAAAACTAGGAAGCCCTTAGCTCCAGGCACACTGCAGCTGTTCAAGGCATCCCAAGGGGAGTACAAAAGTGCAACAACATGGCAGCTTTCACAGCTTTTTCCTTGGCCCCATCCCTATAACTAGGCTGATTTATCTGCCTAGGGTTAGGGTTAGGCTTCAGCCTAGGGCTTGGAGTTTTTTAACCAGGAAGCCCTGAGTTCCAGGCTTACTTCATCTGCCTAAGGCATCCCAAAGGGAGTGCGAAAATGCCACAACATGGCTGCTTTCACGGCTTTTCCCTTAGGAAGAACCCTAATACCCGGCTGATTTACCTTCCTAGGGTTACTGTTAGGCTTAGGCCTAGGACTTTTAAAACCAGGAAGCCCTGGGCTCCAGGCACACAGCAGCTGCGAAAGGCATCCCAAGGGGAGCGCAAAAGTGACACAACTTGGCTGCCACCACTGATATTTCCATGAGACCATCCCGAACCATAGGCTGATTTTCCTTCCTAGGGTTAAGGTTTGAGTTACGCCTAGGGTAAGGGTTCTATTAACCAGAAAGCCCTGAGTTCCAAGAACACAGCAGCTGCGAAGGACTTCCCAAGAAGAGCGCAAAAGTACCACAACATGCCTGCCTCCACAGCTTTTTCCTTGGGGACATGCCTAATTCCTGGCTGATTTGCCTTTCTCGTCTTAGGGTTGGGGTTCGGCCTAGGGCTAGGATTTTTTTAACTAGGAAGCCCTGAGTTCCAGGCTTACTTCATCTGCCAAAGGCATCCCAAAGGGAGTGCAGAAGTGCCACAACATGGCTTCTTTCACGGCTTTTCCCTTAGGAAGAACCCTAACACCAGGCTGATTTACCTTCCCAGGATTACTGTAAGGCTTAGGCCTAGGACTTTTAAAACCAGGAAGCCCTGGGCTCAAGGCACACTGCAGCTGCGAAAGGCATCCCAAGGGGAGCGCAAAAGTGACACAACTTGGCTGCCACCACTGATATTTCCATGAGACCATCCCGAACCATAGGCTGATTTTCCTTCCTAGGGTTAAGGTTTGAGTTACGCCTAGGGTAAGGGTTCTATTAACCAGAAAGCCCTGAGTTCCAAGAACACAGCAGCTGCGAAGGACTAGCCAAGAAGAGCGCAAAAGTACCACAACATGCCTGCCTCCACAGCTTTTTCCTTGGGGACATGCCTAATTCCTGGCTGATTTGCCTTTCTCGTCTTAGGGTTGGGGTTCGGCCTAGGGCTAGGATTTTTAAAATCAGGAAGCCCTGAGTTCCAGGCACACTGGAGCTGTGAAAGGCATCCAAAAGGGAGTGCAAAAGTGCCACAACATGGCTGCTTTCATGGCTTTTTCCTTGGCAAGAAGCCTAACACCAGGCTGATTTCCCTTCCCAGGGTTACTGTAAGGCTTAGGCCTAGGGCTAGGATTTTTAAAACTAGGAAGCCCTTAGCTCCAGGCACACTGCAGCTGTTCAAGGCATCCCAAGGGGAGTACAAAACTGCAACAACATGGCAGCTTTCACAGCTTTTTCCTTGGCACCATCCCTATACCTAGGCTGATTTATCTGCCTAGGGTTAGGGTTAGGCTTCAGCCTAGGGCTTGGAGTTTTTTAACCAGGAAGCCCTGAGTTCCAGGCTTACTGCATCTGCCAAAGGCATCCCAAAGGGAGTGCAAAAGTGCCACAACATGGCTGCTTTCACGGCTTTTCCCTTAGGAAGAACCCTAATACCCGGCTGATTTACCTTCCTAGGGTTACTGTTTGGCTTAGGCCTAGGACTTTTAAAACCAGGAAGCCCTGGGCTCCAGGCACACTGCAGCTGCGAAAGGCATCCCAAGAGGGCCGCAGAAGTGACACAACTTGGCTGCCACCACTGATATTTCCATGAGACCATCCCGAACAATAGGCTGATTTTCCTTCCTAGGGTTAAGGTTTGAGTTACGCCTAGGGTAAGGGTTCTATTAACCAGAAAGCCCTGAGTTCCAAGAACACAGCAGCTGCGAAGGACTTCCCAAGAAGAGCGCAAAAGTACCACAACATGCCTGCCTCCACAGCTTTTTCCTTGGGGACATGCCTAATTCCTGGCTGATTTGCCTTTCTCGTCTTAGGGTTGGGGTTCGGCCTAGGGCTAGGATTTTTTTAACTAGGAAGCCCTGAGTTCCAGGCTTACTTCATCTGCCAAAGGCATCCCAAAGGGAATGCAGAAGTGCCACAACATGGCTGCTTTCACGGCTTTTCCCTTAGGAAGAACCCTAATACCCGGCTGATTTACCTTCCTAGGGTTACTGTTAGGCTTAGGCCTAGGACTTTTAAAACCAGGAAGCCCTGGGCTCCAGGCACATGCAGCTGCGAAAGGCATCCCAAGGGGGCCGCAGAAGTGACGCAACTTGGCTGCCTCTGCTGCTATTCTCATGAGACCATCCCGAACCATAGGCTGATTTTCCTTCCTAGGGTTAAGGTTTGAGTTACGGCTAGGGTAAGGGTTCTATTAACCAGAAAGCCCTGAGTTCCAAGAACACAGCAGCTGCGAAGGACTACCCAAGAAGAGCGCAAAAGTACCACAACATGCCTGCCTCCACAGCTTTTTCCTTGGGGACATGCCTATTTCCTGGCTGATTTGCCTTTCTCGTCTTAGGGTTGGGGTTCAGCCTAGGGCTAGGATTTTTTTAACTAGGAAGCCCTGAGTTCCAGGCTTACTTCATCTGCCAAAGGCATCCCAAAGGGAGTGCAGAAGTGCCACAACATTGCTTCTTTCATGGCTTTTTCCATGGCAAGAACCCTAATACGAGGCTGATTTCCCTTCCCAGGATTACTGTTAGGCTTAGGCCTAGGGCTAGGATTTTTAAAACTAGGAAGCCCTTAGCTCCAGGCACACTGCAGCTGTTCAAGGCATCCCAAGGGGAGTACAAAACTGCAACAACATGGCAGCTTTCACAGCTTTTTCCTTGGCACCATCCCTATACCTAGGCTGATTTATCTGCCTAGGGTTAGGGCTGGCTTCAGCCTAGGGCTTGGAGCTTTTAAACCAGGAAGCCCTGAGTTCCAGGCTTACTGCATCTGCCAAAGGCATCCCAAAGGGAGTGCATAAGTGCCACAACATGGCTTCTTTCACGGCTTTTTCCTTGGCAAGAACCCTAACACCAGGCTGATTTCCCTTCCCAGGATTACTGTAAGGCTTAGGCCTAGGACTTTTAAAACCAGGAAGCCCTGGGCTCCAGGCACACTGCAGCTGCGAAAGGCATCCCAAGGGGAGCGCAAAAGTGACACAACTTGGCTGCCACCACTGATATTTCCATGAGACCATCCCGAACCATAGGCTGATTTTCCTTCCTAGGGTTAAGGTTTGAGTTACGCCTAGGGTAAGGGTTCTATTAACCAGAAAGCCCTGAGTTCCAAGAACACAGCAGCTGCGAAGGACTTCCCAAGAAGAGCGCAAAAGTACCACAACATGCCTGCCTCCACAGCTTTTTCCTTGGGGACATGCCTAATTCCTGGCTGATTTGCCTCTCTCGTCTTAGGGTTGGGGTTCGGCCTAGGGCTAGGATTTTTTTAACTAGGAAGCCCTGAGTTCCAGGCTTACTGCATCTGCCAAAGGCATCCCAAAGGGAGTGCAAAAGTGCCACAACATGGCTGCTTTCACGGCTTTTCCCTTAGGAAGAACCCTAATACCCGGCTGATTTACCTTCCTAGGGTTACTGTTAGGCTTAGGCCTAGGACTTTTAAAACCAGGAAGCCCTGGGCTCCAGGCACATGCAGCTGCGAAAGGCATCCCAAGAGGGCCGCAGAAGTGACACAACTTGGCTGCCTCTGCTGATATTCTCATGAGACCATCCCGAACCATAGGCTGATTTTCCTTCCTAGGGTTAAGGTTTGAGTTACGCCTAGGGTAAGGGTTCTATTAACCAGAAAGCCCTGAGTTCCAAGAACACAGCAGCTGCGAAGAACTTCCCAAGAAGAGCGCAAAAGTACCACAACATGCCTGCCTCCACAGCTTTTTCCTTGGGGACATGCCTAATTCCTGGCTGATTTGCCTTTCTCGTCTTAGGGTTGGGGTTCGGCCTAGGGCTAGGATTTTTTTAACTAGGAAGCCCTGAGTTCCAGGCACACTGGAGCTGTGAAAGGCATCCAAAAGGGAGTGCAAAAGTGCCACAACATGGCTGCTTTCATGGCTTTTTCCTTGGCAAGAAGCCTAACACCAGGCTGATTTCCCTTCCCAGGGTTACTGTTAGGCTTAGGCCTAGGGCTAGGATTTTTAAAACTAGGAAGCCCTTAGCTCCAGGCACACTGCAGCTTTTCAAGGCATCCCAAGGGGAGTACAAAACTGCAACAACATGGCAGCTTTCACAGCTTTTTCCTTGGCACCATCCCTATACCTAGGCTGATTTATCTGCCTAGGGTTAGGGTTAGGCTTCAGCCTAGGGCTTGGAGTTTTTTAACCAGGAAGCCCTGAGTTCCAGGCTTACTGCATCTGCCAAAGGCATCCCAAAGGGAGTGCAAAAGTGCCACAACATGGCTACTTTCACGGCTTTTCCCTTAGGAAGAACCCTAATACCCGGCTGATTTACCTTCCTAGGGTTACTGTTAGGCTTAGGCCTAGGACTTTTAAAACCAGGAAGCCCTGGGCTCCAGGCACATGCAGCTGCGAAAGGCATCCCAAGAGGGCCGCAGAAGTGACACAACTTGGCTGCCACCACTGATATTTCCATGAGACCATCCCGAACCATAGGCTGATTTTCCTTCCTAGGGTTAAGGTTTGAGTTACGCCTAGGGTAAGGGTTCTATTAACCAGAAAGCCCTGAGTTCCAAGAACACAGCAGCTGCGAAGGACTTCCCAAGAAGAGCGCAAAAGTACCACAACATGCCTGCCTCCACAGCTTTTTCCTTGGGGACATGCCTAATTCCTGGCTGATTTGCCTTTCTCGTCTTAGGGTTGGGGTTCGGCCTAGGGCTAGGATTTTTTTAACTAGGAAGCCCTGAGTTCCAGGCTTACTTCATCTGCCAAAGGCATCCAAAAGGGAGTGCAAAAGTGCCACAACATGGCTTCTTTCACGGCTTTTTCCTTGGCAAGACCCCTAACACCAGGCTGATTTCCCTTCCCAGGATTACTGTAAGGCTTAGGCCTAGGGCTAGGATTTTTAAAACTAGGAAGCCCTTAGCTCCAGGCACACTGCAGCTGTTCAAGGCATCCCAAGGGGAGTACAAAAGTGCAACAACATTGCAGCTTTCACAGCTTTTTCCTTGGCACCATCCCTATACCTAGGCTGATTTATCTGCCTAGGGTTAGGGCTAGGCTTCAGCCTAGGGCTTGGAGTTTTTTAACCAGGAAGCCCTGAGTTCCAGGCTTACTGCATCTGCCAAAGGCATCCCAAAGGGAGTGCAAAAGTGCCACAACATGGCTGCTTTCACGGCTTTTCCCTTAGGAAGAACCCTAATACCCGGCTGATTTACCTTCCTAGGGTTACTGTTTGGCTTAGGCCTAGGACTTTTAAAACCAGGAAGCCCTGGGCTCCAGGCACATGCAGCTGCGAAAGGCATCCCAAGAGGGCCGCAAAAGTGACACAACTTGGCTGCCTCTGCTGCTATTCTCATGAGACCATCCCGAAACATAGGTTGATTTTCCTTCCTAGGGTTAAGGTTTGAGTTACGCCTAGGGTAAGGGTTCTATTAACCAGAAAGCCCTGAGTTCCAAGAACACAGCAGCTGCGAAGGACTTCCCAAGAAGACCGCAAAAGTACCACAACATGCCTGCCTCCACAGCTTTTTCCTTGGGGACATGCCTAATTCCTGGCTGATTTGCCTTTCTCGTCTTAGGGTTGGGGTTCGGCCTAGGGCTAGGATTTTTAAAATCAGGAAGCCCTGAGTTCCAGGCACACTGGAGCTGTGAAAGGCATCCAAAAGGGAGTGCAAAAGTGCCACAACATGGCTGCTTTCATGGCTTTTTCCTTGGCAAGAAGCCTAACACCAGGCTGATTTCCCTTCCCAGGGTTACTGTTAGGCTTAGGCCTAGGGCTAGGATTTTTAAAACTAGGAAGCCCTTAGCTCCAGGCACACTGCAGCTTTTCAAGGCATCCCAAGGGGAGTACAAAACTGCAACAACATGGCAGCTTTCACAGCTTTTTCCTTGGCACCATCCCTATACCTAGGCTGATTTATCTGCCTAGGGTTAGGGCTAGGCTTCAGCCTAGGGCTTGGAGTTTTTTAACCAGGAAGCCCTGAGTTCCAGGCTTACTGCATCTGCCAAAGGCATCCCAAAGGGAGTGCAAAAGTGCCACAACATGGCTGCTTTCACGGCTTTTCCCTTAGGAAGAACCCTAATACCCGGCTGATTTACCTTCCTAGGGTTACTGTTTGGCTTAGGCCTAGGACTTTTAAAACCAGGAAGCCCTGGGCTCCAGGCACATGCAGCTGCGAAAGGCATCCCAAGAGGGCCGCAAAAGTGACACAACTTGGCTGCCTCTGCTGCTATTCTCATGAGACCATCCCGAAACATAGGTTGATTTTCCTTCCTAGGGTTAAGGTTTGAGTTACGCCTAGGGTAAGGGTTCTATTAACCAGAAAGCCCTGAGTTCCAAGAACACAGCAGCTGCGAAGGACTTCCCAAGAAGACCGCAAAAGTACCACAACATGCCTGCCTCCACAGCTTTTTCCTTGGGGACATGCCTAATTCCTGGCTGATTTGCCTTTCTCGTCTTAGGGTTGGGGTTCGGCCTAGGGCTAGGATTTTTAAAATCAGGAAGCCCTGAGTTCCAGGCACACTGGAGCTGTGAAAGGCATCCAAAAGGGAGTGCAAAAGTGCCACAACATGGCTGCTTTCATGGCTTTTTCCTTGGCAAGAAGCCTAACACCAGGCTGATTTCCCTTCCCAGGGTTACTGTTAGGCTTAGGCCTAGGGCTAGGATTTTTAAAACTAGGAAGCCCTTAGCTCCAGGCACACTGCAGCTTTTCAAGGCATCCCAAGGGGAGTACAAAACTGCAACAACATGGCAGCTTTCACAGCTTTTTCCTTGGCACCATCCCTATACCTAGGCTGATTTATCTGCCTAGGGTTAGGGTTAGGCTTCAGCCTAGGGCTTGGAGTTTTTTAACCAGGAAGCCCTGAGTTCCAGGCTTACTGCATCTGCCAAAGGCATCCCAAAGGGAGTGCAAAAGTGCCACAACATGGCTGCTTTCACGGCTTTTCCCTTAGGAAGAACCCTAATACCCGGCTGATTTACCTTCCTAGGGTTACTGTTAGGCTTAGGCCTAGGACTTTTAAAACCAGGAAGCCCTGGGCTCCAGGCACACTGCAGCTGCGAAAGGCATCCCAAGGGGAGCGCAAAAGTGACACAACTTGGCTGCCACCACTGATATTTCCATGAGAGCATCCCGAACCATAGGCTGATTTTCCTTCCTAGGGTTAAGGTTTGAGTTACGCCTAGGGTAAGGGTTCTATTAACCAGAAAGCCCTGAGTTCCAAGAACACAGCAGCTGCGAAGGACTTCCCAAGAAGAGCGCAAAAGTACCACAACATGCCTGCCTCCACAGCTTTTTCCTTGGGGACATGCCTAATTCCTGGCTGATTTGCCTTTCTCGTCTTAGGGTTGGGGTTCGGCCTAGGGCTAGGATTTTTTTAACTAGGAAGCCCTGAGTTCCAGGCTTACTGCATCTGCCAAAGGCATCCCAAAGGGAGTGCAGAAGTGCCACAACATGGCTGCTTTCACAGCTTTTCCCTTAGGAAGAACCCTAATACGCGGCTGATTTACCTTCCTAGGGTTACTGTTAGGCTTAGACCTAGGACTTTTAAAACCAGGAAGCCCTGGGCTCCAGGCACACTGCAGCTGTTAAAGGCATCCCAAGAGGGCTGCAGAAGTGACACAACTTGGCTGCCTCTGCTTCTATTCTCATGAGACCATCCCGAACCATAGGCTGATTTTCCTTCCTAGGGTTAAGGTTTGAGTTTCGCCTAGGGTAAGAGTTCTATTAACCAGAAAGCCCTGAGTTCCAAGAACACAGCAGCTGCGAAGGACTAGCCAAGAAGAGCGCAAAAGTACCACAACGTGCCTGCCTCCACAGCTTTTTCCTTGGGGACATGCCTAATTCCTGGCTGATTTGCCTTTCTCGTCTTAGGGTTGGGGTTCGGCCTAGGGCTAGGATATTTTTAACTAGGAAGCCCTGAGTTCCAGGCACACTGGAGCTGTGAAAGGCATTCAAAAGAGAGTGCAAAAGTGCCACAACATGGTTGCTTTCACGGCTTTTTCCTTGGCAAGAAGCCTAACACCAGGCTGATTTCCCTTCCCAGGGTTACTGTAAGGCTTAGGCCTAGGGCTAGGATTTTTAAAACTAGGAAGCCCTTAGCTACAGGCACACTGCAGCTGTTCAAGGCATCCCAAGGGGAGTACAAAAGTGCAACAACATGGCAGCTTTCACAGCTTTTTCCTTGGCACCATCCCTATACCTTGGCTGATTAATCTGCCTAGGGTTAGGGTTAGGCTTCAGCCTAGGGCTTGGAGTTTTTTAACCAGGAAGCCCTGAGTTCCAGGCTTACTGCATCTGCCAAAGGCATCCCAAAGGGAGTGCAAAAGTGCCACAACATGGCTGCTTTCACGGCTTTTCCCTTAGGAAGAACCCTAATACCCGGCTGATTTACCTTCCTAGGGTTACTGTTAGGCTTAGGCCTAGGACTTTTAAAACCAGGAAGCCCTGGGCTCCAGGCACACTGCAGCTGTTAAAGGCATCCCAAGAGGGCCGCAGAAGTGACACAACTTGGCTGCCTCTGCTGCTATTCTCATGAGACCATCCCGGACCATAGGCTGATTTTCCTTCCTAGGGTTAAGGTTTGAATTACGCCTAGGGTAAGAGGACTATTAACCAGAAAGACCTCAGTTCCAAGAAAACAGCAGCTGCGAAGGACTACCCAAGAAGAGCGCAAAAGTACCACAACGTGCCTGCCTCCACAGCTTTTTCCTTGGGGACATGCCTAATTCCTGGCTGATTTGCCTTTCTCGTCTTAGGGTTGGGGTTCGGCCTAGGGCTAGGATATTTTTAACTAGGAAGCCCTGAGTTCCAGGCTTACTTCATCGGCCAAAGGCATCCCAAAGGGAGTGCAAAAGTGCCACAACATGGCTGCTTTCACGGCTTTTCCCTTAGGAAGAACCCTAATACGCGGCTGATTTACCTTCCTAGGGTTACTGTTAGGCTTAGGCCTAGGACTTTTAAAACCAGGAAGCCCTGGGCTCCAGGCACACTGCAGCTGCGAAAGGCATCCCAAGGGGAGCGCAAAAGTGACACAACTTGGCTGCCTCTGCTGCTATTCTCATGAGACCATCCCGAACCATAGGCTGATTTTCCTTCCTAGGGTTAAGGTTTGAGTTTCGCCTAGGGTAAGAGTTCTATTAACCAGAAAGCCCTGAGTTCCAAGAACACAGCAGCTGCGAAGGACTTCCCAAGAAGAGTGCAAAAGTACCACAACATGCCTGCCTCCACAGCTTTTTCCTTGGGGACATGCCTAATTCCTGGCTGATTTGCCTTTCTCGTCTTAGGCTTGGGGTTTGGCCTAGGGCTAGGATTTTTAAAATCAGGAAGCCCTGAGTTCCAGGCACACTGGAGCTGTGAAAGGCATCCAAAAGGGAGTGCAAAAGTGCCACAACATGGTTGCTTTCACGGCTTTTTCCTTGGCAAGAAGCTTAACACCAGGCTGATTTCCCTTCCCTTGGTTACTGTTAGGCTTAGGCCTAGGGCTAGGATTTTTAAAACTAGGAAGCCCTTAGATCCAGGCACACTGCAGCTGTTCAAGGCATCCCAAGGGGAGTACAAAAGTGCAACAACATGGCAGCTTTCACAGCTTTTTCCTTGGCACCATCCCTATACCTTGGCTGTTTTATCTGCCTAGGGTTAGGGTTAGGGTTCAGCCTAGGGCTTGGAGTTTTTTACCCAGGAAGCCCTGAGTTCCAGGCTTACTGCATCTGCCAAAGGCATCCCAAAGGGAGCGCAGAAGTGCCACAACATGGCTGCTTTCACGGCTTTTCCCTTAGGAAGAACCCTAATACGCGGCTGATTTACCTTCCTAGGGTTACTGTTAGGCTTAGGCCTAGGACTTTTAAAACCAGGAAGCCCTGGGCTCCAGGCACATGCAGCTGCGAAAGGCATCCCAAGAGGGCCGCAGAAGTGACACAACTTGGCTGCCTCTGCTTCTATTCTCATGAGACCATCCCGAACCATAGGCTGATTTTCCTTCCTAGGGTGAAGGTTTGAGTTACGCCTAGGGAAAGGGTTCTATTAACCAGAAAGCCCTGAGTTCCAAGAACACAGCAGCTGCGAAGGACTACCCAAGAAGAGCGCAAAAGTACCACAACGTGCCTGCCTCCACAGCTTTTTCCTTGGGGACATGCCTAATTCCTGGCTGATTTGCCTTTCTCGTCTTAGGGTTGGGGTTCGGCCTAGGGCTAGGATATTTTTAACTAGGAAGCCCTGAGTTCCAGGCTTACTTCATCGGCCAAAGGCATCCAAAAGGGAGTGCAAAAGTGCCACAACATGGCTGCTTTCACGGCTTTTCCCTTAGGAAGAACCCTAATACGCGGCTGATTTACCTTCCTAGGGTTACTGTTAGGCTTAGGCCTAGGACTTTTAAAACCAGGAAGCCCTGGGCTCCAGGCACACTGCAGCTGCGAAAGGCATCCCAAGGGGAGCGCAAAAGTGACACAACTTGGCTGCCTCTGCTGCTATTCTCATGAGACCATCCCGAACCATAGGCTGATTTTCCTTCCTAGGGTTAAGGTTTGACTTACGCCTAGGGTAAGGGTTCTATTAACCAGAAAGCCCTGAGTTCCAAGAACACAGCAGCTGCGAAGGACTTCCCAAGAAGAGTGCAAAAGTACCACAACATGCCTGCCTCCACAGCTTTTTCCTTGGGGTCATGCCTAATTCCTGGCTGATTTGCCTTTCTCGTCTTAGGGTTGGGGTTTGGCCTAGGGCTAGGATTTTTAAAATCAGGAAGCCCTGAGTTCCAGGCACACTGGAGCTGTGAAAGGCATCCAAAAGGGAGTGCAAAAGTGCCACAACATGGTTGCTTTCACGGCTTTTTCCTTGGCAAGAAGCTTAACACCAGGCTGATTTCCCTTCCCTTGGTTACTGTTAGGCTTAGGCCTAGGGCTAGGATTTTTAAAACTAGGAAGCCCTTAGATCCAGGCACACTGCAGCTGTTCAAGGCATCCCAAGGGGAGTACAAAAGTGCAACAACATGGCAGCTTTCACAGCTTTTTCCTTGGCACCATCCCTATACCTTGGCTGTTTTATCTGCCTAGGGTTAGGGTTAGGGTTCAGCCTAGGGCTTGGAGTTTTTTACCCAGGAAGCCCTGAGTTCCAGGCTTACTGCATCTGCCAAAGGCATCCCAAAGGGAGCGCAGAAGTGCCACAACATGGCTGCTTTCACGGCTTTTCCCTTAGGAAGAACCCTAATACGCGGCTGATTTACCTTCCTAGGGTTACTGTTAGGCTTAGGCCTAGGACTTTTAAAACCAGGAAGCCCTGGGCTCCAGGCACATGCAGCTGCGAAAGGCATCCCAAGAGGGCCGCAGAAGTGACACAACTTGGCTGCCTCTGCTTCTATTCTCATGAGACCATCCCGAACCATAGGCTGATTTTCCTTCCTAGGGTGAAGGTTTGAGTTACGCCTAGGGAAAGGGTTCTATTAACCAGAAAGCCCTGAGTTCCAAGAACACAGCAGCTGCGAAGGACTACCCAAGAAGAGCGCAAAAGTACCACAACGTGCCTGCCTCCACAGCTTTTTCCTTGGGGACATGCCTAATTCCTGGCTGATTTGCCTTTCTCGTCTTAGGGTTGGGGTTCGGCCTAGGGCTAGGATATTTTTAACTAGGAAGCCCTGAGTTCCAGGCTTACTTCATCGGCCAAAGGCATCCCAAAGGGAGTGCAAAAGTGCCACAACATGGCTGCTTTCACGGCTTTTCCCTTAGGAAGAACCCTAATACGCGGCTGATTTACCTTCCTAGGGTTACTGTTAGGCTTAGGCCTAGGACTTTTAAAACCAGGAAGCCCTGGGCTCCAGGCACACTGCAGCTGCGAAAGGCATCCCAAGGGGAGCGCAAAAGTGACACAACTTGGCTGCCTCTGCTGCTATTCTCATGAGACCATCCCGAACCATAGGCTGATTTTCCTTCCTAGGGTTAAGGTTTGAGTTTCGCCTAGGGTAAGAGTTCTATTAACCAGAAAGCCCTGAGTTCCAAGAACACAGCAGCTGCGAAGGACTTCCCAAGAAGAGTGCAAAAGTACCACAACATGCCTGCCTCCACAGCTTTTTCCTTGGGGACATGCCTAATTCCTGGCTGATTTGCCTTTCTCGTCTTAGGCTTGGGGTTTGGCCTAGGGCTAGGATTTTTAAAATCAGGAAGCCCTGAGTTCCAGGCACACTGGAGCTGTGAAAGGCATCCAAAAGGGAGTGCAAAAGTGCCACAACATGGTTGCTTTCACGGCTTTTTCCTTGGCAAGAAGCTTAACACCAGGCTGATTTCCCTTCCCTTGGTTACTGTTAGGCTTAGGCCTAGGGCTAGGATTTTTAAAACTAGGAAGCCCTTAGATCCAGGCACACTGCAGCTGTTCAAGGCATCCCAAGGGGAGTACAAAAGTGCAACAACATGGCAGCTTTCACAGCTTTTTCCTTGGCACCATCCCTATACCTTGGCTGTTTTATCTGCCTAGGGTTAGGGTTAGGGTTCAGCCTAGGGCTTGGAGTTTTTTACCCAGGAAGCCCTGAGTTCCAGGCTTACTGCATCTGCCAAAGGCATCCCAAAGGGAGCGCAGAAGTGCCACAACATGGCTGCTTTCACGGCTTTTCCCTTAGGAAGAACCCTAATACGCGGCTGATTTACCTTCCTAGGGTTACTGTTAGGCTTAGGCCTAGGACTTTTAAAACCAGGAAGCCCTGGGCTCCAGGCACATGCAGCTGCGAAAGGCATCCCAAGAGGGCCGCAGAAGTGACACAACTTGGCTGCCTCTGCTTCTATTCTCATGAGACCATCCCGAACCATAGGCTGATTTTCCTTCCTAGGGTGAAGGTTTGAGTTACGCCTAGGGAAAGGGTTCTATTAACCAGAAAGCCCTGAGTTCCAAGAACACAGCAGCTGCGAAGGACTACCCAAGAAGAGCGCAAAAGTACCACAACGTGCCTGCCTCCACAGCTTTTTCCTTGGGGACATGCCTAATTCCTGGCTGATTTGCCTTTCTCGTCTTAGGGTTGGGGTTCGGCCTAGGGCTAGGATATTTTTAACTAGGAAGCCCTGAGTTCCAGGCTTACTTCATCGGCCAAAGGCATCCAAAAGGGAGTGCAAAAGTGCCACAACATGGCTGCTTTCACGGCTTTTCCCTTAGGAAGAACCCTAATACGCGGCTGATTTACCTTCCTAGGGTTACTGTTAGGCTTAGGCCTAGGACTTTTAAAACCAGGAAGCCCTGGGCTCCAGGCACACTGCAGCTGCGAAAGGCATCCCAAGGGGAGCGCAAAAGTGACACAACTTGGCTGCCTCTGCTGCTATTCTCATGAGACCATCCCGAACCATAGGCTGATTTTCCTTCCTAGGGTTAAGGTTTGACTTACGCCTAGGGTAAGGGTTCTATTAACCAGAAAGCCCTGAGTTCCAAGAACACAGCAGCTGCGAAGGACTAGCCAAGAAGAGCGCAAAAGTACCACAACATGCCTGCCTCCACAGCTTTTTCCTTGGGGACATGCCTAATTCCTGGCTGATTTGCCTTTCTCGTCTTAGGCTTGGGGTTCGGCCTAGGGCTAGGATATTTTTAACTAGGAAGCCCTGAGTTCCAGGCTTACTTCATCGGCCAAAGGCATCCCAAAGGGAGTGCAAAAGTGCCACAACATGGCTGTTTTCACGGCTTTTCCCTTAGGAAGAACCCTAATACGCGGCTGATTTACCTTCCTAGGGTTACTGTTAGGCTTAGGCCTAGGACTTTTAAAACCAGGAAGCCCTGGGCTCCAGGCACACTGCAGCTGCGAAAGGCATCCCAAGGGGAGCGCAAAAGTGACACAACTTGGCTGCCTCTGCTGCTATTCTCATGAGACCATCCCGAACCATAGGCTGATTTTCCTTCCTAGGGTTAAGGTTTGAGTTACGCCTAGGGTAAGGGTTCTATTAACCAGAAAGCCCTGAGTTCCAAGAACACAGCAGCTGCGAAGGACTACCCAAGAAGAGCGCAAAAGTACCACAACATGCCTGCCTCCACAGCTTTTTCCTTGGGGACATGCCTAATTCCTGGCTGATTTGCCTTTCTCGTCTTAGGCTTGGGGTTCGGCCTAGGGCTAGGACTTTTAAAATCAGGAAGCCCTGAGTTCCAGGCAGCTGTGAAAGGCATCCAAAAGGGAGTGCAAAAGTGCCACAACATGGTTGCTTTCACGGCTTTTTCCTTGGCAAGAAGCCTAACACCAGGCTGATTTCCCTTCCCAGGGTTACTGTGAGGCTTAGGCCTAGGGCTAGGATTTTGAAAACTAGGAAGCCCTGGGCTCCAGGCACACTGCAGCTGTTCAAGGCATCCCAAGTGGAGTACAAAAGTGCAACAACATGGCAGCTTTCACAGCTTTTTCCTTGGCACCATCCCTATACCTTGGCTGATTTATCTGCCTAGGGTTAGGGTTAGGGTTCAGCCTAGGGCTTGGAGTTTTTTAACCAGGAAGCCCTGAGTTCCAGGCTTACTGCATCTGCCAAAGGCATCCCAAAGGGAGTGCAGAAGTGCCACAACATGGCTGCTTTCACAGCTTTTCCCTTAGGAAGAACCCTAATACGCGGCTGATTTACCTTCCTAGGGTTACTGTTAGGCTTAGGCCTAGGACTTTTAAAACCAGGAAGCCCTGGGCTCCAGGCACACTGCAGCTGTTAAAGGCATCCCAAGAGGGCTGCAGAAGTGACACAACTTGGCTGCCTCTGCTGCTATTCTCATGAGACCATCCCGAACCATAGGCTGATTTTCCTTCCTAGGGTTAAGGTTTGAGTTTCGCCTAGGGTAAGAGTTCTATTAACCAGAAAGCCCTGAGTTCCAAGAACACAGCAGCTGCGAAGGACTTCCCAAGAAGAGTGCAAAAGTACCACAACATGCCTGCCTCCACAGCTTTTTCCTTGGGGACATGCCTAATTCCTGGCTGATTTGCCTTTCTCGTCTTAGGCTTGGGGTTCGGCCTAGGGCTAGGATTTTTAAAATCAGGAAGCCCTGAGTTCCAGGCACACTGGAGCTGTGAAAGGCATCCAAAAGGGAGTGCAAAAGTGCCACAACATGGTTGCTTTCACGGCTTTTTCCTTGGCAAGAAGCTTAACACCAGGCTGATTTCCCTTCCCTTGGTTACTGTAAGGCTTAGGCCTAGGGCTAGGATTTTTAAAACTAGGAAGCCCTTAGATCCAGGCACACTGCAGCTGTTCAAGGCATCCCAAGGGGAGTACAAAAGTGCAACAACATGGCAGCTTTCACAGCTTTTTCCTTGGCACCATCCCTATACCTTGGCTGATTTATCTGCCTAGGGTTAGGGTTAGGGTTCAGCCTAGGGCTTGGAGTTTTTTACCCAGGAAGCCCTGAGTTCCAGGCTTACTGCATCTGCCAAAGGCATCCCAAAGGGAGTGCAGAAGTGCCACAACATGGCTGCTTTCACGGCTTTTCCCTTAGGAAGAACCCTAATACGCGGCTGATTTACCTTCCTAGGGTTACTGTTAGGCTTAGGCCTAGGACTTTTAAAACCAGGAAGCCCTGGGCTCCAGGCACATGCAGCTGCGAAAGGCATCCCAAGAGGGCCGCAGAAGTGACACAACTTGGCTGCCTCTGCTTCTATTCTCATGAGACCATCCCGAACCATAGGCTGATTTTCCTTCCTAGGGTGAAGGTTTGAGTTACGCCTAGGGAAAGGGTTCTATTAACCAGAAAGCCCTGAGTTCCAAGAACACAGCAGCTGCGAAGGACTACCCAAGAAGAGCGCAAAAGTACCACAACGTGCCTGCCTCCACAGCTTTTTCCTTGGGGACATGCCTAATTCCTGGCTGATTTGCCTTTCTCGTCTTAGGCTTGGGGTTCGGCCTAGGGCTAGGATATTTTTAACTAGGAAGCCCGGAGTTCCAGGCTTACTTCATCGGCCAAAGGCATCCCAAAGGGAGTGCAAAAGTGCCACAACATGGCTGTTTTCACGGCTTTTCCCTTAGGAAGAACCCTAATACGCGGCTGATTTACCTTCCTAGGGTTACTGTTAGGCTTAGGCCTAGGGCTAGGATTTTGAAAACTAGGAAGCCCTGGGCTCCAGGCACACTGCAGCTGTTCAAGGCATCCCAAGGGGAGTACAAAAGTGCAACAACATGGCAGCTTTCACAGCTTTTTCCTTGGCACCATCCCTATACCTAGGCTGATTTATCTACCTAGGGTTAGGGTTAGGCTTCAGCCTAGGGCTTGGAGTTTTTTACCCAGGAAGCCCTGAGTTCCAGGCTTACTGCATCTGCCAAAGGCATCCCAAAGGGAGTGCAGAAGTGCCACAACATGGCTGCTTTCACAGCTTTTCCCTTAGGAAGAACCCTAATACGCGGCTGATTTACCTTCCTAGGGTTACTGTTAGGCTTAGACCTAGGACTTTTAAAACCAGGAAGCCCTGGGCTCCAGGCACACTGCAGCTGTTAAAGGCATCCCGAGAGGGCTGCAGAAGTGACACAACTTGGCTGCCTCTGCTGCTATTCTCATGAGACCATCCCGAACCATAGGCTGATTTTCCTTCCTAGGGTTAAGGTTTGAGTTTCGCCTAGGGTAAGAGTTCTATTAACCAGAAAGCCCTGAGTTCCAAGAACACAGCAGCTGCGAAGGACTTCCCAAGAAGAGTGCAAAAGTACCACAACATGCCTGCCTCCACAGCTTTTTCCTTGGGGACATGCCTAATTCCTGGCTGATTTGCCTTTCTCGTCTTAGGGTTCCGGTTCGGCCTAGGGCTAGGATTTTTAAAATCAGGAAGCCCTGAGTTCCAGGCACACTGGAGCTGTGAAAGGCATCCAAAAGGGAGTGCAAAAGTGCCACAACATGGTTGCTTTCACGGCTTTTTCCTTGGCAAGAAGCTTAACACCAGGCTGATTTCCCTTCCCTTGGTTACTGTTAGGCTTAGGCCTAGGGCTAGGATTTTTAAAACTAGGAAGCCCTTAGATCCAGGCACACTGCAGCTGTTCAAGGCATCCCAAGGGGAGTACAAAAGTGCAACAACATGGCAGCTTTCACAGCTTTTTCCTTGGCACCATCCCTATACCTTGGCTGTTTTATCTGCCTAGGGTTAGGGTTAGGGTTCAGCCTAAGGCTTGGAGTTTTTTACCCAGGAAGCCCTGAGTTCCAGGCTTACTGCATCTGCCAACGGCATCCCAAAGGGAGTGCAGAAGTGCCACAACATGGCTGCTTTCACGGCTTTTCCCTTAGGAAGAACCCTAATACGCGGCTGATTTACCTTCCTAGGGTTACTGTTAGGCTTAGGCCTAGGACTTTTAAAACCAGGAAGCCCTGGGCTCCAGGCACATGCAGCTGCAAAAGGCATCCCAAGAGGGCCGCAGAAGTGACACAACTTGGCTGCCTCTGCTGCTATTCTCATGAGACCATCCCGAACCATAGGCTGATTTTCCTTCCTAGGGTGAAGGTTTGAGTTACGCCTAGGGAAAGGGTTCTATTAACCAGAAAGCCCTGAGTTCCAAGAACACAGCAGCTGCGAAGGACTACCCAAGAAGAGCGCAAAAGTAACACAACGTGCCTGCCTCCACAGCTTTTTCCTTGGGGACATGCCTAATTCCTGGCTGATTTGCCTTTCTCGTCTTAGGCTTGGGGTTCGGCCTAGGGCTAGGATTTTTAAAATCAGGAAGCCCTGAGTTCCAGGCACACTGGAGCTGTGAAAGGCATCCCAAAGGGAGTGCAGAAGTGCCACAACATGGTTGCTTTCACGGCTTTTTCCTTGGCAAGAAGCCTAACACCAGGCTGATTTCCCTTCCCAGGGTTACTGTAAGGCTTAGGCCTAGGGCTAGGATTTTTAAAACTAGGAAGCCCTTAGCTCCAGGCACACTGCATCTGTTCAAGGCATCCCAAGGGGAGTACAAAAGTGCAACAACATGGCAGCTTTCACAGCTTTTTCCTTGGCACCATCCCTATACCTTGGCTGATTTATCTGCCTAGGGTTAGGGTTAGGGTTCAGCCTAGGGCTTGGAGTTTTTTAACCAGGAAGCCCTGAGTTCCAGGCTTACTGCATCTGCCAAAGGCATCCCAAAGGGAGTGCAAAAGTGCCACAACATGGCTGCTTTCACGGCTTTTCCCTTAGGAAGAACCATAATACGCGGCTGATTTACCTTCCTAGGGTTACTGTTAGGCTTAGGCCTAGGACTTTTAAAACCAGGAAGCCCTGGGCTCCAGGCACATGCAGCTGCGAAAGGCATCCCAAGAGGGCCGCAGAAGTGACACAACTTGGCTGCCTCTGCTTCTATTCTCATGAGACCATCCCGAACCATAGGCTGATTTTCCTTCCTAGGGTTAAGGTTTGAGTTACGCCTAGGGAAAGGGTTCTATTAACCAGAAAGCCCTGAGTTCCAAGAACACAGCAGCTGCGAAGGACTACCCAAGAAGAGCGCAAAAGTAACACAACGTGCCTGCCTCCACAGCTTTTTCCTTGGGGACATGCCTAATTCCTGGCTGATTTGCCTTTCTCGTCTTAGGCTTGGGGTTCGGCCTAGGGCTAGGATTTTTAAAATCAGGAAGCCCTGAGTTCCAGGCACACTGGAGCTGTGAAAGGCATCCCAAAGGGAGTGCAGAAGTGCCACAACATGGTTGCTTTCACGGCTTTTTCCTTGGCAAGAAGCCTAACACCAGGCTGATTTCCCTTCCCAGGGTTACTGTAAGGCTTAGGCCTAGGGCTAGGATTTTTAAAACTAGGAAGCCCTTAGCTCCAGGCACACTGCATCTGTTCAAGGCATCCCAAGGGGAGTACAAAAGTGCAACAACATGGCAGCTTTCACAGCTTTTTCCTTGGCACCATCCCTATACCTTGGCTGATTTATCTGCCTAGGGTTAGGGTTAGGGTTCAGCCTAGGGCTTGGAGTTTTTTACCCAGGAAGCCCTGAGTTCCAGGCTTACTGCATCTGCCAAAGGCATCCCAAAGGGAGTGCAAAAGTGCCACAACATGGCTGCTTTCACAGCTTTTCCCTTAGGAAGAACCCTAATACGCGGCTGATTTACCTTCCTAGGGTTACTGTTAGGCTTAGGCCTAGGACTTTTAAAACCAGGAAGCCCTGGGCTCCAGGCACACTGCAGCTGTTAAAGGCATCCCAAGAGGGCCGCAGAAGTGACACAACTTGGCTGCCTCTGCTTCTATTCTCATGAGACCATCCCGGACCATAGGCTGATTTTCCTTCCTAGGGTTAAGGTTTGACTTACGCCTAGGGTAAGAGGACTATTAACCCGAAAGACCTCAGTTCCAAGAACACAGCAGCTGCGAAGGACTACCCAAGAAGAGTGCAAAAGTACCACAACATGCCTGCCTCCACAGCTTTTTCCTTGGGGACATGCCTAATTCCTGGCTGATTTGCCTTTCTCGTCTTAGGGTTGGGGTTCGGCCTAGGGCTAGGATTTTTAAAATCAGGAAGCCCTGAGTTCCAGGCACACTGGAGCTGTGAAAGGCATCCAAAAGGGAGTGCAAAAGTGCCACAACATGGTTGCTTTCACGGCTTTTTCCTTGGCAAGAAGCTTAACACCAGGCTGATTTCCCTTCCCTTGGTTACTGTTAGGCTTAGGCCTAGGGCTAGGATTTTTAAAACTAGGAAGCCCTTAGATCCAGGCACACTGCAGCTGTTCAAGGCATCCCAAGGGGAGTACAAAAGTGCAACAACATGGCAGCTTTCACAGCTTTTTCCTTGGCACCATCCCTATACCTTGGCTGTTTTATCTGCCTAGGGTTAGGGTTAGGGTTCAGCCTAAGGCTTGGAGTTTTTTACCCAGGAAGCCCTGAGTTCCAGGCTTACTGCATCTGCCAACGGCATCCCAAAGGGAGTGCAGAAGTGCCACAACATGGCTGCTTTCACGGCTTTTCCCTTAGGAAGAACCCTAATACGCGGCTGATTTACCTTCCTAGGGTTACTGTTAGGCTTAGGCCTAGGACTTTTAAAACCAGGAAGCCCTGGGCTCCAGGCACATGCAGCTGCAAAAGGCATCCCAAGAGGGCCGCAGAAGTGACACAACTTGGCTGCCTCTGCTGCTATTCTCATGAGACCATCCCGAACCATAGGCTGATTTTCCTTCCTAGGGTGAAGGTTTGAGTTACGCCTAGGGAAAGGGTTCTATTAACCAGAAAGCCCTGAGTTCCAAGAACACAGCAGCTGCGAAGGACTACCCAAGAAGAGCGCAAAAGTAACACAACGTGCCTGCCTCCACAGCTTTTTCCTTGGGGACATGCCTAATTCCTGGCTGATTTGCCTTTCTCGTCTTAGGCTTGGGGTTCGGCCTAGGGCTAGGATTTTTAAAATCAGGAAGCCCTGAGTTCCAGGCACACTGGAGCTGTGAAAGGCATCCAAAAGGGAGTGCAAAAGTGCCACAACATGGTTGCTTTCACGGCTTTTTCCTTGGCAAGAAGCCTAACACCAGGCTGATTTCCCTTCCCAGGGTTACTGTTAGGCTTAGGCCTAGGGCTAGGATTTTTAAAACTAGGAAGCCCTTAGCTCCAGGCACACTGCAGCTGTTCAAGGCATCCCAAGGGGAGTACAAAAGTGCAACAACATGGCAGCTTTCACAGCTTTTTCCTTGGCACCATCCCTATACCTTGGCTGATTTATCTGCCTAGGGTTAGGGTTAGGGTTCAGCCTAGGGCTTGGAGTTTTTTAACCAGGAAGCCCTGAGTTCCAGGCTTACTGCATCTGCCAAAGGCATCCCAAAGGGAGTGCAAAAGTGCCACAACATGGCTGCTTTCACGGCTTTTCCCTTAGGAAGAACCATAATACGCGGCTGATTTACCTTCCTAGGGTTACTGTTAGGCTTAGGCCTAGGACTTTTAAAACCAGGAAGCCCTGGGCTCCAGGCACATGCAGCTGAGAAAGGCATCCCAAGAGGGCCGCAGAAGTGACACAACTTGGCTGCCTCTGCTTCTATTCTCATGAGACCATCCCGAACCATAGGCTGATTTTCCTTCCTAGGGTGAAGGTTTGAGTTACGCCTAGGGAAAGGGTTCTATTAACCAGAAAGCCCTGAGTTCCAAGAACACAGAAGCTGCGAAGGACTACCCAAGAAGAGCGCAAAAGTAACACAACGTGCCTGCCTCCACAGCTTTTTCCTTGGGGACATGCCTAATTCCTGGCTGATTTGCCTTTCTCGTCTTAGGCTTGGGGTTCGGCCTAGGGCTAGGATTTTTTTAACTAGGAAGCCCTGAGTTCCAGGCTTACTTCATCGGCCAAAGGCATCCCAAAGGGAGTGCAGAAGTGCCACAACATGGCTGCTTTCACGGCTTTTCCCTTAGGAAGAACCCTAACACCAGGCTGATTTACCTTCCTAGGGTTACTGTTAGGCTTAGGCCTAGGACTTTTAAAACCAGCAAGCCCTGGGCTCCAGGCACATGCAGCTGCGAAAGGCATCCCAAGAGGGCCGCAGAAGTGACACAACTTGGCTGCCTCTGCTTCTATTCTCATGAGACCATCCCGAACCATAGGCTGATTTTCCTTCCTAGGGTGAAGGTTTGAGTTACGCCTAGGGAAAGGGTTCTATTAACCAGAAAGCCCTGAGTTCCAAGAACACAGCAGCTGCGAAGGACTAGCCAAGAAGAGCGCAAAAGTACCACAACATGCCTGCCTCCACAGCTTTTTCCTTGGGGACATGCCTAATTCCTGGCTGATTTGCCTTTCTCGTCTTAGGCTTGGGGTTCGGCCTAGGGCTAGGACTTTTAAAATCAGGAAGCCCTGAGTTCCAGGCACACTGGAGCTGTGAAAGGCATCCAAAAGGGAGTGCAAAAGTGCCACAACATGGTTGCTTTCACGGCTTTTTCCTTGGCACGAAGCCTAACACCAGGCTGATTTCCCTTCCCAGGGTTACTGTGAGGCTTAGGCCTAGGGCTAGGATTTTGAAAACTAGGAAGCCCTGGGCTCCAGGCACACTGCAGCTGTTCAAGGCATCCCAAGGGGAGTACAAAAGTGCAACAACATGGCAGCTTTCACAGCTTTTTCCTTGGCACCATCCCTATACCTAGGCTGATTTATCTGCCTAGGGTTAGGGTTAGGGTTCAGCCTAGGGCTTGGAGTTTTTTAACCAGGAAGCCCTGAGTTCCAGGCTTACTGCATCTGCCAAAGGCATCCCAAAGGGAGTGCAAAAGTGCCACAACATGGCTGCTTTCACAGCTTTTCCCTTAGGAAGAACCCTAATACGCGGCTGATTTACCTTCCTAGGGTTACTGTTAGGCTTAGGCCTAGGACTTTTAAAACCAGGAAGCCCTGGGCTCCAGGCACACTGCAGCTGTTAAAGGCATCCCAAGAGGGCTGCAGAAGTGACACAACTTGGCTGCGTCTGCTGCTATTCTCATGAGACCATCCCGAACCATAGGCTGATTTTCCTTCCTAGGGTTAAGGTTTGAGTTACGCCTAGGGTAAGAGTTCTATTAACCAGAAAGCCCTGAGTTCCAAGAACACAGCAGCGGCGAAGGACTTCCAAAGAAGAGTGCAAAAGTACCACAACATGCCTGCCTCCACAGCTTTTTCCTTGGGGACATGCCTAATTCCTGGCTGATTTGCCTTTCTCGTCTTAGGCTTGGGGTTCAGCCTAGGGCTAGGACTTTTAAAATCAGGAAGCCCTGAGTTCCAGGCACACTGGAGCTGTGAAAGGCATCCAAAAGGGAGTGCAAAAGTGCCACAACATGGTTGCTTTCACGGCTTTTTCCTTGGCAAGAAGCTTAACACCAGGCTGATTTCCCTTCCCTTGGTTACTGTTAGGCTTAGGCCTAGGGCTAGGATTTTTTTAACTAGGAAGCCCTTAGCTCCAGGCACACTGCAGCTGTTCAAGGCATCCCAAGAGGAGTACAAAAGTGCAACAACATGGCAGCTTTCACAGCTTTTTCCTTGGCACCATCCCTATACCTTGGCTGTTTTATCTGCCTAGGGTTAGGGTTAGGGTTCAGCCTAGGGCTTGGAGTTTTTTACCCAGGAAGCCCTGAGTTCCAGGCTTACTGCATCTGCCAAAGGCATCCCAAAGGGAGTGCAGAAGTGCCACAACATGGCTGCTTTCACGGCTTTTCCCTTAGGAAGAACCCTAATACGCGGCTGATTTACCTTCCTAGGGTTACTGTTAGGCTTAGGCCTAGGACTTTTAAAACCAGGAAGCCCTGGGCTCCAGGCACATGCAGCTGTTAAAGGCATCCCAAGAGGGCCGCAGAAGTGACACAACTTGGCTGCCTCTGCTTCTATTCTCATGAGACCATCCCGAACCATAGGCTGATTTTCCTTCCTAGGGTGAAGGTTTGACTTACGCCTAGGGTAAGAGGACTATTAACCAGAAAGCCCTGAGTTCCAAGAACACAGCAGCTGCGAAGGACTAGCCAAGAAGAGCGCAAAAGTACCACAACATGCCTGCCTCCACAGCTTTTTCCTTGGGGACATGCCTAATTCCTGGCTGATTTGCCTTTCTCGTCTTAGGCTTGGGGTTCGGCCTAGGGCTAGGATTTTTTTAACTAGGAAGCCCTGAGTTCCAGGCTTACTGCATCTGCCAAAGGCATCCCAAAGGGGGTGCAGAAGTGCCACAACATGGCTGCTTTCACGGCTTTTCCCTTAGGAAGAACCCTAACACCAGGCTGATTTACCTTCCTGGGGTTACTGTTAGGCTTAGGCCTAGGACTTTTAAAACCAGGAAGCCCTGGGCTCCAGGCACACTGCAGCTGTTAAAGGCATCCCAAGGGGAGCGCAAAAGTGACACAACTTGGCTGCCACCACTGATATTTCCATGAGACCATCCCGAACCATAGGCTGATTTTCCTTCCTAGGGTTAAGGTTTGAGTTACGCCTGGGGTAAGGGTTCTATTAACCAGAAAGCCCTGAGTTCCAAGAACACAGCAGCTGCGAAGGACTAGCCAAGAAGAGCGCAAAAGTACCACAACATGCCTGCCTCCACAGCTTTTTCCTTGGGGACATGCCTAATTCCTGGCTGATTTGCCTTTCTCGTCTTAGGCTTGGGGTTTGGCCTAGGGCTAGGATTTTTAAAATCAGGAAGCCCTGAGTTCCAGGCACACTGGAGCTGTGAAAGGCATCCAAAAGGGAGTGCAAAAGTGCCACAACATGGTTGCTTTCACGGCTTTTTCCTTGGCAAGAAGCTTAACACCAGGCTGATTTCCCTTCCCTTGGTTACTGTTAGGCTTAGGCCTAGGGCTAGGATTTTTAAAACTAGGAAGCCCTTAGATCCAGGCACACTGCAGCTGTTCAAGGCATCCCAAGGGGAGTACAAAAGTGCAACAACATGGCAGCTTTCACAGCTTTTTCCTTGGCACCATCCCTATACCTTGGCTGTTTTATCTGCCTAGGGTTAGGGTTAGGGTTCAGCCTAGGGCTTGGAGTTTTTTACCCAGGAAGCCCTGAGTTCCAGGCTTACTGCATCTGCCAAAGGCATCCCAAAGGGAGTGCAGAAGTGCCACAACATGGCTGCTTTCACGGCTTTTCCCTTAGGAAGAACCCTAATACGCGGCTGATTTACCTTCCTAGGGTTACTGTTAGGCTTAGGCCTAGGACTTTTAAAACCAGGAAGCCCTGGGCTCCAGGCACATGCAGCTGCGAAAGGCATCCCAAGAGGGCCGCAGAAGTGACACAACTTGGCTGCCTCTGCTTCTATTCTCATGAGACCATCCCGAACCATAGGCTGATTTTCCTTCCTAGGGTTAAGGTTTGAGTTACGCCTAGGGAAAGGGTTCTATTAACCAGAAAGCCCTGAGTTCCAAGAACACAGCATCTGCGAAGGACTACCCAAGAAGAGCGCAAAAGTACCACAACATGCCTGCCTCCACAGCTTTTTCCTTGGGGACATGCCTAATTCCTGCCTGATTTGCCTTTCTCGTCTTAGGGTTGGGGTTCGGCCTAGGGCTAGGATATTTTTAACTAGGAAGCCCTGAGTTCCAGGCTTACTTCATCGGCCAAAGGCATCCCAAAGGGAGTGCAAAAGTGCCACAACATGGCTGCTTTCACGGCTTTTCCCTTAGGAAGAACCCTAATACGCGGCTGATTTACCTTCCTAGGGTTACTGTTAGGCTTAGGCCTAGGACTTTTAAAACCAGGAAGCCCTGGGCTCCAGGCACACTGCAGCTGCGAAAGGCATCCCAAGGGGAGCGCAAAAGTGACACAACTTGGCTGCCTCTGCTGCTATTCTCATGAGACCATCCCGAACCATAGGCTGATTTTCCTTCCTAGGGTTAAGGTTTGAGTTACGCCTAGGGTAAGGGTTCTATTAACCAGAAAGCCCTGAGTTCCAAGAACACAGCAGCTGCGAAGGACTAGCCAAGAAGAGCGCAAAAGTACCACAACATGCCTGCCTCCACAGCTTTTTCCTTGGGGACATGCCTAATTCCTGGCTGATTTGCCTTTCTCGTCTTAGGCTTGGGGTTCGGCCTAGGGCTAGGATATTTTTAACTAGGAAGCCCTGAGTTCCAGGCTTACTTCATCGGCCAAAGGCATCCCAAAGGGAGTGCAAAAGTGCCACAACATGGCTGTTTTCACGGCTTTTCCCTTAGGAAGAACCCTAATACGCGGCTGATTTACCTTCCTAGGGTTACTGTTAGGCTTAGGCCTAGGACTTTTAAAACCAGGAAGCCCTGGGCTCCAGGCACACTGCAGCTGCGAAAGGCATCCCAAGGGGAGCGCAAAAGTGACACAACTTGGCTGCCTCTGCTGCTATTCTCATGAGACCATCCCGAACCATAGGCTGATTTTCCTTCCTAGGGTTAAGGTTTGAGTTACGCCTAGGGTAAGGGTTCTATTAACCAGAAAGCCCTGAGTTCCAAGAACACAGCAGCTGCGAAGGACTACCCAAGAAGAGCGCAAAAGTACCACAACATGCCTGCCTCCACAGCTTTTTCCTTGGGGACATGCCTAATTCCTGGCTGATTTGCCTTTCTCGTCTTAGGCTTGGGGTTCGGCCTAGGGCTAGGACTTTTAAAATCAGGAAGCCCTGAGTTCCAGGCACACTGGAGCTGTGAAAGGCATCCAAAAGGGAGTGCAAAAGTGCCACAACATGGTTGCTTTCACGGCTTTTTCCTTGGCAAGAAGCCTAACACCAGGCTGATTTCCCTTCCCAGGGTTACTGTGAGGCTTAGGCCTAGGGCTAGGATTTTGAAAACTAGGAAGCCCTGGGCTCCAGGCACACTGCAGCTGTTCAAGGCATCCCAAGTGGAGTACAAAAGTGCAACAACATGGCAGCTTTCACAGCTTTTTCCTTGGCACCATCCCTATACCTTGGCTGATTTATCTGCCTAGGGTTAGGGTTAGGGTTCAGCCTAGGGCTTGGAGTTTTTTAACCAGGAAGCCCTGAGTTCCAGGCTTACTGCATCTGCCAAAGGCATCCCAAAGGGAGTGCAGAAGTGCCACAACATGGCTGCTTTCACAGCTTTTCCCTTAGGAAGAACCCTAATACGCGGCTGATTTACCTTCCTAGGGTTACTGTTAGGCTTAGACCTAGGACTTTTAAAACCAGGAAGCCCTGGGCTCCAGGCACACTGCAGCTGTTAAAGGCATCCCAAGAGGGCTGCAGAAGTGACACAACTTGGCTGCCTCTGCTGCTATTCTCATGAGACCATCCCGAACCATAGGCTGATTTTCCTTCCTAGGGTTAAGGTTTGAGTTTCGCCTAGGGTAAGAGTTCTATTAACCAGAAAGCCCTGAGTTCCAAGAACACAGCAGCTGCGAAGGACTTCCCAAGAAGAGTGCAAAAGTACCACAACATGCCTGCCTCCACAGCTTTTTCCTTGGGGACATGCCTAATTCCTGGCTGATTTGCCTTTCTCGTCTTAGGCTTGGGGTTCGGCCTAGGGCTAGGATTTTTAAAATCAGGAAGCCCTGAGTTCCAGGCACACTGGAGCTGTGAAAGGCATCCAAAAGGGAGTGCAAAAGTGCCACAACATGGTTGCTTTCACGGCTTTTTCCTTGGCAAGAAGCTTAACACCAGGCTGATTTCCCTTCCCTTGGTTACTGTAAGGCTTAGGCCTAGGGCTAGGATTTTTAAAACTAGGAAGCCCTTAGATCCAGGCACACTGCAGCTGTTCAAGGCATCCCAAGGGGAGTACAAAAGTGCAACAACATGGCAGCTTTCACAGCTTTTTCCTTGGCACCATCCCTATACCTTGGCTGATTTATCTGCCTAGGGTTAGGGTTAGGGTTCAGCCTAGGGCTTGGAGTTTTTTAACCAGGAAGCCCTGAGTTCCAGGCTTACTGCATCTGCCAAAGGCATCCCAAAGGGAGTGCAGAAGTGCCACAACATGGCTGCTTTCACGGCTTTTCCCTTAGGAAGAACCCTAATACGCGGCTGATTTACCTTCCTAGGGTTACTGTTAGGCTTAGGCCTAGGACTTTTAAAACCAGGAAGCCCTGGGCTCCAGGCACATGCAGCTGCGAAAGGCATCCCAAGAGGGCCGCAGAAGTGACACAACTTGGCTGCCTCTGCTTCTATTCTCATGAGACCATCCCGAACCATAGGCTGATTTTCCTTCCTAGGGTGAAGGTTTGAGTTACGCCTAGGGAAAGGGTTCTATTAACCAGAAAGCCCTGAGTTCCAAGAACACAGCAGCTGCGAAGGACTACCCAAGAAGAGCGCAAAAGTAACACAACGTGCCTGCCTCCACAGCTTTTTCCTTGGGGACATGCCTAATTCCTGGCTGATTTGCCTTTCTCGTCTTAGGCTTGGGGTTCGGCCTAGGGCTAGGATATTTTTAACTAGGAAGCCCTGAGTTCCAGGCTTACTTCATCGGCCAAAGGCATCTCAAAGGGAGTGCAAAAGTGCCACAACATGGCTGCTTTCACGGCTTTTCCCTTAGGAAGAACCCTAATACGCGGCTGATTTACCTTCCTAGGGTTACTGTTAGGCTTAGGCCTAGGACTTTTTAAACCAGGAAGCCCTGGGCTCCAGGCACACTGCAGCTGCGAAAGGCATCCCAAGGGGAGCGCAAAAGTGACACAACTTGGCTGCCTCTGCTGCTATTCTCATGAGACCATCCCGAACCATAGGCTGATTTTCCTTCCTAGGGTTAAGGTTTGACTTACGCCTAGGGTAAGGGTTCTATTAACCAGAAAGCCCTGAGTTCCAAGAACACAGCAGCTGCGAAGGACTAGCCAAGAAGAGCGCAAAAGTACCACAACATGCCTGCCTCCACAGCTTTTTCCTTGGGGACATGCCTAATTCCTGGCTGATTTGCCTTTCTCGTCTTAGGCTTGGGGTTCGGCCTAGGGCTAGGACTTTTAAAATCAGGAAGCCCTGAGTTCCAGGCACACTGGAGCTGTGAAAGGCATCCAAAAGGGAGTGCAAAAGTGCCACAACATGGTTGCTTTCACGGCTTTTTCCTTGGCAAGAAGCCTAACACCAGGCTGATTTCCCTTCCCAGGGTTACTGTGAGGCTTAGGCCTAGGGCTAGGATTTTGAAAACTAGGAAGCCCTGGGCTCCAGGCACACTGCAGCTGTTCAAGGCATCCCAAGTGGAGTACAAAAGTGCAACAACATGGCAGCTTTCACAGCTTTTTCCTTGGCACCATCCCTATACCTTGGCTGATTTATCTGCCTAGGGTTAGGGTTAGGGTTCAGCCTAGGGCTTGGAGTTTTTTAACCAGGAAGCCCTGAGTTCCAGGCTTACTGCATCTGCCAAAGGCATCCCAAAGGGAGTGCAGAAGTGCCACAACATGGCTGCTTTCACAGCTTTTCCCTTAGGAAGAACCCTAATACGCGGCTGATTTACCTTCCTAGGGTTACTGTTAGGCTTAGACCTAGGACTTTTAAAACCAGGAAGCCCTGGGCTCCAGGCACACTGCAGCTGTTAAAGGCATCCCAAGAGGGCTGCAGAAGTGACACAACTTGGCTGCCTCTGCTGCTATTCTCATGAGACCATCCCGAACCATAGGCTGATTTTCCTTCCTAGGGTTAAGGTTTGAGTTTCGCCTAGGGTAAGAGTTCTATTAACCAGAAAGCCCTGAGTTCCAAGAACACAGCAGCTGCGAAGGACTTCCCAAGAAGAGTGCAAAAGTACCACAACATGCCTGCCTCCACAGCTTTTTCCTTGGGGACATGCCTAATTCCTGGCTGATTTGCCTTTCTCGTCTTAGGGTTGGGGTTCGGCCTAGGGCTAGGATTTTTAAAATCAGGAAGCCCTGAGTTCCAGGCACACTGGAGCTGTGAAAGGCATCCAAAAGGGAGTGCAAAAGTGCCACAACATGGTTGCTTTCACGGCTTTTTCCTTGGCAAGAAGCTTAACACCAGGCTGATTTCCCTTCCCTTGGTTACTGTAAGGCTTAGGCCTAGGGCTAGGATTTTTAAAACTAGGAAGCCCTTAGATCCAGGCACACTGCAGCTGTTCAAGGCATCCCAAGGGGAGTACAAAAGTGCAACAACATGGCAGCTTTCACAGCTTTTTCCTTGGCACCATCCCTATACCTTGGCTGATTTATCTGCCTAGGGTTAGGGTTAGGGTTCAGCCTAGGGCTTGGAGTTTTTTAACCAGGAAGCCCTGAGTTCCAGGCTTACTGCATCTGCCAAAGGCATCCCAAAGGGAGTGCAGAAGTGCCACAACATGGCTGCTTTCACGGCTTTTCCCTTAGGAAGAACCCTAATACGCGGCTGATTTACCTTCCTAGGGTTACTGTTAGGCTTAGGCCTAGGACTTTTAAAACCAGGAAGCCCTGGGCTCCAGGCACATGCAGCTGCGAAAGGCATCCCAAGAGGGCCGCAGAAGTGACACAACTTGGCTGCCTCTGCTTCTATTCTCATGAGACCATCCCGAACCATAGGCTGATTTTCCTTCCTAGGGTGAAGGTTTGAGTTACGCCTAGGGAAAGGGTTCTATTAACCAGAAAGCCCTGAGTTCCAAGAACACAGCAGCTGCGAAGGACTACCCAAGAAGAGCGCAAAAGTAACACAACGTGCCTGCCTCCACAGCTTTTTCCTTGGGGACATGCCTAATTCCTGGCTGATTTGCCTTTCTCGTCTTAGGCTTGGGGTTCGGCCTAGGGCTAGGATATTTTTAACTAGGAAGCCCTGAGTTCCAGGCTTACTTCATCGGCCAAAGGCATCTCAAAGGGAGTGCAAAAGTGCCACAACATGGCTGCTTTCACGGCTTTTCCCTTAGGAAGAACCCTAATACGCGGCTGATTTACCTTCCTAGGGTTACTGTTAGGCTTAGGCCTAGGACTTTTTAAACCAGGAAGCCCTGGGCTCCAGGCACACTGCAGCTGCGAAAGGCATCCCAAGGGGAGCGCAAAAGTGACACAACTTGGCTGCCTCTGCTGCTATTCTCATGAGACCATCCCGAACCATAGGCTGATTTTCCTTCCTAGGGTTAAGGTTTGACTTACGCCTAGGGTAAGGGTTCTATTAACCAGAAAGCCCTGAGTTCCAAGAACACAGCAGCTGCGAAGGACTAGCCAAGAAGAGCGCAAAAGTACCACAACATGCCTGCCTCCACAGCTTTTTCCTTGGGGACATGCCTAATTCCTGGCTGATTTGCCTTTCTCGTCTTAGGCTTGGGGTTCGGCCTAGGGCTAGGACTTTTAAAATCAGGAAGCCCTGAGTTCCAGGCACACTGGAGCTGTGAAAGGCATCCAAAAGGGAGTGCAAAAGTGCCACAACATGGTTGCTTTCACGGCTTTTTCCTTGGCAAGAAGCCTAACACCAGGCTGATTTCCCTTCCCAGGGTTACTGTGAGGCTTAGGCCTAGGGCTAGGATTTTGAAAACTAGGAAGCCCTGGGCTCCAGGCACACTGCAGCTGTTCAAGGCATCCCAAGTGGAGTACAAAAGTGCAACAACATGGCAGCTTTCACAGCTTTTTCCTTGGCACCATCCCTATACCTTGGCTGATTTATCTGCCTAGGGTTAGGGTTAGGGTTCAGCCTAGGGCTTGGAGTGTTTTAACCAGGAAGCCCTGAGTTCCAGGCTTACTGCATCTGCCAAAGGCATCCCAAAGGGAGTGCAGAAGTGCCACAACATGGCTGCTTTCACGGCTTTTCCCTTAGGAAGAACCCTAATACGCGGCTGATTTACCTTCCTAGGGTTACTGTTAGGCTTAGGCCTAGGACTTTTAAAACCAGGAAGCCCTGGGCTCCAGGCACATGCAGCTGCGAAAGGCATCCCAAGAGGGCCGCAGAAGTGACACAACTTGGCTGCCTCTGCTTCTATTCTCATGAGACCATCCCGAACCATAGGCTGATTTTCCTTCCTAGGGTGAAGGTTTGAGTTACGCCTAGGGAAAGGGTTCTATTAACCAGAAAGCCCTGAGTTCCAAGAACACAGCAGCTGCGAAGGACTACCCAAGAAGAGCGCAAAAGTAACACAACGTGCCTGCCTCCACAGCTTTTTCCTTGGGGACATGCCTAATTCCTGGCTGATTTGCCTTTCTCGTCTTAGGCTTGGGGTTCGGCCTAGGGCTAGGATATTTTTAACTAGGAAGCCCTGAGTTCCAGGCTTACTTCATCGGCCAAAGGCATCTCAAAGGGAGTGCAAAAGTGCCACAACATGGCTGCTTTCACGGCTTTTCCCTTAGGAAGAACCCTAATACGCGGCTGATTTACCTTCCTAGGGTTACTGTTAGGCTTAGGCCTAGGACTTTTTAAACCAGGAAGCCCTGGGCTCCAGGCACACTGCAGCTGCGAAAGGCATCCCAAGGGGAGCGCAAAAGTGACACAACTTGGCTGCCTCTGCTGCTATTCTCATGAGACCATCCCGAACCATAGGCTGATTTTCCTTCCTAGGGTTAAGGTTTGACTTACGCCTAGGGTAAGGGTTCTATTAACCAGAAAGCCCTGAGTTCCAAGAACACAGCAGCTGCGAAGGACTAGCCAAGAAGAGCGCAAAAGTACCACAACATGCCTGCCTCCACAGCTTTTTCCTTGGGGACATGCCTAATTCCTGGCTGATTTGCCTTTCTCGTCTTAGGCTTGGGGTTCGGCCTAGGGCTAGGACTTTTAAAATCAGGAAGCCCTGAGTTCCAGGCACACTGGAGCTGTGAAAGGCATCCAAAAGGGAGTGCAAAAGTGCCACAACATGGTTGCTTTCACGGCTTTTTCCTTGGCAAGAAGCCTAACACCAGGCTGATTTCCCTTCCCAGGGTTACTGTGAGGCTTAGGCCTAGGGCTAGGATTTTGAAAACTAGGAAGCCCTGGGCTCCAGGCACACTGCAGCTGTTCAAGGCATCCCAAGTGGAGTACAAAAGTGCAACAACATGGCAGCTTTCACAGCTTTTTCCTTGGCACCATCCCTATACCTTGGCTGATTTATCTGCCTAGGGTTAGGGTTAGGGTTCAGCCTAGGGCTTGGAGTTTTTTAACCAGGAAGCCCTGAGTTCCAGGCTTACTGCATCTGCCAAAGGCATCCCAAAGGGAGTGCAGAAGTGCCACAACATGGCTGCTTTCACAGCTTTTCCCTTAGGAAGAACCCTAATACGCGGCTGATTTACCTTCCTAGGGTTACTGTTAGGCTTAGACCTAGGACTTTTAAAACCAGGAAGCCCTGGGCTCCAGGCACACTGCAGCTGTTAAAGGCATCCCAAGAGGGCTGCAGAAGTGACACAACTTGGCTGCCTCTGCTGCTATTCTCATGAGACCATCCCGAACCATAGGCTGATTTTCCTTCCTAGGGTTAAGGTTTGAGTTTCGCCTAGGGTAAGAGTTCTATTAACCAGAAAGCCCTGAGTTCCAAGAACACAGCAGCTGCGAAGGACTTCCCAAGAAGAGTGCAAAAGTACCACAACATGCCTGCCTCCACAGCTTTTTCCTTGGGGACATGCCTAATTCCTGGCTGATTTGCCTTTCTCGTCTTAGGGTTGGGGTTCGGCCTAGGGCTAGGATTTTTAAAATCAGGAAGCCCTGAGTTCCAGGCACACTGGAGCTGTGAAAGGCATCCAAAAGGGAGTGCAAAAGTGCCACAACATGGTTGCTTTCACGGCTTTTTCCTTGGCAAGAAGCTTAACACCAGGCTGATTTCCCTTCCCTTGGTTACTGTAAGGCTTAGGCCTAGGGCTAGGATTTTTAAAACTAGGAAGCCCTTAGATCCAGGCACACTGCAGCTGTTCAAGGCATCCCAAGGGGAGTACAAAAGTGCAACAACATGGCAGCTTTCACAGCTTTTTCCTTGGCACCATCCCTATACCTTGGCTGATTTATCTGCCTAGGGTTAGGGTTAGGGTTCAGCCTAGGGCTTGGAGTTTTTTAACCAGGAAGCCCTGAGTTCCAGGCTTACTGCATCTGCCAAAGGCATCCCAAAGGGAGTGCAGAAGTGCCACAACATGGCTGCTTTCACGGCTTTTCCCTTAGGAAGAACCCTAATACGCGGCTGATTTACCTTCCTAGGGTTACTGTTAGGCTTAGGCCTAGGACTTTTAAAACCAGGAAGCCCTGGGCTCCAGGCACATGCAGCTGCGAAAGGCATCCCAAGAGGGCCGCAGAAGTGACACAACTTGGCTGCCTCTGCTTCTATTCTCATGAGACCATCCCGAACCATAGGCTGATTTTCCTTCCTAGGGTGAAGGTTTGAGTTACGCCTAGGGAAAGGGTTCTATTAACCAGAAAGCCCTGAGTTCCAAGAACACAGCAGCTGCGAAGGACTACCCAAGAAGAGCGCAAAAGTAACACAACGTGCCTGCCTCCACAGCTTTTTCCTTGGGGACATGCCTAATTCCTGGCTGATTTGCCTTTCTCGTCTTAGGCTTGGGGTTCGGCCTAGGGCTAGGATATTTTTAACTAGGAAGCCCTGAGTTCCAGGCTTACTTCATCGGCCAAAGGCATCTCAAAGGGAGTGCAAAAGTGCCACAACATGGCTGCTTTCACGGCTTTTCCCTTAGGAAGAACCCTAATACGCGGCTGATTTACCTTCCTAGGGTTACTGTTAGGCTTAGGCCTAGGACTTTTTAAACCAGGAAGCCCTGGGCTCCAGGCACACTGCAGCTGCGAAAGGCATCCCAAGGGGAGCGCAAAAGTGACACAACTTGGCTGCCTCTGCTGCTATTCTCATGAGACCATCCCGAACCATAGGCTGATTTTCCTTCCTAGGGTTAAGGTTTGACTTACGCCTAGGGTAAGGGTTCTATTAACCAGAAAGCCCTGAGTTCCAAGAACACAGCAGCTGCGAAGGACTAGCCAAGAAGAGCGCAAAAGTACCACAACATGCCTGCCTCCACAGCTTTTTCCTTGGGGACATGCCTAATTCCTGGCTGATTTGCCTTTCTCGTCTTAGGCTTGGGGTTCGGCCTAGGGCTAGGACTTTTAAAATCAGGAAGCCCTGAGTTCCAGGCACACTGGAGCTGTGAAAGGCATCCAAAAGGGAGTGCAAAAGTGCCACAACATGGTTGCTTTCACGGCTTTTTCCTTGGCAAGAAGCCTAACACCAGGCTGATTTCCCTTCCCAGGGTTACTGTGAGGCTTAGGCCTAGGGCTAGGATTTTGAAAACTAGGAAGCCCTGGGCTCCAGGCACACTGCAGCTGTTCAAGGCATCCCAAGTGGAGTACAAAAGTGCAACAACATGGCAGCTTTCACAGCTTTTTCCTTGGCACCATCCCTATACCTTGGCTGATTTATCTGCCTAGGGTTAGGGTTAGGGTTCAGCCTAGGGCTTGGAGTGTTTTAACCAGGAAGCCCTGAGTTCCAGGCTTACTGCATCTGCCAAAGGCATCCCAAAGGGAGTGCAGAAGTGCCACAACATGGCTGCATTCACAGCTTTTCCCTTAGGAAGAACCCTAATACGCGGCTGATTTACCTTCCTAGGGTTACTGTTAGGCTTAGACCTAGGACTTTTAAAACCAGGAAGCCCTGGGCTCCAGGCACACTGCAGCTGTTAAAGGCATCCCAAGAGGGCCGCAGAAGTGACACAACTTGGCTGCCTCTGCTGCTATTCTCATGAGACCATCCCGAACCATAGGCTGATTTTCCTTCCTAGGGTTAAGGTTTGAGTTTCGCCTAGGGTAAGAGTTCTATTAACCAGAAAGCCCTGAGTTCCAAGAACACAGCAGCTGCGAAGGACTTCCCAAGAAGAGTGCAAAAGTACCACAACATGCCTGCCTCCACAGCTTTTTCCTTGGGGACATGCCTAATTCCTGGCTGATTTGCCTTTCTCGTCTTAGGGTTGGGGTTTGGCCTAGGGCTAGGATTTTTAAAATCAGGAAGCCCTGAGTTCCAGGCACACTGGAGCTGTTAAAGGCATCCAAAAGGGAGTGCAAAAGTGCCACAACATGGTTGCTTTCACGGCTTTTTCCTTGGCAAGAAGCTTAACACCAGGCTGATTTCCCTTCCCTTGGTTACTGTTAGGCTTAGGCCTAGGGCTAGGATTTTTAAAACTAGGAAGCCCTTAGATCCAGGCACACTGCAGCTGTTCAAGGCATCCCAAGGGGAGTACAAAAGTGCAACAACATGGCAGCTTTCACAGCTTTTTCCTTGGCACCATCCCTATACCTTGGCTGTTTTATCTGCCTAGGGTTAGGGTTAGGGTTCAGCCTAGGGCTTGGAGTTTTTTACCCAGGAAGCCCTGAGTTCCAGGCTTACTGCATCTGCCAAAGGCATCCCAAAGGGAGTGCAGAAGTGCCACAACATGGCTGCTTTCACGGCTTTTCCCTTAGGAAGAACCCTAATACGCGGCTGATTTACCTTCCTAGGGTTACTGTTAGGCTTAGGCCTAGGACTTTTAAAACCAGGAAGCCCTGGGCTCCAGGCACATGCAGCTGCGAAAGGCATCCCAAGAGGGCCGCAGAAGTGACACAACTTGGCTGCCTCTGCTTCTATTCTCATGAGACCATCCCGAACCATAGGCTGATTTTCCTTCCTAGGGTGAAGGTTTGAGTTACGCCTAGGGAAAGGGTTCTATTAACCAGAAAGCCCTGAGTTCCAAGAACACAGCAGCTGCGAAGGACTACCCAAGAAGAGCGCAAAAGTACCACAACGTGCCTGCCTCCACAGCTTTTTCCTTGGGGACATGCCTAATTCCTGGCTGATTTGCCTTTCTCGTCTTAGGGTTGGGGTTCGGCCTAGGGCTAGGATATTTTTAACTAGGAAGCCCTGAGTTCCAGGCTTACTTCATCGGCCAAAGGCATCCCAAAGGGAGTGCAAAAGTGCCACAACATGGCTGCTTTCACGGCTTTTCCCTTAGGAAGAACCCTAATACCTGGCTGATTTACCTTCCTAGGGTTACTGTTAGGCTTAGGCCTAGGACTTTTAAAACCAGGAAGCCCTGGGCTCCAGGCACACTGCAGCTGCGAAAGGCATCCCAAGGGGAGCGCAAAAGTGACACAACTTGGCTGCCTCTGCTGCTATTCTCATGAGACCATCCCGAACCATAGGCTGATTTTCCTTCCTAGGGTTAAGGTTTGACTTACGCCTAGGGAAAGGGTTCTATTAACCAGAAAGCCCTGAGTTCCAAGAACACAGCAGCTGCGAAGGACTACCCAAGAAGAGCGCAAAAGTAACACAACGTGCCTGCCTCCACAGCTTTTTCCTTGGGGACATGCCTAATTCCTGGCTGATTTGCCTTTCTCGTCTTAGGCTTGGGGTTCGGCCTAGGGCTAGGATTTTTAAAATCAGGAAGCCCTGAGTTCCAGGCACACTGGAGCTGTGAAAGGCATCCAAAAGGGAGCGCAAAAGTGCCACAACATGGTTGCTTTCACGGCTTTTTCCTTGGCAAGAAGCCTAACACCAGGCTGATTTCCCTTCCAAGGGTTACTGTTAGGCTTAGGCCTAGGGCTAGGATTTTTAAAACTAGGAAGCCCTGGGCTCCAGGCACACTGCATCTGTTCAAGGCATCCCAAGGGGAGTACAAAAGTGCAACAACATGGCAGCTTTCACAGCTTTTTCCTTGGCACCATCCCTATACCTTGGCTGATTTATCTGCCTAGGGTTAGGGTTAGGGTTCAGCCTAAGGCTTGGAGTTTTTTAACCAGGAAGCCCTGAGTTCCAGGCTTACTGCATCTGCCAAAGGCATCCCAAAGGGAGTGCAAAAGTGCCACAACATGGCTGCTTTCACGGCTTTTCCCTTAGGAAGAACCCTAATACCCGGCTGATTTACCTTCCTAGGGTTACTGTTAGGCTTAGGCCTAGGACTTTTAAAACCAGGAAGCCCTGGGCTCCAGGCACATGCAGCTGCGAAAGGCATCCCAAGAGGGCCGCAGAAGTGTCACAACTTGGCTGCCTCTGCTTCTATTCTCATGAGACCATCCCGAACCATAGGCTGCTTTTCCTTCCTAGGGTTAAGGTTTGACTTACGCCTAGGGTAAGAGGACTATTAACCAGAAAGACCTCAGTTCCAAGAAAACAGCAGCTGCGAAGGACTACCCAAGAAGAGTGCAAAAGTACCACAACATGCCTGCCTCCACAGCTTTTTCCTTGGGGACATGCCTAATTCCTGGCTGATTTGCCTTTCTCGTCTTAGGCTTGGGGTTCGGCCTAGGGCTAGGATTTTTAAAATCAGGAAGCCCTGAGTTCCAGGCACACTGGAG
Source organism: Ammospiza maritima maritima (assembly GCA_036010785.1). Taxonomy (NCBI): domain Eukaryota; kingdom Metazoa; phylum Chordata; class Aves; order Passeriformes; family Passerellidae; genus Ammospiza; species Ammospiza maritima. The sequence goes on from JAYKTQ010000094.1 coordinate 210,660, forward strand.
CTGTGAAAGGCATCCAAAAGGGAGTGCAAAAGTGCCACAACATGGTTGCTTTCACGGCTTTTTCCTTGGCAAGAAGCTTAACACCAGGCTGATTTCCCTTCCCTTGGTTACTGTTAGGCTTAGGCCTAGGGCTAGGATTTTTAAAACTAGGAAGCCCTTAGATCCAGGCACACTGCAGCTGTTCAAGGCATCCCAAGGGGAGTACAAAAGTGCAACAACATGGCAGCTTTCACAGCTTTTTCCTTGGCACCATCCCTATACCTTGGCTGTTTTATCTGCCTAGGGTTAGGGTTAGGGTTCAGCCTAGGGCTTGGAGTTTTTTACCCAGGAAGCCCTGAGTTCCAGGCTTACTGCATCTGCCAAAGGCATCCCAAAGGGAGTGCAAAAGTGCCACAACATGGCTGCTTTCACGGCTTTTCCCTTAGGAAGAACCCTAATACGCGGCTGATTTACCTTCCTAGGGTTACTGTTAGGCTTAGGCCTAGGACTTTTAAAACCAGGAAGCCCTGGGCTCCAGGCACATGCAGCTGCGAAAGGCATCCCAAGAGGGCCGCAGAAGTGACACAACTTGGCTGCCTCTGCTGATATTCTCATGAGACCATCCCGAACCATAGGCTGATTTTCCTTCCTAGGGTGAAGGTTTGAGTTACGCCTAGGGAAAGGGTTCTATTAACCAGAAAGCCCTGAGTTCCAAGAACACAGCAGCTGCGAAGGACTACCCAAGAAGAGCGCAAAAGTACCACAACGTGCCTGCCTCCACAGCTTTTTCCTTGGGGACATGCCTAATTCCTGGCTGATTTGCCTTTCTCGTCTTAGGGTTGGGGTTCGGCCTAGGGCTAGGATATTTTTAACTAGGAAGCCCTGAGTTCCAGGCTTACTTCATCGGCCAAAGGCATCCCAAAGGGAGTGCAACAGTGCCACAACATGGCTGCTTTCACGGCTTTTCCCTTAGGAAGAACCCTAATACCCGGCTGATTTACCTTCCTAGGGTTACTGTTAGGCTTAGGCCTAGGACTTTTAAAACCAGGAAGCCCTGGGCTCCAGGCACACTGCAGCTGCGAAAGGCATCCCAAGGGGAGCGCAAAAGTGACACAACTTGGCTGCCTCTGCTGCTATTCTCATGAGACCATCCCGAACCATAGGCTGATTTTCCTTCCTAGGGTTAAGGTTTGACTTACGCCTAGGGTAAGGGTTCTATTAACCAGAAAGCCCTGAGTTCCAAGAACACAGCAGCTGCGAAGGACTACCCAAGAAGAGCGCAAAAGTACCACAACATGCCTGCCTCCACAGCTTTTTCCTTGGGGACATGCCTAATTCCTGGCTGATTTGCCTTTCTCGTCTTAGGCTTGGGGTTCGGCCTAGGGCTAGGACTTTTAAAATCAGGAAGCCCTGAGTTCCAGGCACACTGGAGCTGTGAAAGGCATCCAAAAGGGAGTGCAAAAGTGCCACAACATGGTTGCTTTCACGGCTTTTTCCTTGGCAAGAAGCCTAACACCAGGCTGATTTCCCTTCCCAGGGTTACTGTGAGGCTTAGACCTAGGGGTAGGATTTTTAAAACTAGGAAGCCCTGGGCTCCAGGCACACTGCAGCTGTTCAAGGCATCCCAAGGTGAGTACAAAAGTGCAACAACATGGCAGCTTTCACAGCTTTTTCCTTGGCACCATCCCTATACCTAGGCTGATTTATCTACCTAGGGTTAGGGTTAGGGTTCAGCCTAGGGCTTGGAGTTTTTTACCCAGGAAGCCCTGAGTTCCAGGCTTACTGCATCTGCCAAAGGCATCCCAAAGGGAGTGCAGAAGTGCCACAACATGGCTGCTTTCACGGCTTTTCCCTTAGGAAGAACCCTAATACGCGGCTGATTTACCTTCCTAGGGTTACTGTTAGGCTTAGACCTAGGACTTTTAAAACCAGGAAGCCCTGGGCTCCAGGCACACTGCAGCTGTTAAAGGCATCCCAAGAGGGCTGCAGAAGTGACACAACTTGGCTGCCTCTGCTGCTATTCTCATGAGACCATCCCGAACCATAGGCTGATTTTCCTTCCTAGGGTTAAGGTTTGAGTTTCGCCTAGGGTAAGAGTTCTATTAACCAGAAAGCCCTGAGTTCCAAGAACACAGCAGCTGCGAAGGACTTCCCAAGAAGAGTGCAAAAGTACCACAACATGCCTGCCTCCACAGCTTTTTCCTTGAGGACATGCCTAATTCCTGGCTGATTTGCCTTTCTCGTCTTAGGGTTGGGGTTTGGCCTAGGGCTAGGATTTTTAAAATCAGGAAGCCCTGAGTTCCAGGCACACTGGAGCTGTGAAAGGCATCCAAAAGGGAGTGCAAAAGTGCCACAACATGGTTGCTTTCACGGCTTTTTCCTTGGCAAGAAGCTTAACACCAGGCTGATTTCCCTTCCCTTGGTTACTGTTAGGCTTAGGCCTAGGGCTAGGATTTTTAAAACTAGGAAGCCCTTAGATCCAGGCACACTGCAGCTGTTCAAGGCATCCCAAGGGGAGTACAAAAGTGCAACAACATGGCAGCTTTCACAGCTTTTTCCTTGGCACCATCCCAATACCTTGGCTGTTTTATCTGCCTAGGGTTAGGGTTAGGGTTCAGCCTAGGGCTTGGAGTTTTTTACCCAGGAAGCCCTGAGTTCCAGGCTTACTGCATCTGCCAAAGGCATCCCAAAGGGAGTGCAGAAGTGCCACAACATGGCTGCTTTCACGGCTTTTCCCTTAGGAAGAACCCTAATACGCGGCTGATTTACCTTCCTAGGGTTACTGTTAGGCTTAGGCCTAGGACTTTTAAAACCAGGAAGCCCTGGGCTCCAGGCACATGCAGCTGCAAAAGGCATCCCAAGAGGGCCGCAGAAGTGACACAACTTGGCTGCCTCTGCTTCTATTCTCATGAGACCATCCCGAACCATAGGCTGATTTTCCTTCCAAGGTGAAGGTTTGAGTTACGCCTAGGGAAAGGGTTCTATTAACCAGAAAGCCCTGAGTTCCAAGAACACAGGAGCTGCGAAGGACTACCCAAGAAGAGCGCAAAAGTAACACAACGTGCCTGCCTCCACAGCTTTTTCCTTGGGGACATGCCTAATTCCTGGCTGATTTGCCTTTCTCGTCTTAGGCTTGGGGTTCGGCCTAGGGCTAGGATTTTTAAAATCAGGAAGCCCTGAGTTCCAGGCACACTGGAGCTGTGAAAGGCATCCAAAAGGGAGTGCAAAAGTGCCACAACATGGTTGCTTTCACGGCTTTTTCCTTGGCAAGAAGCCTAACACCAGGCTGATTTCCCTTCCCAGGGTTACTGTAAGGCTTAGGCCTAGGGCTAGGATTTTTAAAACTAGGAAGCCCTTAGCTCCAGGCACACTGCATCTGTTCAAGGCATCCCAAGGGGAGTACAAAAGTGCAACAACATGGCAGCTTTCACAGCTTTTTCCTTGGCACCATCCCTATACCTTGGCTGATTTATCTGCCTAGGGTTAGGGTTAGGGTTCAGCCTAGGGCTTGGAGTTTTTTAACCAGGAAGCCCTGAGTTCCAGGCTTACTGCATCTGCCAAAGGCATCCCAAAGGGAGTGCAAAAGTGCCACAACATGGCTGCTTTCACGGCTTTTCCCTTAGGAAGAACCCTAATACGCGGCTGATTTACCTTCCTAGGGTTACTGTTAGGCTTAGGCCTAGGACTTTTAAAACCAGGAAGCCCTGGGCTCCAGGCACATGCAGCTGCGAAAGGCATCCCAAGAGGGCCGCAGAAGTGTCACAACTTGGCTGCCTCTGCTTCTATTCTCATGAGACCATCCCGAACCATAGGCTGATTTTCCTTCCTAGGGTGAAGGTTTGAGTTACGCCTAGGGAAAGGGTTCTATTAACCAGAAAGCCCTGAGTTCCAAGAACACAGCAGCTGCGAAGGACTACCCAAGAAGAGCGCAAAAGTACCACAACATGCCTGCCTCCACAGCTTTTTCCTTGGGGACATGCCTAATTCCTGGCTGATTTGCCTTTCTCGTCTTAGGCTTGGGGTTCGGCCTAGGGCTAGGATTTTTTTAACTAGGAAGCCCTGAGTTCCAGGCTTACTGCATCTGCCAAAGGCATCCCAAAGGGAGTGCAGAAGTGCCACAACATGGCTGCTTTCACGGCTTTTCCCTTAGGAAGAACCCTAACACCAGGCTGATTTACCTTCCTAGGGTTACTGTTAGGCTTAGGCCTAGGACTTTTAAAACCAGGAAGCCCTGGGCTCCAGGCACATGCAGCTGTTAAAGGCATCCCAAGGGGAGCGCAAAAGTGACACAACTTGGCTGCCTCTGCTGCTATTCTCATGAGACCATCCCGAACCATAGGCTGATTTTCCTTCCTAGGGTGAAGGTTTGAGTTACGCCTAGGGAAAGGGTTCTATTAACCAGAAAGCCCTGAGTTCCAAGAACACAGCAGCTGCGAAGGACTACCCAAGAAGAGCGCAAAAGTACCACAACATGCCTGCCTCCACAGCTTTTTCCTTGGGGACATGCCTAATTCCTGGCTGATTTGCCTTTCTCGTCTTAGGCTTGGGGTTCGGCCTAGGGCTAGGACTTTTAAAATCAGGAAGCCCTGAGTTCCAGGCACACTGGAGCTGTGAAAGGCATCCAAAAGGGAGTGCAAAATTGCCACAACATGGTTGCTTTCACGGCTTTTTCCTTGGCAAGAAGCCTAACACCAGGCTGATTTCCCTTCCCAGGGTTACTGTGAGGCTTAGGCCTAGGGCTAGGATTTTGAAAACTAGGAAGCCCTGGGCTCCAGGCACACTGCAGCTGTTCAAGGCATCCCAAGGGGAGTACAAAAGTGCAACAACATGGCAGCTTTCACAGCTTTTTCCTTGGCACCATCCCTATACCTAGGCTGATTTATCTGCCTAGGGTTAGGGTTAGGGTTCAGCCTAGGGCTTGGAGTTTTTTAACCAGGAAGCCCTGAGTTCCAGGCTTACTGCATCTGCCAAAGGCATCCCAAAGGGAGTGCAAAAGTGCCACAACATGGCTGCTTTCACAGCTTTTCCCTTAGGAAGAACCCTAATACGCGGCTGATTTACCTTCCTAGGGTTACTGTTAGGCTTAGGCCTAGGACTTTTAAAACCAGGAAGCCCTGGGCTCCAGGCACACTGCAGCTGTTAAAGGCATCCCAAGAGGGCTGCAGAAGTGACACAACATGGCTGCGTCTGCTGCTATTCTCATGAGACCATCCCGAACCCTAGGCTGATTTTCCTTCCTAGGGTTAAGGTTTGAGTTACGCCTAGGGTAAGAGTTCTATTAACCAGAAAGCCCTGAGTTCCAAGAACACAGCAGCTGCGAAGGACTTCCCAAGAAGAGTGCAAAAGTACAACAACATGCCTGCCTCCACAGCTTTTTCCTTGGGGACATGCCTAATTCCTGGCTGATTTGCCTTTCTCGTCTTAGGCTTGGGGTTCGGCCTAGGGCTAGGACTTTAAAAATCAGGAAGCCCTGAGTTCCAGGCACACTGGAGCTGTGAAAGGCATCCAAAAGGGAGTGCAAAAGTGCCACAACATGGTTGCTTTCACGGCTTTTTCCTTGGCAAGAAGCTTAACACCAGGCTGATTTCCCTTCCCAGGGTTACTGTTAGGCTTAGGCCTAGGGCTAGGATTTTTTTAACTAGGAAGCCCTTAGCTCCAGGCACACTGCAGCTGTTCAAGGCATCCCAAGAGGAGTACAAAAGTGCAACAACATGGCAGCTTTCACAGCTTTTTCCTTGGCACCATCCCTATACCTTGGCTGTTTTATCTGCCTAGGGTTAGGGTTAGGGTTCAGCCTAGGGCTTGGAGTTTTTTACCCAGGAAGCCCTGAGTTCCAGGCTTACTGCATCTGCCAAAGGCATCCCAAAGGGAGTGCAGAAGTGCCACAACATGGCTGCTTTCACGGCTTTTCCCTTAGGAAGAACCCTAATACCCGGCTGATTTACCTTCCTAGGGTTACTGTTAGGCTTAGGCCTAGGACTTTTCAAACCAGGAAGCCCTGGGCTCCAGGCACATGCAGCTGCGAAAGGCATCCCAAGAGGGCCGCAGAAGTGACACAACTTGGCTGCCTCTGCTTCTATTCTCATGAGACCATCCCGAACCATAGGCTGATTTTCCTTCCTAGGGTGAAGGTTTGAGTTACGCCTAGGGAAAGGGTTCTATTAACCAGAAAGCCCTGAGTTCCAAGAACACAGCAGCTGCGAAGGACTACCCAAGAAGAGCGCAAAAGTAACACAACGTTCCTGCCTCCACAGCTTTTTCCTTGGGGACATGCCTAATTCCTGGCTGATTTGGCTTTCTCGTCTTAGGGTTGGGGTTCGGCCTAGGGCTAGGATTTTTTTAACTAGGAAGCCCTGAGTTCCAGGCTTACTGCATCTGCCAAAGGCATCCCAAAGGGAGTGCAAAAGTGCCACAACATGGCTGCTTTCACGGCTTTTCCCTTAGGAAGAACCCTAATACGCGGCTGATTTACCTTCCTAGGGTTACTGTTAGGCTTAGGCCTAGGACTTTTAAAACCAGGAAGCCCTGGGCTCCAGGCACTCTGCAGCTGCGAAAGGCATCCCAAGGGGAGCGCAAAAGTGACACAACTTGGCTGCCTCTGCTGCTATTCTCATGAGACCATCCCGAACCATAGGCTGATTTTCCTTCCTAGGGTTAAGGTTTGAGTTACGCCTAGGGTAAGGGTTCTATTAACCAGAAAGCCCTGAGTTCCAAGAACACAGCAGCTGCGAAGGACTAGCCAAGAAGGGCGCAAAAGTACCACAACATGCCTGCCTCCACAGCTTTTTCCTTGGGGACATGCCTAATTCCTGGCTGATTTGCCTTTCTCGTCTTAGGGTTGGGGTTCGGCCTAGGGCTAGGATTTTTTTAACTAGGAAGCCCTGAGTTCCAGGCTTACTGCATCTGCCAAAGGCATCCCAAAGGGAGTGCAGAAGTGCCACAACATGGCTGCTTTCACGGCTTTTTCCTTGGCAAGAAGCCTAACACCAGGCTGATTTCCCTTCCCAAGGTTACTGTAAGGCTTAGGCCTAGGACTTTTAAAACCAGGAAGCCCTGGGCTCCAGGCACACTGCAGCTGTTAAAGGCATCCCAAGGGGAGCGCAAAAGTGACACAACTTGGCTGCCTCTGCTGCTATTCTCATGAGACCATCCCGAACCATAGGCTGATTTTCCTTCCTAGGGTTAAGGTTTGAGTTACGCCTAGGGTAAGGGTTCTATTAACCAGAAAGCCCTGAGTTCCAAGAACACAGCAGCTGCGAAGGACTAGCCAAGAAGAGCGCAAAAGTACCACAACATGCCTGCCTCCACAGCTTTTTCCTTGGGGACATGCCTAATTCCTGGCTGATTTGCCTTTCTCGTCTTAGGCTTGGGGTTCGGCCTAGGGCTAGGACTTTTAAAATCAGGAAGCCCTGAGTTCCAGGCACACTGGAGCTGTGAAAGGCATTCAAAAGGGAGTGCAAAAGTGCCACAACATGGTTGCTTTCACGGCTTTTTCCTTGGCAAGAAGCCTAACACCAGGCTGATTTCCCTTCCCAGGGTTACTGTGAGGCTTAGGCCTAGGGCTAGGATTTTGAAAACTAGGAAGCCCTGGGCTCCAGGCACACTGCAGCTGTTCAAGGCATCCCAAGGGGAGTACAAAAGTGCAACAACATGGCAGCTTTCACAGCTTTTTCCTTGGCACCATCCCTATACCTAGGCTGATTTATCTGCCTCGGGTTAGGGTTAGGGTTCAGCCTAGGGCTTGGAGTTTTTTAACCAGGAAGCCCTGAGTTCCAGGCTTACTGCATCTGCCAAAGGCATCCCAAAGGGAGTGCAAAAGTGCCACAACATGGCTGCTTTCACAGCTTTTCCCTTAGGAAGAACCCTAATACGCGGCTGATTTACCTTCCTAGGGTTACTGTTAGGCTTAGACCTAGGACTTTTAAAACCAGGAAGCCCTGGGCTCCAGGCACACTGCAGCTGTAAAAGGCATCCCAAGGGGAGCACAAAAGTGACACAACTTGGCTGCCTCTGCTTCTATTCTCATGAGACCATCCCGAACCATAGGCTGATTTTCCTTCCTAGGGTTAAGGTTAGAGTTACGCCTAGGGAAAGGGTTCTATTAACCAGAAAGCCCTGAGATCCAAGAACACAGCAGCTGCGAAGGACTACCCAAGAAGAGCGCAAAAGTACCACAACATGCCTGCCTCCACAGCTTTTTCCTTGGGGACATGCCTAATTCCTGGCTGATTTGCCTTTCTCGTCTTAGGCTTGGGGTTCGGCCTAGGGCTAGGATTTTTAAAATCAGGAAGCCCTGAGTTCCAGGCACACTGGAGCTGTGAAAGGCATCCAAAAGGGAGTGCAAAAGTGCCACAACATGGTTGCTTTCACGGCTTTTTCCTTGGCAAGAAGCCTAACACCAGGCTGATTTCCCTTCCCAGGGTTACTGTAAGGCTTAGGCCTAGGGCTAGGATTTTTAAAACTAGGAAGCCCTTAGCTCCAGGCACACTGCAGCTGTTCAAGGCATCCCAAGGGGAGTACAAAAGTGCAACAACATGGCAGCTTTCACAGCTTTTTCCTTGGCACCATCCCTATACCTAGGCTGATTTATCTGCCTAGGGTTAGGGTTAGGGTTCAGCCTAGGGCTTGGAGTTTTTTAACCAGGAAGCCCTGAGTTCCAGGCTTACTGCATCTGCCAAAGGCATCCCAAAGGGAGTGCAAAAGTGCCACAACATGGCTGCTTTCACGGCTTTTCCCTTAGGAAGAACCCTAATACGCGGCTGATTTACCTTCCTAGGGTTACTGTTAGGCTTAGGCCTAGGACTTTTAAAACCAGGAAGCCCTGGGCTCCAGGCACATGCAGCTGCGAAAGGCATCCCAAGAGGGCCGCAGAAGTGACACAACTTGGCTGCCTCTGCTTCTATTCTCATGAGACCATCCCGAACCATAGGCTGATTTTCCTTCCTAGGGTGAAGGTTTGAGTTACGCCTAGGGAAAGGGTTCTATTAACCAGAAAGCCCTGAGTTCCAAGAACACAGCAGCTGCGAAGGACTACCCAAGAAGAGCGCAAAAGTACCACAACATGCCTGCCTCCACAGCTTTTTCCTTGGGGACATGCCTAATTCCTGGCTGATTTGCCTTTCTCGTCTTAGGGTTGGGGTTCGGCCTAGGGCTAGGATTTTTTTAACTAGGAAGCCCTGAGTTCCAGGCTTACTGCATCTGCCAAAGGCATCCCAAAGGGAGTGCAGAAGTGCCACAACATGGCTGCTTTCACGGCTTTTTCCTTGGCAAGAAGCCTAACACCAGGCTGATTTCCCTTCCCAGGGTTACTGTAAGGCTTAGGCCTAGGACTTTTAAAACCAGGAAGCCCTGGGCTCCAGGCACACTGCAGCTGTTAAAGGCATCCCAAGCGGAGCGCAAAAGTGACACAACTTGGCTGCCTCTGCTGCTATTCTCATGAGACCATCCCGAACCATAGGCTGATTTTCCTTCCTAGGGTTAAGGTTTGAGTTACGCCTAGGGTAAGGGTTCTATTAACCAGAAAGCCCTGAGTTCCAAGAACACAGCAGCTGCGAAGGACTAGCCAAGAAGAGCGCAAAAGTACCACAACATGCCTGCCTCCACAGCTTTTTCCTTGGGGACATGCCTAATTCCTGGCTGATTTGCCTTTCTCGTCTTAGGCTTGGGGTTCGGCCTAGGGCTAGGACTTTTAAAATCAGGAAGCCCTGAGTTCCAGGCACACTGGAGCTGTGAAAGGCATCCAAAAGGGAGTGCAAAAGTGCCACAACATGGTTGCTTTCACGGCTTTTTCCTTGGCAAGAAGCCGAACACCAGGCTGATTTCCCTTCCCAGGGTTACTGTGAGGCTTAGGCCTAGGGCTAGGATTTTGAAAACTAGGAAGCCCTGGGCTCCAGGCACACTGCAGCTGTTCAAGGCATCCCAAGGGGAGTACAAAAGTGCAACAACATGGCAGCTTTCACAGCTTTTTCCTTGGCACCATCCCTATACCTAGGCTGATTTATCTGCCTCGGGTTAGGGTTAGGGTTCAGCCTAGGGCTTGGAGTTTTTTAACCAGGAAGCCCTGAGTTCCAGGCTTACTGCATCTGCCAAAGGCATCCCAAAGGGAGTGCAAAAGTGCCACAACATGGCTGCTTTCACGGCTTTTCCCTTAGGAAGAACCCTAATACGCGGCTGATTTACCTTCCTAGGGTTACTGTTAGGCTTAGGCCTAGGACTTTTAAAACCAGGAAGCCCTGGGCTCCAGGCACACTGCAGCTGTTAAAGGCATCCCAAGAGGGCTGCAGAAGTGACACAACTTGGCTGCCTCTGCTGCTATTCTCATGAGACCATCCCGAACCATAGGCTGATTTTCCTTCCTAGGGTTAAGGTTTGAGTTTCGCCTAGGGTAAGAGTTCTATTAACCAGAAAGCCCTGAGTTCCAAGAACACAGCAGCTGCGAAGGACTTCCCAAGAAGAGTGCAAAAGTACCACAACATGCCTGCCTCCACAGCTTTTTCCTTGGGGACATGCCTAATTCCTGGCTGATTTGCCTTTCTCGTCTTAGGGTTGGGGTTCGGCCTAGGGCTAGGATTTTTAAAATCAGGAAGCCCTGAGTTCCAGGCACACTGGAGCTGTGAAAGGCATCCAAAAGGGAGTGCAAAAGTGCCACAACATGGTTGCTTTCACGGCTTTTTCCTTGGCAAGAAGCCTAACACCAGGCTGATTTCCCTTCCCAGGGTTACTGTGAGGCTTAGGCCTAGGGCTAGGATTTTGAAAACTAGGAAGCCCTGGGCTCCAGGCACACTGCAGCTGTTCAAGGCATCCCAAGGGGAGTACAAAAGTGCAACAACATGGCAGCTTTCACAGCTTTTTCCTTGGCACCATCCCTATACCTAGGCTGATTTATCTACCTAGGGTTAGGGTTAGGGTTCAGCCTAGGGCTTGGAGTTTTTTACCCAGGAAGCCCTGAGTTCCAGGCTTACTGCATCTGCCAACGGCATCCCAAAGGGAGTGCAAAAGTGCCACAACATGGCTGCTTTCACGGCTTTTCCCTTAGGAAGAAGCCTAATACCCGGCTGATTTACCTTCCTAGGGTTACTGTTAGGCTTAGGCCTAGGACTTTTAAAACCAGGAAGCCCTGGGCTCCAGGCACACTGCAGCTGTTAAAGGCATCCCAAGGGGAGCGCAAAAGTGACACAACTTGGCTGCCACCACTGATATTTCCATGAGACCATCCCGAACCATAGGCTGATTTTCCTTCCTAGGGTTAAGGTTTGAGTTACGCCTAGGGTAAGGGTCCTATTAACCAGAAAGCCCTGAGTTCCAAGAACACAGCAGCTGCGAAGGACTAGCCAAGAAGAGCGCAAAAGTAGCACAACATGCCTGCCTCCACAGCTTTTTCCTTGGGGACATGCCTAATTCCTGGCTGATTTGCCTTTCTCGTCTTAGGCTTGGGGTTCGGCCTAGGGCTAGGATTTTTAAAATCAGGAAGCCCTGAGTTCCAGGCACACTGGAGCTGCGAAAGGCATCCCAAAGGGAGTGCAAAAGTGCCACAACATGGTTGCTTTCACGGCTTTTTCCTTGGCAAGAAGCTTAACACCAGGCTGATTTCCCTTCCCAGGGTTACTGTAAGGCTTAGGCCTAGGACTTTTAAAACCAGGAAGCCCTGGGCCCCAGGCACACTGCAGCTGTTAAAGGCATCCCAAGGGGAGCGCAAAAGTGACACAACTTGGCTGCCTCTGCTGCTATTCTCATGAGACCATCCCGAACCATAGGCTGATTTTCCTTCCTAGGGTTAAGGTTTGACTTACGCCTAGGTTAAGGGTTCTATTAACCAGAAAGCCCTGAGTTCCAAGAACACAGCAGCTGCGAAGGACTAGCCAAGAAGAGCGCAAAAGTACCACAACATGCCTGCCTCCACAGCTTTTTCCTTGGGGACATGCCTAATTCCTGGCTGATTTGCCTTTCTCGTCTTAGGCTTGGGGTTCGGCCTAGGGCTAGGACTTTTAAAATCAGGAAGCCCTGAGTTCCAGGCACACTGGAGCTGTGAAAGGCATCCAAAAGGGAGTGCAAAAGTGCCACAACATGGTTGCTTTCACGGCTTTTTCCTTGGCAAGAAGCCTAACACCAGGCTGATTTCCCTTCCCAGGGTTACTGTGAGGCTTAGGCCTAGGGCTAGGATTTTGAAAACTAGGAAGCCCTTAGCTCCAGGCACACTGCAGCTGTTCAAGGCATCCCAAGGGGAGTACAAAAGTGCAACAACATGGCAGCTTTCACAGCTTTTTCCTTGGCACCATCCCTATACCTAGGCTGATTTATCTGCCTAGGGTTAGGGTTAGTGTTCAGCCTAGGGCTTGGAGTTTTTTAACCAGGAAGCCCTGAGTTCCAGGCTTACTGCATCTGCCAAAGGCATCCCAAAGGGAGTGCAAAAGTGCCACAACATGGCTGCATTCACAGCTTTTCCCTTAGGAAGAACCCTAATACCCGGCTGATTTACCTTCCTAGGGTTACTGTTAGGCTTAGACCTAGGACTTTTAAAACCAGGAAGCCCTGGGCTCCAGGCACACTGCAGCTGTTAAAGGCATCCCAAGAGGGCTGCAGAAGTGACACAACTTGGCTGCCTCTGCTGCTATTCTCATGAGACCATCCCGAACCATAGGCTGATTTTCCTTCCTAGGGTTAAGGTTTGAGTTTCGCCTAGGGTAAGAGTTCTATTAACCAGAAAGCCCTGAGTTCCAAGAACACAGCAGCTGCGAAGGACTTCCCAAGAAGAGTGCAAAAGTACCACAACATGCCTGCCTCCACAGCTTTTTCCTTGGGGACATGCCTAATTCCTGGCTGATTTGCCTTTCTCGTCTTAGGCTTGGGGTTCGGCCTAGGGCTAGGATTTTTAAAATCAGGAAGCCCTGAGTTCCAGGCACACTGGAGCTGTGAAAGGCATCCAAAAGGGAGTGCAAAAGTGCCACAACATGGTTGCTTTCACGGCTTTTTCCTTGGCAAGAAGCTTAACACCAGGCTGATTTCCCTTCCCTTGGTTACTGTTAGGCTTAGGCCTAGGGCTAGGATTTTTAAAACTAGGAAGCCCTTAGCTCCAGGCACACTGCAGCTGTTCAAGGCATCCCAAGAGGAGTACAAAAGTGCAACAACATGGCAGCTTTCACAGCTTTTTCCTTGGCACCATCCCTATACCTTGGCTGTTTTATCTGCCTAGGGTTAGGGTTAGGGTTCAGCCTAGGGCTTGGAGTTTTTACCCAGGAAGCCCTGAGTTCCAGGCTTACTGCATCTGCCAAAGGCATCCCAAAGGGAGTGCAGAAGTGCCACAACATGGCTGCTTTCACGGCTTTTCCCTTAGGAAGAACCCTAACACCAGGCTGATTTACCTTCCTAGGGTTACTGTTAGGCTTAGGCCTAGGACTTTTAAAACCAGGAAACCCTGGGCTCCAGGCACATGCAGCTGTTAAAGGCATCCCAAGAGGGCCGCAGAAGTGACACAACTTGGCTGCCTCTGCTTCTATTCTCATGAGACCATCCCGAACCATAGGCTGATTTTCCTTCCTAGGGTGAAGGTTTGAGTTACGCCTAGGGAAAGCGTTCTATTAACCAGAAAGCCCTGAGTTCCAAGAACACAGCAGCTGCGAAGGACTACCCAAGAAGAGCGCAAAAGTACCACAACATGCCTGCCTCCACAGCTTTTTCCTTGGGGACATGCCTAATTCCTGGCTGATTTGCCTTTCTCATCTTAGGCTTGGGGTTCGGCCTAGGGCTAGGATTTTTAAAATCAGGAAGCCCTGAGTTCCAGGCACACTGGAGCTGTGAAAGGCATCCAAAAGGGAGTGCAAAAGTGCCACAACATGGTTGCTTTCCCGGCTTTTTCCTTGGCAAGAAGCCTAACACCAGGCTGATTTACCTTCCTAGGGTTACTGTAAGGCTTAGGCCTAGGGCTAGGACTTTTAAAACTAGGAAACCCTTAGCTCCAGGCACACTGCAGCTGTTCAAGGCATCCCAAGAGGGCCGCAGAAGTGACACAACTTGGCTGCCTCTGCTTCTATTCTCATGAGACCATCCTGAACCATAGGCTGATTTTCCTTCCTAGGGTTAAGGTTTGAGTTACGCCTAGGGTAAGAGTTCTATTAACCAGAAAGACCTGAGTTCCAAGAACACAGCAGCTGCGAAGGACTACCCAAGAAGAGCGCAAAAGTACCACAACGTGCCTGCCTCCACAGCTTTTTCCTTGGGGACATGCCTAATTCCTGGCTGATTTGCCTTTCTCGTCTTAGGGTTGGGGTTCGGCCTAGGGCTAGGATATTTTTAACTAGGAAGCCCTGAGTTCCAGGCTTACTGCATCTGCCAAAGGCATCCCAAAGGGAGTGCAAAAGTGCCACAACATGGCTGCTTTCACGGCTTTTCCCTTAGGAAGAACCCTAATACACGGCTGATTTACCTTCCTAGGGTTACTGTTAGGCTTAGGCCTAGGACTTTTAAAACCAGGAAGCCCTGGGCTCCAGGCACATGCAGCTGCGAAAGGCATCCCAAGGGGAGCGCAAAAGTGACACAACTTGGCTGCCTCTGCTGCTATTCTCATGAGACCATCCCGAACCATAGGCTGATTTTCCTTCCTAGGGTTAAGGTTTGACTTACGCCTAGGTTAAGGGTTCTATTAACCAGAAAGCCCTGAGTTCCAAGAACACAGCAGCTGCGAAGGACTAGCCAAGAAGAGCGCAAAAGTACCACAACATGCCTGCCTCCACAGCTTTTTCCTTGGGGACATGCCTAATTCCTGGCTGATTTGCCTTTCTCGTCTTAGGCTTGGGGTTCGGCCTAGGGCTAGGACTTTTAAAATCAGGAAGCCCTGAGTTCCAGGCACACTGGAGCTGTGAAAGGCATCCAAAAGGGAGTGCAAAAGTGCCACAACATGGTTGCTTTCACGGCTTTTTCCTTGGCAAGAAGCCTAACACCAGGCTGATTTCCCTTCCCAGGGTTACTGTGAGGCTTAGGCCTAGGGCTAGGATTTTGAAAACTAGGAAGCCCTTAGCTCCAGGCACACTGCAGCTGTTCAAGGCATCCCAAGGGGAGTACAAAAGTGCAACAACATGGCAGCTTTCACAGCTTTTTCCTTGGCACCATCCCTATACCTAGGCTGATTTATCTGCCTAGGGTTAGGGTTAGGGTTCAGCCTAGGGCTTGGAGTTTTTTAACCAGGAAGCCCTGAGTTCCAGGCTTACTGCATCTGCCAAAGGCATCCCAAAGGGAGTGCAAAAGTGCCACAACATGGCTGCATTCACAGCTTTTCCCTTAGGAAGAACCCTAATACCCGGCTGATTTACCTTCCTAGGGTTACTGTTAGGCTTAGACCTAGGACTTTTAAAACCAGGAAGCCCTGGGCTCCAGGCATATGCAGCTGTTAAAGGCATCCCAAGAGGGCTGCAGAAGTGACACAACTTGGCTGCCTCTGCTTCTATTCTCATGAGACCATCCTGAACCATAGGCTGATTTTCCTTCCTAGGGTTAAGGTTTGAGTTACGCCTAGGGTAAGGGTTCTATTAACCAGAAAGCCCTGAGTTCCAAGAACACAGCAGCTGCGAAGGACTACCCAAGAAGAGCGCAAAAGTACCACAACGTGCCTGCCTCCACAGCTTTTTCCTTGGGGACATGCCTAATTCCTGGCTGATTTGCCTTTCCCGTCTTAGGGTTGGGGTTCGGCCTAGGGCTAGGATATTTTTAACTAGGAAGCCCTGAGTTCCAGGCTTACTTCATCTGCCAAAGGCATCCCAAAGGGAGTGCAAAAGTGCCACAACATGGCTGCTTTCACGGCTTTTTCCTTAGGAAGAACCCTAATACTCGGCTGATTTACCTTCCTAGGGTTACTGTTAGGCTTAGGCCTAGGACTTTTAAAACCAGGAAGCCCTGGGCTCCAGGCACATGCAGCTGCGAAAGGCATCCCAAGGGGAGCGCAAAAGTGACACAACTTGGCTGCCTCTGCTTCTATTCTCATGAGACCATCCTGAAAAATAGGCTGATTTTCCTTCCTAGGGTTAAGGTTTGAGTTACGCCTAGGGTAAGGGTTCTATTAACCAGAAAGCCCTGAGTTCCAAGAACACAGCAGCTGCGAAGGACTAGCCAAGAAGAGCGCAAAAGTACCACAACATGCCTGCCTCCACAGCTTTTTCCTTGGGGACATGCCTAATTCCTGGCTGATTTGCCTTTCTCGTCTTAGGCTTGGGGTTCGGCCTAGGGCTAGGATTTTTATAATCAGGAAGCCCTGAGTTCCAGGCACACTGGAGCTGTGAAAGGCATCCAAAAGGGAGTGCAAAAGTGCCACAACATGGCTGCTTTCCCGGCTTTTTCCTTGGCAAGAAGCCTAACACCAGGCTGATTTACCTTCCTAGGGTTACTGTAAGGCTTAGGCCTAGGGCTAGGACTTTTAAAACTAGGAAACCCTTAGCTCCAGGCACACTGCAGCTGTTCAAGGCATCCCAAGAGGGCCGCAGAAGTGACACAACTTGGCTGCCTCTGCTGCTATTCTCATGAGTCCATCCCGAACCATAGGCTGATTTTCCTTCCTAGGGTCAGGGTTAGAGTTACGCCTAGGGTTAGTGTTTTTTTAACCAGAAAGCCCTGAGTTCCAAGAACACAGCAGCTGCCAAGGACTACCCAAGAGGAGGGGAAAAGTGCCACAACATGGCTGCCTCCAGCGCTTTTTCCTTGGGACCATCATTGAACCTAGGCTGATTTACTTGCCTCCAGTTGCACCTATGGTCACGCCAAGAGATAGGGATTTTAAATCAGTAAACCCTGAGCTCCAGACCCAGTGCAGCTGCAAAAGCCTTCCCAAGGGCAGCCAAAAATTGCCTCAACATGCTCCTTCCAGTGCTTTTTTCCTTGGGAACATCCCTATACCCAGGCTGATTTATCTGCCTAGGGTTAGGGTTAGGGTTCAGCCTAGAGATAGGATTTTTTCAAACAGGAAGCCCTGAATTCCAGGCACACTGCAGCTGTTAAAGGCAGTGTTCTACGTCAACCGCAACTTAGTCTGAAATAAATGCTTTTTCCCTGAGAGCATCTGAGAGGTTTGCATGAAGCACTGATATCTGACATTTGCAATTTTGAATAGGAGAGGAGAAAGAAAATGGGAAGAAGTTTTTAATTTTAGTGGTTTCAATGTTAATTTCCGTACACTTTTTCAAAACTTGTCAGCTCAAATGCCCATCAACATCTTTTAGTCATCTGTAAGTCAGTATTCATATAAAATGTGCTTCAAATCAAAAGAATTTCAAATTTGCACTCCAAATTTCTATGCCTAGATTTATGATTTCCTCCACATATTAGATGAAAGGAAGGCCTTTTTTACTGTGGGAGTGCTGGAACACTGGAACAGGTTGCCCAGAGAAGTTGTGGGTGTCCCATCCCTGAAAGTATTCAAGGTCAGCTTGGACGGGGCTTGGAGCAGCAACAAAGGAGAAGCTTGATGGTAGAGAAACAAAGTTGGACTATAGAAGAAACTGGGATTGAAGTATAGGAGCAAGTTTTCTCTCAGCTCTTGGGGTAAATTCAAAGTTGTACAAAATGACATTTATCTGTGCTATTCACTACTGTAACAGAAAGGTTCATGAAAACTGTACAGAAGATAGCAAATTTTAAAAGAGATAAGAATTACAGCATAAAATCCATGGGATGGGTTACAACATGAGACACTCTCTAAGAGAAAATCTCTGTGTTTCAGCACTTCATCATGGTAAGATTTCATGAAGTGCCAAAGAAGGCGGCAAAATATCATTCGGGACGTTATTTCCTGGAATTCAGCCTGGCCATTAGTAGGAACTGGGTTTGAACACATCATGTAGATATACCACACACACTTTCCCTTCACTGAAAAATGACTGTTTACAACGAAGAAGCAATTGGCGATCAAAATTGATTGAAAGCATCTTAAACATGTCAAGTATTTCATTGTAGATGATCTGTGATCCAAATGCTTCTTCCACCTTCGAGAGGGACAGAACAATTCTTCCATATCATGATGGTTTAAAATTGTATCAACCAATGTTTTCTGCTGAAAAGATAGCATCTATTTTTTTCTATTTTTGGAAGAAAATATTCCTAGACATACAACAGGTGAGAACTAAGTAATTTTAAAGAAACAAATGAAAAGAAAATATTCTGTAAATAGAATGAAATGAAAAGCTGTGTTTTAAATAGGAGCTAAATATGAAACAGAATTTTTGTACCAGGCATTTGAATTACTGCACCAGCTCTTTTGCCCATCAAGAGAGGCGTTTAGCATTTCAGTCTTTTCCAAGGTGTTCATGATCTGCTATGCTGATCTCTGTGTGTGCCTAGGTGTGTGTGGAAGGGGGGGCATGTGAAGGGGAGTGTGTATGTTTGCTTTACAATTGTTGTGGCAGATTCATGCCTCAGCTCCACATTTTGTTTTAGAAAGGTCACACAGAGTGGATGTGAAGTTTACTATCAACAAGAGATCAATTCCCAAATCATCCATTTCACTCTACCTTATAAATCATGTGCTTTGTTGCATATTTTATCAAATCTACTTTCAAGCCAGATGGAGGAAGGAGGATGTGGCAATCCCTCCACCATCTTGCAACTTTTATGCAAGTAGGTTTTCAAGAAAATCATCATTTCTCTTGGAAATATGTCTGGAACAGGCATGATGGTAGTGTCAACCTGTTGGAGTTTTTGTTGCTGGAAGAAGTTATACAAAAGGATTGGTTTTTACATTGACCAGTTACTGAATCAAGCTCAGGAATACATTGGAAATTCAACTGGGGCTTCCTTTCCCCGGCAGACTACTTCTAGAACGAGCTTGTACACTGAAGCTTACTCTTTTGCCCTCTTTTTGTTTCTTTCCTATTTTCTTGGCTTCTTTGCCACTCTCTAGACAATTTTGGAACTTTTTTCCCAACTCAAATGGTTTCAATAGTCTGATTGTGATCATACATTTTTACAAGGAATTTTTAAAATCTTTCCTCCAGTTAAGAAAGTCAAGGACTTAGGTCTTTTTCTTCCCTTATCAATATTGCAATGAAATTGATAAGTAAAGACCAACTCTTTCTTTTTGTTTCTAACCCAAGCAGATAATTCCCATCCATTCATCCATTTGGTGGACCAATAGTTGCCATTCTGATGGAAGTTGTCACTTCTTAACAGTAGGCATTCTGTGACTATGTTGACAGCACTTTGGGTGAAGATCCTAACTTGTCTTAGATACACATAGGGAGAAATTTGCTCAGCCAGTGTCAGTCTTAAGCATGCGTATCAGAAGATCTTTCTAGAGCTGGGAATTTTCCCATGAAAGGGATTCAGTTAGGGAAGAGACACTTGCCCCAGAGGTTTACATTCTTCTTGAAGACTGCTTAAGGAACTTAGATGCCATGTCCATTTGGATCTGTGTCTGCGCAGAACTTTGTCATGCCAGTGCTTGAAATGCATCTTGAAGAGAATTCACTAGCACAGAATGAATGAGAGTGGAAGGGGTTGGTGGGGCTAACCAGGCCCAACCCCCCTGCCTAAACCAGGATACCTAGAGCCTCTTGCCCAGGATTCTATCTGGGTGTACTTTTAATGTCTTCAAAGATCCAGGCTCCACAATCTTTCTGGGCAGTCTGTGCCGTGGTTCACTCACCCTCACAGTAAAGAATCATTTCCTGATGTTCCTGTATTTCAGTGTGTGCCCACTGCCTCTTGTCTTTTCACTCAGCATCACTGAAAAGACACTGATTCCCTCCCCTTTGCACTATTGCTTCCATATGGATGTGTGCTGCCATGTAGAGATATGTCAAAAACCTCCCTGAAGCCCAGGCAGATAATATTCCCTTCATCTACCAGTCAAGTTGATTCATCAGAGGAGTTTAAAGTTATGTTCAGCATGAAATGCCCCTGAAAAATCATGCTAACTACATTATTGTGTCGTCTTTCATGTGCCTGGCAAGGTTTTCCAGGAAGAGCTGCTTCATCAACTTCCTGGATATAAAAAAGAGGCTGGCTGGTTTGTACGATTGCGAGTCCTCCTAATTGCCTTTTTTGAAGATGAGTGTCATTTGCTTACATCCAGTCCTTAGCCTCTCTTGTCGTCTACATCTTAGCAAAAAGCTTTTCCACTATGTCTGGCAAGGAGAAATTGTGCCAGCACAGAAAACATCTCCCATCGTGTTCTAGACGTTGCACGGAGGTGTGCCGAGTGTTTGGCATGAAGGAAAGAAAAGGTGTCCAAAACAGCTTCCAATCGAATGTTCATGTGATTGGAAAAGTCAGGAGAGTGCAAAGGTACTGTTTTCTAGCAGTTGGCAAGCTGCGCACACAATCCCAGTGTTGTACAGCTTCCTTCTTCACCTTTCCGAAGGTGCCGCTCTCTCCGGCTCCCGGAGGCGAAGAAGCGGCTTCTTCGCGCAAAGACGATTGTGCCGCTCACTGTGCACTCCTTAGCGCGGCTTCTGCCGAAAGACGCCCGGGAGCGGCTCTTAGCTCCGGACAGCATCGTACCTTCGTCTTTAGCGTCTCTTCTCGTCTACATCTTAGCAAAAAGCTTTTCTACTATGTCTGGCGAGGAAAAACTGTGCCTGCACAGAAAACATTTCCCATCGTGTTCTAGACGTTGCACGGAGGTGTGCCGAGTGTTTGGCATGAAGGAAAGAAAAGTTGTCCAAAACAGCTTCCAATCGAATGTTCATGTGATTGGAAAAGTCAGGAGAGTGCAAAGGTACTGTTTTCTATCAGTTGGCAAGCTGCGCACACAATCCCAGTGTTGTACAGCTTCCTTCTTCACCTTTCCGAAGGTGCCGCTCTCTCCGGCTCCCGGAGGCGAAGAAGCGGCTTCTTCGCGCAAAGACGATTGTGCCGCTCACTGTGCACTCCTTAGCGCGGCTTCTGCCGAAAGACGCCCGGGAGCGGCTCTTAGCTCCGGACAGCATCGTACCTTCGTCTTTAGCGTCTCTTCTCGTCTACATCTTAGCAAAAAGCTTTTCCACTATGTCTGGCGAGGAAAAACTGTGCCAGCACAGAAAACATCTCCCATCGTGTTCTGGACGTTGCACGCAGGTGTGCCGAGTGTTTGGCATGAAGGAAAGAAAAGGTGTACAAAACAGCTTCCAATCGAATGTTCATGTGATTGGAAAAGTCAGGAGAGTGCAAAGGTACTGTTTTCTAGCAGTTGGCAAGCTGCGCACACAATCCCAGTGTTGTACAGCTTCCTTCTTCACCTTTCCGAAGGTGCCGCTCTCTCCGGCTCCCGGAGGCGAAGAAGCGGCTTCTTCGCGCAAAGACGATTGTGCCGCTCACTGTGCACTCCTTAGCGCGGCTTCTGCCGAAAGACCCCCGGGAGCGGCTCTTAGCTCCGGACAGCATCGTACCTTCGTCTTTAGCGTCTCTTCTCGTCTACATCTTAGCAAAAAGCTTTTCCACTATGTCTGGCGAGGAAAAACTGTGCCAGCACAGAAAACATCTCCCATCGTGTTCTGGACGTTGCACGGAGGTGTGCCGAGTGTTTGGCATGAAGGAAAGAAAACTTGTCCAAAACAGCTTCCAATCGAATGTTCATGTGATTGGAAAAGTCAGGAGAGTGCAAAGGTACTGTTTTCTAGCAGTTGGCAAGCTGCGCACACAATCCCAGTGTTGTACAGCTTCCTTCTTCACCTTTCCGAAGGTGCCGCTCTCTCCGGCTCCCGGAGGCGAAGAAGCGGCTTCTTCGCGCAAAGACGATTGTGCCGCTCACTGTGCACTCCTTAGCGCGGCTTCTGCCGAAAGACGCCCGGGAGCGGCTCTTAGCTCCGGACAGCATCGTACCTTCGTCTTTAGCGTCTCTTCTCGTCTACATCTTAGCAAAAAGCTTTTCCACTATGTCGGCGAGGAAAAACTGTGCCAGCACAGAAAACATCTCCCATCGTGTTCTAGACGTTGCACGGAGGTGTGCCGAGTGTTTGGCATGAAGAAAAGAAAAGTTGTCCAAAACAGCTTCCAATCGAATGTTCATGTGATTGGAAAAGTCAGGAGAGTGCAAAGGTACTGTTTTCTAGCAGTTGGCAAGCTGCGCACACAATCCCAGTGTTGTACAGCTTCCTTCTTCACCTTTCCGAAGGTGTCGCTCTCTCCGGCTCCCGGAGGCGAAGAAGCGGCTTCTTCGCGCAAAGACGATTGTGCCGCTCACTGTGCACTCCTTAGCGCGGCTTCTGCCGAAAGACGCCCGGGAGCGGCTCTTAGTTCCGGAGAGCATCGTACCTTCGTCTTTAGCGTCTCTTCTCGTCTACATCTTAGCAAAAAGCTTTTCTACTATGTCTGGCGAGGAAAAACTGTGCCAGCACAGAAAACATCTCCCATCGTGTTCTAGACGTTGCACGGAGGTGTGCCGAGTGTTTGGCATGAAGGAAAGAAAAGTTGTCCAAAACAGCTTCCAATCGAATGTTCATGTGATTGGAAAAGTCAGGAGAGTGCAAAGGTACTGTTTTCTAGCAGTTGGCAAGCTGCGCACACAATCCCAGTGTTGTACAGCTTCCTTCTTCACCTTTCTGAAGGTGCCGCTCTCTCCGGCTCCTGGAGGCGAAGAAGCGGCTTCTTCGCGCAAAGACGATTGTGCCGCTCACTGTGCACTCCTTAGCGCGGCTTCTGCCGAAAGACGCCCGGGAGCGGCTCTTAGCTCCGGAGAGCATCGTACCTTCGTCTTTAGCGTCTTTTGTGGTCTACATCTTAGCAAAAAGCTTTTCCACTATGTCTGGCGAGGAAAAACTGTGCCAGCACAGAAAACATCTCCCATCGTGTTCTAGACGTTGCACGGAGGTGTGCCGAGTGTTTGGCATGAAGGAAAGAAAACTTGTCCAAAAAAGCTTCCAATCGAATGTTCATGTGATTGGAAAAGTCAGGAGAGTGCAAAGGTACTGTTTTCTAGCAGTTGGCAAGCTGCGCACACAATCCCAGTGTTGTACAGCTTCCTTCTTCACCTTTCCGAAGGTGCCGCTCTCTCCGGCTCCCGGAGGCGAAGAAGCGGCTTCTTCGCGCAAAGACGATTGTGCCGCTCACTGTGCACTCCTTAGCGCGGCTTCTGCCGAAAGACGCCCGGGAGCGGCTCTTAGCTCCGGACAGCATCGTACCTTCGTCTTTAGCGTCTCTTCTCGTCTACATCTTAGCAAAAAGCTTTTCCACTATGTCTGGCAAGAAAAACTGTGTCAGCACAGAAAACATCTCCCATCGTGTTCTAGACGTTGCACGGAGGTGTGCCGAGTGTTTGGCATGAAGGAAAGAAAAGTTGTCCAAAACAGCTTCCAATCGAATGTTCATGTGACTGGAAAAGTCAGGAGAGTGCAAAGGTACTGTTTTCTAGCAGTTGGCAAGCTGCGCACACAATCCCAGTGTTGTACAGCTTCCTTCTTCACCTTTCCGAAGGTGCCGCTCTCTCCGGCTCCCGGAGGCGAAGAAGCGGCTTCTTCGCGCAAAGACGATTGTGCCGCTCACTGTGCACTCCTTAGCGCGGCTTCTGCCGAAAGACGCCCGGGAGCGGCTCTTAGCTCCGGACAGCATCGTACCTTCGTCTTTAGCGTCTCTTCTCGTCTACATCTTAGCAAAAAGCTTTTCCACTATGTCTGGCGAGGAAAAACTGTGCCAGCACAGAAAACATCTCCCATCGTGTTCTGGACGTTGCACGCAGGTGTGCCGAGTGTTTGGCATGAAGGAAAGAAAAGGTGTACAAAACAGCTTCCAATCGAATGTTCATGTGATTGGAAAAGTCAGGAGAGTGCAAAGGTACTGTTTTCTAGCAGTTGGCAAGCTGCGCACACAATCCCAGTGTTGTACAGCTTCCTTCTTCACCTTTCTGAAGGTGCCGCTCTCTCCGGCTCCCGGAGGCGAAGAAGCGGCTTCTTCGCGCAAAGACGATTGTGCCGCTCACTGTGCACTCCTTAGCGCGGCTTCTGCCGAAAGACCCCCGGGAGCGGCTCTTAGCTCCGGACAGCATCGTACCTTCGTCTTTAGCGTCTCTTCTCGTCTACATCTTAGCAAAAAGCTTTTCCACTATGTCTGGCGAGGAAAAACTGTGCCAGCACAGAAAACATCTCCCATCGTGTTCTGGACGTTGCACGGAGGTGTGCCGAGTGTTTGGCATGAAGGAAAGAAAACTTGTCCAAAACAGCTTCCAATCGAATGTTCATGTGATTGGAAAAGTCAGGAGAGTGCAAAGGTACTGTTTTCTAGCAGTTGGCAAGCTGCGCACACAATCCCAGTGTTGTACAGCTTCCTTCTTCACCTTTCCGAAGGTGCCGCTCTCTCCGGCTCCCGGAGGCGAAGAAGCGGCTTCTTCGCGCAAAGACGATTGTGCCGCTCACTGTGCACTCCTTAGCGCGGCTTCTGCCGAAAGACGCCCGGGAGCGGCTCTTAGCTCCGGACAGCATCGTACCTTCGTCTTTAGCGTCTCTTCTCGTCTACATCTTAGCAAAAAGCTTTTCCACTATGTCGGCGAGGAAAAACTGTGCCAGCACAGAAAACATCTCCCATCGTGTTCTAGACGTTGCACGGAGGTGTGCCGAGTGTTTGGCATGAAGAAAAGAAAAGTTGTCCAAAACAGCTTCCAATCGAATGTTCATGTGATTGGAATGGTCAGGAGAGTGCAAAGGTACTGTTTTCTAGCAGTTGGCAAGCTGCGCACACAATCCCAGTGTTGTACAGCTTCCTTCTTCACCTTTCCGAAGGTGTCGCTCTCTCCGGCTCCCGGAGGCGAAGAAGCGGCTTCTTCGCGCAAAGACGATTGTGCCGCTCACTGTGCACTCCTTAGCGCGGCTTCTGCCGAAAGACGCCCGGGAGCGGCTCTTAGTTCCGGAGAGCATCGTACCTTCGTCTTTAGCGTCTCTTCTCGTCTACATCTTAGCAAAAAGCTTTTCTACTATGTCTGGCGAGGAAAAACTGTGCCAGCACAGAAAACATCTCCCATCGTGTTCTAGACGTTGCACGGAGGTGTGCCGAGTGTTTGGCATGAAGGAAAGAAAAGTTGTCCAAAACAGCTTCCAATCGAATGTTCATGTGATTGGAAAAGTCAGGAGAGTGCAAAGGTACTGTTTTCTAGCAGTTGGCAAGCTGCGCACACAATCCCAGTGTTGTACAGCTTCCTTCTTCACCTTTCTGAAGGTGCCGCTCTCTCCGGCTCCTGGAGGCGAAGAAGCGGCTTCTTCGCGCAAAGACGATTGTGCCGCTCACTGTGCACTCCTTAGCGCGGCTTCTGCCGAAAGACGCCCGGGAGCGGCTCTTAGCTCCGGACAGCATCGTACCTTCGTCTTTAGCGTCTCTTCTCGTCTACATCTTAGCAAAAAGCTTTTCCACTATGTCTGGCGAGGAAAAACTGTGCCAGCACAGAAAACATCTCCCATCGTGTTCTGGACGTTGCACGGAGGTGTGCCGAGTGTTTGGCATGAAGGAAAGAAAAGTTGTCCAAAACAGCTTCCAATCGAATGTTCATGTGATTGGAAAAGTCAGGAGAGTGCAAAGGTACTGTTTTCTAGCAGTTGGCAAGCTGCGCACACAATCCCAGTGTTGTACAGCTTCCTTCTTCACCTTTCCGAAGGTGCCGCTCTCTCCGGCTCCCGGAGGCGAAGAAGCGGCTTCTTCGCGCAAAGACGATTGTGCCGCTCACTGTGCACTCCTTAGCGCGGCTTCTGCCGAAAGACGCCCGGGAGCGGCTCTTAGCTCCGGACAGCATCGTACCTTCGTCTTTAGCGTCTCTTCTCGTCTACATCTTAGCAAAAAGCTTTTCCACTATGTCTGGCGAGGAAAAACTGTGCCAGCACAGAAAACATCTCCCATCGTGTTCTGGACGTTGCACGCAGGTGTGCCGAGTGTTTGGCATGAAGGAAAGAAAAGGTGTACAAAACAGCTTCCAATCGAATGTTCATGTGATTGGAAAAGTCAGGAGAGTGCAAAGGTACTGTTTTCTAGCAGTTGGCAA
Organism: Ammospiza maritima maritima; assembly: GCA_036010785.1. Taxonomy (NCBI): domain Eukaryota; kingdom Metazoa; phylum Chordata; class Aves; order Passeriformes; family Passerellidae; genus Ammospiza; species Ammospiza maritima. The sequence continues at coordinate 236,548 of JAYKTQ010000094.1, forward strand.
GCTGCGCACACAATCCCAGTGTTGTACAGCTTCCTTCTTCACCTTTCCGAAGGTGCCGCTCTCTCCGGCTCCCGGAGGCGAAGAAGCGGCTTCTTCGCGCAAAGACGATTGTGCCGCTCACTGTGCACTCCTTAGCGCGGCTTCTGCCGAAAGACCCCCGGGAGCGGCTCTTAGCTCCGGACAGCATCGTACCTTCGTCTTTAGCGTCTCTTCTCGTCTACATCTTAGCAAAAAGCTTTTCCACTATGTCTGGCGAGGAAAAACTGTGCCAGCACAGAAAACATCTCCCATCGTGTTCTGGACGTTGCACGGAGGTGTGCCGAGTGTTTGGCATGAAGGAAAGAAAACTTGTCCAAAACAGCTTCCAATCGAATGTTCATGTGATTGGAAAAGTCAGGAGAGTGCAAAGGTACTGTTTTCTAGCAGTTGGCAAGCTGCGCACACAATCCCAGTGTTGTACAGCTTCCTTCTTCACCTTTCCGAAGGTGCCGCTCTCTCCGGCTCCCGGAGGCGAAGAAGCGGCTTCTTCGCGCAAAGACGATTGTGCCGCTCACTGTGCACTCCTTAGCGCGGCTTCTGCCGAAAGACGCCCGGGAGCGGCTCTTAGCTCCGGACAGCATCGTACCTTCGTCTTTAGCGTCTCTTCTCGTCTACATCTTAGCAAAAAGCTTTTCCACTATGTCGGCGAGGAAAAACTGTGCCAGCACAGAAAACATCTCCCATCGTGTTCTAGACGTTGCACGGAGGTGTGCCGAGTGTTTGGCATGAAGAAAAGAAAAGTTGTCCAAAACAGCTTCCAATCGAATGTTCATGTGATTGGAAAAGTCAGGAGAGTGCAAAGGTACTGTTTTCTAGCAGTTGGCAAGCTGCGCACACAATCCCAGTGTTGTACAGCTTCCTTCTTCACCTTTCCGAAGGTGTCGCTCTCTCCGGCTCCCGGAGGCGAAGAAGCGGCTTCTTCGCGCAAAGACGATTGTGCCGCTCACTGTGCACTCCTTAGCGCGGCTTCTGCCGAAAGACGCCCGGGAGCGGCTCTTAGTTCCGGACAGCATCGTACCTTCGTCTTTAGCGTCTCTTCTCGTCTACATCTTAGCAAAAAGCTTTTCTACTATGTCTGGCGAGGAAAAACTGTGCCAGCACAGAAAACATCTCCCATCGTGTTCTAGACGTTGCACGGAGGTGTGCCGAGTGTTTGGCATGAAGGAAAGAAAAGTTGTCCAAAACAGCTTCCAATCGAATGTTCATGTGATTGGAAAAGTCAGGAGAGTGCAAAGGTACTGTTTTCTAGCAGTTGGCAAGCTGCGCACACAATCCCAGTGTTGTACAGCTTCCTTCTTCACCTTTCTGAAGGTGCCGCTCTCTCCGGCTCCTGGAGGCGAAGAAGCGGCTTCTTCGCGCAAAGACGATTGTGCCGCTCACTGTGCACTCCTTAGCGCGGCTTCTGCCGAAAGACGCCCGGGAGCGGCTCTTAGCTCCGGACAGCATCGTACCTTCGTCTTTAGCGTCTCTTCTCGTCTACATCTTAGCAAAAAGCTTTTCCACTATGTCTGGCGAGGAAAAACTGTGCCAGCACAGAAAACATCTCCCATCGTGTTCTAGACGTTGCACGGAGGTGTGCCGAGTGTTTGGCATGAAGGAAAGAAAACTTGTCCAAAAAAGCTTCCAATCGAATGTTCATGTGATTGGAAAAGTCAGGAGAGTGCAAAGGTACTGTTTTCTAGCAGTTGGCAAGCTGCGCACACAATCCCAGTGTTGTACAGCTTCCTTCTTCACCTTTCCGAAGGTGCCGCTCTCTCCGGCTCCCGGAGGCGAAGAAGCGGCTTCTTCGCGCAAAGACGATTGTGCCGCTCACTGTGCACTCCTTAGCGCGGCTTCTGCCGAAAGACGCCCGGGAGCGGCTCTTAGCTCCGGACAGCATCGTACCTTCGTCTTTAGCGTCTCTTCTCGTCTACATCTTAGCAAAAAACTTTTCTACTATGTCTGGCAAGGAAAAACTGTGCCAGCACAGAAAACATCTCCCATCGTGTTCTAGACGTTGCACGGAGGTGTGCCGAGTGTTTGGCATGAAGGAAAGAAAAGGTGTCCAAAACAGCTTCCAATCGAATGTTCATGTGATTGGAAAAGTCAGGAGAGTGCAAAGGTACTGTTTTCTAGCAGTTGGCAAGCTGCGCACACAATCCCAGTGTTGTACAGCTTCCTTCTTCACCTTTCCGAAGGTGCCGCTCTCTCCGGCTCCCGGAGGCGAAGAAGCGGCTTCTTCGCGCAAAGACGATTGTGCCGCTCACTGTGCACTCCTTAGCGCGGCTTCTGCCGAAAGACGCCCGGGAGCGGCTCTTAGCTCCGGACAGCATCGTACCTACGTCTTTAGCGTCTCTTCTCGTCCACATCTTAGCAAAAAGCTTTTCCACTATGTCTGGCGAGGAAAAACTGTGCCAGCACAGAAAACATCTCCCATCGTGTTCTGGACGTTGCACGGAGGTGTGCCGAGTGTTTGGCATGAAGGAAAGAAAAGGTGTACAAAACAGCTTCCAATCGAATGTTCATGTGATTGGAAAAGTCAGGAGAGTGCAAAGGTACTGTTTTCTAGCAGTTGGCAAGCTGCGCACACAATCCCAGTGTTGTACAGCTTCCTTCTTCACCTTTCCGAAGGTGCCGCTCTCTCCGGCTCCCGGAGGCGAAGAAGCGGCTTCTTCGCGCAAAGACGATTGTGCCGCTCACTGTGCACTCCTTAGCGCGGCTTCTGCCGAAAGACGCCCGGGAGCGGCTCTTAGCTCCGGAGAGAATCGTAACTACGTCTTTAGCGTCTCTTCTCGTCTACATCTTAGCAAAAAGCTTTTCCACTATGTCTGGCGAGGAAAAACTGTGCCAGCACAGAAAACATCTCCCATCGTGTTCTGGACTTTGCACGGAGGTGTGCCGAGTGTTTGGCATGAAGGAAAGAAAAGTTGTCCAAAACAGCTTCCAATCGAATGTTCATGTGATTGGAAAAGTCAGGAGAGTGCAAAGGTACTGTTTTCTAGCAGTTGGCAAGCTGCGCACACAATCCCAGTGTTGTACAGCTTCCTTCTTCACCTTTCCGAAGGTGCCGCTCTCTCCGGCTCCCGGAGGCGAAGAAGCGGCTTCTTCGCGCAAAGACGATTGTGCCGCTCACTGTGCACTCCTTAGCGCGGCTTCTGCCGAAAGACGCCCGGGAGCGCCTCTTAGCTCCGGAGAGCATCGTACCTTCGTCTTTAGCGTCTCTTCTCGTCTACATCTTAGCAAAAAGCTTTTCCACTATGTCTGGCGAGGAAAAACTGTGCCAGCACAGAAAACATCTCCCATCGTGTTCTGGACGTTGCACGGAGGTGTGCCGAGTGTTTGGCATGAAGGAAAGAAAAGTTGTCCAAAACAGCTTCCAATCGAATGTTTATGTGATTGGAAAAGTCAGGAGAGTGCAAAGGTACTGTTTTCTAGCAGTTGGCAAGCTGCGCACACAATCCCAGTGTTGTACAGCTTCCTTCTTCACCTTTCTGAAGGTGCCGCTCTCTCCGGCTCCTGGAGGCGAAGAAGCGGCTTCTTCGCGCAAAGACGATTGTGCCGCTCACTGTGCACTCCTTAGCGCGGCTTCTGCCGAAAGACGCCCGGGAGCGGCTCTTAGCTCCGGACAGCATCGTACCTTCGTCTTTAGCGTCTCTTCTCGTCTACATCTTAGCAAAAAGCTTTTCCACTATGTCTGGCGAGGAAAAACTGTGCCAGCACAGAAAACATCTCCCATCGTGTTCTAGACGTTGCACGGAGGTGTGCCGAGTGTTTGGCATGAAGGAAAGAAAACTTGTCCAAAAAAGCTTCCAATCGAATGTTCATGTGATTGGAAAAGTCAGGAGAGTGCAAAGGTACTGTTTTCTAGCAGTTGGCAAGCTGCGCACACAATCCCAGTGTTGTACAGCTTCCTTCTTCACCTTTCCGAAGGTGCCGCTCTCTCCGGCTCCCGGAGGCGAAGAAGCGGCTTCTTCGCGCAAAGACGATTGTGCCGCTCACTGTGCACTCCTTAGCGCGGCTTCTGCCGAAAGACGCCCGGGAGCGGCTCTTAGCTCCGGACAGCATCGTACCTTCGTCTTTAGCGTCTCTTCTCGTCTACATCTTAGCAAAAAACTTTTCTACTATGTCTGGCAAGGAAAAACTGTGCCAGCACAGAAAACATCTCCCATCGTGTTCTAGACGTTGCACGGAGGTGTGCCGAGTGTTTGGCATGAAGGAAAGAAAAGGTGTCCAAAACAGCTTCCAATCGAATGTTCATGTGATTGGAAAAGTCAGGAGAGTGCAAAGGTACTGTTTTCTAGCAGTTGGCAAGCTGCGCACACAATCCCAGTGTTGTACAGCTTCCTTCTTCACCTTTCCGAAGGTGCCGCTCTCTCCGGCTCCCGGAGGCGAAGAAGCGGCTTCTTCGCGCAAAGACGATTGTGCCGCTCACTGTGCACTCCTTAGCGCGGCTTCTGCCGAAAGACGCCCGGGAGCGGCTCTTAGCTCCGGACAGCATCGTACCTACGTCTTTAGCGTCTCTTCTCGTCCACATCTTAGCAAAAAGCTTTTCCACTATGTCTGGCGAGGAAAAACTGTGCCAGCACAGAAAACATCTCCCATCGTGTTCTGGACGTTGCACGGAGGTGTGCCGAGTGTTTGGCATGAAGGAAAGAAAAGGTGTACAAAACAGCTTCCAATCGAATGTTCATGTGATTGGAAAAGTCAGGAGAGTGCAAAGGTACTGTTTTCTAGCAGTTGGCAAGCTGCGCACACAATCCCAGTGTTGTACAGCTTCCTTCTTCACCTTTCCGAAGGTGCCGCTCTCTCCGGCTCCCGGAGGCGAAGAAGCGGCTTCTTCGCGCAAAGACGATTGTGCCGCTCACTGTGCACTCCTTAGCGCGGCTTCTGCCGAAAGACGCCCGGGAGCGGCTCTTAGCTCCGGAGAGAATCGTACCTACGTCTTTAGCGTCTCTTCTCGTCTACATCTTAGCAAAAAGCTTTTCCACTATGTCTGGCGAGGAAAAACTGTGCCAGCACAGAAAACATCTCCCATCGTGTTCTGGACGTTGCACGGAGGTGTGCCGAGTGTTTGGCATGAAGAAAAGAAAAGGTGTCCAAAACAGCTTCCAATCGAATGTTCATGTGATTGGAAAAGTCAGGAGAGTGCAAAGGTACTGTTTTTTAGCAGTTGGCAAGCTGCGCACACAATCCCAGTGTTGTACAGCTTCCTTCTTCACCTTTCCGAAGGTGCCGCTCTCTCCGGCTCCCGGAGGCGAAGAAGCGGCTTCTTCGCGCAAAGACGATTGTGCCGCTCACTGTGCACTCCTTAGCGCGGCTTCTGCCGAAAGACGCGTTGGAGCGCCTCTTAGCTCCGGAGAGCATCGTACCTTCGTCTTTAGCGTCTCTTCTCGTCTACATCTTAGCAAAAAGCTTTTCCACTATGTCTGGCGAGGAAAAACTGTGCCAGCACAGAAAACATCTCCCATCGTGTTCTGGACGTTGCACGGAGGTGTGCCGAGTGTTTGGCATGAAGGAAAGAAAAGTTGTCCAAAACAGCTTCCAATCGAATGTTCATGTGATTGGAAAAGTCAGGAGAGTGCAAAGGTACTGTTTTCTAGCAGTTGGCAAGCTGCGCACACAATCCCAGTGTTGTACAGCTTCCTTCTTCACCTTTCCGAAGGTGCCGCTCTCTCCGGCTCCCGGAGGCGAAGAAGCGGCTTCTTCGCGCAAAGACGATTGTGCCGCTCACTGTGCACTCCTTAGCGCGGCTTCTGCCGAAAGACGCCCGGGAGCGGCTCTTAGCTCCGGACAGCATCGTACCTTCGTCTTTAGCGTCTCTTCTCGTCTACATCTTAGCAAAAAGCTTTTCCACTATGTCTGGCGAGGAAAAACTGTGCCAGCACAGAAAACATCTCCCATCGTGTTCTAGACGTTGCACGGAGGTGTGCCGAGTGTTTGGCATGAAGGAAAGAAAAGTTGTCCAAAACAGCTTCCAATCGAATGTTCATGTGATTGGAAAAGTCAGGAGAGTGCAAAGGTACTGTTTTCTAGCAGTTGGCAAGCTGCGCACACAATCCCAGTGTTGTACAGCTTCCTTCTTCACCTTTCTGAAGGTGCCGCTCTCTCCGGCTCCTGGAGGCGAAGAAGCGGCTTCTTCGCGCAAAGACGATTGTGCCGCTCACTGTGCACTCCTTAGCGCGGCTTCTGCCGAAAGACGCCCGGGAGCGGCTCTTAGCTCCGGACAGCATCGTACCTTCGTCTTTAGCGTCTCTTCTCGTCTACATCTTAGCAAAAAGCTTTTCTACTATGTCTGGCGAGGAAAAACTGTGCCAGCACAGAAAACATCTCCCATCGTGTTCTGGACGTTGCACGGAGGTGTGCCGAGTGTTTGGCATGAAGGAAAGAAAACTTGTCCAAAACAGCTTCCAATCGAATGTTCATGTGATTGGAAAAGTCAGGAGAGTGCAAAGGTACTGTTTTCTAGCAGTTGGCAAGCTGCGCACACAATCCCAGTGTTGTACAGCTTCCTTCTTCACCTTTTCGAAGGTGCCGCTCTCTCCGGCTCCCGGAGGCGAAGAAGCGGCTTCTTCGCGCAAAGACGATTGTGCCGCTCACTGTGCACTCCTTAGCGCGGCTTCTGCCGAAAGACGCCCGGGAGCGGCTCTTGGCTCCGGACAGCATCGTACCTTCGTCTTTAGCGTCTCTTCTCGTCTACATCTTAGCAAAAAGCTTTTCCACTATGTCTGGCGAGGAAAAGCTGTGCCAGCACAGAAAACATCTCCCATCGTGTTCTAGACGTTGCACGGAGGTGTGCCGAGTGTTTGGCATGAAGGAAAGAAAACTTGTCCAAAAAAGCTTCCAATCGAATGTTCATGTGATTGGAAAAGTCAGGAGAGTGCAAAGGTACTGTTTTCTAGCAGTTGGCAAGCTGCGCACACAATCCCAGTGTTGTACAGCTTCCTTCTTCACCTTTCCGAAGGTGCCGCTCTCTCCGGCTCCCGGAGGCGAAGAAGCGGCTTCTTCGCGCAAAGACGATTGTGCCGCTCACTGTGCACTCCTTAGCGCGGCTTCTGCCGAAAGACCCCCGGGAGCGGCTCTTAGCTCCGGACAGCATCGTACCTTCGTCTTTAGCGTCTCTTCTCGTCTACATCTTAGCAAAAAGCTTTTCCACTATGTCTGGCGAGGAAAAGCTGTGCCAGCACAGAAAACATCACCCATCGTGTTCTAGACGTTGTACGGAGGAGTGGCGAGTGTTTGGCATGAAGGAAATAAAAGGTGTACAAAACAGCTTCCAATCGAATGTTCATGTGATTGGAAAAGTCAGGAGAGTGCAAAGGTACTGTTTTCTAGCAGTTGGCAAGCTGCGCACACAATCCCAGTGTTGTACAGCTTCCTTCTTCACCTTTCCGAAGGTGCCGCTCTCTCCGGCTCCCGGAGGCGAAGAAGCGGCTTCTTCGCGCAAAGACGATTGTGCCGCTCACTGTGCACTCCTTAGCGCGGCTTCTGCCGAAAGACGCCCGGGAGCGGCTCTTAGCTCCGGACAGCATCGTACCTTCGTCTTTAGCGTCTCTTCTCGTCTACATCTTAGCAAAAAGATTTTCTACTATGTCTGGCGAGGAAAAACTGTGCCAGCACAGAAAAAATCTCCCATCGAGTTCTAGACGTTGCACGATCCCTATACTTAGGCTGATTTCTTTCCTGGGGATAGGGTTAGGCTTCATCCTAGGGCTTGGAGTTTTTTAACCAGGAAGCCCAGAGTTCCAGGCTTACTGCATCTGCCAAAGGCATCCCAAAGGGAGTGCAGAAGTGCCACAACATGGCTGCTTTCACGGCTTTTCCCTTAGGAAGAACCCTAACACCAGGCTGATTTACCTTCCTAGGGTTACTGTTAGGCTTAGGCCTAGGACTGTTAAAACCAGGAAGCCCTGGGCTCCAGGCACACTGCAGCTGCGAAAGGCATCCTAAGGGGAGTGCAAAAGTTCCACAACATGGTTGCTTTCACGGCTTTTTCCTTGGCAAGAAGCCTAACACCAGGCTGATTTCCCTTCCCTTGGTTACTGTTAGGCTTAGGCCTAGGGCTAGGATTTTTAAAACCAGGAAGCCCTAGGCTCCAGGCACACTGCAGCTGTTCAAGGCATCCCAAGGGGAGTACTAAAGTGCAACAACATGGCAGCTTTCACAGCTTTTTCCTTGGCACCATCCCTATACCTTGGCTGTTTTATCTGCCTAGGGTTAGGGTTAGGGTTCAGCCTAGGGCTTGGAGTTTTTTACCCAGGAAGCCCTGAGTTCCAGGCTTACTGCATCTGCCAAAGGCATCCCAAAGGGAGTGCAGAAGTGCCACAACATGGCTGCTTTCACGGCTTTTCCCTTAGGAAGAACCCTAATACGCGGCTGATTTACCTTCCTAGGGTTACTGTTAGGCTTAGGCCTAGGACTTTTAAAACCAGGAAGCCCTGGGCTCCAGGCACATGCAGCTGCGAAAGGCATCCCAAGGGGAGCGCAAAAGTGACACAACTTGGCTGCCTCTGCTGCTATTCTCATGAGACCATCCCGAACCATAGGCTGATTTTCCTTCCTAGGGTTAAGGTTTGAGTTACGCCTGGGGTAAGGGTTCTATTAACCAGAAAGCCCTGAGTTCCAAGAACACAGCAGCTGCGAAGGACTACCCAAGAAGAGCGCAAAAGTACCACAACATGCCTGCCTCCACAGCTTTTTCCTTGGGGACATGCCTAATTCCTGGCTGATTTGCCTTTCTCGTCTTAGGGTTGGGGTTCGGCCTAGGGCTAGGATTTTTTTAACTAGGAAGCCCTGAGTTCCAGGCTTAATTCATCTGCAAAAAGCATCCCAAAGGGAGTGCAGAAGTGCCACAACATGGCTGCTTTCACGGCTTTTCCCTTAGGAAGAACCCTAATACGCGGCTGATTTACCTTCCTAGGGTTACTGTTAGGCTTAGGCCTAGGACTTTTAAAACCAGGAAGCCCTGGGCTCCAGGCACACTGCAGCTGCGAAAGGCATCCCAAGAGGAGCGCAAAAGTGACACAACTTGGCTGCCTCTGCTGCTATTCTCATGAGACCATCCCGAACCATAGGCTGATTTTCCTTCCTAGGGTTAAGGTTTGACTTACGCCTAGGGTAAGGGTTCTATTAACCAGAAAGCCCTGAGTTCCAAGAACACAGCAGCTGCGAAGGACTAGCCAAGAAGAGCGCAAAAGTACCACAACATGCCTGCCTCCACAGCTTTTTCCTTGGGGACATGCCTAATTCCTGGCTGATTTGCCTTTCTCGTCTTAGGCTTGGGGTTCGGCCTAGGGCTAGGACTTTTAAAATCAGGAAGCCCTGAGTTCCAGGCACACTGGAGCTGTGAAAGGCATCCCAAAGGGAGTGCAAAAGTGCCACAACATGGTTGCTTTCACGGCTTTTTCCTTGGCAAGAAGCCTAACACCAGGCTGATTGACCTTCCCAGGGTTACTGTGAGGCTTAGGCCTAGGGCTAGGATTTTTAAAACTAGGAAGCCCTGGGCTCCAGGCACACTGCAGCTGTTCAAGGCATCCCAAGGGGAGTACAAAAGTGCAACAACATGGCAGCTTTCACAGCTTTTTCCTTGGCACCATCCCTATACCTTGGCTGATTTATCTGCCTAGGGTTAGGGTTAGGGTTCAGCCTAGGGCTTGGAGTTTTTTAACCAGGAAGCCCTGAGTTCCAGGCTTACTGCATCTGCCAAAGGCATCCCAAAGGGAGTGCAGAAGTGCCACAACATGGCTGCTTTCACGGCTTTTCCCTTAGGAAGAACCCTAATACGCGGCTGATTTACCTTCCTAGGGTTACTGTTAGGCTTAGGCCTAGGACTTTTAAAACCAGGAAGCCCTGGGCTCCAGGCACACTGCAGCTGCGAAAGGCATCCCAAGGGGAGCGCAAAAGTGACACAACTTGGCTGCCTCTGCTGCTATTCTCATGAGACCATCCCGAACCATAGGCTGATTTTCCTTCCTAGGGTTAAGGTTTGAGTTACGCCTAGGGTAAGGGTTCTATTAACCAGAAAGCCCTGAGTTCCAAGAACACAGCAGCTGCGAAGGACTAGCCAAGAAGAGCGCAAAAGTACCACAACATGCCTGCCTCCACAGCTTTTTCCTTGGGGACATGCCTAATTCCTGGCTGATTTGCCTTTCTCGTCTTAGGGTTGGGGTTCGGCCTAGGGCTAGGATTTTTTTAACTAGGAAGCCCTGAGTTCCAGGCTTACTGCATCTGCCAAAGGCATCCCAAAGGGAGTGCAGAAGTGCCACAACATGGCTGCTTTCACGGCTTTTCCCTTAGGAAGAACCCTAATACGCGGCTGATTTACCTTCCTAGGGTTACTGTTAGGCTTAGACCTAGGACTTTTAAAACCAGGAAGCCCTGGGCTCCAGGCACACTGCAGCTGTTAAAGGCATCCCAAGAGGGCTGCAGAAGTGACACAACTTGGCTGCCTCTGCTGCTATTCTCATGAGACCATCCTGAACCATAGGCTGATTTTCCTTCCTAGGGTTAAGGTTTGAGTTACGCCTAGGGTAAGAGTTCTATTAACCAGAAAGCCCTGAGTTCCAAGAACACAGCAGCTGCGAAGGACTTCCCAAGAAGAGCGCAAAAGTACCACAACATGCCTGCCTCCACAGCTTTTTCCTTGGGGACATGCCTAATTCCTGGCTGATTTGCCTTTCTCGTCTTAGGCTTGGGGTTCGGCCTAGGGCTAGGATTTTTAAAATCAGGAAGCCCTGAGTTCCAGGCACACTGGAGCTGTGAAAGGCATCCAAAAGAGAGTGCAAAATGCCACAACATGGTTGCTTTCACGGCTTTTTCCTTGGCAAGAAGCTTAACACCAGGCTGATTTCCCTTCCCTTGGTTACTGTTAGGCTTAGGCCTAGGGCTAGGATTTTTAAAACTAGGAAGCCCTTAGATCCAGGCACACCGCAGCTGTTCAAGGCATCCCAAGGGGAGTACAAAAGTGCAACAACATGGCAGCTTTCACAGCTTTTTCCTTGGCACCATCCCTATACCTTGGCTGTTTTATCTGCCTAGGGTTAGGGTTAGGGTTCAGCCTAGGGCTTGGAGTTTTTTACCCAGGAAGCCCTGAGTTCCAGGCTTACTGCATCTGCCAAAGGCATCCCAAAGGGAGTGCAGAAGTGCCACAACATGGCTGCTTTCACGGCTTTTCCCTTAGGAAGAACCCTAATACGCGGCTGATTTACCTTCCTAGGGTTACTGTTAGGCTTAGGCCTAGGACTTTTAAAACCAGGAAGCCCTGGGCTCCAGGCACACTGCAGCTGCGAAAGGCATCCCAAGGGGAGCGCAAAAGTGACACAACTTGGCTGCCTCTGCTGCTATTCTCATGAGACCATCCCGAACCATAGGCTGATTTTCCTTCCTAGGGTTAAGGTTTGAGTTACGCCTGGGGTAAGGGTTCTATTAACCAGAAAGCCCTGAGTTCCAAGAACACAGCAGCTGTGAAGGACTACCCAAGAAGAGCGCAAAAGTACCACAACATGCCTGCCTCCACAGCTTTTTCCTTGGGGACATGCCTAATTCCTGGCTGATTTGCCTTTCTCGTCTTAGGGTTGGGGTTCGGCCTAGGGCTAGGATTTTTTTAACTAGGAAGCCCTGAGTTCCAGGCTTACTTCATCTGCAAAAAGCATCCCAATGGGAGTGCAGAAGTGCCACAACATGGCTGCTTTCACGGCTTTTCCCTTAGGAAGAACCCTAATACGCGGCTGATTTACCTTCCTAGGGTTACTGTTAGGCTTAGGCCTAGGACTTTTAAAACCAGGAAGCCCTGGGCTCCAGGCACATGCAGCTGCGAAAGGCATCCCAAGAGGGCCGCAGAAGCGACACAACTTGGCTGCCTCTGCTGCTATTCTCATGAGACCATCCTGAACCATAGGCTGATTTTCCTTCCTAGGGTTAAGGTTTGAGTTACGCCTAGGGTAAGAGTTCTATTAACCAGAAAGCCCTGAGTTCCAAGAACACAGCATCTGCGAAGGACTACCCAAGAAGAGCGCAAAAGTACCACAACGTGCCTGCCTCCACAGCTTTTTCCTTGGGGACATGCCTACTTCCTGGCTGATTTGCCTTTCTCGTCTTAGGGTTGGGGTTCGGCCTAGGGCTAGGATATTTTTAACTAGGAAGCCCTGAGTTCCAGGCTTACTGCATCTGCCAAAGGCATCCCAAAGGGAGTGCAAAAGTGCCACAACATGGCTGCTTTCACGGCTTTTCCCTTAGGAAGAACCCTAATACGCGGCTGATTTACCTTCCTAGGGTTACTGTTAGGCTTAGGCCTAGGACTTTTAAAACCAGGAAGCCCTGGGCTCCAGGCACACTGCAGCTGCGAAAGGCATCCCAAGGGGAGCGCAAAAGTGACACAACTTGGCTGCCTCTGCTGCTATTCTCATGAGACCATCCCGAACCATAGGCTGATTTTCCTTCCTAGGGTTAAGGTTTGAGTTACGCCTGGGGTAAGGGTTCTACTAACCAGAAAGCCCTGAGTTCCAAGAACACAGCAGCTGCGAAGGACTAGCCAAGAAGAGCGCAAAAGTACCACAACATGCCTGCCTCCACAGCTTTTTCCTTGGGGATATGCCTAATTCCTGGCTGATTTGCCTTTCTCGTCTTAGACTTGGGGTTCGGCCTAGGGCTAGGACTTTTAAAATCAGGAAGCCCTGAGTTCCAGGCACACTGGAGCTGTGAAAGGCATCCAAAAGGGAGTGCAAAAGTGCCACAACATGGTTGCTTTCACGGCTTTTTCCTTGGCAAGAAGCTTAACACCAGGCTGATTTCCCTTCCCTTGGTTACTGTTAGGCTTAGGCCTAGGGCTAGGATTTTTAAAACTAGGAAGCCCTTAGATCCAGGCACACTGCAGCTGTTCAAGGCATCCCAAGGGGAGTACAAAAGTGAAACAACATGGCAGCTTTCACAGCTTTTTCCTTGGCACCATCCCTATACCTTGGCTGTTTTATCTGCCTAGGGTTAGGGTTAGGGTTCAGCCTAGGGCTTGGAGTTTTTTACCCAGGAAGCCCTGAGTTCCAGGCTTACTGCATCTGCCAAAGGCATCCCAAAGGGAGTGCAGAAGTGCCACAACATGGCTGCTTTCACGGCTTTTCCTTTAGGAAGAACCCTAATACGCGGCTGATTTACCTTCCTAGGGTTACTGTTAGGCTTAGGCCTAGGACTTTTAAAACCAGGAAGCCCTGGGCTCCAGGCACATTCAGCCGCGAAAGGCATCCCAAGGGGAGCGCAAAAGTGACACAACTTGGCTGCCTCTGCTTCTATTCTCATGAGACCATCCCGAACCATAATCTGCTTTTCCTTCCTAGGGTTTAGGTTTGAGTTACGCCTAGGGTAAGGGTTCTATTAACCAGAAAGCCCTGAGTTCGAAGAACACAGCAGCTGCGAAGGACTACCCAAGAAGAGCGCAAAAGTACTACAACATGCCTGCCTCCACAGCTTTTTCCTTGGGGACATGCCTAATTCCTGGCTGATTTGCCTTTCTCGTCTTAGGGTTGGGGTTCGGCCTAGGGCTAGGATTTTTTTAACTAGGAAGCCCTGAGTTCCAGGCTTACTTCATCTGCAAAAAGCATCCCAAAGGGAGTGCAGAAGTGCCACAACATGGCTGCTTTCACGGCTTTTCCCTTAGGAAGAACCCTAATACGCGGCTGATTTACCTTCCTAGGGTTACTGTTAGGCTTAGGCCTAGGACTTTTAAAACCAGGAAGCCCTGGGCTCCAGGCACATGCAGCTGCGAAAGGCATCCCAAGAGGGCCGCAGAAGCGACACAACTTGGCTGCCTCTGCTTCTATTCTCATGAGACCATCCTGAACCATAGGCTGATTTTCCTTCCCAGGGTTAAGGTTTGAGTTACGCCTGGGGTAAGAGTTCTATTAACCAGAAAGCCCTGAGTTCCAAGAACACAGCAGCTGCGAAGGACTAGCCAAGAAGAGCGGAAAAGTACCACAATGTGCCTGCCTCCACAGCTTTTTCCTTGGGGACATGCCTAATTCCTGGCTGATTTGCCTTTCTCGTCTTAGGGTTGGGGTTCGGCCTAGGGCTAGGATATTTTTAACTAGGAAGCCCTGAGTTCCAGGCTTACTTCATCTGCCAAAGGCATCCCAAAGGGAGTGCAAAAGTGCCACAACATGGCTGCTTTCACGGCTTTTCCCTTAGGAAGAACCCTAATACGCGGCTGATTTACCTTCCTAGGGTTACTGTTAGGCTTAGACCTAGGACTTTTAAAACCAGGAAGCCCTGGGCTCCAGGCACACTGCAGCTGCGAAAGGCATCCCAAGGGGAGCGCAAAAGTGACACAACTTGGCTGCCTCTGCTTCTATTCTCATGAGACCATCCCGAACCATAGGCTGATTTTCCTTCCTAGGGTTAAGGTTTGACTTACGCCTAGGGTAAGGGTTCTATTAACCAGAAAGCCCTGAGTTCCAAGAACACAGCAGCTGCGAAGGACTAGCCAAGAAGAGCGCAAAAGTACCACAACATGCCTGCCTCCACAGCTTTTTCCTTGGGGACATGCCTAATTCCTGGCTGATTTGCCTTTCTCGTCTTAGGGTTGGGGTTCGGCCTAGGGCTAGGATTTTTAAAATCAGTAAGCCCTGAGTTCCAGGCACACTGGAGCTGTGAAAGGCATTCAAAAGGGAGTGCAAAAGTGCCACAACATGGTTGCTTTCACGGCTTTTTCCTTGGCAAGAAGCTTAACACCAGGCTGATTTCCCTTCCCTTGGTTACTGTTAGGCTTAGGCCTAGGGCTAGGATTTTTAAAACTAGGAAGCCCTTAGATCCAGGCACACTGCAGCTGTTCAAGGCATCCCAAGGGGAGTACAAAAGTGCAACAACATGGCAGCTTTCACAGCTTTTTCCTTGGCACCATCCCTATACCTTGGCTGTTTTATCTGCCTAGGGTTAGGGTTAGGGTTCAGCCTAGGGCTTGGAGTTTTTTACCCAGGAAGCCCTGAGTTCCAGGCTTACTGCATCTGCCAAAGGCATCCCAAAGGGAGTGCAGAAGTGCCACAACATGGCTGCTTTCACGGCTTTTCCCTTAGGAAGAACCCTAATACGCGGCTGATTTACCTTCCTAGGGTTACTGTTAGGCTTAGGCCTAGGACTTTTAAAACCAGGAAGCCCTGGGCTCCAGGCACACTGCAGCTGCGAAAGGCATCCCAAGGGGAGCGCAAAAGTGACACAACTTGGCTGCCTCTGCTGCTATTCTCATGAGACCATCCCGAACCATAGGCTGATTTTCCTTCCTAGGGTTAAGGTTTGAGTTACGCCTGGGGTAAGGGTTCTATTAACCAGAAAGCCCTGAGTTCCAAGAACACAGCAGCTGCGAAGGACTAGCCAAGAAGAGCGCAAAAGTACCACAACATGCCTGCCTCCACAGCTTTTTCCTTGGGGACATGCCTAATTCCTGGCTGATTTGCCTTTCTCGTCTTAGGGTTGGGGTTCGGCCTAGGGCTAGGATTTTTTTAACTAGGAAGCCCTGAGTTCCAGGCTTACTGCATCTGCCAAAGGCATCCCAAAGGGAGTGCAGAAGTGCCACAACATGGCTGCTTTCACGGCTTTTCCCTTAGGAAGAACCCTAATACGCGGCTGATTTACCTTCCTAGGGTTACTGTTAGGCTTAGGCCTAGGACTTTTAAAACCAGGAAGCCCTGGGCTCCAGGCACATGCAGCTGCGAAAGGCATCCCAAGAGGGCTGCAGAAGTGACACAACTTGGCTGCCTCTGCTTCTATTCTCATGAGACCATCCTGAACCATTATCTGATTTTCCTTCCTAGGGTTAAGGTTTGAGTTACGCCTAGGGTAAGGGTTCTATTAACCAGAAAGCCCTGAGTTCCAAGAACACAGCAGCTGCGAAGGACTTCCCAAGAAGAGCGCAAAAGTACCACAACATGCCTGCCTCCACAGCTTTTTCCTTGGGGACATGCCTAATTCCTGGCTGATTTGCCTTTCTCGTCTTAGGGTTGGGGTTCGGCCTAGGGCTAGGATTTTTTTAACTAGGAAGACCTGAGTTCCAGGCTTACTTCATCTGCGAAAAGCATCCCAAAGGGAGTGCAGAAGTGCCACAACATGGCTGCTTTCACGGCTTTTCCCTTAGGAAGAACCCTAATACCCGGTTGATTTACCTTCCTAGGGTTACTGTTAGGCTTAGGCCTAGGACTTTTAAAACCAGGAAGCCCTGGGCTCCAGGCACATGCAGCTGAGAAAGGCATCCCAAGAGGGCCGCAGAAGCGACACAACTTGGCTGCCTCTGCTGCTATTCTCATGAGACCATCCCGAACCATAGGCTGATTTTCCTTCCTAGGGTTAAGGTTTGAGTTACGCCTAGGGTAAGAGTTCTATTAACCAGAAAGACCTGAGTTCCAAGAACACAGCATCTGCGAAGGACTACCCAAGAAGAGCGGAAAAGTACCACAACGTGCCTGCCTCCACAGCTTTTTCCTTGGGGACATGCCTAATTCCTGGCTGATTTGCCTTTCTCGTCTTAGGGTTGGGGTTCGGCCTAGGGCTAGGATATTTTTAACTAGTAAGCCCTGAGTTCCAGGCTTACTTCATCGGCCAAAGGCATCCCAAAGGGAGTGCAAAAGTGCCACAACATGGCTGCTTTCACAGCTTTTCCCTTAGGAAGAACCCTAATACGCGGCTGATTTACCTTCCTAGGGTTACTGTTAGGCTTAGGCCTAGGACTTTTAAAACCAGGAAGCCCTGGGCTCCAGGCACACTGCAGGTGCGAAAGGCATCCCAAGAGGAGCGCAAAAGTGACACAACTTGGCTGCCTCTGCTGCTATTCTCATGAGACCATCCCGAACCATAGGCTGATTTTCCTTCCTAGGGTTAAGGTTTGAGTTACGCCTAGGGTAAGGGTTCTATTAACCAGAAAGCCCTGAGTTCCAAGAACACAGCAGCTGCGAAGGACTAGCCAAGAAGAGCGCAAAAGTACCACAACATGCCTGCCTCCACAGCTTTTTCCTTGGGGACATGCCTAATTCCTGGCTGATTTGCCTTTCTCGTCTTAGGCTTGGGGTTCGGCCTAGGGCTAGGACTTTTAAAATCAGGAAGCCCTGAGTTCCAGGCACACTGGAGCTGTGAAAGGCATCCAAAAGGGAGTGCAAAAGTGCCACAACATGGTTGCTTTCACGGCTTTTTCCTTGGCAAGAAGCCTAACACCAGGCTGATTGACCTTCCCAGGGTTACTGTGAGGCTTAGGCCTAGGGCTAGGATTTTTAAAACTAGGAAGCCCTGGGCTCCAGGCACACTGCAGCTGTTCAAGGCATCCCAAGGGGAGTACAAAAGTGCAACAACATGGCAGCTTTCACAGCTTTTTCCTTGGCACCATCCCTATACCTTGGCTGATTTATCTGCCTAGGGTTAGGGTTAGGGTTCAGCCTAGGGCTTGGAGTTTTTTAACCAGGAAGCCCTGAGTTCCAGGCTTACTGCATCTGCCAAAGGCATCCCAAAGGGAGTGCAGAAGTGCCACAACATGGCTGCTTTCATGGCTTTTCCCTTAGGAAGAACCCTAATACGCGGCTGATTTACCTTCCTAGGGTTACTGTTAGGCTTAGGCCTAGGACTTTTAAAACCAGGAAGCCCTGGGCTCCAGGCACACTGCAGCTGCGAAAGGCATCCCAAGGGGAGCGCAAAAGTGACACAACTTGGCTGCCTCTGCTGCTATTCTCATGAGACCATCCCGAACCATAGGCTGATTTTCCTTCCTAGGGTTAAGGTTTGAGTTACGCCTGGGGTAAGGGTTCTATTAACCAGAAAGCCCTGAGTTCCAAGAACACAGCAGCTGCGAAGGACTAGCCAAGAAGAGCGCAAAAGTACCACAACATGCCTGCCTCCACAGCTTTTTCCTTGGGGACATGCCTAATTCCTGGCTGATTTGCCTTTCTCGTCTTAGGGTTGGGGTTCGGCCTAGGGCTAGGATTTTTTTAACTAGGAAGCCCTGAGTTCCAGGCTTACTGCATCTGCCAAAGGCATCCCAAAGGGAGTGCACAAGTGCCACAACATGGCTGCTTTCACGGCTTTTCCCTTAGGAAGAACCCTAATACGCGGCTGATTTACCTTCCTAGGGTTACTGTTAGGCTTAGACCTAGGACTTTTAAAACCAGGAAGCCCTGGGCTCCAGGCACACTGCAGCTGTTAAAGGCATCCCAAGAGGGCTGCAGAAGTGACACAACTTGGCTGCCTCTGCTGCTATTCTCATGAGACCATCCTGAACCATAGGCTGATTTTCCTTCCTAGGGTTAAGGTTTGAGTTACGCCTAGGGTAAGAGTTCTATTAACCAGAAAGCCCTGAGTTCCAAGAACACAGCAGCTGCGAAGGACTTCCCAAGAAGAGCGCAAAAGTACCACAACATGCCTGCCTCCACAGCTTTTTCCTTGGGGACATGCCTAATTCCTGGCTGATTTGCCTTTCTCGTCTTAGGCTTGGGGTTCGGCCTAGGGCTAGGATTTTTAAAATCAGGAAGCCCTGAGTTCCAGGCACACTGGAGCTGTGAAAGGCATCCAAAAGAGAGTGCAAAAGTGCCACAACATGGTTGCTTTCACGGCTTTTTCCTTGGCAAGAAGCTTAACACCAGGCTGATTTCCCTTCCCAGGGTTACTGTTAGGCTTAGGCCTAGGGCTAGGATTTTTAAAACTAGGAAGCCCTTAGATCCAGGCACACCGCAGCTGTTCAAGGCATCCCAAGGGGAGTACAAAAGTGCAACAACATGGCAGCTTTCACAGCTTTTTCCTTGGCACCATCCCTATACCTTGGCTGTTTTATCTGCCTAGGGTTAGGGTTAGGGTTCAGCCTAGGGCTTGGAGTTTTTTACCCAGGAAGCCCTGAGTTCCAGGCTTACTGCATCTGCCAAAGGCATCCCAAAGGGAGTGCAGAAGTGCCACAACATGGCTGCTTTCACGGCTTTTCCCTTAGGAAGAACCCTAATACGCGGCTGATTTACCTTCCTAGGGTTACTGTTAGGCTTAGGCCTAGGACTTTTAAAACCAGGAAGCCCTGGGCTCCAGGCACACTGCAGCTGCGAAAGGCATCCCAAGGGGAGCGCAAAAGTGACACAACTTGGCTGCCTCTGCTGCTATTCTCATGAGACCATCCCGAACCATAGGCTGATTTTCCTTCCTAGGGTTAAGGTTTGAGTTACGCCTGGGGTAAGGGTTCTATTAACCAGAAAGCCCTGAGTTCCAAGAACACAGCAGCTGTGAAGGACTACCCAAGAAGAGCGCAAAAGTACCACAACATGCCTGCCTCCACAGCTTTTTCCTTGGGGACATGCCTAATTCCTGGCTGATTTGCCTTTCTCGTCTTAGGGTTGGGGTTCGGCCTAGGGCTAGGATTTTTTTAACTAGGAAGCCCTGAGTTCCAGGCTTACTTCATCTGCAAAAAGCATCCCAATGGGAGTGCAGAAGTGCCACAACATGGCTGCTTTCACGGCTTTTCCCTTAGGAAGAACCCTAATACGCGGCTGATTTACCTTCCTAGGGTTACTGTTAGGCTTAGGCCTAGGACTTTTAAAACCAGGAAGCCCTGGGCTCCAGGCACATGCAGCTGCGAAAGGCATCCCAAGAGGGCCGCAGAAGCGACACAACTTGGCTGCCTCTGCTGCTATTCTCATGAGACCATCCTGAACCATAGGCTGATTTTCCTTCCTAGGGTTAAGGTTTGAGTTACGCCTAGGGTAAGAGTTCTATTAACCAGAAAGCCCTGAGTTCCAAGAACACAGCATCTGCGAAGGACTACCCAAGAAGAGCGCAAAAGTACCACAACGTGCCTGCCTCCACAGCTTTTTCCTTGGGGACATGCCTAATTCCTGGCTGATTTGCCTTTCTCGTCTTAGGGTTGGGGTTCGGCCTAGGGCTAGGATATTTTTAACTAGGAAGCCCTGAGTTCCAGGCTTACTTCATCTGCCAAAGGCATCCCAAAGGGAGTGCAAAAGTGCCACAACATGGCTGCTTTCACGGCTTTTCCCTTAGGAAGAACCCTAATACGCGGCTGATTTACCTTCCTAGGGTTACTGTTAGGCTTAGGCCTAGGACTTTTAAAACCAGGAAGCCCTGGGCTCCAGGCACACTGCAGCTGCGAAAGGCATCCCAAGGGGAGCGCAAAAGTGACACAACTTGGCTGCCTCTGCTGCTATTCTCATGAGACCATCCCGAACCATAGGCTGATTTTCCTTCCTAGGGTTAAGGTTTGAGTTACGCCTGGGGTAAGGGTTCTACTAACCAGAAAGCCCTGAGTTCCAAGAACACAGCAGCTGCGAAGGACTAGCCAAGAAGAGCGCAAAAGTACCACAACATGCCTGCCTCCACAGCTTTTTCCTTGGGGATATGCCTAATTCCTGGCTGATTTGCCTTTCTCGTCTTAGACTTGGGGTTCGGCCTAGGGCTAGGACTTTTAAAATCAGGAAGCCCTGAGTTCCAGGCACACTGGAGCTGTGAAAGGCATCCAAAAGGGAGTGCAAAAGTGCCACAACATGGTTGCTTTCACGGCTTTTTCCTTGGCAAGAAGCTTAACACCAGGCTGATTTCCCTTCCCTTGGTTACTGTTAGGCTTAGGCCTAGGGCTAGGATTTTTA
Source organism: Ammospiza maritima maritima (assembly GCA_036010785.1). Lineage (NCBI taxonomy): Eukaryota > Metazoa > Chordata > Aves > Passeriformes > Passerellidae > Ammospiza > Ammospiza maritima. The sequence continues at coordinate 257,154 of JAYKTQ010000094.1, forward strand.
AAACTAGGAAGCCCTTAGATCCAGGCACACTGCAGCTGTTCAAGGCATCCCAAGGGGAGTACAAAAGTGCAACAACATGGCAGCTTTCACAGCTTTTTCCTTGGCACCATCCCTATACCTTGGCTGTTTTATCTGCCTAGGGTTAGGGTTAGGGTTCAGCCTAGGGCTTGGAGTTTTTTACCCAGGAAGCCCTGAGTTCCAGGCTTACTGCATCTGCCAAAGGCATCCCAAAGGGAGTGCAGAAGTGCCACAACATGGCTGCTTTCACGGCTTTTCCTTTAGGAAGAACCCTAATACGCGGCTGATTTACCTTCCTAGGGTTACTGTTAGGCTTAGGCCTAGGACTTTTAAAACCAGGAAGCCCTGGGCTCCAGGCACATTCAGCCGCGAAAGGCATCCCAAGGGGAGCGCAAAAGTGACACAACTTGGCTGCCTCTGCTTCTATTCTCATGAGACCATCCCGAACCATAATCTGCTTTTCCTTCCTAGGGTTTAGGTTTGAGTTACGCCTAGGGTAAGGGTTCTATTAACCAGAAAGCCCTGAGTTCGAAGAACACAGCAGCTGCGAAGGACTACCCAAGAAGAGCGCAAAAGTACCACAACATGCCTGCCTCCACAGCTTTTTCCTTGGGGACATGCCTAATTCCTGGCTGATTTGCCTTTCTCGTCTTAGGGTTGGGGTTCGGCCTAGGGCTAGGATTTTTTTAACTAGGAAGCCCTGAGTTCCAGGCTTACTTCATCTGCAAAAAGCATCCCAAAGGGAGTGCAGAAGTGCCACAACATGGCTGCTTTCACGGCTTTTCCCTTAGGAAGAACCCTAATACGCGGCTGATTTACCTTCCTAGGGTTACTGTTAGGCTTAGGCCTAGGACTTTTAAAACCAGGAAGCCCTGGGCTCCAGGCACATGCAGCTGCGAAAGGCATCCCAAGAGGGCCGCAGAAGCGACACAACTTGGCTGCCTCTGCTTCTATTCTCATGAGACCATCCTGAACCATAGGCTGATTTTCCTTCCCAGGGTTAAGGTTTGAGTTACGCCTGGGGTAAGAGTTCTATTAACCAGAAAGCCCTGAGTTCCAAGAACACAGCAGCTGCGAAGGACTAGCCAAGAAGAGCGGAAAAGTACCACAATGTGCCTGCCTCCACAGCTTTTTCCTTGGGGACATGCCTAATTCCTGGCTGATTTGCCTTTCTCGTCTTAGGGTTGGGGTGCGGCCTAGGGCTAGGATATTTTTAACTAGGAAGCCCTGAGTTCCAGGCTTACTTCATCTGCCAAAGGCATCCCAAAGGGAGTGCAAAAGTGCCACAACATGGCTGCTTTCACGGCTTTTCCCTTAGGAAGAACCCTAATACGCGGCTGATTTACCTTCCTAGGGTTACTGTTAGGCTTAGACCTAGGACTTTTAAAACCAGGAAGCCCTGGGCTCCAGGCACACTGCAGCTGCGAAAGGCATCCCAAGGGGAGCGCAAAAGTGACACAACTTGGCTGCCTCTGCTTCTATTCTCATGAGACCATCCCGAACCATAGGCTGATTTTCCTTCCTAGGGTTAAGGTTTGACTTACGCCTAGGGTAAGGGTTCTATTAACCAGAAAGCCCTGAGTTCCAAGAACACAGCAGCTGCGAAGGACTAGCCAAGAAGAGCGCAAAAGTACCACAACATGCCTGCCTCCACAGCTTTTTCCTTGGGGACATGCCTAATTCCTGGCTGATTTGCCTTTCTCGTCTTAGGGTTGGGGTTCGGCCTAGGGCTAGGATTTTTGAAATCAGTAAGCCCTGAGTTCCAGGCACACTGGAGCTGTGAAAGGCATCCAAAAGGGAGTGCAAAAGTGCCACAACATGGTTGCTTTCACGGCTTTTTCCTTGGCAAGAAGCTTAACACCAGGCTGATTTCCCTTCCCTTGGTTACTGTTAGGCTTAAGCCTAGGGCTAGGATTTTTAAAACTAGGAAGCCCTTAGATCCAGGCACACTGCAGCTGTTCAAGGCATCCCAAGGGGAGTACAAAAGTGCAACAACATGGCAGCTTTCACAGCTTTTTCCTTGGCACCATCCCTATACCTTGGCTGTTTTATCTGCCTAGGGTTAGGGTTAGGGTTCAGCCTAGGGCTTGGAGTTTTTTACCCAGGAAGCCCTGAGTTCCAGGCTTACTGCATCTGCCAAAGGCATCCCAAAGGGAGTGCAGAAGTGCCACAACATGGCTGCTTTCACGGCTTTTCCCTTAGGAAGAACCCTAATACGCGGCTGATTTACCTTCCTAGGGTTACTGTTAGGCTTAGGCCTAGGACTTTTAAAACCAGGAAGCCCTGGGCTCCAGGCACACTGCAGCTGCGAAAGGCATCCCAAGGGGAGCGCAAAAGTGACACAACTTGGCTGCCTCTGCTGCTATTCTCATGAGACCATCCCGAACCATAGGCTGATTTTCCTTCCTAGGGTTAAGGTTTGAGTTACGCCTGGGGTAAGGGTTCTATTAACCAGAAAGCCCTGAGTTCCAAGAACACAGCAGCTGTGAAGGACTACCCAAGAAGAGCGCAAAAGTACCACAACATGCCTGCCTCCACAGCTTTTTCCTTGGGGACATGCCTAATTCCTGGCTGATTTGCCTTTCTCGTCTTAGGGTTGGGGTTCGGCCTAGGGCTAGGATTTTTTTAACTAGGAAGCCCTGAGTTCCAGGCTTACTTCATCTGCAAAAAGCATCCCAATGGGAGTGCAGAAGTGGTACAACATGGCTGCTTTCACGGCTTTTCCCTTAGGAAGAACCCTAATACGCGGCTGATTTACCTTCCTAGGGTTACTGTTAGGCTTAGGCCTAGGACTTTTAAAACCAGGAAGCCCTGGGCTCCAGGCACATGCAGCTGCGAAAGGCATCCCAAGAGGGCCGCAGAAGCGACACAACTTGGCTGCCACTGCTGCTATTCTCATGAGACCATCCTGAACCATAGGCTGATTTTCCTTCCTAGGGTTAAGGTTTGAGTTAGGCCTAGGGTAAGAGTTCTATTAACCAGAAAGCCCTGAGTTCCAAGAACACAGCATCTGCGAAGGACTACCCAAGAAGAGCGCAAAAGTACCACAACGTGCCTGCCTCCACAGCTTTTTCCTTGGGGACATGCCTACTTCCTGGCTGATTTGCCTTTCTCGTCTTAGGGTTGGGGTTCGGCCTAGGGCTAGGATATTTTTAACTAGGAAGCCCTGAGTTCCAGGCTTACTTCATCTGCCAAAGGCATCCCAAAGGGAGTGCAAAAGTGCCACAACATGGCTGCTTTCACGGCTTTTCCCTTAGGAAGAACCCTAATACGCGGCTGATTTACCTTCCTAGGGTTACTGTTAGGCTTAGGCCTAGGACTTTTAAAACCAGGAAGCCCTGGGCTCCAGGCACACTGCAGCTGCGAAAGGCATCCCAAGGGGAGCGCAAAAGTGACACAACTTGGCTGCCTCTGCTGCTATTCTCATGAGACCATCCCGAACCATAGGCTGATTTTCCTTCCTAGGGTTAAGGTTTGAGTTACGCCTGGGGTAAGGGTTCTACTAACCAGAAAGCCCTGAGTTCCAAGAACACAGCAGCTGCGAAGGACTAGCCAAGAAGAGCGCAAAAGTACCACAACATGCCTGCCTCCACAGCTTTTTCCTTGGGGATATGCCTAATTCCTGGCTGATTTGCCTTTCTCGTCTTAGACTTGGGGTTCGGCCTAGGGCTAGGACTTTTAAAATCAGGAAGCCCTGAGTTCCAGGCACACTGGAGCTGTGAAAGGCATCCAAAAGGGAGTGCAAAAGTGCCACAACATGGTTGCTTTCACGGCTTTTTCCTTGGCAAGAAGCTTAACACCAGGCTGATTTCCCTTCCCTTGGTTACTGTTAGGCTTAGGCCTAGGGCTAGGATTTTTAAAACTAGGAAGCCCTTAGATCCAGGCACACTGCAGCTGTTCAAGGCATCCCAAGGGGAGTACAAAAGTGAAACAACATGGCAGCTTTCACAGCTTTTTCCTTGGCACCATCCCTATACCTTGGCTGTTTTATCTGCCTAGGGTTAGGGTTAGGGTTCAGCCTAGGGCTTGGAGTTTTTTACCCAGGAAGCCCTGAGTTCCAGGCTTACTGCATCTGCCAAAGGCATCCCAAAGGGAGTGCAGAAGTGCCACAACATGGCTGCTTTCACGGCTTTTCCTTTAGGAAGAACCCTAATACGCGGCTGATTTACCTTCCTAGGGTTACTGTTAGGCTTAGGCCTAGGACTTTTAAAACCAGGAAGCCCTGGGCTCCAGGCACATTCAGCCGCGAAAGGCATCCCAAGGGGAGCGCAAAAGTGACACAACTTGGCTGCCTCTGCTTCTATTCTCATGAGACCATCCCGAACCATAATCTGCTTTTCCTTCCTAGGGTTTAGGTTTGAGTTACGCCTAGGGTAAGGGTTCTATTAACCAGAAAGCCCTGAGTTCGAAGAACACAGCAGCTGCGAAGGACTACCCAAGAAGAGCGCAAAAGTACTACAACATGCCTGCCTCCACAGCTTTTTCCTTGGGGACATGCCTAATTCCTGGCTGATTTGCCTTTCTCGTCTTAGGGTTGGGGTTCGGCCTAGGGCTAGGATTTTTTTAACTAGGAAGCCCTGAGTTCCAGGCTTACTTCATCTGCAAAAAGCATCCCAAAGGGAGTGCAGAAGTGCCACAACATGGCTGCTTTCACGGCTTTTCCCTTAGGAAGAACCCTAATACGCGGCTGATTTACCTTCCTAGGGTTACTGTTAGGCTTAGGCCTAGGACTTTTAAAACCAGGAAGCCCTGGGCTCCAGGCACATGCAGCTGCGAAAGGCATCCCAAGAGGGCCGCAGAAGCGACACAACTTGGCTGCCTCTGCTTCTATTCTCATGAGACCATCCTGAACCATAGGCTGATTTTCCTTCCCAGGGTTAAGGTTTGAGTTACGCCTGGGGTAAGAGTTCTATTAACCAGAAAGCCCTGAGTTCCAAGAACACAGCAGCTGCGAAGGACTAGCCAAGAAGAGCGGAAAAGTACCACAATGTGCCTGCCTCCACAGCTTTTTCCTTGGGGACATGCCTAATTCCTGGCTGATTTGCCTTTCTCGTCTTAGGGTTGGGGTGCGGCCTAGGGCTAGGATATTTTTAACTAGGAAGCCCTGAGTTCCAGGCTTACTTCATCTGCCAAAGGCATCCCAAAGGGAGTGCAAAAGTGCCACAACATGGCTGCTTTCACGGCTTTTCCCTTAGGAAGAACCCTAATACGCGGCTGATTTACCTTCCTAGGGTTACTGTTAGGCTTAGACCTAGGACTTTTAAAACCAGGAAGCCCTGGGCTCCAGGCACACTGCAGCTGCGAAAGGCATCCCAAGGGGAGCGCAAAAGTGACACAACTTGGCTGCCTCTGCTGCTATTCTCATGAGACCATCCCGAACCATAGGCTGATTTTCCTTCCTAGGGTTAAGGTTTGACTTACGCCTAGGGTAAGGGTTCTATTAACCAGAAAGCCCTGAGTTCCAAGAACACAGCAGCTGCGAAGGACTAGCCAAGAAGAGCGCAAAAGTACCACAACATGCCTGCCTCCACAGCTTTTTCCTTGGGGACATGCCTAATTCCTGGCTGATTTGCCTTTCTCGTCTTAGGGTTGGGGTTCGGCCTAGGGCTAGGATTTTTAAAATCAGTAAGCCCTGAGTTCCAGGCACACTGGAGCTGTGAAAGGCATCCAAAAGGGAGTGCAAAAGTGCCACAACATGGTTGCTTTCACGGCTTTTTCCTTGGCAAGAAGCTTAACACCAGGCTGATTTCCCTTCCCTTGGTTAGTGTTAGGCTTAGGCCTAGGGCTAGGATTTTTAAAACTAGGAAGCCCTTAGATCCAGGCACACTGCAGCTGTTCAAGGCATCCCAAGGGGAGTACAAAAGTGCAACAACATGGCAGCTTTCACAGCTTTTTCCTTGGCACCATCCCTATACCTTGGCTGTTTTATCTGCCTAGGGTTAGGGTTAGGGTTCAGCCTAGGGCTTGGAGTTTTTTACCCAGGAAGCCCTGAGTTCCAGGCTTACTGCATCTGCCAAAGGCATCCCAAAGGGAGTGCAGAAGTGCCACAACATGGCTGCTTTCACGGCTTTTCCCTTAGGAAGAACCCTAATACGCGGCTGATTTACCTTCCTAGGGTTACTGTTAGGCTTAGGCCTAGGACTTTTAAAACCAGGAAGCCCTGGGCTCCAGGCACACTGCAGCTGCGAAAGGCATCCCAAGGGGAGCGCAAAAGTGACACAACTTGGCTGCCTCTGCTTCTATTCTCATGAGACCATCCCGAACCATAGGCTGATTTTCCTTCCTAGGGTTAAGGTTTGAGTTACGCCTGGGGTAAGGGTTCTATTAACCAGAAAGCCCTGAGTTCCAAGAACACAGCAGCTGCGAAGGACTAGCCAAGAAGAGCGCAAAAGTACCACAACATGCCTGCCTCCACAGCTTTTTCCTTGGGGACATGCCTAATTCCTGGCTGATTTGCCTTTCTCGTCTTAGGGTTGGGGTTCGGCCTAGGGCTAGGATTTTTTTAACTAGGAAGCCCTGAGTTCCAGGCTTACTGCATCTGCCAAAGGCATCCCAAAGGGAGTGCAGAAGTGCCACAACATGGCTGCTTTCACGGCTTTTCCTTAGGAAGAACCCTAATACGCGGCTGATTTACCTTCCTAGGGTTACTGTTAGGCTTAGGCCTAGGACTTTTAAAACCAGGAAGCCCTGGGCTCCAGGCACATGCAGCTGCGAAAGGCATCCCAAGAGGGCTGCAGAAGTGACACAACTTGGCTGCCTCTGCTTCTATTCTCATGAGACCATCCTGAACCATTATCTGATTTTCCTTCCTAGGGTTAAGGTTTGAGTTACGCCTAGGGTAAGGGTTCTATTAACCAGAAAGCCCTGAGTTCCAAGAACACAGCAGCTGCGAAGGACTTCCCAAGAAGAGCGCAAAAGTACCACAACATGCCTGCCTCCACAGCTTTTTCCTTGGGGACATGCCTAATTCCTGGCTGATTTGCCTTTCTCGTCTTAGGGTTGGGGTTCGGCCTAGGGCTAGGATTTTTTTAACTAGGAAGACCTGAGTTCCAGGCTTACTTCATCTGCGAAAAGCATCCCAAAGGGAGTGCAGAAGTGCCACAACATGGCTGCTTTCACGGCTTTTCCCTTAGGAAGAACCCTAATACCCGGCTGATTTACCTTCCTAGGGTTACTGTTAGGCTTAGGCCTAGGACTTTTAAAACCAGGAAGCCCTGGGCTCCAGGCACATGCAGCTGAGAAAGGCATCCCAAGAGGGCCGCAGAAGCGACACAACTTGGCTGCCTCTGCTGCTATTCTCATGAGACCATCCCGAACCATAGGCTGATTTTCCTTCCTAGGGTTAAGGTTTGAGTTACGCCTAGGGTAAGAGTTCTATTAACCAGAAAGACCTGAGTTCCAAGAACACAGCAGCTGCGAAGGACTAGCCAAGAAGAGCGCAAAAGTACCACAATGTGCCTGCCTCCACAGCTTTTTCCTTGGGGACATGCCTAATTCCTGGCTGATTTGCCTTTCTCGTCTTAGGCTTGGGGTTCGGCCTAGGGCTAGGATATTTTTAACTAGGAAGCCCTGAGTTCCAGGCTTACTTCATCTGCCAAAGGCATTCCAAAGGGAGTGCAGAAGTGCCACAACATGGCTGCTTTCACGGCTTTTCCCTTAGGAAGAACCCTAATACCCGGCTGATTTACCTTCCTAGGGTTACTGTTAGGCTTAGACCTAGGACTTTTAAAACCAGGAAGCCCTGGGCTCCAGGCACACTGCAGCTGCGAAAGGCATCCCAAGGGGAGCGCAAAAGTGACACAACTTGGCTGCCTCTGCTGCTATTCTCATGAGACCATCCCGAACCATAGGCTGATTTTCCTTCCTAGGGTTAAGGTTTGACTTACGCCTAGGGTAAGGGTTCTATTAACCAGAAAGCCCTGAGTTCCAAGAACACAGCAGCTGCGAAGGACTTCCCAAGAAGAGCGCAAAAGTACCACAACATGCCTGCCTCCACAGCTTTTTCCTTGGGGACATGCCTAATTCCTGGCTGATTTGCCTTTCTCGTCTTAGGCTTGGGGTTCGGCCTAGGGCTAGGACTTTTAAAATCAGGAAGCCCTGAGTTCCAGGCACACTGGAGCTGTGAAAGGCATCCAAAAGGGAGTGCAGAAGTGCCACAACATGGTTGCTTTCACGGCTTTTTCCTTGGCAAGAAGCCTAACACCAGGCTGATTTCCCTTCCCAGGGTTACTGTGAGGCTTAAACCTAGGGCTAGGATTTTTAAAACTAGGAAGCCCTGGGCTCCAGGCACACTGCAGCTGTTCAAGGCATCCCAAGGGGAGTACAAAAGTGCAACAACATGGCAGCTTTCACAGCTTTTTCCTTGGCACCATCCCTATACCTAGGCTGATTTATCTGCCTAGGGTTAGGGTTAGGGTTCAGCCTAGGGCTTGGAGTTTTTTACCCAGGAAGCCCTGAGTTCCAGGCTTACTTCATCTGCCAAAGGCATCCCAAAGGGAGTGCAGAAGTGCCACAACATGGCTGCTTTCACGGCTTTTCCCTTAGGAAGAACCCTAATACCCGGCTGATTTACCTTCCTAGGGTTACTGTTAGGCTTAGACCTAGGACTTTTAAAACCAGGAAGCCCTGGGCTCCAGGCACACTGCAGCTGCGAAAGGCATCCCAAGGGGGAGCGCAGAAGTGACACAACTTGGCTGCCTCTGCTGCTATTCTCATGAGACCATCCCGAACCATAGGCTGATTTTCCTTCCTAGGGTTAAGGTTTGACTTACGCCTAGGGTAAGGGTTCTATTAACCAGAAAGCCCTGAGTTCCAAGAACACAGCAGCTGCGAAGGACTTCCCAAGAAGAGCGCAAAAGTACCACAACATGCCTGCCTCCACAGCTTTTTCCTTGGGGACATGCCTTATTCCTGGCTGATTTGCCTTTCTCGTCTTAGGCTTGGGGTTCGGCCTAGGGCTAGGATTTTTAAAATCAGGAAGCCCTGAGTTCCAGGCACACTGGAGCTGTGAAAGGCATCCAAAAGGAGTGCAAAAGTGCCACAACATGGTTGCTTTCACGGCTTTTTCCTTGGCAAGAAGCTTAACACCAGGCTGATTTCCCTTCCCTTGGTTACTGTTAGGCTTAGGCCTAGGGCTAGGATTTTTAAAACTAGGAAGCCCTTAGATCCAGGCACACTGCAGCTGTTCAAGGCATCCCAAGGGGAGTACAAAAGTGCAACAACATGGCAGCTTTCACAGCTTTTTCCTTGGCACCATCCCTATACCTTGGCTTTTTTATCTGCCTAGGGTTAGGGTTAGGGTTCAGCCTAGGGCTTGGTGTTTTTTACCCAGGAAGCCCTGAGTTCCAGGCTTACTGCATCTGCCAAAGGCATCCCAAAGGGAGTGCAGAAGTGCCACAACATGGCTGCTTTCACGGCTTTTCCCTTAGGAAGAACCCTAATACGCGGCTGATTTACCTTCCTAGGGTTACTGTTAGGCTTAGGCCTAGGACTTTTAAAACCAGGAAGCCCTGGGCTCCAGGCACACTGCAGCTGCGAAAGGCATCCCAAGGGGAGCGCAAAAGTGACACAACTTGGCTGCCTCTGCTGCTATTCTCATGAGACCATCCCGAACCATAGGCTGATTTTCCTTCCTAGGGTTAAGGTTTGAGTTACGCCTGGGGTAAGGGTTCTATTAACCAGAAAGCCCTGAGTTCCAAGAACACAGCAGCTGCGAAGGACTAGCCAAGAAGAGCGCAAAAGTACCACAACATGCCTGCCTCCACAGCTTTTTCCTTGGGGACATGCCTAATTCCTGGCTGATTTGCCTTTCTCGTCTTAGGGTTGGGGTTCGGCCTAGGGCTAGGATTTTTAAAATCAGGAAGCCCTGAGTTCCAGGCTTACTGCATCTGCCAAAGGCATCCCAAAGGGAGTGCAGAAGTGCCACAACATGGCTGCTTTCACGGCTTTTCCCTTAGGAAGAACCCTAATACCCGGCTGATTTACCTTCCTAGGGTTACTGTTAGGCTTAGGCCTAGGACTAAAACCAGGAAGCCCTGGGCTCCAGGCACATGCAGCTGAGAAAGGCATCCCAAGAGGGCCGCAGAAGCGACACAACTTGGCTGCCTCTGCTGCTATTCTCATGAGACCATCCCGAACCATAGGCTGATTTTCCTTCCTAGGGTTAAGGTTTGAGTTACGCCTAGGGTAAGAGTTCTATTAACCAGAAAGACCTGAGTTCCAAGAACACAGCAGCTGCGAAGGACTAGCCAAGAAGAGCGCAAAAGTACCACAATGTGCCTGCCTCCACAGCTTTTTCCTTGGGGACATGCCTAATTCCTGGCTGATTTGCCTTTCTCGTCTTAGGGTTGGGGTTCGGCCTAGGGCTAGGATATTTTTAACTAGGAAGCCCTGAGTTCCAGGCTTACTTCATCTGCCAAAGGCATTCCAAAGGGAGTGCAGAAGTGCCACAACATGGCTGCTTTCACGGCTTTTCCCTTAGGAAGAACCCTAATACCCGGCTGATTTACCTTCCTAGGGTTACTGTTAGGCTTAGACCTAGGACTTTTAAAACCAGGAAGCCCTGGGCTCCAGGCACACTGCAGCTGCGAAAGGCATCCCAAGGGGAGCGCAAAAGTGACACAACTTGGCTGCCTCTGCTGCTATTCTCATGAGACCATCCCGAACCATAGGCTGATTTTCCTTCCTAGGGTTAAGGTTTGACTTACGCCTAGGGTAAGGGTTCTATTAACCAGAAAGCCCTGAGTTCCAAGAACACAGCAGCTGCGAAGGACTTCCCAAGAAGAGCGCAAAAGTACCACAACATGCCTGCCTCCACAGCTTTTTCCTTGGGGACATGCCTAATTCCTGGCTGATTTGCCTTTCTCGTCTTAGGCTTGGGGTTCGGCCTAGGGCTAGGACTTTTAAAATCAGGAAGCCCTGAGTTCCAGGCACACTGGAGCTGTGAAAGGCATCCAAAAGGGAGTGCAAAAGTGCCACAACATGGTTGCTTTCACGGCTTTTTCCTTGGCAAGAAGCCTAACACCAGGCTGATTTCCCTTCCCAGGGTTACTGTGAGGCTTAAACCTAGGGCTAGGATTTTTAAAACTAGGAAGCCCTGGGCTCCAGGCACACTGCAGCTGTTCAAGGCATCCCAAGGGGAGTACAAAAGTGCAACAACATGGCAGCTTTCACAGCTTTTTCCTTGGCACCATCCCTATACCTAGGCTGATTTATCTGCCTAGGGTTAGGGTTAGGGTTCAGCCTAGGGCTTGGAGTTTTTTACCCAGGAAGCCCTGAGTTCCAGGCTTACTGCATCTGCCAAAGGCATCCCAAAGGGAGTGCAGAAGTTCCACAACATGGCTGCTTTCATGGCTTTTCCCTTAGAAAGAACCCTAATACGCGGCTGATTTACCTTCCTAGGGTTACTGTTAGGCTTAGGCCTAGGACTTTTAAAACCAGGAAGCCCTGGGCTCCAGGCACATGCAGCTGCGAAAGGCATCCCAAGGGGAGCGCAGAAGTGACACAACTTGGCTGCCTCTGCTGCTATTCTCATGAGACCATCCCGAACCATAGGCTGATTTTCCTTCCTAGGGTTAAGGTTTGAGTTACGCCTAGGGTAAGAGTTCTATTAACCAGAAAGACCTGAGTTCCAAGAACACAGCATCTGCGAAGGACTACCCAAGAAGAGCGCAAAAGTACCACAACATGCCTGCCTCCACAGCTTTTTCCTTGGGGACATGCCTAATTCCTGGCTGATTTGCCTTTCTCGTCTTAGGGTTGGGGTTCGGCCTAGGGCTAGGATTTTTTTAACTAGGAAGCCCTGAGTTCCAGGCTTACTGCATCTGCCAAAGGCATCCCAAAGGGAGTGCAGAAGTGCCACAACATGGCTGCTTTCACGGCTTTTCCCTTAGGAAGAACCCTAATACGCGGCTGATTTACCTTCCTAGGGTTACTGTTAGGCTTAGGCCTAGGACTTTTAAAACCAGGAAGCCCTGGGCTCCAGGCACATGCAGCTGCGAAAGGCATCCCAAGAGGGCCGCAGAAGCGACACAACTTGGCTGCCTCTGCTTCTATTCTCATGAGACCATCCTGAACCATAGGCTGATTTTCCTTCCTAGGGTTAAGGTTTGAGTTACGCCTGGGGTAAGAGTTCTATTAACCAGAAAGCCCTGAGTTCCAAGAACACAGCATCTGCGAAGGACTACCCAAGAAGAGCGCAAAAGTACCACAATGTGCCTGCCTCCACAGCTTTTTCCTTGGGGACATGCCTAATTCCTGGCTGATTTGCCTTTCTCGTCTTAGGGTTGGGGTTCGGCCTAGGGCTAGGATATTTTTAACTAGGAAGCCCTGAGTTCCAGGCTTACTTCATCTGCCAAAGGCATCCCAAAGGGAGTGCTAAAGTGCCACAACATGGCTGCTTTCACGGCTTTTCCCTTAGGAAGAACCCTAATACGCGGCTGATTTACCTTCCTAGGGTTACTGTTAGGCTTAGACCTAGGACTTTTAAAACCAGGAAGCCCTGGGCTCCAGGCACACTGCAGCTGCGAAAGGCATCCCAAGGGGAGCGCAAAAGTGACACAACTTGGCTGCCTCTGCTTCTATTCTCATGAGACCATCCCGAACCATAGGCTGATTTTCCTTCCTAGGGTTAAGGTTTGACTTACGCCTAGGGTAAGGGTTCTATTAACCAGAAAGCCCTGAGTTCCAAGAACACAGCAGCTGCGAAGGACTAGCCAAGAAGAGCGCAAAAGTACCACAACATGCCTGCCTCCACAGCTTTTTCCTTGGGGACATGCCTAATTCCTGGCTGATTTGCCTTTCTCGTCTTAGGCTTGGGGTTCGGCCTAGGGCTAGGATTTTTAAAATCAGTAAGCCCTGAGTTCCAGGCAAACTGGAGCTGTGAAAGGCATCCAAAAGGGAGTGCAAAAGTGCCACAACATGGTTGCTTTCACGGCTTTTTCCTTGGCAAGAAGCTTAACACCAGGCTGATTTCCCTTCCCTTGGTTACTGTTAGCCTTAGGCCTAGGGCTAGGATTTTAAAACTAGGAAGCCCTTAGATCCAGGCACACTGCAGCTGTTCAAGGCATCCCAAGGGGAGTACAAAAGTGCAACAACATGGCAGCTTTCACAGCTTTTTCCTTGGCACCATCCCTATACCTTGGCTGTTTTATCTGCCTAGGGTTAGGGTTAGGGTTCAGCCTAGGGCTTGGAGTTTTTTACCCAGGAAGCCCTGAGTTCCAGGCTTACTGCATCTGCCAAAGGCATCCCAAAGGGAGTGCAGAAGTGCCACAACATGGCTGCTTTCACGGCTTTTCCCTTAGGAAGAACCCTAATACGCGGCTGATTTACCTTCCTAGGGTTACTGTTAGGCTTAGGCCTAGGACTTTTAAAACCAGGAAGCCCTGGGCTCCAGGCACACTGCAGCTGCGAAAGGCATCCCAAGGGGAGCGCAAAAGTGACACAACTTGGCTGCCTCTGCTGCTATTCTCATGAGACCATCCCGAACCATAGGCTGATTTTCCTTCCTAGGGTTAAGGTTTGAGTTACGCCTGGGGTAAGGGTTCTATTAACCAGAAAGCCCTGAGTTCCAAGAACACAGCAGCTGCGAAGGACTAGCCAAGAAGAGCGCAAAAGTACCACAACATGCCTGCCTCCACAGCTTTTTCCTTGGGGACATGCCTAATTCCTGGCTGATTTGCCTTTCTCGTCTTACGGTTGGGGTTCGGCCTAGGGCTAGGATTTTTTAACTAGGAAGCCCTGAGTTCCAGGCTTACTGCATCTGCCAAAGGCATCCCAAAGGGAGTGCAGAAGTGCCACAACATGGCTGCTTTCACGGCTTTTCCCTTAGGAAGAACCCTAATACACGGCTGATTTACCTTCCTAGGGTTACTGTTAGGCTTAGGCCTAGGACTTTTAAAACCAGGAAGCCCTGGGCTCCAGGCACATGCAGCTGCGAAAGGCATCCCAAGAGGGCTGCAGAAGTGACACAACTTGGCTGCCTCTGCTTCTATTCTCATGAGACCATCCTGAACCATTATCTGATTTTCCTTCCTAGGGTTAAGGTTTGAGTTACGCCTAGGGTAAAGGTTCTATTAACCAGAAAGCCCTGAGTTCCAAGAACACAGCAGCTGCGAAGGACTACCCAAGAAGAGCGCAAAAGTACCACAACATGCCTGCCTCCACAGCTTTTTCCTTGGGGACATGCCTAATTCCTGGCTGATTTGCCTTTCTCGTCTTAGGGTTGGGGTTCGGCCTAGGGCTAGGATTTTTTTAACTAGGAAGACCTGAGTTCCAGGCTTACTTCATCTGCAAAAAGCATCCCAAAGGGAGTGCAGAAGTGCCACAACATGGCTGCTTTCACGGCTTTTCCCTTAGGAAGAACCCTAATACCCGGCTGATTTACCTTCCTAGGGTTACTGTTAGGCTTAGGCCTAGGACTTTTAAAACCAGGAAGCCCTGGGCTCCAGGCACATGCAGCTGCGAAAGGCATCCCAAGAGGGCCGCAGAAGTGACACAACTTGGCTGCCTCTGCTGCTATTCTCATGAGACCATCCCGAACCATAGGCTGATTTTCCTTCCTAGGGTTAAGGTTTGAGTTACGCCTAGGGTAAGAGTTCTGTTAACCAGAAAGACCTGAGTTCCAAGAACACAGCATCTGCGAAGGACTACCCAAGAAGAGCGCAAAAGTACCACAACATGCCTGCCTCCACAGCTTTTTCCTTGGGGACATGCCTAATTCCTGGCTGATTTGCCTTTCTCGTCTTAGGGTTGGGGTTCGGCCTAGGGCTAGGATATTTTTAACTAGGAAGCCCTGAGTTCCAGGCTTACTTCATCTGCCAAAGGCATCCCAAAGGGAGTGCAGAAGTGCCACAACATGGCTGCTTTCACGGCTTTTCCCTTAGGAAGAACCCTAATACCCGGCTGATTTACCTTCCTAGGGTTACTGTTAGGCTTAGACCTAGGACTTTTAAAACCAGGAAGCCCTGGGCTCCAGGCACACTGCAGCTGCGAAAGGCATCCCAAGGGGAGCGCAAAAGTGACACAACTTGGCTGCCTCTGCTGCTATTCTCATGAGACCATCCCGAACCATAGGCTGATTTTCCTTCCTAGGGTTAAGGTTTGACTTACGCCTAGGGTAAGGGTTCTATTAACCAGAAAGCCCTGAGTTCCAAGAACACAGCAGCTGCGAAGGACTTCCCAAGAAGAGCGCAAAAGTACCACAACATGCCTGCCTCCACAGCTTTTTCCTTGGGGACATGCCTAATTCCTGGCTGATTTGCCTTTCTCGTCTTAGGCTTGGGGTTCGGCCTAGGGCTAGGACTTTTAAAATCAGGAAGCCCTGAGTTCCAGGCCCACTGGCTCTGTGAAAGGCATCCAAAAGGGAGTGCAAAAGTGCCACAACATGGTTGCTTTCACGGCTTTTTCCTTGGCAAGAAGCCTAACACCAGGCTGATTTCCCTTCCCAGGGTTACTGTGAGGCTTAAACCTAGGGCTAGGATTTTTAAAACTAGGAAGCCCTGGGCTCCAGGCACACTGCAGCTGTTCAAGGCATCCCAAGGGGAGTACAAAAGTGCAACAACATGGCAGCTTTCACAGCTTTTTCCTTGGCACCATCCCTATACCTAGGCTGATTTATCTGCCTAGGGTTAGGGTTAGGGTTCAGCCTAGGGCTTGGAGTTTTTTACCCAGGAAGCCCTGAGTTCCAGGCTTACTGCATCTGCCAAAGGCATCCCAAAGGGAGTGCAGAAGTTCCACAACATGGCTGCTTTCATGGCTTTTCCCTTAGGAAGAACCCTAATACGCGGCTGATTTACCTTCCTAGGGTTACTGTTAGGCTTAGGCCTAGGACTTTTAAAACCAGGAAGCCCTGGGCTCCAGGCACACTGCAGCTGCGAAAGGCATCCCAAGGGGAGCGCAAAAGTGACACAACTTGGCTGCCTCTGCTGCTATTCTCATGAGACCATCCCGAACCATAGGCTGATTTTCCTTCCTAGGGTTAAGGTTTGAGTTACGCCTAGGGTAAGAGTTCTATTAACCAGAAAGACCTGAGTTCCAAGAACACAGCATCTGCGAAGGACTACCCAAGAAGAGCGCAAAAGTACCACAACATGCCTGCCTCCACAGCTTTTTCCTTGGGGACATGCCTAATTCCTGGCTGATTTGCCTTTCTCGTCTTAGGGTTGGGGTTCGGCCTAGGGCTAGGATATTTTTAACTAGGAAGCCCTGAGTTCCAGGCTTACTTCATCTGCCAAAGGCATCCCAAAGGGAGTGCAGAAGTGCCACAACATGGCTGCTTTCACGGCTTTTCCCTTAGGAAGAACCCTAATACCCTGCTGATTTACCTTCCTAGGGTTACTGTTAGGCTTAGACCTAGGACTTTTAAAACCAGGAAGCCCTGGGCTCCAGGCACACTGCAGCTGCGAAAGGCATCCCAAGGGGAGCGCAGAAGTGACACAACTTGGCTGCCTCTGCTGCTATTCTCATGAGACCATCCCGAACCATAGGCTGATTTTCCTTCCTAGGGTTAAGGTTTGACTTACGCCTAGGGTAAGGGTCCTATTAACCAGAAAGCCCTGAGTTCCAAGAACACAGCAGCTGCGAAGGACTTCCCAAGAAGAGCGCAAAAGTACCACAACATGCCTGCCTCCACAGCTTTTTCCTTGGGGACATGCCTAATTCCTGGCTGATTTGCCTTTCTCGTCTTAGGCTTGGGGTTCGGCCTAGGGCTAGGATTTTTAAAATCAGGAAGCCCTGAGTTCCAGGCACACTGGAGCTGTGAAAGGCATCCAAAAGGGAGTGCAAAAGTTCCACAACATGGTTGCTTTCACGGCTTTTTCCTTGGCAAGAAGCTTAACACCAGGCTGATTTCCCTTCCCTTGGTTACTGTTAGGCTTAGGCCTAGGGCTAGGATTTTTAAAACTAGGAAGCCCTTAGATCCAGGCACACTGCAGCTGTTCAAGGCATCCCAAGGGGAGTACAAAAGTGCAACAACATGGCAGCTTTCACAGCTTTTTCCTTGGCACCATCCCTATACCTTGGCTTTTTTATCTGCCTAGGGTTAGGGTTAGGGTTCAGCCTAGGGCTTGGAGTTTTTTACCCAGGAAGCCCTGAGTTCCAGGCTTACTGCATCTGCCAAAGGCATCCCAAAGGGAGTGCACAAGTGCCACAACATGGCTGCTTTCACGGCTTTTCCCTTAGGAAGAACCCTAATACCCTGCTGATTTACCTTCCTAGGGTTACTGTTAGGCTTAGGCCTAGGACTTTTAAAACCAGGAAGCCCTGGGCTCCAGGCACACTGCAGCTGCGAAAGGCATCCCAAGGGGAGCGCAAAAGTGACACAACTTGGCTGCCTCTGCTGCTATTCTCATGAGACCATCCCGAACCATAGGCTGATTTTCCTTCCTAGGGTTAAGGTTTGAGTTACGCCTGGGGTAAGGGTTCTATTAACCAGAAAGCCCTGAGTTCCAAGAACACAGCAGCTGCGAAGGACTAGCCAAGAAGAGCGCAAAAGTACCACAACATGCCTGCCTCCACAGCTTTTTCCTTGGGGACATGCCTAATTCCTGGCTGATTTGCCTTTCTCGTCTTAGGGTTGGGGTTCGGCCTAGGGCTAGGATTTTTAAAATCAGGAAGCCCTGAGTTCCAGGCTTACTGCATCTGCCAAAGGCATCCCAAAGGGAGTGCAGAAGTGCCACAACATGGCTGCTTTCACGGCTTTTCCCTTAGGAAGAACCCTAATACGCGGCTGATTTACCTTCCTAGGGTTACTGTTAGGCTTAGGCCTAGGACTTTTAAAACCAGGAAGCCCTGGGCTCCAGGCACATGCAGCTGTTAAAGGCATCCCAAGAGGGCCGCAGAAGCGGCACAACTTGGCTGCCTCTGCTGCTATTCTCATGAGACCATCCTGAACCATAGGCTGATTTTCCTTACTAGGGTTAAGGTTTGAGTTACGCCTAGGGTAAGAGTTCTATTAACCAGAAAGCCCTGAGTTCCAAGAACACAGCATCTGCGAAGGACTACCCAAGAAGAGCGCAAAAGTACCACAACGTGCCTGCCTCCACAGCTTTTTCCTTGGGGACATGCCTAATTCCTGGCTGATTTGCCTTTCTCGTCTTAGGGTTGGGGTTCGGCCTAGGGCTAGGATATTTTTAACTAGGAAGCCCTGAGTTCCAGGCTTACTTCATCTGCCAAAGGCATCCCAAAGGGAGTGCAGAAGTGCCACAACATGGCTGCTTTCACGGCTTTTCCCTTAGGAAGAACCCTAATACCCGGCTGATTTACCTTCCCAGGGTTACTGTGAGGCTTAGGCCTAGGGCTAGGATTTTTAAAACTAGGAAGCCCTTAGATCCAGGCACACTGCAGCTGTTCAAGGCATCCCAAGGGGAGTACAAAAGTGCAACAACATGGCAGCTTTCACAGCTTTTTCCTTGGCACCATCCCTATACCTTGGCTGTTTTATCTGCCTAGGGTTAGGGTTAGGGTTCAGCCTAGGGCTTGGAGTTTTTTACCCAGGAAGCCCTGAGTTCCAGGCTTACTGCATCTGCCAAAGGCATCCCAAAGGGAGTGCAGAAGTGCCACAACATGGCTGCTTTCACGGCTTTTCCCTTAGGAAGAACCCTAATACGCGGCTGATTTACCTTCCTAGGGTTACTGTTAGGCTTAGGCCTAGGACTTTTAAAACCAGGAAGCCCTGGGCTCCAGGCACACTGCAGCTGCGAAAGGCATCCCAAGGGGAGCGCAAAAGTGACACAACTTGGCTGCCTCTGCTGCTATTCTCATGAGACCATCCCGAACCATAGGCTGATTTTCCTTCCTAGGGTTAAGGTTTGAGTTACGCCTAGGGTAAGAGTTCTATTAACCAGAAAGACCTGAGTTCCAAGAACACAGCAGCTGCGAAGGACTACCCAAGAAGAGCGCAAAAGTACCACAACGTGCCTGCCTCCACAGCTTTTTCCTTGGGGACATGCCTAATTCCTGGCTGATTTGCCTTTCTCGTCTTAGGGTTGGGGTTCGGCCTAGGGCTAGGACTTTTAAAATCAGGAAGCCCTGAGTTCCAGGCACACTGGAGCTGTGAAAGGCATCCAAAAGGGAGTGCAAAAGTGCCACAACATGGTTGCTTTCACGGCTTTTTCCTTGGCAAGAAGCTTAACACCAGGCTGATTTCCCTTCCCAGGGTTACTGTTACGCTTAGCCCTAGGGCTAGGATTTTTAAAACTAGGAAGCCCTGGGCTCCAGGCACACTGCAGCTGTTCAAGGCATCCCAAGGGGAGTACAAAAGTGCAACAACATGGCAGCTTTCACAGCTTTTTCCTTGGCACCATCCCTATACCTAGGCTGATTTATCTGCCTAGGGTTAGGGTTAGGGTTCAGCCTAGGGCTTGGAGTTTTTTACCCAGGAAGCCCTGAGTTCCAGGCTTACTGCATCTGCCAAAGGCATCCCAAAGGGAGTGCACAAGTGCCACAACATGGCTGCTTTCACGGCTTTTCCCTTAGGAAGAACCCTAATACGCGGCTGATTTACCTTCCTAGGGTTACTGTTAGGCTTAGGCCTAGGACTTTTAAAACCAGGAAGCCCTGGGCTCCAGGCACACTGCAGCTGCGAAAGGCATCCCAAGGGGAGCGCAAAAGTGACACAACTTGGCTGCCTCTGCTGCTATTCTCATGAGACCATCCCGAACCATAGGCTGATTTTCCTTCCTAGGGTTAAGGTTTGAGTTACGCCTGGGGTAAGGGTTCTATTAACCAGAAAGCCCTGAGTTCCAAGAACACAGCAGCTGCGAAGGACTAGCCAAGAAGAGCGCAAAAGTACCACAACATGCCTGCCTCCACAGCTTTTTCCTTGGGGACATGCCTAATTCCTGGCTGATTTGCCTTTCTCGTCTTAGGGTTGGGGTTCGGCCTAGGGCTAGGATTTTTTTAACTAGGAAGCCCTGAGTTCCAGGCTTACTTCATCTGCCAAAGGCATCCCAATGGGAGTGCAGAAGTGCCACAACATGGCTGCTTTCACGGCTTTTCCCTTAGGAAGAACCCTAATACGCGGCTGATTTACCTTCCTAGGGTTACTGTTAGGCTTAGGCCTAGGACTTTTAAAACCAGGAAGCCCTGGGCTCCAGGCACATGCAGCTGCGAAAGGCATCCCAAGAGGGCCGCAGAAGCGACACAACTTGGCTGCCTCTGCTTCTATTCTCATGAGACCATCCTGAACCATAGGCTGATTTTCCTTCCTAGGGTTAAGGTTTGACTTACGCCTAGGGTAAGAGTTCTATTAACCAGAAAGCCCTGAGTTCCAAGAACATAGCATCTGCGAAGGACTAGCCAAGAAGAGCGCAAAAGTACCTCAACGTGCCTGCCTCCACAGCTTTTTCCTTGGGGACATGCCTAATTCCTGGCTGATTTGCCTTTCTCGTCTTAGGGTTGGGGTTCGGCCTAGGGCTAGGATTTTTTTAACTTGGAAGCCCTGAGTTCCAGGCTTACTGCATCTGCCAAAGGCATCCCAAAGGGAGTGCAAAAGTGCCACAACATGGCTGCTTTCACGGCTTTTCCCTTAGGAAGAACCCTAATACCCGGCTGATTTACCTTCCTAGGGTTACTGTTAGGCTTAGACCTAGGACTTTTAAAACCAGGAAGCCCTGGGCTCCAGGCACACTGCAGCTGCGAAAGGCATCCCAAGGGGAGCGCAAAAGTGACACAACTTGGCTGCCTCTGCTTCTATTCTCATGAGACCATCCCGAACCATAGGCTGATTTTCCTTCCTAGGGTTAAGGTTTGAGTTACGCCTAGGGTAAGGGTTCTATTAACCAGAAAGCCCTGAGTTCCAAGAACACAGCAGCTGCGAAGGACTAGCCAAGAAGAGCGCAAAAGTACCACAACATGCCTGCCTCCACAGCTTTTTCCTTGGGGACATGCCTAATTCCTGGCTGATTTGCCTTTCTCGTCTTAGGCTTGGGGTTCGGCCTAGGGCTAGGACTTTTATAATCAGGAAGCCCTGAGTTCCAGGCACACTGGAGCTGTGAAAGGCATCCAAAAGGGAGTGCAAAAGTGCCACAACATGGTTGCTTTCACGGCTTTTTCCTTGGCAAGAAGCCTAACACCAGGCTGATTGACCTTCCCAGGGTTACTGTTAGGCTTAGGCCTAGGGCTAGGATTTTTAAAACTAGGAAGCCCTGGGCTCCAGGCACACTGCAGCTGTTCAAGGCATCCCAAGGGGAGTACAAAAGTGCAACAACATGGCAGCTTTCACAGCTTTTTCCTTGGCACCATCCCTATACCTAGGCTGATTTATCTGCCTAGGGTTAGGGTTAGGGTTCAGCCTAGGTCTTGGAGTTTTTTAACCAGGAAGCCCTGAGTTCCAGGCACACTGGAGCTGTGAAAGGCATCCAAAAGGGAGTGCAAAAGTGCCACAACATGGCTGCTTTCACAGCTTTTCCCTTAGGAAGAACCCTAATACGCGGCTGATTTACCTTCCTAGGGTTACTCTTAGGCTTAGACCTAGGGCTAGGATTTTTAAAACTAGGAAGCCCTTAGATCCAGGCACACTGCAGCTGTTCAAGGCATCCCAAGGGGAGTACAAAAGTGCAACAACATGGCAGCTTTCACAGCTTTTTCCTTGGCACCATCCCTATACCTTTGCTGTTTTTTCGGCCTAGGGTTAGGGTTAGGGTTCAGCCTAGGGCTTGGAGTTTTTTACCCAGGAAGCCCTGAGTTACAGGCTTACTGCATCTGCCAAAGGCATCCCAAAGGGAGTGCAGAAGTGCCACAACATGGCTGCTTTCATGGCTTTTCCCTTAGGAAGAACCCTAATACGCGGCTGATTTACCTTCCTAGGGTTACTGTTAGGCTTAGGCCTAGGACTTTTAAAACCAGGAAGCCCTGGGCTCCAGGCACACTGCAGCTGCGAAAGGCATCCCAAGGGGAGCGCAAAAGTGACACAACTTGGCTGCCTCTGCTGCTATTCTCATGAGACCATCCCGAACCATAGGCTGATTTTCCTTCCTAGGGTTAAGGTTTGCGTTACGCCTGGGGTAAGGGTTCTATTAACCAGAAAGCCCTGAGTTCCAAGAACACAGCATCTGCGAAGGACTACCCAAGAAGAGCGCAAAAGTACCACAACGTGCCTGCCTCCACAGCTTTTTCCTTGGGGACATGCCTAATTCCTGGCTGATTTGCCTTTCTCGTCTTAGGGTTGGGGTTCGGCCTAGGGCTAGGATATTTTTAACTAGGAAGCCCTGAGTTCCAGGCTTACTTCATCTGCCAAAGGCATCCCAAAGGGAGTGCAAAAGTGCCACAACATGGCTGCTTTCACGGCTTTTCCCTTAGGAAGAACCCTAATATGCGGCTGATTTACCTTCCTAGGGTTACTGTTAGGCTTAGACCTAGGACTTTTAAAACCAGGAAGCCCTGGGCTCCAGGCACATGCAGCTGCGAAAGGCATCCCAAGGGGAGCGCAAAAGTGACACAACTTGGCTGCCTCTGCTGCTATTCTCATGAGACCATCCCGAACCATAGGCTGATTTTCCTTCCTAGGGTTAAGGTTAGACTTACGCCTAGGGTAAGGGTTCTATTAACCAGAAAGCCCTGAGTTCCAAGAACACAGCAGCTGCGAAGGACTAGCCAAGAAGAGCGCAAAAGTACCACAACATGCCTGCCTCCACAGCTTTTTCCTTGGGGACATGCCTAATTCCTGGCTGATTTGCCTTTCTCGTCTTAGGGTTGGGGTTCGGCCTAGGGCTAGGACTTTTAAAATCAGGAAGCCCTGAGTTCCAGGCACACTGGAGCTGTGAAAGGCATCCAAAAGGGAGTGCAAAAGTGCCACAACATGGTTGCTTTCACGGCTTTTTCCTTGGCAAGAAGCCTAACACCAGGCTGATTGACCTTCCCAGGGTTACTGTGAGGCTTAGGCCTAGGGCTAGGATTTTTAAAACTAGGAAGCCCTGGGCTCCAGGCACACTGCAGCTGCTCAAGGCATCCCAAGGGGAGTACAAAAGTGCAACAACATGGCAGCTTTCACAGCTTTTTCCTTGGCACCATCCCTATACCTAGGGTGATTTATCTGCCTAGGGTTAGGGTTAGGGTTCAGCCTAGGGCTTGAAGTTTTTTAACCAGGAAGCCCTGAGTTCCAGGCTTACTGCATCTGCCAAAGGCATCCCAAAGGGAGTGCAAAAGTGCCACAACATGGCTGCTTTCACGGCTTTTCCCTTAGGAAGAACCCTAATACGCGGCTGATTTACCTTCCTAGGGTTACTGTTAGGCTTAGGCCTAGGACTTTTAAAACCAGGAAGCCCTGGGCTCCAGGCACATGCAGCTGCGAAAGGCATCCCAAGAGGGCTGCAGAAGCGACACAACTTGGCTGCCTCTGCTTCTATTCTCATGAGACCATCCTGAACCATAGGCTGATTTTCCTTCCTAGGGTTAAGGTTTGAGTTACGCCTAGGGTAAGAGTTCTATTAACCAGAAAGACCTGAGTTCCAAGAACACAGCAGCTGCGAAGGACTAGCCAAGAAGAGCGCAAAAGTACCACAACGTGCCTGCCTCCACAGCTTTTTCCTTGGGGACATGCCTAATTCCTGGCTGATTTGCCTTTCTCGTCTTAGGGTTGGGGTTCGGCCTAGGGCTAGGATATTTTTAACTAGGAAGCCCTGAGTTCCAGGCTTACTTCATCTGCCAAAGGCATCCCAAAGGGAGTGCAAAAGTGCCACAACATGGCTGCTTTCACGGCTTTTCCCTTAGGAAGAACCCTAATACGCGGCTGATTTACCTTCCTAGGGTTACTGTTAGGCTTAGACCTAGGACTTTTAAAACCAGGAAGCCCTGGGCTCCAGGCACACTGCAGCTGCGAAAGGCATCCCAAGGGGAGCGCAAAAGTGACACAACTTGGCTGCCTCTGCTGCTATTCTCATGAGACCATCCCGAACCATAGGCTGATTTTCCTTCCTAGGGTTAAGGTTTGACTTACGCCTAGGGTAAGGGTTCTATTAACCAGAAAGCCCTGAGTTCCAAGAACACAGCAGCTGCGAAGGACTAGCCAAGAAGAGCGCAAAAGTACCACAACGTGCCTGCCTCCACAGCTTTTTCCTTGGGGACATGCCTAATTCCTGGCTGATTTGCCTTTCTCGTCTTAGGCTTGGGGTTCGGACTAGGGCTAGGACTTTTAAAATCAGGAAGCCCTGAGTTCCAGGCCCACTGGCTCTGTGAAAGGCATCCAAAAGGGAGTGCAAAAGTGCCACAACATGGTTGCTTTCACGGCTTTTTCCTTGGCAAGAAGCCTAACACCAGGCTGATTGACCTTCCCAGGGTTACTGTAAGGCTTTGGCCTAGGGCTAGGATTTTTAAAACTAGGAAGCCCTGGGCTCCAGGCACACTGCAGCTGTTCAAGGCATCCCAAGGGGAGTACAAAAGTGCAACAACATGGCAGCTTTCACAGCTTTTTCCTTGGCACCATCCCTATACCTAGGGTGATTTATCTGCCTAGGGTTAGGGTTAGGGTTCAGCCTAGGGCTTGGAGTTTTTTAACCAGGAAGCCCTGAGTTCCAGGCTTACTGCATCTGCCAAAGGCATCCCAAAGGGAGTGCAAAAGTGCCACAACATGGCTGCTTTCACAGCTTTTCCCTTAGGAAGAACCCTAATACGCGGCTGATTTACCTTCCTAGGGTTACTGTTAGTCTTAGAACTAGGGCTAGGATTTTTAAAACTAGGAAGCCCTTAGATCCAGGCACACTGCAGCTGTTCAAGGCATCCCAAGGGGAGTACAAAAGTGCAACAACATGGCAGCTTTCGCAGCTTTTTCCTTGGCACCATCCCTATACCTTGGCTGTTTTATCTGCCTAGGGTTAGGGTTAGGGTTCAGCCTAGGGCTTGGAGTTTTTACCCAGGAAGCCCTGAGTTCCAGGCTTACTGCATCTGCCAAAGGCATCCCAAAGGGAGTGCAGAAGTGCCACAACATGGCTGCTTTCACGGCTTTTCCCTTAGGAAGAACCCTAATACGCGGCTGATTTACCTTCCTAGGGTTACTGTTAGGCTTAGGCCTAGGACTTTTAAAACCAGGAAGCCCTGGGCTCCAGGCACACTGCAGCTGCGAAAGGCATCCCAAGGGGAGCGCAAAAGTGACACAACTTGGCTGCCTCTGCTGCTATTCTCATGAGACCATCCCGAACCATAGGCTGATTTTCCTTCCTAGGGTTTAGGTTTGAGTTACGCCTGGGGTAAGGGTTCTATTAACCAGAAAGCCCTGAGTTCCAAGAACACAGCAGCTGCGAAGGACTACCCAAGAAGAGCGCAAAAGTACCACAACATGCCTGCCTCCACAGCTTTTTCCTTGGGGACATGCCTAATTCCTGGCTGATTTGCCTTTCTCGTCTTAGGGTTGGGGTTCGGCCTAGGGCTAGGATTTTTTTAACTAGGAAGCCCTGAGTTCCAGGCTTACTTCATCTGCAAAAAGCATCCCAATGGGAGTGCAGAAGTGCCACAACATGGCTGCTTTCACGGCTTTTCCCTTAGGAAGAACCCTAATACGCGGCTGATTTACCTTCCTAGGGTTACTGTTAGGCTTAGGCCTAGGACTTTTAAAACCAGGAAGCCCTGGGCTCCAGGCACATGCAGCTGAGAAAGGCATCCCAAGAGGGCCGCAGAAGCGACACAACTTGGCTGCCTCTGCTTCTATTCTCATGAGACCATCCTGAACCATAGGCTGATTTTCCTTCCTAGGGTTAAGGTTTGAGTTACGCCTAGGGTAAGAGTTCTATTAACCAGAAAGACCTGAGTTCCAAGAACACAGCTTCTGCGAAGGACTACCCAAGAAGAGCGCAAAAGTACCACAACATGCCTGCCTCCACAGCTTTTTCCTTGGGGACATGCCTAATTCCTGGCTGATTTGCCTTTCTCGTCTTAGGCTTGGGGTTCGGCCTAGGGCTAGGACTTTTAAAATCAGGAAGCCCTGAGTTCCAGGCACACTGGAGCTGTGAAAGGCATCCAAAAGGGAGTGCAAAAGTGCCACAACATGGTTGCTTTCACGGCTTTTTCCTTGGCAAGAAGCCTAACACCAGGCTGATTGACCTTCCCAGGGTTACTGTAAGGCTTTGGACTAGGGCTAGGATTTTTAAAACTAGGAAGCCCTTAGCTCCAGGCACACTGCAGCTGTTCAAGGCATCCCAAGGGGAGTACAAAAGTGCAACAACATGGCAGCTTTCACAGCTTTTTCCTTGGCACCATCCCTATACCTAGGCTGATTTATCTGCCTAGGGTTAGGGTTAGGGTTCAGCCTAGGGCTTGGAGTTTTTTAACCAGGAAGCCCTGAGTTCCAGGCTTACTGCATCTGCCAAAGGCATCCCAAAGGGAGTGCAAAAGTGCCACAACATGGCTGCTTTCACAGCTTTTCCCTTAGGAAGAACCCTAATACGCGGCTGATTTACCTTCCTAGGGTTACTGTTAGGCTTAGACCTAGGACTTTTAAAACCAGGAAGCCCTGGGCTCCAGGCATATGCAGCTGCGAAAGGCATCCCAAGAGGGCTGCAGAAGTGACACAACTTGGCTGCCTCTGCTTCTATTCTCATGAGACCATCCCGAACCATAGGCTGATTTTCCTTCCTAGGGTTAAGGTTTGAGTTACGCCTAGGGTAAGAGTTCTATTAACCAGAAAGCCCTGAGTTCCAAGAACACAGCAGCTGTGATGGACTAGCCAAGAAGAGCGCAAAAGTACCACAACGTGCCTGCCTCCACAGCTTTTTCCTTGGGGACATGCCTAATTCCTGGCTGATTTGCCTTTCTCGTCTTAGGCTTGGGGTTCGGCCTAGGGCTAGGATTTTTAAAATCAGGAAGCCCTGAGTTCCAGGCACACTGGAGCTGTGAAAGGCATCCAAAATGGAGTGCAAAAGTGCCACAACATGGCTGCTTTCACGGCTTTTTCCTTGGCAAGAAGCCTAACACCAGGCTGATTGACCTTCCCAGGGTTACTGTAAGGCTTTGGCCTAGGGCTAGGATTTTTAAAACTAGGAAGCCCTGGGCTCCAGGCACACTGCAGCTGTTCAAG
Organism: Ammospiza maritima maritima; assembly: GCA_036010785.1. Taxonomy (NCBI): domain Eukaryota; kingdom Metazoa; phylum Chordata; class Aves; order Passeriformes; family Passerellidae; genus Ammospiza; species Ammospiza maritima. Next base: position 284,173 of record JAYKTQ010000094.1, read on the forward strand.
GCATCCCAAGGGGAGTACAAAAGTGCAACAACATGGCAGCTTTCACAGCTTTTTCCTTGGCACCATCCCTATACCTAGGGTGATTTATCTGCCTAGGGTTAGGGTTAGGGTTCAGCCTAGGGCTTGGAGTTTTTTAACCAGGAAGCCCTGAGTTCCAGGCTTACTGCATCTGCCAAAGGCATCCCAAAGGGAGTGCAAAAGTGCCACAACATGGCTGCTTTCACAGCTTTTCCCTTAGGAAGAACCCTAATACGCGGCTGATTTACCTTCCTAGGGTTACTCTTAGGCTTAGACCTAGGGCTAGGATTTTTAAAACTAGGAAGCCCTTAGATCCAGGCACACTGCAGCTGTTCAAGGCATCCCAAGGGGAGTACAAAAGTGCAACAACATGGCAGCTTTCACAGCTTTTTCCTTGGCACCATCCCTATACCTTGGCTGTTTTTTCTGCCTAGGGTTAGGGTTAGGGTTCAGCCTAGGGCTTGGAGTTTTTTACCCAGGAAGCCCTGAGTTACAGGCTTACTGCATCTGCCAAAGGCATCCCAAAGGGAGTGCAGAAGTGCCACAACATGGCTGCTTTCATGGCTTTTCCCTTAGGAAGAACCCTAATACGCGGCTGATTTACCTTCCTAGGGTTACTGTTAGGCTTAGGCCTAGGACTTTTAAAACCAGGAAGCCCTGGGCTCCAGGCACACTGCAGCTGCGAAAGGCATCCCAAGGGGAGCGCAAAAGTGACACAACTTGGCTGCCTCTGCTGCTATTCTCATGAGACCATCCCGAACCATAGGCTGATTTTCCTTCCTAGGGTTAAGGTTTGAGTTACGCCTGGGGTAAGGGTTCTATTAACCAGAAAGCCCTGAGTTCCAAGAACACAGCATCTGCGAAGGACTACCCAAGAAGAGCGCAAAAGTACCACAACGTGCCTGCCTCCACAGCTTTTTCCTTGGGGACATGCCTAATTCCTGGCTGATTTGCCTTTCTCGTCTTAGGGTTGGGGTCCGGCCTAGGGCTAGGATATTTTTAACTAGGAAGCCCTGAGTTCCAGGCTTACTTCATCTGCCAAAGGCATCCCAAAGGGAGTGCAAAAGTGCCACAACATGGCTGCTTTCACGGCTTTTCCCTTAGGAAGAACCCTAATACACGGCTGATTTACCTTCCTAGGGTTACTGTTAGGCTTAGACCTAGGACTTTTAAAACCAGGAAGCCCTGGGCTCCAGGCACATGCAGCTGCGAAAGGCATCCCAAGGGGAGCGCAAAAGTGACACAACTTGGCTGCCTCTGCTGCTATTCTCATGAGACCATCCCGAACCATAGGCTGATTTTCCTTCCTAGGGTTAAGGTTTGCGTTACGCCTGGGGTAAGGGTTCTATTAACCAGAAAGCCCTGAGTTCCAAGAACACAGCATCTGCGAAGGACTACCCAAGAAGAGCGCAAAAGTACCACAACGTGCCTGCCTCCACAGCTTTTTCCTTGGGGACATGCCTAATTCCTGGCTGATTTGCCTTTCTCGTCTTAGGGTTGGGGTTCGGCCTAGGGCTAGGATATTTTTAACTAGGAAGCCCTGAGTTCCAGGCTTACTTCATCTGCCAAAGGCATCCCAAAGGGAGTGCAAAAGTGCCACAACATGGCTGCTTTCACGGCTTTTCCCTTAGGAAGAACCCTAATATGCGGCTGATTTACCTTCCTAGGGTTACTGTTAGGCTTAGACCTAGGACTTTTAAAACCAGGAAGCCCTGGGCTCCAGGCACATGCAGCTGCGAAAGGCATCCCAAGGGGAGCGCAAAAGTGACACAACTTGGCTGCCTCTGCTGCTATTCTCATGAGACCATCCCGAACCATAGGCTGATTTTCCTTCCTAGGGTTAAGGTTAGACTTACGCCTAGGGTAAGGGTTCTATTAACCAGAAAGCCCTGAGTTCCAAGAACACAGCAGCTGCGAAGGACTAGCCAAGAAGAGCGCAAAAGTACCACAACATGCCTGCCTCCACAGCTTTTTCCTTGGGGACATGCCTAATTCCTGGCTGATTTGCCTTTCTCGTCTTAGGGTTGGGGTTCGGCCTAGGGCTAGGACTTTTAAAATCAGGAAGCCCTGAGTTCCAGGCACACTGGAGCTGTGAAAGGCATCCAAAAGGGAGTGCAAAAGTGCCACAACATGGTTGCTTTCACGGCTTTTTCCTTGGCAAGAAGCCTAACACCAGGCTGATTGACCTTCCCAGGGTTACTGTGAGGCTTAGGCCTAGGGCTAGGATTTTTAAAACTAGGAAGCCCTGGGCTCCAGGCACACTGCAGCTGCTCAAGGCATCCCAAGGGGAGTACAAAAGTGCAACAACATGGCAGCTTTCACAGCTTTTTCCTTGGCACCATCCCTATACCTAGGGTGATTTATCTGCCTAGGGTTAGGGTTAGGGTTCAGCCTAGGGCTTGAAGTTTTTTAACCAGGAAGCCCTGAGTTCCAGGCTTACTGCATCTGCCAAAGGCATCCCAAAGGGAGTGCAAAAGTGCCACAACATGGCTGCTTTCACGGCTTTTCCCTTAGGAAGAACCCTAATACGCGGCTGATTTACCTTCCTAGGGTTACTGTTAGGCTTAGGCCTAGGACTTTTAAAACCAGGAAGCCCTGGGCTCCAGGCACATGCAGCTGCGAAAGGCATCCCAAGAGGGCTGCAGAAGCGACACAACTTGGCTGCCTCTGCTTCTATTCTCATGAGACCATCCTGAACCATAGGCTGATTTTCCTTCCTAGGGTTAAGGTTTGAGTTACGCCTAGGGTAAGAGTTCTATTAACCAGAAAGACCTGAGTTCCAAGAACACAGCATCTGCGAAGGACTACCCAAGAAGAGCGCAAAAGTACCACAACGTGCCTGCCTCCACAGCTTTTTCCTAGGGGACATGCCTAATTCCTGGCTGATTTGCCTTTCTCGTCTTAGGGTTGGGGTTCGGCCTAGGGCTAGGATATTTTTAACTAGGAAGCCCTGAGTTCCAGGCTTACTTCATCTGCCAAAGGCATCCCAAAGGGAGTGCAAAAGTGCCACAACATGGCTGCTTTCACGGCTTTTCCCTTAGGAAGAACCCTAATACGCGGCTGATTTACCTTCCTAGGGTTACTGTTAGGCTTAGACCTAGGACTTTTAAAACCAGGAAGCCCTGGGCTCCAGGCACACTGCAGCTGCGAAAGGCATCCCAAGGGGAGCGCAAAAGTGACACAACTTGGCTGCCTCTGCTGCTATTCTCATGAGACCATCCCGAACCATAGGCTGATTTTCCTTCCTAGGGTTAAGGTTTGACTTACGCCTAGGGTAAGGGTTCTATTAACCAGAAAGCCCTGAGTTCCAAGAACACAGCAGCTGCGAAGGACTAGCCAAGAAGAGCGCAAAAGTACCACAACGTGCCTGCCTCCACAGCTTTTTCCTTGGGGACATGCCTAATTCCTGGCTGATTTGCCTTTCTCGTCTTAGGCTTGGGGTTCGGCCTAGGGCTAGGATTTTTAAAATCAGGAAGCCCTGAGTTCCAGGCACACTGGAGCTGTGAAAGGCATCCAAAATGGAGTGCAAAAGTGCCACAACATGGCTGCTTTCACGGCTTTTTCCTTGGCAAGAAGCCTAACACCAGGCTGATTGACCTTCCCAGGGTTACTGTAAGGCTTTGGCCTAGGGCTAGGATTTTTAAAACTAGGAAGCCCTGGGCTCCAGGCACACTGCAGCTGTTCAAGGCATCCCAAGGGGAGTACAAAAGTGCAACAACATGGCAGCTTTCACAGCTTTTTCCTTGGCACCATCCCTATACCTAGGGTGATTTATCTGCCTAGGGTTAGGGTTAGGGTTAAGCCTAGGGCTTGGAGTTTTTTAACCAGGAAGCCCTGAGTTCCAGGCTTACTGCATCTGCCAAAGGCATCCCAAAGGGAGTGCAAAAGTGCCACAACATGGCTGCTTTCACAGCTTTTCCCTTAGGAAGAACCCTAATACGCGGCTGATTTACCTTCCTAGGGTTACTCTTAGGCTTAGACCTAGGGCTAGGATTTTTAAAACTAGGAAGCCCTTAGATCCAGGCACACTGCAGCTGTTCAAGGCATCCCAAGGGGAGTACAAAAGTGCAACAACATGGCAGCTTTCACAGCTTTTTCCTTGGCACCATCCCTATACCTTGGCTGTTTTTTCTGCCTAGGGTTAGGGTTAGGGTTCAGCCTAGGGCTTGGAGTTTTTTACCCAGGAAGCCCTGAGTTACAGGCTTACTGCATCTGCCAAAGGCATCCCAAAGGGAGTGCAGAAGTGCCACAACATGGCTGCTTTCATGGCTTTTCCCTTAGGAAGAACCCTAATACGCGGCTGATTTACCTTCCTAGGGTTACTGTTAGGCTTAGGCCTAGGACTTTTAAAACCAGGAAGCCCTGGGCTCCAGGCACACTGCAGCTGCGAAAGGCATCCCAAGGGGAGCGCAAAAGTGACACAACTTGGCTGCCTCTGCTGCTATTCTCATGAGACCATCCCGAACCATAGGCTGATTTTCCTTCCTAGGGTTAAGGTTTGAGTTACGCCTGGGGTAAGGGTTCTATTAACCAGAAAGCCCTGAGTTCCAAGAACACAGCATCTGCGAAGGACTACCCAAGAAGAGCGCAAAAGTACCACAACGTGCCTGCCTCCACAGCTTTTTCCTTGGGGACATGCCTAATTCCTGGCTGATTTGCCTTTCTCGTCTTAGGGTTGGGGTCCGGCCTAGGGCTAGGATATTTTTAACTAGGAAGCCCTGAGTTCCAGGCTTACTTCATCTGCCAAAGGCATCCCAAAGGGAGTGCAAAAGTGCCACAACATGGCTGCTTTCACGGCTTTTCCCTTAGGAAGAACCCTAATACGCGGCTGATTTACCTTCCTAGGGTTACTGTTAGGCTTAGGCCTAGGACTTTTAAAACCAGGAAGCCCTGGGCTCCAGGCACATGCAGCTGAGAAAGGCATCCCAAGAGGGCCGCAGAAGCGACACAACTTGGCTGCCTCTGCTTCTATTCTCATGAGACCATCCTGAACCATAGGCTGATTTTCCTTCCTAGGGTTAAGGTTTGAGTTACGCCTAGGGTAAGAGTTCTATTAACCAGAAAGACCTGAGTTCCAAGAACACAGCTTCTGCGAAGGACTACCCAAGAAGAGCGCAAAAGTACCACAACATGCCTGCCTCCACAGCTTTTTCCTTGGGGACATGCCTAATTCCTGGCTGATTTGCCTTTCTCGTCTTAGGCTTGGGGTTCGGCCTAGGGCTAGGACTTTTAAAATCAGGAAGCCCTGAGTTCCAGGCACACTGGAGCTGTGAAAGGCATCCAAAAGGGAGTGCAAAAGTGCCACAACATGGTTGCTTTCACGGCTTTTTCCTTGGCAAGAAGCCTAACACCAGGCTGATTGACCTTCCCAGGGTTACTGTAAGGCTTTGGACTAGGGCTAGGATTTTTAAAACTAGGAAGCCCTTAGCTCCAGGCACACTGCAGCTGTTCAAGGCATCCCAAGGGGAGTACAAAAGTGCAACAACATGGCAGCTTTCACAGCTTTTTCCTTGGCACCATCCCTATACCTAGGCTGATTTATCTGCCTAGGGTTAGGGTTAGGGTTCAGCCTAGGGCTTGGAGTTTTTTAACCAGGAAGCCCTGAGTTCCAGGCTTACTGCATCTGCCAAAGGCATCCCAAAGGGAGTGCAAAAGTGCCACAACATGGCTGCTTTCACAGCTTTTCCCTTAGGAAGAACCCTAATACGCGGCTGATTTACCTTCCTAGGGTTACTGTTAGGCTTAGACCTAGGACTTTTAAAACCAGGAAGCCCTGGGCTCCAGGCATATGCAGCTGCGAAAGGCATCCCAAGAGGGCTGCAGAGGTGACACAACTTGGCTGCCTCTGCTTCTATTCTCATGAGACCATCCCGAACCATAGGCTGATTTTCCTTCCTAGGGTTAAGGTTTGAGTTACGCCTAGGGTAAGAGTTCTATTAACCAGAAAGCCCTGAGTTCCAAGAACACAGCAGCTGTGATGGACTAGCCAAGAAGAGCGCAAAAGTACCACAACGTGCCTGCCTCCACAGCTTTTTCCTTGGGGACATGCCTAATTCCTGGCTGATTTGCCTTTCTCGTCTTAGGCTTGGGGTTCGGCCTAGGGCTAGGATTTTTAAAATCAGGAAGCCCTGAGTTCCAGGCACACTGGAGCTGTGAAAGGCATCCAAAATGGAGTGCAAAAGTGCCACAACATGGCTGCTTTCACGGCTTTTTCCTTGGCAAGAAGCCTAACACCAGGCTGATTGACCTTCCCAGGGTTACTGTAAGGCTTTGGCCTAGGGCTAGGATTTTTAAAACTAGGAAGCCCTGGGCTCCAGGCACACTGCAGCTGTTCAAGGCATCCCAAGGGGAGTACAAAAGTGCAACAACATGGCAGCTTTCACAGCTTTTTCCTTGGCACCATCCCTATACCTAGGGTGATTTATCTGCCTAGGGTTAGGGTTAGGGTTCAGCCTAGGGCTTGGAGTTTTTTAACCAGGAAGCCCTGAGTTCCAGGCTTACTGCATCTGCCAAAGGCATCCCAAAGGGAGTGCAAAAGTGCCACAACATGGCTGCTTTCACAGCTTTTCCCTTAGGAAGAACCCTAATACGCGGCTGATTTACCTTCCTAGGGTTACTCTTAGGCTTAGACCTAGGGCTAGGATTTTTAAAACTAGGAAGCCCTTAGATCCAGGCACACTGCAGCTGTTCAAGGCATCCCAAGGGGAGTACAAAAGTGCAACAACATGGCAGCTTTCACAGCTTTTTCCTTGGCACCATCCCTATACCTTGGCTGTTTTTTCTGCCTAGGGTTAGGGTTAGGGTTCAGCCTAGGGCTTGGAGTTTTTTACCCAGGAAGCCCTGAGTTACAGGCTTACTGCATCTGCCAAAGGCATCCCAAAGGGAGTGCAGAAGTGCCACAACATGGCTGCTTTCATGGCTTTTCCCTTAGGAAGAACCCTAATACGCGGCTGATTTACCTTCCTAGGGTTACTGTTAGGCTTAGGCCTAGGACTTTTAAAACCAGGAAGCCCTGGGCTCCAGGCACACTGCAGCTGCGAAAGGCATCCCAAGGGGAGCGCAAAAGTGACACAACTTGGCTGCCTCTGCTGCTATTCTCATGAGACCATCCCGAACCATAGGCTGATTTTCCTTCCTAGGGTTAAGGTTTGAGTTACGCCTGGGGTAAGGGTTCTATTAACCAGAAAGCCCTGAGTTCCAAGAACACAGCATCTGCGAAGGACTAGCCAAGAAGAGCGCAAAAGTACCACAACGTGCCTGCCTCCACAGCTTTTTCCTTGGGGACATGCCTAATTCCTGGCTGATTTGCCTTTCTCGTCTTAGGGTTGGGGTCCGGCCTAGGGCTAGGATATTTTTAACTAGGAAGCCCTGAGTTCCAGGCTTACTTCATCTGCCAAAGGCATCCCAAAGGGAGTGCAAAAGTGCCACAACATGGCTGCTTTCACGGCTTTTCCCTTAGGAAGAACCCTAATACACGGCTGATTTACCTTCCTAGGGTTACTGTTAGGCTTAGACCTAGGACTTTTAAAACCAGGAAGCCCTGGGCTCCAGGCACATGCAGCTGCGAAAGGCATCCCAAGGGGAGCGCAAAAGTGACACAACTTGGCTGCCTCTGCTGCTATTCTCATGAGACCATCCCGAACCATAGGCTGATTTTCCTTCCTAGGGTTAAGGTTTGCGTTACGCCTGGGGTAAGGGTTCTATTAACCAGAAAGCCCTGAGTTCCAAGAACACAGCATCTGCGAAGGACTACCCAAGAAGAGCGCAAAAGTACCACAACGTGCCTGCCTCCACAGCTTTTTCCTTGGGGACATGCCTAATTCCTGGCTGATTTGCCTTTCTCGTCTTAGGGTTGGGGTTCGGCCTAGGGCTAGGATATTTTTAACTAGGAAGCCCTGAGTTCCAGGCTTACTTCATCTGCCAAAGGCATCCCAAAGGGAGTGCAAAAGTGCCACAACATGGCTGCTTTCACGGCTTTTCCCTTAGGAAGAACCCTAATATGCGGCTGATTTACCTTCCTAGGGTTACTGTTAGGCTTAGACCTAGGACTTTTAAAACCAGGAAGCCCTGGGCTCCAGGCACATGCAGCTGCGAAAGGCATCCCAAGGGGAGCGCAAAAGTGACACAACTTGGCTGCCTCTGCTGCTATTCTCATGAGACCATCCCGAACCATAGGCTGATTTTCCTTCCTAGGGTTAAGGTTAGACTTACGCCTAGGGTAAGGGTTCTATTAACCAGAAAGCCCTGAGTTCCAAGAACACAGCAGCTGCGAAGGACTAGCCAAGAAGAGCGCAAAAGTACCACAACATGCCTGCCTCCACAGCTTTTTCCTTGGGGACATGCCTAATTCCTGGCTGATTTGCCTTTCTCGTCTTAGGGTTGGGGTTCGGCCTAGGGCTAGGACTTTTAAAATCAGGAAGCCCTGAGTTCCAGGCACACTGGAGCTGTGAAAGGCATCCAAAAGGGAGTGCAAAAGTGCCACAACATGGTTGCTTTCACGGCTTTTTCCTTGGCAAGAAGCCTAACACCAGGCTGATTGACCTTCCCAGGGTTACTGTGAGGCTTAGGCCTAGGGCTAGGATTTTTAAAACTAGGAAGCCCTGGGCTCCAGGCACACTGCAGCTGCTCAAGGCATCCCAAGGGGAGTACAAAAGTGCAACAACATGGCAGCTTTCACAGCTTTTTCCTTGGCACCATCCCTATACCTAGGGTGATTTATCTGCCTAGGGTTAGGGTTAGGGTTCAGCCTAGGGCTTGAAGTTTTTTAACCAGGAAGCCCTGAGTTCCAGGCTTACTGCATCTGCCAAAGGCATCCCAAAGGGAGTGCAAAAGTGCCACAACATGGCTGCTTTCACGGCTTTTCCCTTAGGAAGAACCCTAATACGCGGCTGATTTACCTTCCTAGGGTTACTGTTAGGCTTAGGCCTAGGACTTTTAAAACCAGGAAGCCCTGGGCTCCAGGCACATGCAGCTGCGAAAGGCATCCCAAGAGGGCTGCAGAAGCGACACAACTTGGCTGCCTCTGCTTCTATTCTCATGAGACCATCCTGAACCATAGGCTGATTTTCCTTCCTAGGGTTAAGGTTTGAGTTACGCCTAGGGTAAGAGTTCTATTAACCAGAAAGACCTGAGTTCCAAGAACACAGCATCTGCGAAGGACTACCCAAGAAGAGCGCAAAAGTACCACAACGTGCCTGCCTCCACAGCTTTTTCCTAGGGGACATGCCTAATTCCTGGCTGATTTGCCTTTCTCGTCTTAGGGTTGGGGTTCGGCCTAGGGCTAGGATATTTTTAACTAGGAAGCCCTGAGTTCCAGGCTTACTTCATCTGCCAAAGGCATCCCAAAGGGAGTGCAAAAGTGCCACAACATGGCTGCTTTCACGGCTTTTCCCTTAGGAAGAACCCTAATACGCGGCTGATTTACCTTCCTAGGGTTACTGTTAGGCTTAGACCTAGGACTTTTAAAACCAGGAAGCCCTGGGCTCCAGGCACACTGCAGCTGCGAAAGGCATCCCAAGGGGAGCGCAAAAGTGACACAACTTGGCTGCCTCTGCTGCTATTCTCATGAGACCATCCCGAACCATAGGCTGATTTTCCTTCCTAGGGTTAAGGTTTGACTTACGCCTAGGGTAAGGGTTCTATTAACCAGAAAGCCCTGAGTTCCAAGAACACAGCAGCTGCGAAGGACTAGCCAAGAAGAGCGCAAAAGTACCACAACGTGCCTGCCTCCACAGCTTTTTCCTTGGGGACATGCCTAATTCCTGGCTGATTTGCCTTTCTCGTCTTAGGCTTGGGGTTCGGCCTAGGGCTAGGATTTTTAAAATCAGGAAGCCCTGAGTTCCAGGCACACTGGAGCTGTGAAAGGCATCCAAAATGGAGTGCAAAAGTGCCACAACATGGCTGCTTTCACGGCTTTTTCCTTGGCAAGAAGCCTAACACCAGGCTGATTGACCTTCCCAGGGTTACTGTAAGGCTTTGGCCTAGGGCTAGGATTTTTAAAACTAGGAAGCCCTGGGCTCCAGGCACACTGCAGCTGTTCAAGGCATCCCAAGGGGAGTACAAAAGTGCAACAACATGGCAGCTTTCACAGCTTTTTCCTTGGCACCATCCCTATACCTAGGCTGATTTATCTGCCTAGGGTTAGGGTTAGGGTTAAGCCTAGGGCTTGGAGTTTTTTAACCAGGAAGCCCTGAGTTCCAGGCTTACTGCATCTGCCAAAGGCATCCCAAAGGGAGTGCAAAAGTGCCACAACATGGCTGCTTTCACAGCTTTTCCCTTAGGAAGAACCCTAATACGCGGCTGATTTACCTTCCTAGGGTTACTCTTAGGCTTAGACCTAGGGCTAGGATTTTTAAAACTAGGAAGCCCTTAGATCCAGGCACACTGCAGCTGTTCAAGGCATCCCAAGGGGAGTACAAAAGTGCAACAACATGGCAGCTTTCACAGCTTTTTCCTTGGCACCATCCCTATACCTTGGCTGTTTTTTCTGCCTAGGGTTAGGGTTAGGGTTCAGCCTAGGGCTTGGAGTTTTTTACCCAGGAAGCCCTGAGTTACAGGCTTACTGCATCTGCCAAAGGCATCCCAAAGGGAGTGCAGAAGTGCCACAACATGGCTGCTTTCATGGCTTTTCCCTTAGGAAGAACCCTAATACGCGGCTGATTTACCTTCCTAGGGTTACTGTTAGGCTTAGGCCTAGGACTTTTAAAACCAGGAAGCCCTGGGCTCCAGGCACACTGCAGCTGCGAAAGGCATCCCAAGGGGAGCGCAAAAGTGACACAACTTGGCTGCCTCTGCTGCTATTCTCATGAGACCATCCCGAACCATAGGCTGATTTTCCTTCCTAGGGTTAAGGTTTGAGTTACGCCTGGGGTAAGGGTTCTATTAACCAGAAAGCCCTGAGTTCCAAGAACACAGCATCTGCGAAGGACTACCCAAGAAGAGCGCAAAAGTACCACAACGTGCCTGCCTCCACAGCTTTTTCCTTGGGGACATGCCTAATTCCTGGCTGATTTGCCTTTCTCGTCTTAGGGTTGGGGTCCGGCCTAGGGCTAGGATATTTTTAACTAGGAAGCCCTGAGTTCCAGGCTTACTTCATCTGCCAAAGGCATCCCAAAGGGAGTGCAAAAGTGCCACAACATGGCTGCTTTCACGGCTTTTCCCTTAGGAAGAACCCTAATACACGGCTGATTTACCTTCCTAGGGTTACTGTTAGGCTTAGACCTAGGACTTTTAAAACCAGGAAGCCCTGGGCTCCAGGCACATGCAGCTGCGAAAGGCATCCCAAGGGGAGCGCAAAAGTGACACAACTTGGCTGCCTCTGCTGCTATTCTCATGAGACCATCCCGAACCATAGGCTGATTTTCCTTCCTAGGGTTAAGGTTTGAGTTACGCCTAGGGTAAGGGTTCTATTAACCAGAAAGCCCTGAGTTCCAAGAACACAGCAGCTGCGAAGGACTAGCCAAGAAGAGCGCAAAAGTACCACAACATGCCTGCCTCCACAGCTTTTTCCTTGGGGACATGCCTAATTCCTGGCTGATTTGCCTTTCTCGTCTTAGGGTTGGGGTTCGGCCTAGGGCTAGGATTTTTAAAATCAGGAAGCCCTGAGTTCCAGGCACACTGGAGCTGTGAAAGGCATCCAAAAGGGAGTGCAAAAGTGCCACAACATGGCTGCTTTCACAGCTTTTCCCTTAGGAAGAACCCTAATACGCGGCTGATTTACCTTCCTAGGGTTACTGTTAGTCTTAGACCTAGGGCTAGGATTTTTAAAACTAGGAAGCCCTTAGATCCAGGCACACTGCAGCTGTTCAAGGCATCCCAAGGGGAGTACAAAAGTGCAACAACATGGCAGCTTTCACAGCTTTTTCCTTGGCACCATCCCTATACCTAGGCTGATTTACCTGCCTAGGGTTAGGGTTAGGGTTCAGCCTAGGGCTTGGAGTTTTTTACCCAGGAAGCCCTGAGTTCCAGGCTTACTGCATCTGCCAAAGGCATCCCAAAGGGAGTGCAGAAGTGCCACAACATGGCTGCTTTCACAGCTTTTCCCTTAGGAAGAACCCTAATACGCGGCTGATTTACCTTCCTAGGGTTACTGTTAGGCTTAGGCCTAGGACTTTTAAAACCAGGAAGCCCTGGGCTCCAGGCACACTGCAGCTGCGAAAGGCATCCCAAGGGGAGCGCAAAAGTGACACAACTTGGCTGCCTCTGCTGCTATTCTCATGAGACCATCCCGAACCATAGGCTGATTTTCCTTCCTAGGGTTAAGGTTTGAGTTACGCCTGGGGTAAGGGTTCTATTAACCAGAAAGCCCTGAGTTCCAAGAACACAGCAGCTGCGAAGGACTACCCAAGAAGAGCGCAAAAGTACCACAACATGCCTGCCTCCACAGCTTTTTCCTTGGGGACATGCCTAATTCCTGGCTGATTTGCCTTTCTCGTCTTAGGGTTGGGGTTCGGCCTAGGGCTAGGATTTTTTTAACTAGGAAGCCCTGAGTTCCAGGCTTACTTCATCTGCCAAAGGCATCCCAATGGGCGTGCAGAAGTGCCACAACATGGCTGCTTTCACGGCTCTTCCCTTAGGAAGAACCCTAATACGCGGCTGATTTACCTTCCTAGGGTTACTGTTAGGCTTAGGCCTAGGACTTTTAAAACCAGGAAGCCCTGGGCTCCAGGCACATGCAGCTGTTCAAGGCATCCCAAGAGGGCCACAGAAGCGACACAACTTGGCTGCCTCTGCTGCTATTCTCATGAGACCATCCTGAACCATAGGCTGATTTTCCTTCCTAGGGTTAAGGTTTGAGTTACGCCTAGGGTAAGAGTTCTATTAACCAGAAAGACCTGAGTTCCAAGAACACAGCATCTGCGAAGGACTACCCTAGAAGAGCGCAAAAGTACCACAACGTGCCTGCCTCCACAGCTTTTTCCTTGGGGACATGCCTAATTCCTGGCTGATTTGCCTTTCTCGTCTTAGGGTTGGGGTTCGGCCTAGGGCTAGGATATTTTTAACTAGGAAGCCCTGAGTTCCAGGCTTACTTCATCTGCCAAAGGCATCCCAAAGGGAGTGCAAAAGTGCCACAACATGGCTGCTTTCACGGCTTTTCCCTTAGGAAGAACCCTAATACCCGGCTGATTTACCTTCCTAGGGTTACTGTTAGGCTTAGGCCTAGGACTTTTAAAACAAGGAAGCCCTGGGCTCCAGGCATATGCAGCTGTTAAAGGCATCCCAAGAGGGCCGCAGAAGTGACACAACTTGGCTGCCTCTGCTTCTATTCTCATGAGACCATCCCAAACCATAGGCTGATTTTCCTTCCTAGGGTTAATGTTTGAGTTTCGCCTAGGGTAAGAGGTCTATTAACCAGAAAGCCCTGAGTTCCAAGAACACAGCAGCTGCGAAGGACTAGCCAAGAAGAGCGCAAAAGTACCACAACATGCCTGCCTCCACAGCTTTTTCCTTGGGGACATGCCTAATTCCTGGCTGATTTGCCTTTCTCGTCTTAGGGTTGGGGTTCGGCCTAGGGCTAGGAATTTTAAAATCAGGAAGCCCTGAGTTCCAGGCACACTGGAGCTGTGAAAGGCATCCAAAAGGGAGTGCAAAAGTGCCACAACATGGTTGCTTTCACGGCTTTTTCCTTGGCAAGAAGCTTAACACCAGGCTGATTTCCCTTCCCTTGGTTACTGTTAGGCTTAGGCCTAGGGCTAGGATTTTTAAAACTAGGAAGCCCTTAGATCCAGGCACACTGCAGCTGTTCAAGGCATCCCAAGGGGAGTACAAAAGTGCAACAACATGGCAGCTTTCACAGCTTTTTCCTTGGCACCATCCCTATACCTAGGCTGATTTACCTGCCTAGGGTTAGGGTTAGGGTTCAGCCTAGGGCTTGGAGTTTTTTACCCAGGAAGCCCTGAGTTCCAGGCTTACTGCATCTGCCAAAGGCATCCCAAAGGGAGTGCAGAAGTGCCACAACATGGCTGCTTTCACGGCTTTTCCCTTAGGAAGAACCCTAATACGCGGCTGATTTACCTTCCTAGGGTTACTGTTAGGCTTAGGCCTAGGACTTTTAAAACCAGGAAGCCCTGGGCTCCAGGCACACTGCAGCTGCGAAAGGCATCCCAAGGGGAGCGCAAAAGTGACACAACTTGGCTGCCTCTGCTGCTATTCTCATGAGACCATCCCGAACCATAGGCTGATTTTCCTTCCTAGGGTTAAGGTTTGAGTTACGCCTGGGGTAAGGGTTCTATTAACCAGAAAGCCCTGAGTTCCAAGAACACAGCAGCTGCGAAGGACTACCCAAGAAGAGCGCAAAAGTACCACAACATGCCTGCCTCCACAGCTTTTTCCTTGGGGACATGCCTAATTCCTGGCTGATTTGCCTTTCTCGTCTTAGGGTTGGGGTTCGGCCTAGGGCTAGGATTTTTTTAACTAGGAAGCCCTGAGTTCCAGGCTTACTTCATCTGCAAAAAGCATCCCAATGGGAGTGCAGAAGTGCCACAACATGGCTGCTTTCACGGCTCTTCCCTTAGGAAGAACCCTAATACGCGGCTGATTTACCTTCCTAGGGTTACTGTTAGGCTTAGGCCTAGGACTTTTAAAACCAGGAAGCCCTGGGCTCCAGGCACATGCAGCTGTTCAAGGCATCCCAAGAGGGCCGCAGAAGCGACACAACTTGGCTGCCTCTGCTGCTATTCTCATGAGACCATCCCGAACCATAGGCTGATTTTCCTTCCTAGGGTTAAGGTTTGAGTTACGCCTAGGGTAAGAGTTCTATTAACCAGAAAGACCTGAGTTCCAAGAACACAGCATCTGCGAAGGACTACCCTAGAAGAGCGCAAAAGTACCACAACGTGCCTGCCTCCACAGCTTTTTCCTTGGGGACATGCCTAATTCCTGGCTGATTTGCCTTTCTCGTCTTAGGGTTGGGGTTCGGCCTAGGGCTAGGATTTTTAAAATCAGGAAGCCCTGAGTTCCAGGCACACTGGAGCTGTGAAAGGCATCCAAAAGGGAGTGCAAAAGTGCCACAACATGGCTGCTTTCACGGCTTTTTCCTTGGCAAGAAGCTTAACACCAGGCTGATTTCCCTTCCCTTGGTTACTGTTAGGCTTAGGCCTAGGGCTAGGATTTTTAAAACTAGGAAGCCCTTAGATCCAGGCACACTGCAGCTGTTCAAGGCATCCCAAGGGGAGTACAAAAGTGCAACAACATGGCAGCTTTCACAGCTTTTTCCTTGGCACCATCCCTATACCTAGGGTGATTTATCTGCCTAGGGTTAGGGTTAGGGTTCAGCCTAGGGCTTGGAGTTTTTTACCCAGGAAGCCCTGAGTTCCAGGCTTACTGCATCTGCCAAAGGCATCCCAAAGGGAGTGCAAAAGTGCCACAACATGGCTGCTTTCACGGCTTTTCCCTTAGGAAGAACCCTAATACGCGGCTGATTTACCTTCCTAGGGTTACTGTTAGGCTTAGGCCTAGGACTTTTAAAACCAGGAAGCCCTGGGCTCCAGGCACATGCAGCTGCGAAAGGCATCCCAAGAGGGCTGCAGAAGCGACACAACTTGGCTGCCTCTGCTTCTATTCTCATGAGACCATCCTGAACCATAGGCTGATTTTCCTTCCTAGGGTTAAGGTTTGAGTTACGCCTAGGGTAAGAGTTCTATTAACCAGAAAGACCTGAGTTCCAAGAACACAGCATCTGCGAAGGACTACCCAAGAAGAGCGCAAAAGTACCACAACGTGCCTGCCTCCACAGCTTTTTCCTAGGGGACATGCCTAATTCCTGGCTGATTTGCCTTTCTCGTCTTAGGGTTGGGGTTCGGCCTAGGGCTAGGATATTTTTAACTAGGAAGCCCTGAGTTCCAGGCTTACTTCATCTGCCAAAGGCATCCCAAAGGGAGTGCAAAAGTGCCACAACATGGCTGCTTTCACGGCTTTTCCCTTAGGAAGAACCCTAATACGCGGCTGATTTACCTTCCTAGGGTTACTGTTAGGCTTAGACCTAGGACTTTTAAAACCAGGAAGCCCTGGGCTCCAGGCACACTGCAGCTGCGAAAGGCATCCCAAGGGGAGCGCAAAAGTGACACAACTTGGCTGCCTCTGCTGCTATTCTCATGAGACCATCCCGAACCATAGGCTGATTTTCCTTCCTAGGGTTAAGGTTTGACTTACGCCTAGGGTAAGGGTTCTATTAACCAGAAAGCCCTGAGTTCCAAGAACACAGCAGCTGCGAAGGACTAGCCAAGAAGAGCGCAAAAGTACCACAACGTGCCTGCCTCCACA
This sequence comes from Ammospiza maritima maritima, assembly GCA_036010785.1. NCBI lineage: Eukaryota > Metazoa > Chordata > Aves > Passeriformes > Passerellidae > Ammospiza > Ammospiza maritima. The sequence goes on from JAYKTQ010000094.1 coordinate 300,451, forward strand.
GCTTTTTCCTTGGGGACATGCCTAATTCCTGGCTGATTTGCCTTTCTCGTCTTAGGCTTGGGGTTCGGCCTAGGGCTAGGATTTTTAAAATCAGGAAGCCCTGAGTTCCAGGCACACTGGAGCTGTGAAAGGCATCCAAAATGGAGTGCAAAAGTGCCACAACATGGCTGCTTTCACGGCTTTTTCCTTGGCAAGAAGCCTAACACCAGGCTGATTGACCTTCCCAGGGTTACTGTAAGGCTTTGGCCTAGGGCTAGGATTTTTAAAACTAGGAAGCCCTGGGCTCCAGGCACACTGCAGCTGTTCAAGGCATCCCAAGGGGAGTACAAAAGTGCAACAACATGGCAGCTTTCACAGCTTTTTCCTTGGCACCATCCCTATACCTAGGCTGATTTATCTGCCTAGGGTTAGGGTTAGGGTTAAGCCTAGGGCTTGGAGTTTTTTAACCAGGAAGCCCTGAGTTCCAGGCTTACTGCATCTGCCAAAGGCATCCCAAAGGGAGTGCAAAAGTGCCACAACATGGCTGCTTTCACAGCTTTTCCCTTAGGAAGAACCCTAATACGCGGCTGATTTACCTTCCTAGGGTTACTCTTAGGCTTAGACCTAGGGCTAGGATTTTTAAAACTAGGAAGCCCTTAGATCCAGGCACACTGCAGCTGTTCAAGGCATCCCAAGGGGAGTACAAAAGTGCAACAACATGGCAGCTTTCACAGCTTTTTCCTTGGCACCATCCCTATACCTTGGCTGTTTTTTCTGCCTAGGGTTAGGGTTAGGGTTCAGCCTAGGGCTTGGAGTTTTTTACCCAGGAAGCCCTGAGTTACAGGCTTACTGCATCTGCCAAAGGCATCCCAAAGGGAGTGCAGAAGTGCCACAACATGGCTGCTTTCATGGCTTTTCCCTTAGGAAGAACCCTAATACGCGGCTGATTTACCTTCCTAGGGTTACTGTTAGGCTTAGGCCTAGGACTTTTAAAACCAGGAAGCCCTGGGCTCCAGGCACACTGCAGCTGCGAAAGGCATCCCAAGGGGAGCGCAAAAGTGACACAACTTGGCTGCCTCTGCTGCTATTCTCATGAGACCATCCCGAACCATAGGCTGATTTTCCTTCCTAGGGTTAAGGTTTGAGTTACGCCTGGGGTAAGGGTTCTATTAACCAGAAAGCCCTGAGTTCCAAGAACACAGCATCTGCGAAGGACTACCCAAGAAGAGCGCAAAAGTACCACAACGTGCCTGCCTCCACAGCTTTTTCCTTGGGGACATGCCTAATTCCTGGCTGATTTGCCTTTCTCGTCTTAGGGTTGGGGTCCGGCCTAGGGCTAGGATATTTTTAACTAGGAAGCCCTGAGTTCCAGGCTTACTTCATCTGCCAAAGGCATCCCAAAGGGAGTGCAAAAGTGCCACAACATGGCTGCTTTCACGGCTTTTCCCTTAGGAAGAACCCTAATACACGGCTGATTTACCTTCCTAGGGTTACTGTTAGGCTTAGACCTAGGACTTTTAAAACCAGGAAGCCCTGGGCTCCAGGCACATGCAGCTGCGAAAGGCATCCCAAGGGGAGCGCAAAAGTGACACAACTTGGCTGCCTCTGCTGCTATTCTCATGAGACCATCCCGAACCATAGGCTGATTTTCCTTCCTAGGGTTAAGGTTTGAGTTACGCCTAGGGTAAGGGTTCTATTAACCAGAAAGCCCTGAGTTCCAAGAACACAGCAGCTGCGAAGGACTAGCCAAGAAGAGCGCAAAAGTACCACAACATGCCTGCCTCCACAGCTTTTTCCTTGGGGACATGCCTAATTCCTGGCTGATTTGCCTTTCTCGTCTTAGGGTTGGGGTTCGGCCTAGGGCTAGGATTTTTAAAATCAGGAAGCCCTGAGTTCCAGGCACACTGGAGCTGTGAAAGGCATCCAAAAGGGAGTGCAAAAGTGCCACAACATGGCTGCTTTCACAGCTTTTCCCTTAGGAAGAACCCTAATACGCGGCTGATTTACCTTCCTAGGGTTACTGTTAGTCTTAGACCTAGGGCTAGGATTTTTAAAACTAGGAAGCCCTTAGATCCAGGCACACTGCAGCTGTTCAAGGCATCCCAAGGGGAGTACAAAAGTGCAACAACATGGCAGCTTTCACAGCTTTTTCCTTGGCACCATCCCTATACCTAGGCTGATTTACCTGCCTAGGGTTAGGGTTAGGGTTCAGCCTAGGGCTTGGAGTTTTTTACCCAGGAAGCCCTGAGTTCCAGGCTTACTGCATCTGCCAAAGGCATCCCAAAGGGAGTGCAGAAGTGCCACAACATGGCTGCTTTCACAGCTTTTCCCTTAGGAAGAACCCTAATACGCGGCTGATTTACCTTCCTAGGGTTACTGTTAGGCTTAGGCCTAGGACTTTTAAAACCAGGAAGCCCTGGGCTCCAGGCACACTGCAGCTGCGAAAGGCATCCCAAGGGGAGCGCAAAAGTGACACAACTTGGCTGCCTCTGCTGCTATTCTCATGAGACCATCCCGAACCATAGGCTGATTTTCCTTCCTAGGGTTAAGGTTTGAGTTACGCCTGGGGTAAGGGTTCTATTAACCAGAAAGCCCTGAGTTCCAAGAACACAGCAGCTGCGAAGGACTACCCAAGAAGAGCGCAAAAGTACCACAACATGCCTGCCTCCACAGCTTTTTCCTTGGGGACATGCCTAATTCCTGGCTGATTTGCCTTTCTCGTCTTAGGGTTGGGGTTCGGCCTAGGGCTAGGATTTTTTTAACTAGGAAGCCCTGAGTTCCAGGCTTACTTCATCTGCCAAAGGCATCCCAATGGGCGTGCAGAAGTGCCACAACATGGCTGCTTTCACGGCTCTTCCCTTAGGAAGAACCCTAATACGCGGCTGATTTACCTTCCTAGGGTTACTGTTAGGCTTAGGCCTAGGACTTTTAAAACCAGGAAGCCCTGGGCTCCAGGCACATGCAGCTGTTCAAGGCATCCCAAGAGGGCCACAGAAGCGACACAACTTGGCTGCCTCTGCTGCTATTCTCATGAGACCATCCTGAACCATAGGCTGATTTTCCTTCCTAGGGTTAAGGTTTGAGTTACGCCTAGGGTAAGAGTTCTATTAACCAGAAAGACCTGAGTTCCAAGAACACAGCATCTGCGAAGGACTACCCTAGAAGAGCGCAAAAGTACCACAACGTGCCTGCCTCCACAGCTTTTTCCTTGGGGACATGCCTAATTCCTGGCTGATTTGCCTTTCTCGTCTTAGGGTTGGGGTTCGGCCTAGGGCTAGGATATTTTTAACTAGGAAGCCCTGAGTTCCAGGCTTACTTCATCTGCCAAAGGCATCCCAAAGGGAGTGCAAAAGTGCCACAACATGGCTGCTTTCACGGCTTTTCCCTTAGGAAGAACCCTAATACCCGGCTGATTTACCTTCCTAGGGTTACTGTTAGGCTTAGGCCTAGGACTTTTAAAACAAGGAAGCCCTGGGCTCCAGGCATATGCAGCTGTTAAAGGCATCCCAAGAGGGCCGCAGAAGTGACACAACTTGGCTGCCTCTGCTTCTATTCTCATGAGACCATCCCAAACCATAGGCTGATTTTCCTTCCTAGGGTTAATGTTTGAGTTTCGCCTAGGGTAAGAGGTCTATTAACCAGAAAGCCCTGAGTTCCAAGAACACAGCAGCTGCGAAGGACTAGCCAAGAAGAGCGCAAAAGTACCACAACATGCCTGCCTCCACAGCTTTTTCCTTGGGGACATGCCTAATTCCTGGCTGATTTGCCTTTCTCGTCTTAGGGTTGGGGTTCGGCCTAGGGCTAGGAATTTTAAAATCAGGAAGCCCTGAGTTCCAGGCACACTGGAGCTGTGAAAGGCATCCAAAAGGGAGTGCAAAAGTGCCACAACATGGTTGCTTTCACGGCTTTTTCCTTGGCAAGAAGCTTAACACCAGGCTGATTTCCCTTCCCTTGGTTACTGTTAGGCTTAGGCCTAGGGCTAGGATTTTTAAAACTAGGAAGCCCTTAGATCCAGGCACACTGCAGCTGTTCAAGGCATCCCAAGGGGAGTACAAAAGTGCAACAACATGGCAGCTTTCACAGCTTTTTCCTTGGCACCATCCCTATACCTAGGCTGATTTACCTGCCTAGGGTTAGGGTTAGGGTTCAGCCTAGGGCTTGGAGTTTTTTACCCAGGAAGCCCTGAGTTCCAGGCTTACTGCATCTGCCAAAGGCATCCCAAAGGGAGTGCAGAAGTGCCACAACATGGCTGCTTTCACGGCTTTTCCCTTAGGAAGAACCCTAATACGCGGCTGATTTACCTTCCTAGGGTTACTGTTAGGCTTAGGCCTAGGACTTTTAAAACCAGGAAGCCCTGGGCTCCAGGCACACTGCAGCTGCGAAAGGCATCCCAAGGGGAGCGCAAAAGTGACACAACTTGGCTGCCTCTGCTGCTATTCTCATGAGACCATCCCGAACCATAGGCTGATTTTCCTTCCTAGGGTTAAGGTTTGAGTTACGCCTGGGGTAAGGGTTCTATTAACCAGAAAGCCCTGAGTTCCAAGAACACAGCAGCTGCGAAGGACTACCCAAGAAGAGCGCAAAAGTACCACAACATGCCTGCCTCCACAGCTTTTTCCTTGGGGACATGCCTAATTCCTGGCTGATTTGCCTTTCTCGTCTTAGGGTTGGGGTTCGGCCTAGGGCTAGGATTTTTTTAACTAGGAAGCCCTGAGTTCCAGGCTTACTTCATCTGCAAAAAGCATCCCAATGGGAGTGCAGAAGTGCCACAACATGGCTGCTTTCACGGCTCTTCCCTTAGGAAGAACCCTAATACGCGGCTGATTTACCTTCCTAGGGTTACTGTTAGGCTTAGGCCTAGGACTTTTAAAACCAGGAAGCCCTGGGCTCCAGGCACATGCAGCTGTTCAAGGCATCCCAAGAGGGCCGCAGAAGCGACACAACTTGGCTGCCTCTGCTGCTATTCTCATGAGACCATCCCGAACCATAGGCTGATTTTCCTTCCTAGGGTTAAGGTTTGAGTTACGCCTAGGGTAAGAGTTCTATTAACCAGAAAGACCTGAGTTCCAAGAACACAGCATCTGCGAAGGACTACCCTAGAAGAGCGCAAAAGTACCACAACGTGCCTGCCTCCACAGCTTTTTCCTTGGGGACATGCCTAATTCCTGGCTGATTTGCCTTTCTCGTCTTAGGGTTGGGGTTCGGCCTAGGGCTAGGATTTTTAAAATCAGGAAGCCCTGAGTTCCAGGCACACTGGAGCTGTGAAAGGCATCCAAAAGGGAGTGCAAAAGTGCCACAACATGGCTGCTTTCACGGCTTTTTCCTTGGCAAGAAGCTTAACACCAGGCTGATTTCCCTTCCCTTGGTTACTGTTAGGCTTAGGCCTAGGGCTAGGATTTTTAAAACTAGGAAGCCCTTAGATCCAGGCACACTGCAGCTGTTCAAGGCATCCCAAGGGGAGTACAAAAGTGCAACAACATGGCAGCTTTCACAGCTTTTTCCTTGGCACCATCCCTATACCTTGGCTGTTTTATCTGCCTAGGGTTAGGGTTAGGGTTCAGCCTAGGGCTTGGAGTTTTTTACCCAGGAAGCCCTGAGTTCCAGGCTTACTGCATCTGCCAAAGGCATCCCAAAGGGAGTGCAGAAGTGCCACAACATGGCTGCTTTCACGGCTTTTCCCTTAGGAAGAACCCTAATACGCGGCTGATTTACCTTCCTAGGGTTACTGTTAGGCTTAGGCCTAGGACTTTTAAAACCAGGAAGCCCTGGGCTCCAGGCACATGCAGGTGTTAAAGGCATCCCAAGGGGAGCGCAAAAGTGACACAACTTGGCTGCCTCTGCTGCTATTCTCATGAGACCATCCCGAACCATAGGCTGATTTTCCTTCCTAGGGTTAAGGTTTGAGTTACGCCTGGGGTAAGGGTTCTATTAACCAGAAAGCCCTGAGTTCCAAGAACACAGCAGCTGCGAAGGACTACCCAAGAAGAGCGCAAAAGTACCACAACATGCCTGCCTCCACAGCTTTTTCCTTGGGGACATGCCTAATTCCTGGCTGATTTGCCTTTCTCGTCTTAGGGTTGGGGTTCGGCCTAGGGCTAGGATTTTTTTAACTAGGAAGCCCTGAGTTCCAGGCTTACTTCATCTGCAAAAAGCATCCCAATGGGAGTGCAGAAGTGCCACAACATGGCTGCTTTCACGGCTCTTTGCTTAGGAAGAACCCTAATACGCGGCTGATTTACCTTCCTAGGGTTACTGTTAGGCTTAGGCCTAGGACTTTTAAAACCAGGAAGCCCTGGGCTCCAGGCACATGCAGCTGTTCAAGGCATCCCAAGAGGGCCGCAGAAGCGACACAACTTGGCTGCCTCTGCTGCTATTCTCATGAGACCATCCCGAACCATAGGCTGATTTTCCTTCCTAGGGTTAAGGTTTGAGTTACGCCTAGGGTAAGAGTTCTATTAACCAGAAAGACCTGAGTTCCAAGAACACAGCATCTGCGAAGGACTACCCTAGAAGAGCGCAAAAGTACCACAACGTGCCTGCCTCCACAGCTTTTTCCTTGGGGACATGCCTAATTCCTGGCTGATTTGCCTTTCTCGTCTTAGGGTTGGGGTTCGGCCTAGGGCTAGGATTTTTTTAACTAGGAAGCCCTGAGTTCCAGGCTTACTTCATCTGCCAAAGGCATCCCAAAGGGAGTGCACAAGTGCCACAACATGGCTGCTTTCACGGCTTTTCCCTTAGGAAGAACCCTAATACCCGGCTGATTTACCTTCCTAGGGTTACTGTTAGGCTTAGGCCTAGGACTTTTAAAACAAGGAAGCCCTGGGCTCCAGGCATATGCAGCTGTTAAAGGCATCCCAAGAGGGCCGCAGAAGTGACACAACTTGCCTGCCTCTGCTTCTATTCTCATGAGACCATCCCGAACCATAGGCTGATTTTCCTTCCTAGGGTTAATGTTTGAGTTTCGCCTAGGGTAAGAGGTCTATTAACCAGAAAGCCCTGAGTTCCAAGAACACAGCAGCTGCGAAGGACTAGCCAAGAAGAGCGCAAAAGTACCACAACATGCCTGCCTCCACAGCTTTTTCCTTGGGGACATGCCTAATTCCTGGCTGATTTGCCTTTCTCGTCTTAGGGTTGGGGTTCGGCCTAGGGCTAGGAATTTTAAAATCAGGAAGCCCTGAGTTCCAGGCACACTGGAGCTGTGAAAGGCATCCAAAAGGGAGTGCAAAAGTGCCACAACATGGTTGCTTTCACGGCTTTTTCCTTGGCAAGAAGCTTAACACCAGGCTGATTTCCCTTCCCTTGGTTACTGTTAGGCTTAGGCCTAGGGCTAGGATTTTTAAAACTAGGAAGCCCTTAGATCCAGGCACACTGCAGCTGTTCAAGGCATCCCAAGGGGAGTACAAAAGTGCAACAACATGGCAGCTTTCACAGCTTTTTCCTTGGCACCATCCCTATACCTAGGCTGATTTGCCTGCCTAGGGTTAGGGTTAGGGTTCAGCCTAGGGCTTGGAGTTTTTTACCCAGGAAGCCCTGAGTTCCAGGCTTACTGCATCTGCCAAAGGCATCCCAAAGGGAGTGCAGAAGTGCCACAACATGGCTGCTTTCACGGCTTTTCCCTTAGGAAGAACCCTAATACGCGGCTGATTTACCTTCCTAGGGTTACTGTTAGGCTTAGGCCTAGGACTTTTAAAACCAGGAAGCCCTGGGCTCCAGGCACACTGCAGCTGCGAAAGGCATCCCAAGGGGAGCGCAAAAGTGACACAACTTGGCTGCCTCTGCTGCTATTCTCATGAGACCATCCCGAACCATAGGCTGATTTTCCTTCCTAGGGTTAAGGTTTGAGTTACGCCTGGGGTAAGGGTTCTATTAACCAGAAAGCCCTGAGTTCCAAGAACACAGCAGCTGCGAAGGACTACCCAAGAAGAGCGCAAAAGTACCACAACATGCCTGCCTCCACAGCTTTTTCCTTGGGGACATGCCTAATTCCTGGCTGATTTGCCTTTCTCGTCTTAGGGTTGGGGTTCGGCCTAGGGCTAGGATTTTTTTAACTAGGAAGCCCTGAGTTCCAGGCTTACTTCATCTGCAAAAAGCATCCCAATGGGAGTGCAGAAGTGCCACAACATGGCTGCTTTCACGGCTTTTCCCTTAGGAAGAACCCTAATACGCGGCTGATTTACCTTCCTAGGGTTACTGTTAGGCTTAGGCCTAGGACTTTTAAAACCAGGAAGCCCTGGGCTCCAGGCACATGCAGCTGTTCAAGGCATCCCAAGAGGGCCGCAGAAGCGACACAACTTGGCTGCCTCTGCTGCTATTCTCATGAGACCATCCCGAACCATAGGCTGATTTTCCTTCCTAGGGTTAAGGTTTGAGTTACGCCTAGGGTAAGAGTTCTATTAACCAGAAAGACCTGAGTTCCAAGAACACAGCATCTGCGAAGGACTACCCTAGAAGAGCGCAAAAGTACCACAACGTGCCTGCCTCCACAGCTTTTTCCTTGGGGACATGCCTAATTCCTGGCTGATTTGCCTTTCTCGTCTTAGGGTTGGGGTTCGGCCTAGGGCTAGGATATTTTTAACTAGGAAGCCCTGAGTTCCAGGCTTACTTCATCTGCCAAAGGCATCCCAAAGGGAGTGCAAAAGTGCCACAACATGGCTGCTTTCACGGCTTTTCCCTTAGGAAGAACCCTAATACCCGGCTGATTTACCTTCCTAGGGTTACTGTTAGGCTTAGGCCTAGGACTTTTAAAACAAGGAAGCCCTGGGCTCCAGGCATATGCAGCTGTTAAAGGCATCCCAAGAGGGCCGCAGAAGTGACACAACTTGGCTGCCTCTGCTTCTATTCTCATGAGACCATCCCAAACCATAGGCTGATTTTCCTTCCTAGGGTTAATGTTTGAGTTTCGCCTAGGGTAAGAGGTCTATTAACCAGAAAGACCTGAGTTCCAAGAACACAGCAGCTGCGAAGGACTAGCCAAGAAGAGCGCAAAAGTACCACAACATGCCTGCCTCCACAGCTTTTTCCTTGGGGACATGCCTAATTCCTGGCTGATTTGCCTTTCTCGTCTTAGGGTTGGGGTTCGGCCTAGGGCTAGGATTTTTAAAATCAGGAAGCCCTGAGTTCCAGGCACACTGGAGCTGTGAAAGGCATCCAAAAGGGAGTGCAAAAGTGCCACAACATGGTTGCTTTCACGGCTTTTTCCTTGGCAAGAAGCTTAACACCAGGCTGATTTCCCTTCCCTTGGTTACTGTTAGGCTTAGGCCTAGGGCTAGGATTTTTAAAACTAGGAAGCCCTTAGATCCAGGCACACTGCAGCTGTTCAAGGCATCCCAAGGGGAGTACAAAAGTGCAACAACATGGCAGCTTTCACAGCTTTTTCCTTGGCACCATCCCTATACCTAGGCTGATTTACCTGCCTAGGGTTAGGGTTAGGGTTCAGCCTAGGGCTTGGAGTTTTTTACCCAGGAAGCCCTGAGTTCCAGGCTTACTGCATCTGCCAAAGGCATCCCAAAGGGAGTGCAGAAGTGCCACAACATGGCTGCTTTCACGGCTTTTCCCTTAGGAAGAACCCTAATACGCGGCTGATTTACCTTCCTAGGGTTACTGTTAGGCTTAGGCCTAGGACTTTTAAAACCAGGAAGCCCTGGGCTCCAGGCACACTGCAGCTGCGAAAGGCATCCCAAGGGGAGCGCAAAAGTGACACAACTTGGCTGCCTCTGCTGCTATTCTCATGAGACCATCCCGAACCATAGGCTGATTTTCCTTCCTAGGGTTAAGGTTTGAGTTACGCCTGGGGTAAGGGTTCTATTAACCAGAAAGCCCTGAGTTCCAAGAACACAGCAGCTGCGAAGGACTAGCCAAGAAGAGCGCAAAAGTACCACAACATGCCGGCCTCCACAGCTTTTTCCTTGGGGACATGCCTAATTCCTGGCTGATTTGCCTTTCTCGTCTTAGGGTTGGGGTTCGGCCTAGGGCTAGGATTTTTTTAACTAGGAAGCCCTGAGTTCCAGGCTTACTTCATCTGCAAAAAGCATCCCAATGGGAGTGCAGAAGTGCCACAACATGGCTGCTTTCACGGCTCTTCCCTTAGGAAGAACCCTAATACGCGGCTGATTTACCTTCCTAGGGTTACTGTTAGGCTTAGGCCTAGGACTTTTAAAACCAGGAAGCCCTGGGCTCCAGGCACATGCAGCTGTTAAAGGCATCCCAAGAGGGCCGCAGAAGCGACACAACTTGGCTGCCTCTGCTGCTATTCTCATGAGACCATCCCGAACCATAGGCTGATTTTCCTTCCTAGGGTTAAGGTTTGAGTTACGCCTAGGGTAAGAGTTCTATTAACCAGAAAGACCTGAGTTCCAAGAACACAGCATCTGCGAAGGACTACCCAAGAAGAGCGCAAAAGTACCACAACGTGCCTGCCTCCACAGCTTTTTCCTTGGGGACATGCCTAATTCCTGGCTGATTTGCCTTTCTCGTCTTAGGCTTGGGGTTCGGCCTAGGGCTAGGATTTTTAAAATCAGGAAGCCCTGAGTTCCAGGCACACTGGAGCTGTGAAAGGCATCCAAAAGGGAGTGCAAAAGTGCCACAACATGGTTGCTTTCACGGCTTTTTCCTTGGCAAGAAGCTTAACACCAGGCTGATTTCCCTTCCCTTGGTTACTGTTAGGCTTAGGCCTAGGGCTAGGATTTTTAAAACTAGGAAGCCCTTAGATCCAGGCACACTGCAGCTGTTCAAGGCATCCCAAGGGGAGTACAAAAGTGCAACAACATGGCAGCTTTCACAGCTTTTTCCTTGGCACCATCCCTATACCTAGGCTGATTTACCTGCCTAGGGTTAGGGTTAGGGTTCAGCCTAGGGCTTGGAGTTTTTTACCCAGGAAGCCCTGAGTTCCAGGCTTACTGCATCTGCCAAAGGCATCCCAAAGGGAGTGCAGAAGTGCCACAACATGGCTGCTTTCACGGCTTTTCCCTTAGGAAGAACCCTAATACGCGGCTGATTTACCTTCCTAGGGTTACTGTTAGGCTTAGGCCTAGGACTTTTAAAACCAGGAAGCCCTGGGCTCCAGGCACACTGCAGCTGCGAAAGGCATCCCAAGGGGAGCGCAAAAGTGACACAACTTGGCTGCCTCTGCTGCTATTCTCATGAGACCATCCCGAACCATAGGCTGATTTTCCTTCCTAGGGTTAAGGTTTGAGTTACGCCTGGGGTAAGGGTTCTATTAACCAGAAAGCCCTGAGTTCCAAGAACACAGCAGCTGCGAAGGACTAGCCAAGAAGAGCGCAAAAGTACCACAACATGCCGGCCTCCACAGCTTTTTCCTTGGGGACATGCCTAATTCCTGGCTGATTTGCCTTTCTCGTCTTAGGGTTGGGGTTCGGCCTAGGGCTAGGATTTTTTTAACTAGGAAGCCCTGAGTTCCAGGCTTACTTCATCTGCAAAAAGCATCCCAATGGGAGTGCAGAAGTGCCACAACATGGCTGCTTTCACGGCTCTTCCCTTAGGAAGAACCCTAATACGCGGCTGATTTACCTTCCTAGGGTTACTGTTAGGCTTAGGCCTAGGACTTTTAAAACCAGGAAGCCCTGGGCTCCAGGCACATGCAGCTGTTAAAGGCATCCCAAGAGGGCCGCAGAAGCGACACAACTTGGCTGCCTCTGCTGCTATTCTCATGAGACCATCCCGAACCATAGGCTGATTTTCCTTCCTAGGGTTAAGGTTTGAGTTACGCCTAGGGTAAGAGTTCTATTAACCAGAAAGACCTGAGTTCCAAGAACACAGCATCTGCGAAGGACTACCCAAGAAGAGCGCAAAAGTACCACAACGTGCCTGCCTCCACAGCTTTTTCCTTGGGGACATGCCTAATTCCTGGCTGATTTGCCTTTCTCGTCTTAGGCTTGGGGTTCGGCCTAGGGCTAGGATTTTTAAAATCAGGAAGCCCTGAGTTCCAGGCACACTGGAGCTGTGAAAGGCATCCAAAAGGGAGTGCAAAAGTGCCACAACATGGCTGCTTTCACGGCTTTTTCCTTGGCAAGAAGCTTAACACCAGGCTGATTTCCCTTCCCTTGGTTACTGTTAGGCTTAGGCCTAGGGCTAGGATTTTTAAAACTAGGAAGCCCTTAGATCCAGGCACACTGCAGCTGTTCAAGGCATCCCAAGGGGAGTACAAAAGTGCAACAACATGGCAGCTTTCACAGCTTTTTCCTTGGCACCATCCCTATACCTTGGCTGTTTTATCTGCCTAGGGTTAGGGTTAGGGTTCAGCCTAGGGCTTGGAGTTTTTTACCCAGGAAGCCCTGAGTTCCAGGCTTACTGCATCTGCCAAAGGCATCCCAAAGGGAGTGCAGAAGTGCCACAACATGGCTGCTTTCACGGCTTTTCCCTTAGGAAGAACCCTAATACGCGGCTGATTTACCTTCCTAGGGTTACTGTTAGGCTTAGGCCTAGGACTTTTAAAACCAGGAAGCCCTGGGCTCCAGGCACATGCAGCTGTTAAAGGCATCCCAAGGGGAGCGCAAAAGTGACACAACTTGGCTGCCTCTGCTGCTATTCTCATGAGACCATCCCGAACCATAGGCTGATTTTCCTTCCTAGGGTTAAGGTTTGAGTTACGCCTGGGGTAAGGGTTCTATTAACCAGAAAGCCCTGAGTTCCAAGAACACAGCAGCTGCGAAGGACTACCCAAGAAGAGCGCAAAAGTACCACAACATGCCTGCCTCCACAGCTTTTTCCTTGGGGACATGCCTAATTCCTGGCTGATTTGCCTTTCTCGTCTTAGGGTTGGGGTTCGGCCTAGGGCTAGGATTTTTTTAACTAGGAAGCCCTGAGTTCCAGGCTTACTTCATCTGCAAAAAGCATCCCAATGGGAGTGCAGAAGTGCCACAACATGGCTGCTTTCACGGCTCTTTGCTTAGGAAGAACCCTAATACGCGGCTGATTTACCTTCCTAGGGTTACTGTTAGGCTTAGGCCTAGGACTTTTAAAACCAGGAAGCCCTGGGCTCCAGGCACATGCAGCTGTTCAAGGCATCCCAAGAGGGCCACAGAAGCGACACAACTTGGCTGCCTCTGCTGCTATTCTCATGAGACCATCCCGAACCATAGGCTGATTTTCCTTCCTAGGGTTAAGGTTTGAGTTACGCCTAGGGTAAGAGTTCTATTAACCAGAAAGACCTGAGTTCCAAGAACACAGCATCTGCGAAGGACTACCCTAGAAGAGCGCAAAAGTACCACAACGTGCCTGCCTCCACAGCTTTTTCCTTGGGGACATGCCTAATTCCTGGCTGATTTGCCTTTCTCGTCTTAGGGTTGGGGTTCGGCCTAGGGCTAGGATTTTTTTAACTAGGAAGCCCTGAGTTCCAGGCTTACTTCATCTGCCAAAGGCATCCCAAAGGGAGTGCAAAAGTGCCACAACATGGCTGCTTTCACGGCTTTTCCCTTAGGAAGAACCCTAATACCCGGCTGATTTACCTTCCTAGGGTTACTGTTAGGCTTAGGCCTAGGACTTTTAAAACAAGGAAGCCCTGGGCTCCAGGCATATGCAGCTGTTAAAGGCATCCCAAGAGGGCCGCAGAAGTGACACAACTTGCCTGCCTCTGCTTCTATTCTCATGAGACCATCCCGAACCATAGGCTGATTTTCCTTCCTAGGGTTAATGTTTGAGTTTCGCCTAGGGTAAGAGGTCTATTAACCAGAAAGCCCTGAGTTCCAAGAACACAGCAGCTGCGAAGGACTAGCCAAGAAGAGCGCAAAAGTACCACAACATGCCTGCCTCCACAGCTTTTTCCTTGGGGACATGCCTAATTCCTGGCTGATTTGCCTTTCTCGTCTTAGGGTTGGGGTTCGGCCTAGGGCTAGGAATTTTAAAATCAGGAAGCCCTGAGTTCCAGGCACACTGGAGCTGTGAAAGGCATCCAAAAGGGAGTGCAAAAGTGCCACAACATGGTTGCTTTCACGGCTTATTCCTTGGCAAGAAGCTTAACACCAGGCTGATTTCCCTTCCCTTGGTTACTGTTAGGCTTAGGCCTAGGGCTAGGATTTTTAAAACTAGGAAGCCCTTAGATCCAGGCACACTGCAGCTGTTCAAGGCATCCCAAGGGGAGTACAAAAGTGCAACAACATGGCAGCTTTCACAGCTTTTTCCTTGGCACCATCCCTATACCTAGGCTGATTTACCTGCCTAGGGTTAGGGTTAGGGTTCAGCCTAGGGCTTGGAGTTTTTTACCCAGGAAGCCCTGAGTTCCAGGCTTACTGCATCTGCCAAAGGCATCCCAAAGGGAGTGCAGAAGTGCCACAACATGGCTGCTTTCACGGCTTTTCCCTTAGGAAGAACCCTAATACGCGGCTGATTTACCTTCCTAGGGTTACTGTTAGGCTTAGGCCTAGGACTTTTAAAACCAGGAAGCCCTGGGCTCCAGGCACACTGCAGCTGCGAAAGGCATCCCAAGGGGAGCGCAAAAGTGACACAACTTGGCTGCCTCTGCTGCTATTCTCATGAGACCATCCCGAACCATAGGCTGATTTTCCTTCCTAGGGTTAAGGTTTGAGTTACGCCTGGGGTAAGGGTTCTATTAACCAGAAAGCCCTGAGTTCCAAGAACACAGCAGCTGCGAAGGACTACCCAAGAAGAGCGCAAAAGTACCACAACATGCCTGCCTCCACAGCTTTTTCCTTGGGGACATGCCTAATTCCTGGCTGATTTGCCTTTCTCGTCTTAGGGTTGGGGTTCGGCCTAGGGCTAGGATTTTTTTAACTAGGAAGCCCTGAGTTCCAGGCTTACTTCATCTGCAAAAAGCATCCCAATGGGAGTGCAGAAGTGCCACAACATGGCTGCTTTCACGGCTTTTCCCTTAGGAAGAACCCTAATACGCGGCTGATTTCCCTTCACTTGGTTACTGTTAGGCTTAGGCCTAGGACTTTTAAAACCAGGAAGCCCTGGGCTCCAGGCACATGCAGCTGCGAAAGGCATCCCAAGAGGGCCGCAGAAGCGACACAACTTGGCTGCCTCTGCTTCTATTCTCATGAGACCATCCTGAACCATAGGCTGATTTTCCTTCCTAGGGTTAAGGTTTGAGTTACGCCTAGGGTAAGAGTTCTATTAACCAGAAAGACCTGAGTTCCAAGAACACAGCATCTGCGAAGGACTACCCTAGAAGAGCGCAAAAGTACCACAACATGCCTGCCTCCACAGCTTTTTCCTTGGGGACATGCCTAATTCCTGGCTGATTTGCCTTTCTCGTCTTAGGGTTGGGGTTCGGCCTAGGGCTAGGACTTTTAAAATCAGGAAGCCCTGAGTTCCAGGCACACTGGAGCTGTGAAAGGCATCCAAAAGGGAGTGCAAAAGTGCCACAACATGGCTGCTTTCACGGCTTAATCCTTGGCAAGAAGCTTAACACCAGGCTGATTTCCCTTCCCAGGGTTACTGTTACGCTTAGCCCTAGGGCTAGGATTTTTAAAACTAGGAAGCCCTGGGCTCCAGGCACACTGCAGCTGTTCAAGGCATCCCAAGGGGAGTACAAAAGTGCAACAACATGGCAGCTTTCACAGCTTTTTCCTTGGCACCATCCCTATACCTAGGCTGATTTATCTGCCTAGGGTTAGGGTTAGGGTTCAGCCTAGGTCTTGGAGTTTTTTAACTAGGAAGCCCTGAGTTCCAGGCTTACTGCATCTGCCAAAGGCATCCCAAAGGGAGTGCAGAAGTGCCACAACATGCCTGCTTTCACGGCTTTTCCCTTAGGAAGAACCCTAATACGCGGCTGATTTACCTTCCTAGGGTTACTGTTAGGCTTAGGCCTAGGACTTTTAAAACCAGGAAGCCCTGGGCTCCAGGCACACTGCAGCTGTTAAAGGCATCCCAAGAGGGCCGCAGAAGTGACACAACTTGGCTGCCTGTGCTTCTATTCTCATGAGACCATCCCGAACCATAGGCTGATTTTCCTTCCTAGGGTTAAGGTTTGAGTTACGCCTAGGGTAAGAGGTCTATTAACCAGAAAGACCTGAGTTCCAAGAACACAGCAGCTGCGAAGGACTACCCAAGAAGAGCGCAAAAGTACCACAACATGCCTGCCTCCACAGCTTTTTCCTTGGGGACATGCCTAATTCCTGGCTGATTTGCCTTTCTCGTCTTAGGGTTGGGGTTCGGCCTAGGGCTAGGATTTTTAAAATCAGGAAGCCCTGAGTTCCAGGCACACTGGAGCTGTGAAAGGCATCCAAAAGGGAGTGCAAAAGTGCCACAACATGGTTGCTTTCACGGCTTTTGCCTTGGCAAGATGCTTAACACCAGGCTGATTTCCCTTCACTTGGTTACTGTTAGGCTTAGGACTAGGGCTAGGATTTTTAAAACTAGGAAGCCCTGGGCTCCAGGCACACTGCAGCTGTTCAAGGCATCCCAAGGGGAGTACAAAAGTGCAACAACATGGCAGCTTTCACAGCTTTTTCCTTGGCACCATCCCTATACCTTGGCTTTTTTATCTGCCTAGGGTTAGGGTTAGGGTTCAGCCTAGGGCTTGGAAATTTTACCCAGGAAGCCCTGAGTTCCAGGCTTACTGCATCTGCCAAAGGCATCCCAAAGGGAGTGCAGAAGTGCCACAACATGGCTGCTTTCACGGCTTTTCCCTTAGGAAGAACCCTAATACCCGGCTGATTTACCTTCCTAGGGTTACTGTTAGGCTTAGGCCTAGGACTTTTAAAACCAGGAAGCCCTGGGCTCCAGGCACACTGCAGCTGCGAAAGGCATCCCAAGGGGAGCGCAGAAGTGACACAACTTGGCTGCCTCTGCTTCTATTCTCATGAGACCATCCCGAATCATAGGCTGATTTTCCTTCCTAGGGTTAAGGTTTGAGTTACGCCTGGGGTAAGGGTTCTATTAACCAGAAAGCCCTGAGTTCCAAGAACACAGCAGCTGCGAAGGACTACCCAAGAAGAGCGCAAAAGTACCACAACATGCCTGCCTCCACAGCTTTTTCCTTGGGGACATGCCTAATTCCTGGCTGATTTGCCTTTCTCGTCTTAGGGTTGGGGTTCGGCCTAGGGCTAGGATTTTTTTAACTAGGAAGCCCTGAGTTCCAGGCTTACTTCATCTGCCAAAGGCATCCCAAAGGGAGTGCAAAAGTGCCACAACATGGCTGCTTTCACGGCTTTTCCCTTAGGAAGAACCCTAATACGCGGCTGATTTACCTTCCTAGGGTTACTGTTAGGCTTAGGCCTAGGACTTTTAAAACCAGGAAGCCCTGGGCTCCAGGCACATGCAGCTGTTAAAGGCATCCCAAGAGGGCCGCAGAAGCGACACAACTTGGCTGCCTCTGCTTCTATTCTCATGAGACCATCCCGAACCATAGGCTGATTTTCCTTCCTAGGGTTAAGGTTTGACTTACGCCTAGGGTAAGGGTTCTATTAACCAGAAAGCCCTGAGTTCCAAGAACACAGCAGCTGCGAAGGACTACCCAAGAAGAGCGCAAAAGTACCACAACATGCCTGCCTCCACAGCTTTTTCCTTGGGGACATGCCTAATTCCTGGCTGATTTGCCTTTCTCGTCTTAGGGTTGGGGTTCGGCCTAGGGCTAGGACTTTTAAAATCAGGAAGCCCTGAGTTCCAGGCACACTGGAGCTGTGAAAGGCATCCAAAAGGGAGTGCAAAAGTGCCACAACATGGTTGCTTTCATGGCTTTTTCCTTGGCAAGAAGCCTAACACCAGGCTGATTGACCTTCCCAGGGTTACTGTTAGGCTTAGGCCTAGGGCTAGGAATTTTAAAACTAGGAAGCCCTGGGCTCCAGGCACACTGCAGCTGTTAAAGGCACCCCAAGGGGAGTACAAAAGTGCAACAACATGGCAGCTTTCACAGCTTTTTACTTGGCACCATCCCTATACCTAGGCTGATTTATCTGCCTAGGGTTAGGGTTAGGGTTCAGCCTAGGGCTTGGAGTTTTTTAACCAGGAAGCCCTGAGTTCCAGGCTTACTGCATCTGCCAAAGGCATCCCAAAGGGAGTGCAGAAGTGCCACAACATGGCTGCTTTCACGGCTTTTCCCTTAGGAAGAACCCTAATACGCGGCTGATTTACCTTCCTAGGGTTACTGTTAGGCTTAGGCCTAGGACTTTTAAAACCAGGAAGCCCTGGGCTCCAGGCACACTGCAGCTGCGAAAGGCATCCCAAGGGGAGCGCAAAAGTGACACAACTTGGCTGCCTCTGCTGCTATTCTCATGAGACCATCCCGAACCATAGGCTGATTTTCCTTCCTAGGGTTAAGGTTTGAGTTACGCCTGGGGTAAGGGTTCTATTAACCAGAAAGCCCTGAGTTCCAAGAACACAGCAGCTGCGAAGGACTACCCAAGAAGAGCGCAAAAGTACCACAACATGCCTGCCTCCACAGCTTTTTCCTTGGGGACATGCCTAATTCCTGGCTGATTTGCCTTTCTCGTCTTAGGGTTGGGGTTCGGCCTAGGGCTAGGATTTTTTTAACTAGGAAGCCCTGAGTTCCAGGCTTACTTCATCTGCAAAAAGCATCCCAATGGGAGTGCAGAAGTGCCACAACATGGCTGCTTTCACGGCTTTTCCCTTAGGAAGAACCCTAATACGCGGCTGATTTACCTTCCTAGGGTTACTGTTAGGCTTAGGCCTAGGACTTTTAAAACCAGGAAGCCCTGGGCTCCAGGCATATGCAGCTGTTAAAGGCATCCCAAGAGGGCCGCAGAAGTGACACAACTTGGCTGCCTCTGCTTCTATTCTCATGAGACCATCCCGAATCATAGGCTGATTTTCCTTCCTAGGGTTAAGGTTTGAGTTACGCCTAGGGTAAGGGTTCTATTAACCAGAAAGCCCTGAGTTCCAAGAACACAGCAGCTGGGAAGGACTAGCCAAGAAGAGCGCAAAAGTACCACAACATGCCTGCCTCCACAGCTTTTTCCTTGGGGACATGCCTAATTCCTGGCTGATTTGCCTTTCTCGTCTTAGGGTTGGGGTTCGGCCTAGGGCTAGGACTTTTAAAATCAGGAAGCCCTGAGTTCCAGGCACACTGGAGCTGTGAAAGGCATCCAAAAGGGAGTGCAAAAGTGCCACAACATGGTTGCTTTCACGGCTTTTTCCTTGGCAAGAAGCCTAACACCAGGCTGATTGACCTTCCCAGGGTTACTGTTAGGCTTAGGCCTAGGGCTAGGATTTTTAAAACTAGGAAGCCCTGGGCTCCAGGCACACTGCAGCTGTTCAAGGCATCCCAAGGGGAGTACAAAAGTGCAACAACATGGCAGCTTTCACAGCTTTTTCCTTGGCACCATCCCTATACCTAGGCTGATTTATCTGCCTAGGGTTAGGGTTAGGGTTCAGCCTAGGGCTTGGAGTTTTTTAACCAGGAAGCCCTGAGTTCCAGGCTTACTGCATCTGCCAAAGGCATCCCAAAGGGAGTGCAGAAGTGCCACAACATGGCTGCTTTCACGGCTTTTCCCTTAGGAAGAACCCTAATACGCGGCTGATTTACCTTCCTAGGGTTACTGTTAGGCTTAGGCCTAGGACTTTTAAAACCAGGAAGCCCTGGGCTCCAGGCACATGCAGCTGTTCAAGGCATCCCAAGAGGGCCGCAGAAGCGACACAACTTGGCTGCCTCTGCTTCTATTCTCATGAGACCATCCTGAACCATAGGCTGATTTTCCTTCCTAGGGTTAAGGTTTGAGTTACGCCTAGGGTAAGAGTTCTATTAACCAGAAAGCCCTGAGTTCCAAGAACAGAGCAGCTGCGAAGGACTAGCCAAGAAGAGCGCAAAAGTACCACAACATGCCTGCCTCCACAGCTTTTTCCTTGGGGACATGCCTAATTCCTGGCTGATTTGCCTTTCTCGTCTTAGGGTTGGGGTTCGGCCTAGGGCTAGGATTTTTAAAATCAGGAAGCCCTGAGTTCCAGGCACACTGGAGCTGTGAAAGGCATCCAAAAGGGAGTGCAAAAGTGCCACAACATGGTTGCTTTCACGGCTTTTTCCTTGGCAAGAAGCTTAACACCAGGCTGATTTCTCTTCCCAGGGTTACTGTTAGGCTTAGGCCTAGGGCTAGGATTTTTAAAACTAGGAAGCCCTGGGCTCCAGGCACACTGCAGCTGTTCAAGGCATCCCAAGGGGAGTACAAAAGTGCAACAACATGGCAGCTTTCACAGCTTTTTCCTTGGCACCATCCCTATACCTAGGCTGATTTATCTGCCTAGGGTTAGGGTTAGGGTTCAGCCTTGGGCTTGGAGTTTTTTAACCAGGAAGCCCTGAGTTCCAGGCTTACTGCATCTGCCAAAGGCATCCCAAAGGGAGTGCAAAAGTGCCACAACATGGCTGCTTTCACGGCTTTTCCCTTAGGAAGAACCCTAATACGCGGCTGATTTACCTTCCTAGGGTTACTGTTAGGCTTAGGCCTAGGACTTTTAAAACCAGGTAGCCCTGGGCTCCAGGCACACTGCAGCTGTTAAAGGCATCCCAAGAGGGCCGCAGAAGTGACACAACTTGGCTGCCTCTGCTTCTATTCTCATGAGACCATCCCGAACCATAGGCTGATTTTCCTTCCTAGGGTTAATGTTTGAGTTTCGCCTAGGGTAAGAGGTCTATTAACCAGAAAGACCTGAGTTCCAAGAACACAGCAGCTGCGAAGGACTAGCCAAGAAGAGCGCAAAAGTACCACAACATGCCTGCCTCCACAGCTTTTTCCTTGGGGACATGCCTAATTCCTGGCTGATTTGCCTTTCTCGTCTTAGGGTTGGGGTTCGGCCTAGGGCTAGGATATTTTTAACTAGGAAGCCCTGAGTTCCAGGCTTACTGCATCTGCCAAAGGCATCCCAAAGGGAGTGCAGAAGTGCCACAACATGGCTGCTTTCACGGCTTTTCCCTTAGGAAGAACCCTAATACGCGGCTGATTTACCTTCCTAGGGTTACTGTTAGGCTTAGGCCTAGGACTTTTAAAACCAGGAAGCCCTGGGCTCCAGGCACTCTGCAGCTGCGAAAGGCATCCCAAGGGGAGCGCAAAAGTGACACAACTTGGCTGCCTCTGCTTCTATTCTCATGAGACCATCCCGAACCATAGGCTGATTTTCCTTCCTAGGGTTAAGGTTTGAGTTACGCCTGGGGTAAGGGTTCTATTAACCAGAAAGCCCTGAGTTCCAAGAACACAGCAGCTGCGAAGGACTAGCCAAGAAGAGCGCAAAAGTACCACAACATGCCTGCCTCCACAGCTTTTTCCTTGGGGACATGCCTAATTCCTGGCTGATTTGCCTTTCTCGTCTTAGGGTTGGGGTTCGGCCTAGGGCTAGGACTTTTAAAATCAGGAAGCCCTGAGTTCCAGGCACACTGGAGCTGTGAAAGGCATCCAAAAGGGAGTGCAAAAGTGCCACAACATGGTTGCTTTCACGGCTTTTTCCTTGGCAAGAAGCCTAACACCAGGCTGATTGACCTTCCCAGGGTTACTGTTACGCTTAGGCCTAGGGCTAGGATTTTTAAAACTAGGAAGCCCTGGGCTCCAGGCACACTGCAGCTGTTCAAGGCATCCCAAGGGGAGTACAAAAGTGCAACAACATGGCAGCTTTCACAGCTTTTTCCTTGGCACCATCCCTATACCTAGGCTGATTTATCTGCCTAGGGTTAGGGTTAGGGTTCAGCCTAGGGCTTGGAGTTTTTTAACCAGGAAGCCCTGAGTTCCAGGCTTACTGCATCTGCCAAAGGCATCCCAAAGGGAGTGCAGAAGTGCCACAACATGGCTGCTTTCACGGCTTTTCCCTTAGGAAGAACCCTAATACCCGGCTGATTTACCTTCCTAGGGTTACTGTTAGGCTTAGGCCTAGGACTTTTAAAACCAGGAAGCCCTGGGCTCCAGGCACTCTGCAGCTGCGAAAGGCATCCCAAGGGGAGCGCAAAAGTGACACAACTTGGCTGCCACCACTGATATTTCCATGAGACCATCCCGAACCATAGGCTGATTTTCCTTCCTAGGGTTAAGGTTTGAGTTACGCCTGGGGTAAGGGTTCTATTAACCAGAAAGCCCTGAGTTCCAAGAACACAGCAGCTGCGAAGGACTACCCAAGAAGAGTGCAAAAGTACCACAACATGCCTGCGTCGATAGCTTTTTCCTTGGGGACATGCCTAATTCCTGGCTGATTTGCCTTTCTCGTCTTAGGGTTGGGGTTCGGCCTAGGGCTAGGATTTTTTTAACTAGGAAGCCCTGAGTTCCAGGCTTACTGCATCTGCCAAAGGCATCCCAAAGGGAGTGCAGAAGTGCCACAACATGGCTGCTTTCACGGCTTTTCCCTTAGGAAGAACCCTAATACGCGGCTGATTTACCTTCCTAGGGTTACTGTTAGGCTTAGGCCTAGGACTTTTAAAACCAGGAAGCCCTGGGCTCCAGGCACATGCAGCTGTTCAAGGCATCCCAAGAGGGCCGCAGAAGCGACACAACTTGGCTGCCTCTGCTTCTATTCTCATGAGACCATCCTGAACCATAGGCTGATTTTCCTTCCTAGGGTTAAGGTTTGAGTTACGCCTAGGGTAAGAATTCTATTAACCAGAAAGACCTGAGTTCCAAGAACACAGCATCTGCGAAGGACTACCCTAGAAGAGCGCAAAAGTACCACAACATGCCTGCCTCCACAGCTTTTTCCTTGGGGACATGCCTAATTCCTGGCTGATTTGCCTTTCTCGTCTTAGGCTTGGGGTTCGGCCTAGGTCTAGGATATTTTTAACTAGGAAGCCCTGAGTTCCAGGCTTACTTCATCTGCCAAAGGCATCCCAAAGGGAGTGCAAAAGTGCCACAACATGGCTGCTTTCACGGCTTTTCCCTTAGGAAGAACCCTAATACCCGGCTGATTTACCTTCCTAGGGTTACTGTTAGGCTTAGACCTAGGACTTTTAAAACCAGGAAGCCCTGGGCTCCAGGCACACTGCAGCTGCGAAAGGCATCCCAAGGGGAGCACAAAAGTGACACAACTTGGCTGCCTCTGCTGCTATTCTCATGAGACCATCCCGAACCATAGGCTGATTTTCCTTCCTAGGGTTAAGGTTTGACTTACGCCTAGGGTAAGGGTTCTATTAACCAGAAAGCCCTGAGTTCCAAGAACACAGCAGGTGCGAAGGACTACCCAAGAAGAGCGCAAAAGTACCACAACGTGCCTGCCTCCACAGCTTTTTCCTTGGGGACATGCCTAATTCCTGGCTGATTTGCCTTTCTCGTCTTAGGGTTGGGGTTCGGCCTAGGGCTAGGATTTTTAAAATCAGGAAGCCCTGAGTTCCAGGCACACTGGAGCTGTGAAAGGCATCCAAAAGGGAGTGCAAAAGTGCCACAACATGGCTGCTTTCACGGCTTTTTCCTTGGCAAGAAGCTTAACACCAGGCTGATTTCCCTTCCCAGGGTTACTCTTACGCTTAGCCCTAGGGCTAGGATTTTTAAAACTATGAAGCCCTTAGTTCCAGGCACACTGCAGCTGTTCAAGGCATCCCAAGGGGAGTACAAAAGTGCAACAACATGGCAGCTTTCACAGCTTTTTCCTTGGCACCATCCCTATACCTAGGCTGATTTATCTGCCTAGGGTTAGGGTTAGGGTTCAGCCTAGGTCTTGGAGTTTTTTAACTAGGAAGCCCTGAGTTCCAGGCTTACTGCATCTGCCAAAGGCATCCCAAAGGGAGTGCAGAAGTGCCACAACATGCCTGCTTTCACGGCTTTTCCCTTAGGAAGAACCCTAATACGCGGCTGATTTACCTTCCTAGGGTTACTGTTAGGCTTAGGCCTAGGACTTTTAAAACCAGGAAGCCCTGGGCTCCAGGCACTCTGCAGCTGCGAAAGGCATCCCAAGGGGAGCGCAAAAGTGACACAACTTGGCTGCCTCTGCTGCTATTCTCATGAGACCATCCCGAACCATAGGCTGATTTTCCTTCCTAGGGTTAAGGTTTGAGTTACGCCTGGGGTAAGGGTTCTATTAACCAGAAAGCCCAGAGTTCCAAGAACACAGCAGCTGCGAAGGACTACCCAAGAAGAGTGCAAAAGTACCACAACATGCCTGCGTCGATAGCTTTTTCCTTGGGGACATGCCTAATTCCTGGCTGATTTGCCTTTCTCGTCTTAGGCTTGGGGTTCGGCCTAGGGCTAGGATTTTTTTAACTAGGAAGCCCTGAGTTCCAGGCTTACTGCGTCTGCCAAAAGCATCCAAAAGGGAGTGCAGAAGTGCCACAACATGGCTGCTTTCACGGCTTTTCCCTTAGGAAGAACCCTAATACGCGGCTGATTTACCTTCCTAGGGTTACTGTTAGGCTTAGGCCTAGGACTTTTAAAACCAGGAAGCCCTGGGCTCCAGGCACATGGAGCTGCGAAAGGCATCCCAAGAGGGCCGCAGAAGTGACACAACTTGGCTGCCTCTGCTTCTATTCTCATGAGACCATCCCGAACCATAATCTGATTTTCCTTCCTAGGGTTAAGGTTTGAGTTACGCCTGGGGTAAGGGTTCTATTAACCAGAAAGCCCTGAGTTCCAAGAACACAGCAGCTGCGAAGGACTAGCCAAGAAGAGCGCAAAAGTACCACAACATGCCTGCCTCCACAGCTTTTTCCTTGGGGACATGCCTAATTCCTGGCTGATTTGCCTTTCTCGTCTTAGGGTTGGGGTTCGGCCTAGGGCTAGGATTTTTAAAATCAGGAAGCCCTGAGTTCCAGGCACACTGGAGCTGTGAAAGGCATCCAAAAGGGAGTGCAAAAGTGCCACAACATGGCTGCTTTCACGGCTTTTTCCTTGGCAAGAAGCTTAACACCAGGCTGATTTCCCTTCCCAGGGTTACTGTTACGCTTAGCCCTAGGGCTAGGATTTTTAAAACTATGAAGCCCTTAGTTCCAGGCACACTGCAGCTGTTCAAGGCATCCCAAGGGGAGTACAAAAGTGCAACAACATGGCAGCTTTCACAGCTTTTTCCTTGGCACCATCCCTATACCTAGGCTGATTTATCTGCCTAGGGTTAGGGTTAGGGTTCAGCCTAGGTCTTGGAGTTTTTTAACTAGGAAGCCCTGAGTTCCAGGCTTACTGCATCTGCCAAAGGCATCCCAAAGGGAGTGCAGAAGTGCCACAACATGCCTGCTTTCACGGCTTTTCCCTTAGGAAGAACCCTAATACGCGGCTGATTTACCTTCCTAGGGTTACTGTTAGGCTTAGGCCTAGGACTTTTAAAACCAGGAAGCCCTGGGCTCCAGGCACTCTGCAGCTGCGAAAGGCATCCCAAGGGGAGCGCAAAAGTGACACAACTTGGCTGCCTCTGCTGCTATTCTCATGAGACCATCCCGAACCATAGGCTGATTTTCCTTCCTAGGGTTAAGGTTTGAGTTACGCCTGGGGTAAGGGTTCTATTAACCAGAAAGCCCAGAGTTCCAAGAACACAGCAGCTGCGAAGGACTACCCAAGAAGAGTGCAAAAGTACCACAACATGCCTGCGTCGATAGCTTTTTCCTTGGGGACATGCCTAATTCCTGGCTGATTTGCCTTTCTCGTCTTAGGCTTGGGGTTCGGCCTAGGGCTAGGATTTTTTTAACTAGGAAGCCCTGAGTTCCAGGCTTACTGCGTCTGCCAAAAGCATCCAAAAGGGAGTGCAGAAGTGCCACAACATGGCTGCTTTCACGGCTTTTCCCTTAGGAAGAACCCTAATACGCGGCTGATTTACCTTCCTAGGGTTACTGTTAGGCTTAGGCCTAGGACTTTTAAAACCAGGAAGCCCTGGGCTCCAGGCACATGGAGCTGCGAAAGGCATCCCAAGAGGGCCGCAGAAGTGACACAACTTGGCTGCCTCTGCTTCTATTCTCATGAGACCATCCTGAACCATAATCTGATTTTCCTTCCTAGGGTTAAGGTTTGAGTTACGCCTGGGGTAAGGGTTCTATTAACCAGAAAGCCCTGAGTTCCAAGAACACAGCAGCTGCGAAGGACTAGCCAAGAAGAGCGCAAAAGTACCACAACATGCCTGCCTCCACAGCTTTTTCCTTGGGGACATGCCTAATTCCTGGCTGATTTGCCTTTCTCGTCTTAGGGTTGGGGTTCGGCCTAGGGCTAGGATTTTTTTAACTAGGAAGCCCTGAGTTCCAGGCTTACTTCATCTGCAAAAAGCATCCCAAAGGGAGTGCAGAAGTGCCACAACATGGCTGCTTTCACGGCTTTTCCCTTAGGAAGAACCCTAATACCCGGCTGATTTACCTTCCTAGGGTTACTGTTAGGCTTAGGCCTAGGACTTTTAAAACCAGGAAGCCCTGGGCTCCAGGCACATGCAGCTGCGAAAGGCATCCCAAGAGGGCCGCAGGAGCGACACAACTTGGCTGCCTCTGCTGCTATTCTCATGAGACCATCCTGAACCATAGGCTGATTTTCCTTCCTAGGGTTAAGGTTTGAGTTACGCCTAGGGTAAGAGTTCTATTAACCAGAAAGACCTGAGTTCCAAGAACACAGCATCTGCGAAGGACTACCCAAGAAGAGCGCAAAAGTACCACAACGTGCCTGCCTCCACAGCTTTTTCCTTGGGGACATGCCTAATTCCTGGCTGATTTGCCTTTCTCGTCTTAGGGTTGGGGTTCGGCCTAGGGCTAGGATTTTTTTAACTAGGAAGCCCTGAGTTCCAGGCTTACTTCATCTGCCAAAGGCATCCCAAAGGGAGTGCAGAAGTGCCACAACATGGCTGCTTTCACGGCTTTTCCCTTAGGAAGAACCCTAATACGCGGCTGATTTACCTTCCTAGGGTTACTGTTAGGCTTAGGCCTAGGACTTTTAAAACCAGGAAGCCCTGGGCTCCAGGCACACTGCGGCTGCGAAAGGCATCCCAAGGGGAGCGCAAAAGTGACACAACTTGGCTGCCTCTGCTGCTATTCTCATGAGACCATCCCGAACCATAGGCTGATTTTCCTTCCTAGGGTTAAGGTTTGAGTTACGCCTGGGGTAAGGGTTCTATTAACCAGAAAGCCCTGAGTTCCAAGAACACAGCAGCTGCGAAGGACTACCCAAGAAGAGCGCAAAAGTACCACAACATGCCTGCGTCGATAGCTTTTTCCTTGGGGACATGCCTAATTCCTGGCTGATTTGCCTTTCTCGTCTTAGGGTTGGGGTTCGGCCTAGGGCTAGGATTTTTTTAACCAGGAAGCCCTGAGTTCCAGGCTTACTTCATCTGCCAAAAGCATCCCAATGGGAGTGCAGAAGTGCCACAACATGGCTGCTTTCACGGCTTTTCCCTTAGGAAGAACCCTAATACGCGGCTGATTTACCTTCCTAGGGTTACTGTTAGGCTTAGGCCTAGGACTTTTAAAACCAGGAAGCCCTGGGCTCCAGGCACATGCAGCTGTTCAAGGCATCCCAAGAGGGCCGCAGAAGCGACACAACTTGGCTGCCTCTGCTTCTATTCTCATGAGACCATCCTGAACCATAGGCTGATTTTCCTTCCTAGGGTTAAGGTTTGAGTTACGCCTAGGGTAAGAGTTCTATTAACCAGAAAGACCTGAGTTCCAAGAACACAGCATCTGCGAAGGACTACCCTAGAAGAGCGCAAAAGAACCACAACATGCCTGCCTCCACAGCTTTTTCCTTGGGGACATGCCTAATTCCTGGCTGATTTGCCTTTCTCGTCTTAGGGTTGGGGTTCGGCCTAGGGCTAGGATTTTTAAAATCAGGAAGCCCTGAGTTCCAGGCACACTGGAGCTGTGAAAGGCATCCAAAAGGGAGTGCAAAAGTGCCACAACATGGCTGCTTTCACGGCTTTTTCCTTGGCAAGAAGCTTAACACCAGGCTGATTTCCCTTCCCAGGGTTACTGTTACGCTTAGCCCTAGGGCTAGGATTTTTAAAACTATGAAGCCCTAAGTTCCAGGCACACTGCAGCTGTTCAAGGCATCCCAAGGGGAGTACAAAAGTGCAACAACATGGCAGCTTTCACAGCTTTTTCCTTGGCACCATCCCTATACCTAGGCTGATTTATCTGCCTAGGGTTAGGGTTAGGGTTCAGCCTTGGGCTTGGAGTTTTTTAACCAGGAAGCCCTGAGTTCCAGGCTTACTGCATCTGCCAAAGGCATCCCAAAGGGAGTGCAAAAGTGCCACAACATGGCTGCTTTCACGGCTTTTCCCTTAGGAAGAACCCTAATACGCGGCTGATTTACCTTCCTAGGGTTACTGTTAGGCTTAGGCCTAGGACTTTTAAAACCAGGAAGCCCTGGGCTCCAGGCACTCTGCAGCTGCGAAAGGCATCCCAAGGGGAGCGCAAAAGTGACACAACTTGGCTGCCTCTGCTGCTATTCTCATGAGACCATCCCGAACCATAGGCTGATTTTCCTTCCTAGGGTTAAGGTTTGAGTTACGCCTGGGGTAAGGGTTCTATTAACCAGAAAGCCCAGAGTTCCAAGAACACAGCAGCTGCGAAGGACTACCCAAGAAGAGTGCAAAAGTACCACAACATGCCTGCGTCGATAGCTTTTTCCTTGGGGACATGCCTAATTCCTGGCTGATTTGCCTTTCTCGTCTTAGGCTTGGGGTTCGGCCTAGGGCTAGGATTTTTTTAACTAGGAAGCCCTGAGTTCCAGGCTTACTGCATCTGCCAAAAGCATCCAAAAGGGAGTGCAGAAGTGCCACAACATGGCTGCTTTCACGGCTTTTCCCTTAGGAAGAACCCTAATACGCGGCTGATTTACCTTCCTAGGGTTACTGTTAGGCTTAGGCCTAGGACTTTTAAAACCAGGAAGCCCTGGGCTCCAGGCACATGGAGCTGCGAAAGGCATCCCAAGAGGGCCGCAGAAGTGACACAACTTGGCTGCCTCTGCTTCTATTCTCATGAGACCATCCTGAACCATAATCTGATTTTCCTTCCTAGGGTTAAGGTTTGAGTTACGCCTGGGGTAAGGGTTCTATTAACCAGAAAGCCCTGAGTTCCAAGAACACAGCAGCTGCGAAGGACTAGCCAAGAAGAGCGCAAAAGTACCACAACATGCCTGCCTCCACAGCTTTTTCCTTGGGGACATGCCTAATTCCTGGCTGATTTGCCTTTCTCGTCTTAGGGTTGGGGTTCGGCCTAGGGCTAGGATTTTTTTAACTAGGAAGCCCTGAGTTCCAGGCTTACTTCATCTGCAAAAAGCATCCCAAAGGGAGTGCAGAAGTGCCACAACATGGCTGCTTTCACGGCTTTTCCCTTAGGAAGAACCCTAATACCCGGCTGATTTACCTTCCTAGGGTTACTGTTAGGCTTAGACCTAGGACTTTTAAAACCAGGAAGCCCTGGGCTCCAGGCACATGCAGCTGCGAAAGGCATCCCAAGAGGGCCGCAGGAGCGACACAACTTGGCTGCCTCTGCTGCTATTCTCATGAGACCATCCTGAACCATAGGCTGATTTTCCTTCCTAGGGTTAAGGTTTGAGTTACGCCTAGGGTAAGAGTTCTATTAACCAGAAAGACCTGAGTTCCAAGAACACAGCATCTGCGAAGGACTACCCAAGAAGAGCGCAAAAGTACCACAACGTGCCTGCCTCCACAGCTTTTTCCTTGGGGACATGCCTAATTCCTGGCTGATTTGCCTTTCTCGTCTTAGGGTTGGGGTTCGGCCTAGGGCTAGGATTTTTTTAACTAGGAAGCCCTGAGTTCCAGGCTTACTTCATCTGCCAAAGGCATCCCAAAGGGAGTGCAAAAGTGCCACAACATGGCTGCTTTCACGGCTTTTCCCTTAGGAAGAACCCTAATACGCGGCTGATTTACCTTCCTAGGGTTACTGTTAGGCTTAGGCCTAGGACTTTTAAAACCAGGAAGCCCTGGGCTCCAGGCACACTGCAGCTGCGAAAGGCATCCCAAGGGGAGCGCAAAAGTGACACAACTTGGCTGACTCTGCTGCTATTCTCATGAGACCATCCCGAACCATAGGCTGATTTTCCTTCCTAGGGTTAAGGTTTGAGTTACGCCTGGGGTAAGGGTTCTATTTACCAGAAAGCCCTGAGTTCCAAGAACACAGCAGCTGCGAAGGACTACCCAAGAAGAGCGCAAAAGTACCACAACATGCCTGCGTCGATAGCTTTTTCCTTGGGGACATGCCTAATTCCTGGCTGATTTGCCTTTCTCGTCTTAGGGTTGGGGTTCGGCCTAGGGCTAGGATTTTTTTAACTAGGAAGCCCTGAGTTCCAGGCTTACTTCATCTGCCAAAAGCATCCCAATGGGAGTGCAGAAGTGCCACAACATGGCTGCTTTCACGGCTTTTCCCTTAGGAAGAACCCTAATACGCGGCTGATTTACCTTCCTAGGGTTATTGTTAGGCTTAGGCCTAGGACTTTTAAAACCAGGAAGCCCTGGGCTCCAGGCACATGCAGCTGTTCAAGGCATCCCAAGAGGGCCGCAGAAGCGACACAACTTGGCTGCCTCTGCTTCTATTCTCATGAGACCATCCTGAACCATAGGCTGATTTTCCTTCCTAGGGTTAAGGTTTGAGTTACGCCTAGGGTAAGAGTTCTATTAACCAGAAAGACCTGAGTTCCAAGAACACAGCATCTGCGAAGGACTACCCTAGAAGAGCGCAAAAGTACCACAACATGCCTGCCTCCACAGCTTTTTCCTTGGGGACATGCCTAATTCCTGGCTGATTTGCCTTTCTCGTCTTAGGGTTGGGGTTCGGCCTAGGGCTAGGATATTTTTAACTAGGAAGCCCTGAGTTCCAGGCTTACTTCATCTGCCAAAGGCATCCCAAAGGGAGTGCAAAAGTGCCTCAACATGGCTGCTTTCACGGCTTTTCCCTTAGGAAGAACCCTAATACCCGGCTGATTTACCTTCCTAGGGTTACTGTTAGGCTTAGACCTAGGACTTTTAAAACCAGGAAGCCCTGGGCTCCAGGCACACTGCAGCTGCGAAAGGCATCCCAAGGGGAGCACAAAAGTGACACAACTTGGCTGCCTCTGCTGCTATTCTCATGAGACCATCCCGAACCATAGGCTGATTTTCCTTCCTAGGGTTAAGGTTTGACTTACGCCTGGGGTAAGGGTTCTATTAACCAGAAAGCCCTGAGTTCCAAGAACACAGCAGCTGCGAAGGACTAGCCAAGAAGAGCGCAAAAGTACCACAACATGCCTGCCTCCACAGCTTTTTCCTTGGGGACATGCCTAATTCCTGGCTGATTTGCCTTTCTCGTCTTAGGGTTGGGGTTCGGCCTAGGGCTAGGATTTTTAAAATCAGGAAGCCCTGAGTTCCAGGCACACTGGAGCTGTGAAAGGCATCCAAAAGGGAGTGCAAAAGTGCCACAACATGGCTGCTTTCACGGCTTTTTCCTTGGCAAGAAGCTTAACACCAGGCTGATTTCCCTTCCCAGGGTTACTGTTACGCTTAGCCCTAGGGCTAGGATTTTTAAAACTATGAAGCCCTTAGTTCCAGGCACACTGCAGCTGTTCAAGGCATCCCAAGGGGAGTACAAAAGTGCAACAACATGGCAGCTTTCACAGCTTTTTCCTTGGCACCATCCCTATACCTAGGCTGATTTATCTGCCTAGGGTTAGGGTTAGGGTTCAGCCTAGGGCTTGGAGTTTTTTACCCAGGAAGCCCTGAGTTCCAGGCTTACTGCATCTGCCAAAGGCATCCCAAAGGGAGTGCAGAAGTGCCACAACATGCCTGCTTTCACGGCTTTTCCCTTAGGAAGAACCCTAATACCCGGCTGATTTACCTTCCTAGGGTTACTGTTAGGCTTAGGCCTAGGACTTTTAAAACCAGGAAGCCCTGGGCTCCAGGCACTCTGCAGCTGCGAAAGGCATCCCATGGGGAGCGCAAAAGTGACACAACTTGGCTGCCTCTGCTGCTATTCTCATGAGACCATCCCGAACCATAGGCTGATTTTCCTTCCTAGGGTTAAGGTTTGAGTTACGCCTGGGGTAAGGGTTCTATTAACCAGAAAGCCCAGAGTTCCAAGAACACAGCAGCTGCGAAGGACTACCCAAGAAGAGTGCAAAAGTACCACAACATGCCTGCGTCGATAGCTTTTTCCTTGGGGACATGCCTAATTCCTGGCTGATTTGCCTTTCTCGTCTTAGGGTTGGGGTTCGGCCTAGGGCTAGGATTTTTTTAACTAGGAAGCCCTGAGTTCCAGGCTTACTGCATCTGCCAAAAGCATCCAAAAGGGAGTGCAGAAGTGCCACAACATGGCTGCTTTCACGGCTTTTCCCTTAGGAAGAACCCTAATACGCGGCTGATTTACCTTCCTAGGGTTACTGTTAGGCTTAGGCCTAGGACTTTTAAAACCAGGAAGCCCTGGGCTCCAGGCACATGGAGCTGCGAAAGGCATCCCAAGAGGGCCGCAGAAGTGACACAACTTGGCTGCCTCTGCTTCTATTCTCATGAGACCATCCTGAACCATAATCTGATTTTCCTTCCTAGGGTTAAGGTTTGAGTTACGCCTGGGGTAAGGGTTCTATTAACCAGAAAGCCCTGAGTTCCAAGAACACAGCAGCTGCGAAGGACTAGCCAAGAAGAGCGCAAAAGTACCACAACATGCCTGCCTCCACAGCTTTTTCCTTGGGGACATGCCTAATTCCTGGCTGATTTGCCTTTCTCGTCTTAGGGTTGGGGTTCGGCCTAGGGCTAGGATTTTTTTAACTAGGAAGCCCTGAGTTCCAGGCTTACTTCATCTGCAAAAAGCATCCCAAAGGGAGTGCAGAAGTGCCACAACATGGCTGCTTTCACGGCTTTTCCCTTAGGAAGAACCCTAATACCCGGCTGATTTACCTTCCTAGGGTTACTGTTAGGCTTAGACCTAGGACTTTTAAAACCAGGAAGCCCTGGGCTCCAGGCACATGCAGCTGCGAAAGGCATCCCAAGAGGGCCGCAGGAGCGACACAACTTGGCTGCCTCTGCTGCTATTCTCATGAGACCATCCTGAACCATAGGCTGATTTTCCTTCCTAGGGTTAAGGTTTGAGTTACGCCTAGGGTAAGAGTTCTATTAACCAGAAAGCCCTGAGTTCCAAGAACACAGCATCTGCGAAGGACTACCCAAGAAGAGCGCAAAAGTACCACAACGTGCCTGCCTCCACAGCTTTTTCCTTGGGGACATGCCTAATTCCTGGCTGATTTGCCTTTCTCGTCTTAGGGTTGGGGTTCGGCCTAGGGCTAGGATTTTTTTAACTAGGAAGCCCTGAGTTCCAGGCTTACTTCATCTTCCAAAGGTATCCCAAAGGGAGTGCAAAAGTGCCACAACATGGCTGCTTTCACGGCTTTTCCCTTAGGAAGGACCCTAATACGCGGCTGATTTACCTTCCTAGGGTTACTGTTAGGCTTAGGCCTAGGACTTTTAAAACCAGGAAGCCCTGGGCTCCAGGCACACTGCAGCTGCGAAAGGCATCCCAAGGGGAGCGCAAAAGTGACACAACTTGGCTGCCTCTGCTGCTATTCTCATGAGACCATCCCGAACCATAGGCTGATTTTCGTTCCTAGGGTTAAGGTTTGAGTTACGCCTGGGGTAAGGGTTCTATTAACCAGAAAGCCCTGAGTTCCAAGAACACAGCAGCTGCGAAGGACTACCCAAGAAGAGCGCAAAAGTACCACAACATGCCTGCGTCGATAGCTTTTTCCTTGGGGACATGCCTAATTCCTGGCTGATTTGCCTTTCTCGTCTTAGGGTTGCGGTTCGGCCTAGGGCTAGGATTTTTTTAACTAGGAAGCCCTGAGTTCCAGGCTTACTTCATCTGCCAAAAGCATCCCAATGGGAGTGCAGAAGTGCCACAACATGGCTGCTTTCACGGCTTTTCCCTTAGGAAGAACCCTAATACGCGGCTGATTTACCTTCCTAGGGTTACTGTTAGGCTTAGGCCTAGGACTTTTAAAACCAGGAAGCCCTGGGCTCCAGGCACATGCAGCTGTTCAAGGCATCCCAAGAGGGCCGCAGAAGCGACACAACTTGGCTGCCTCTGCTTCTATTCTCATGAGACCATCCTGAACCATAGGCTGATTTTCCTTCCTAGGGTTAAGATTTGACTTACGCCTAGGGTAAGGGTTCTATTAACCAGAAAGCCCTGAGTTCCAAGAACAGAGCAGCTGCGAAGGACTAGCCAAGAAGAGCGCAAAAGTACCACAACGTGCCTGCCTCCACAGCTTTTTCCTTGGGGACATGCCTAATTCCTGGCTGATTTGCCTTTCTCGTCTTAGGGTTGGGCTTCGGCCTAGGGCTAGGATTTTTTTAACTAGGAAGCCCTGAGTTCCAGGCTTACTTCATCTGCCAAAGGCATCCCAAAGGGAGTGCAAAAGTGCCACAACATGGCTGCTTTCACGGCTTTTCCCTTAGGAAGAACCCTAATACGCGGCTGATTTACCTTCCTAGGGTTACTGTTAGGCTTAGGCCTAGGACTTTTAAAACCAGGAAGCCCTGGGCTCCAGGCACATGCAGCTGTTCAAGGCATCCCAAGAGGGCCGCAGAAGCGACACAACTTGGCTGCCTCTGCTTCTATTCTCATGAGACCATCCTGAACCATAGGCTGATTTTCCTTCCTAGGGTTAAGGTTTGAGTTACGCCTAGGGTAAGAGTTCTATTAACCAGAAAGACCTGAGTTCCAAGAACACAGCATCTGCGAAGGACTACCCTAGAAGAGCGCAAAAGAACCACAACATGCCTGCCTCCACAGCTTTTTCCTTGGGGACATGCCTAATTCCTGGCTGATTTGCCTTTCTCGTCTTAGGGTTGGGGTTCGGCCTAGGGCTAGGATTTTTAAAATCAGGAAGCCCTGAGTTCCAGGCACACTGGAGCTGTGAAAGGCATCCAAAAGGGAGTGCAAAAGTGCCACAACATGGCTGCTTTCACGGCTTTTTCCTTGGCAAGAAGCTTAACACCAGGCTGATTTCCCTTCCCAGGGTTACTGTTACGCTTAGCCCTAGGGCTAGGATTTTTAAAACTATGAAGCCCTAAGTTCCAGGCACACTGCAGCTGTTCAAGGCATCCCAAGGGGAGTACAAAAGTGCAACAACATGGCAGCTTTCACAGCTTTTTCCTTGGCACCATCCCTATACCTAGGCTGATTTATCTGCCTAGGGTTAGGGTTAGGGTTCAGCCTTGGGCTTGGAGTTTTTTAACCAGGAAGCCCTGAGTTCCAGGCTTACTGCATCTGCCAAAGGCATCCCAAAGGGAGTGCAAAAGTGCCACAACATGGCTGCTTTCACGGCTTTTCCCTTAGGAAGAACCCTAATACGCGGCTGATTTACCTTCCTAGGGTTACTGTTAGGCTTAGGCCTAGGACTTTTAAAACCAGGAAGCCCTGGGCTCCAGGCACTCTGCAGCTGTGAAAGGCATCCCAAGGGGAGCGCAAAAGTGACACAACTTGGCTGCCTCTGCTGCTATTCTCATGAGACCATCCCGAACCATAGGCTGATTTTCCTTCCTAGGGTTAAGGTTTGAGTTACGCCTGGGGTAAGGGTTCTATTAACCAGAAAGCCCAGAGTTCCAAGAACACAGCAGCTGCGAAGGACTACCCAAGAAGAGTGCAAAAGTACCACAACATGCCTGCGTCGATAGCTTTTTC
This sequence comes from Ammospiza maritima maritima, assembly GCA_036010785.1. Classification (NCBI taxonomy): domain Eukaryota; kingdom Metazoa; phylum Chordata; class Aves; order Passeriformes; family Passerellidae; genus Ammospiza; species Ammospiza maritima. The sequence goes on from JAYKTQ010000094.1 coordinate 335,888, forward strand.
CTTGGGGACATGCCTAATTCCTGGCTGATTTGCCTTTCTCGTCTTAGGCTTGGGGTTCGGCCTAGGGCTAGGATTTTTTTAACTAGGAAGCCCTGAGTTCCAGGCTTACTGCATCTGCCAAAAGCATCCAAAAGGGAGTGCAGAAGTGCCACAACATGGCTGCTTTCACGGCTTTTCCCTTAGGAAGAACCCTAATACGCGGCTGATTTACCTTCCTAGGGTTACTGTTAGGCTTAGGCCTAGGACTTTTAAAACCAGGAAGCCCTGGGCTCCAGGCACATGGAGCTGCGAAAGGCATCCCAAGAGGGCCGCAGAAGCGACACAACTTGGCTGCCTCTGCTTCTATTCTCATGAGACCATCCTGAACCATAGGCTGATTTTCCTTCCTAGGGTTAAGGTTTGAGTTACGCCTAGGGTAAGAGTTCTATTAACCAGAAAGACCTGAGTTCCAAGAACACAGCATCTGCGAAGGACTACCCAAGAAGAGCGCAAAAGTACCACAACGTGCCTGCCTCCACAGCTTTTTCCTTGGGGACATGCCTAATTCCTGGCTGATTTGCCTTTCTCGTCTTAGGGTTGGGGTTCGGCCTAGGGCTAGGATTTTTTTAACTAGGAAGCCCTGAGTTCCAGGCTTACTTCATCTGCCAAAGGCATCCCAAAGGGAGTGCAAAAGTGCCACAACATGGCTGCTTTCACGGCTTTTCCCTTAGGAAGAACCCTAATACGCGGCTGATTTACCTTCCTAGGGTTACTGTTAGGCTTAGGCCTAGGACTTTTAAAACCAGGAAGCCCTGGGCTCCAGGCACACTGCAGCTGCGAAAGGCATCCCAAGGGGAGCGCAAAAGTGACACAACTTGGCTGACTCTGCTGCTATTCTCATGAGACCATCCCGAACCATAGGCTGATTTTCCTTCCTAGGGTTAAGGTTTGAGTTACGCCTGGGGTAAGGGTTCTATTTACCAGAAAGCCCTGAGTTCCAAGAACACAGCAGCTGCGAAGGACTAGCCAAGAAGAGCGCAAAAGTACCACAACATGCCTGCGTCGATAGCTTTTTCCTTGGGGACATGCCTAATTCCTGGCTGATTTGCCTTTCTCGTCTTAGGGTTGGGGTTCGGCCTAGGGCTAGGATTTTTTTAACTAGGAAGCCCTGAGTTCCAGGCTTACTTCATCTGCCAAAAGCATCCCAATGGGAGTGCAGAAGTGCCACAACATGGCTGCTTTCACGGCTTTTCCCTTAGGAAGAACCCTAATACGCGGCTGATTTACCTTCCTAGGGTTATTGTTAGGCTTAGGCCTAGGACTTTTAAAACCAGGAAGCCCTGGGCTCCAGGCACATGCAGCTGTTCAAGGCATCCCAAGAGGGCCGCAGAAGCGACACAACTTGGCTGCCTCTGCTTCTATTCTCATGAGACCATCCTGAACCATAGGCTGATTTTCCTTCCTAGGGTTAAGGTTTGAGTTACGCCTAGGGTAAGAGTTCTATTAACCAGAAAGACCTGAGTTCCAAGAACACAGCATCTGCGAAGGACTACCCTAGAAGAGCGCAAAAGTACCACAACATGCCTGCCTCCACAGCTTTTTCCTTGGGGACATGCCTAATTCCTGGCTGATTTGCCTTTCTCGTCTTAGGGTTGGGGTTCGGCCTAGGGCTAGGATATTTTTAACTAGGAAGCCCTGAGTTCCAGGCTTACTTCATCTGCCAAAGGCATCCCAAAGGGAGTGCAAAAGTGCCTCAACATGGCTGCTTTCACGGCTTTTCCCTTAGGAAGAACCCTAATACCCGGCTGATTTACCTTCCTAGGGTTACTGTTAGGCTTAGACCTAGGACTTTTAAAACCAGGAAGCCCTGGGCTCCAGGCACACTGCAGCTGCGAAAGGCATCCCAAGGGGAGCACAAAAGTGACACAACTTGGCTGCCTCTGCTGCTATTCTCATGAGACCATCCCGAACCGTAGGCTGATTTTCCTTCCTAGGGTTAAGGTTTGACTTACGCCTAGGGTAAGGGTTCTATTAACCAGAAAGCCCTGAGTTCCAAGAACACAGCAGCTGCGAAGGACTAGCCAAGAAGAGCGCAAAAGTACCACAACGTGCCTGCCTCCACAGCTTTTTCCTTGGGGACATGCCTAATTCCTGGCTGATTTGCCTTTCTCGTCTTAGGGTTGGGGTTCGGCCTAGGGCTAGGATTTTTAAAATCAGGAAGCCCTGAGTTCCAGGCACACTGGAGCTGTGAAAGGCATCCAAAAGGGAGTGCAAAAGTGCCACAACATGGCTGCTTTCACGGCTTTTTCCTTGGCAAGAAGCTTAACACCAGGCTGATTTCCCTTCCCAGGGTTACTCTTACGCTTAGCCCTAGGGCTAGGATTTTTAAAACTATGAAGCCCTTAGTTCCAGGCACACTGCAGCTGTTCAAGGCATCCCAAGGGGAGTACAAAAGTGCAACAACATGGCAGCTTTCACAGCTTTTTCCTTGGCACCATCCCTATACCTAGGCTGATTTATCTGCCTAGGGTTAGGGTTAGGGTTCAGCCTAGGGCTTGGAGTTTTTTACCCAGGAAGCCCTGAGTTCCAGGCTTACTGCATCTGCCAAAGGCATCCCAAAGGGAGTGCAGAAGTGCCACAACATGCCTGCTTTCACGGCTTTTCCCTTAGGAAGAACCCTAATACCCGGCTGATTTACCTTCCTAGGGTTACTGTTAGGCTTAGGCCTAGGACTTTTAAAACCAGGAAGCCCTGGGCTCCAGGCACTCTGCAGCTGCGAAAGGCATCCCATGGGGAGCGCAAAAGTGACACAACTTGGCTGCCTCTGCTGCTATTCTCATGAGACCATCCCGAACCATAGGCTGATTTTCCTTCCTAGGGTTAAGGTTTGAGTTACGCCTGGGGTAAGGGTTCTATTAACCAGAAAGCCCAGAGTTCCAAGAACACAGCAGCTGCGAAGGACTACCCAAGAAGAGTGCAAAAGTACCACAACATGCCTGCGTCGATAGCTTTTTCCTTGGGGACATGCCTAATTCCTGGCTGATTTGCCTTTCTCGTCTTAGGGTTGGGGTTCGGCCTAGGGCTAGGATTTTTTTAACTAGGAAGCCCTGAGTTCCAGGCTTACTGCATCTGCCAAAAGCATCCAAAAGGGAGTGCAGAAGTGCCACAACATGGCTGCTTTCACGGCTTTTCCCTTAGGAAGAACCCTAATACGCGGCTGATTTACCTTCCTAGGGTTACTGTTAGGCTTAGGCCTAGGACTTTTAAAACCAGGAAGCCCTGGGCTCCAGGCACATGGAGCTGCGAAAGGCATCCCAAGAGGGCCGCAGAAGTGACACAACTTGGCTGCCTCTGCTTCTATTCTCATGAGACCATCCTGAACCATAATCTGATTTTCCTTCCTAGGGTTAAGGTTTGAGTTACGCCTGGGGTAAGGGTTCTATTAACCAGAAAGCCCTGAGTTCCAAGAACACAGCAGCTGCGAAGGACTAGCCAAGAAGAGCGCAAAAGTACCACAACATGCCTGCCTCCACAGCTTTTTCCTTGGGGACATGCCTAATTCCTGGCTGATTTGCCTTTCTCGTCTTAGGGTTGGGGTTCGGCCTAGGGCTAGGATTTTTTTAACTAGGAAGCCCTGAGTTCCAGGCTTACTTCATCTGCAAAAAGCATCCCAAAGGGAGTGCAGAAGTGCCACAACATGGCTGCTTTCACGGCTTTTCCCTTAGGAAGAACCCTAATACCCGGCTGATTTACCTTCCTAGGGTTACTGTTAGGCTTAGACCTAGGACTTTTAAAACCAGGAAGCCCTGGGCTCCAGGCACATGCAGCTGCGAAAGGCATCCCAAGAGGGCCGCAGGAGCGACACAACTTGGCTGCCTCTGCTGCTATTCTCATGAGACCATCCTGAACCATAGGCTGATTTTCCTTCCTAGGGTTAAGGTTTGAGTTACGCCTAGGGTAAGAGTTCTATTAACCAGAAAGACCTGAGTTCCAAGAACACAGCATCTGCGAAGGACTACCCAAGAAGAGCGCAAAAGTACCACAACGTGCCTGCCTCCACAGCTTTTTCCTTGGGGACATGCCTAATTCCTGGCTGATTTGCCTTTCTCGTCTTAGGGTTGGGGTTCGGCCTAGGGCTAGGATTTTTTTAACTAGGAAGCCCTGAGTTCCAGGCTTACTTCATCTTCCAAAGGCATCCCAAAGGGAGTGCAAAAGTGCCACAACATGGCTGCTTTCACGGCTTTTCCCTTAGGAAGAACCCTAATACGCGGCTGATTTACCTTCCTAGGGTTACTGTTAGGCTTAGGCCTAGGACTTTTAAAACCAGGAAGCCCTGGGCTCCAGGCACACTGCAGCTGCGAAAGGCATCCCAAGGGGAGCGCAAAAGTGACACAACTTGGCTGCCTCTGCTGCTATTCTCATGAGACCATCCCGAACCATAGGCTGATTTTCGTTCCTAGGGTTAAGGTTTGAGTTACGCCTGGGGTAAGGGTTCTATTAACCAGAAAGCCCTGAGTTCCAAGAACACAGCAGCTGCGAAGGACTAGCCAAGAAGAGCGCAAAAGTACCACAACATGCCTGCGTCGATAGCTTTTTCCTTGGGGACATGCCTAATTCCTGGCTGATTTGCCTTTCTCGTCTTAGGGTTGGGCTTCGGCCTAGGGCTAGGATTTTTTTAACTAGGAAGCCCTGAGTTCCAGGCTTACTTCATCTGCCAAAGGCATCCCAAAGGGAGTGCAAAAGTGCCACAACATGGCTGCTTTCACGGCTTTTCCCTTAGGAAGAACCCTAATACGCGGCTGATTTACCTTCCTAGGGTTACTGTTAGGCTTAGGCCTAGGACTTTTAAAACCAGGAAGCCCTGGGCTCCAGGCACACTGCAGCTGTTAAAGGCATCCCAAGAGGGCCGCAGAAGTGACACAACTTGGCTGCCTCTGCTTCTATTCTCATGAGACCATCCCGAACCATAGGCTGATTTTCCTTCCTAGGGTTAAGGTTTGAGTTACGCCTGGGGTAAGGGTTCCATTAACCAGAAAGCCCTGAGTTCCAAGAACACAGCAGCTGCGAAGGACTAGCCAAGAAGAGCGCAAAAGTACCACAACATGCCTGCCTCCACAGCTTTTTCCTTGGGGACATGCCTAATTCCTGGCTGATTTGCCTTTCTCGTCTTAGGGTTGGGGTTCGGCCTAGGGCTAGGACTTTTAAAATCAGGAAGCCCTGACTTCCAGGCACACTGGAGCTGTGAAAGGCATCCAAAAGGGAGTGCAAAAGTGCCACAACATGGTTGCTTTCACGGCTTTTTCCTTGGCAAGAAGCCTAACACCAGGCTGATTTCCCTTCCCAGGGTTACTGTTAGGCTTAGGCCTAGGGCTAGGATTTTTAAAACTAGGAAGCCCTGGGCTCCAGGCACACTGCAGCTGTTCAAGGCATCCCAAGGGGAGTACAAAAGTGCAACAACATGGCAGCTTTCACAGCTTTTTCCTTGGCACCATCCCTATACCTAGGCTGATTTATCTGCCTAGGGTTAGGGTTAGGCTTCAGCCTAGGGCTTGGAGTCTTTTAACCAGGAAGCCCTGAGTTCCAGGCTTACTGCATCTGCCAAAGGCATCCCAAAGGGAGTGCAGAAGTGCCACAACATGGCTGCTTTCACGGCTTTTCCCTTAGGAAGAACCCTAATACGCGGCTGATTTACCTTCCTAGGGTTACTGTTAGGCTTAGGCCTAGGACTTTTAAAACCAGGAAGCCCTGGGCTCCAGGCACACTGCAGCTGTTAAAGGCATCCCAAGAGGGCCGCAGAAGTGACACAACTTGGCTGCCTGTGCTTCTATTCTCATGAGACCATCCCGAACCATAGGCTGATTTTCCTTCCTAGGGTGAAGGTTTGACTTACGCCTAGGGTAAGGGTTCTATTAACCAGAAAGACCTGAGTTCCAAGAACACAGCAGCTGCGAAGGACTAGCCAAGAAGAGCGCAAAAGTACCAACACATGCCTGCCTCCACAGCTTTTTCCTTGGGGACATGCCTAATTCCTGGCTGATTTGCCTTTCTCGTCTTAGGCTTGGGGTTCGGCCTAGGGCTAGGATTTTTAAAATCAGGAAGCCCTGAGTTCCAGGCACACTGGAGCTGTGAAAGGCATCCAAAAGGGAGTGCAAAAGTGCCACAACATGGTGGCTTTCATGGCTTTTGCCTTGGCAAGAAGCTTAACACCAGGCTGATTTCCCTTCACTTGGTTACTGTTAGGCTTAGGCCTAGGGCTAGGATTTTTAAAACTAGGAAGCCCTTAGATCCAGGCACACTGCAGCTGTTCAAGGCATCCCAAGGGGAGTACAAAAGTGCAACAACATGGCAGCTTTCACAGCTTTTTCCTTGGCACCATCCCTATACCTTGGCTTTTTTATCTGCCTAGGGTTAGGGTTAGGGTTCAGCCTAGGGCTTGGAGTTTTTTACCCAGGAAGCCCTGAGTTCCAGGCTTACTGCATCTGCCAAAGGCATCCCAAAGGGAGTGCAGAAGTGCCACAACATGGCTGCTTTCACGGCTTTTCCCTTAGGAAGAACCCTAATACTCGGCTGATTTACCTTCCTAGGGTTACTGTTAGGCTTAGGCCTAGGACTTTTAAAACCAGGAAGCCCTGGGCTCCAGGCACACTGCAGCTGCGAAAGGCATCCCAAGGGGAGCGCAGAAGTGACACAACTTGGCTGCCTCTGCTTCTATTCTCATGAGACCATCCCGAACCATAGGCTGATTTTCCTTCCTAGGGTTAAGGTTTGAGTTACGCCTGGGGTAAGGGTTCTATTAACCAGAAAGCCCTGAGTTCCAAGAACACAGCAGCTGCGAAGGACTACCCAAGAAGAGCGCAAAAGTACCACAACATGCCTGCCTCCACAGCTTTTTCCTTGGGGACATGCCTAATTCCTGGCTGATTTGCCTTTCTCCTCTTAGGGTTGGGGTTCGGCCTAGGGCTAGGATTTTTTTAACTAGGAAGCCCTGAGTTCCAGGCTTACTTCATCTGCCAAAGGCATCCCAAAGGGAGTGCAAAAGTGCCACAACATGGCTGCTTTCACGGCTTTTCCCTTAGGAAGAACCCTAATACCCGGCTGATTTACCTTCCTAGGGTTACTGTTAGGCTTAGGCCTAGGACTTTTAAAACCAGGAAGCCCTGGGCTCCAGGCATATGCAGCTGTTAAAGGCATCCCAAGAGGGCCGCAGAAGTGACACAACTTGGCTGCCTCTGCTTCTATTCTCATGAGACCATCCCGAACCATAGGCTGATTTTCCTTCCTAGGGTTAAGGTTTGACTTACGCCTAGGGTAAGGGTTCTATTAACCAGAAAGCCCTGAGTTCCAAGAACACAGCAGCTGCGAAGGACTAGCCAAGAAGAGCGCAAAAGTACCACAACATGCCTGCCTCCACAGCTTTTTCCTTGGGGACATGCCTAATTCCTGGCTGATTTGCCTTTCTCGTCTTAGGGTTGGGGTTCGGCCTAGGGCTAGGATTTTTAAAATCAGGAAGCCCTGAGTTCCAGGCACACTGGAGCTGTGAAAGGCATCCAAAAGGGAGTGCAAAAGTGCCACAACATGGCTGCTTTCACAGCTTTTCCCTTAGGAAGAACCCTAATACGCGGCTGATTTACCTTCCTAGGGTTACTGTTAGGCTTAGGCCTAGGACTTTTAAAACCAGGAAGCCCTGGGCTCCAGGCACACTGCAGCTGTTAAAGGCATCCCAAGAGGGCCGCAGAAGTGACACAACTTGGCTGCCTCTGCTTCTATTCTCATGAGACCATCCCGAACCATAGGCTGATTTTCCTTCCTAGGGTTAAGGTTTGAGTTACGCCTGGGGTAAGGGTTCTATTAACCAGAAAGCCCTGAGTTCCAAGAACACAGCAGCTGCGAAGGACTAGCCAAGAAGAGCGCAAAAGTACCACAACATGCCTGCCTCCACAGCTTTTTCCTTGGGGACATGCCTAATTCCTGGCTGATTTGCCTTTCTCGTCTTAGGGTTGGGGTTCGGCCTAGGGCTAGGACTTTTAAAATCAGGAAGCCCTGAGTTCCAGGCACACTGGAGCTGTGAAAGGCATCCAAAAGGGAGTGCAAAAGTGCCACAACATGGTTGCTTTCACGGCTTTTTCCTTGGCAAGAAGCCTAACACCAGGCTGATTTCCCTTCCCAGGGTTACTGTTAGGCTTAGGCCTAGGGCTAGGATTTTTAAAACTAGGAAGCCCTGGGCTCCAGGCACACTGCAGCTGTTCAAGGCATCCCAAGGGGAGTACAAAAGTGCAACAACATGGCAGCTTTCACAGCTTTTTCCTTGGCACCATCCCTATACCTAGGCTGATTTATCTGCCTAGGGTTAGGGTTAGGCTTCAGCCTAGGGCTTGGAGTCTTTTAACCAGGAAGCCCTGAGTTCCAGGCTTACTGCATCTGCCAAAGGCATCCCAAAGGGAGTGCAGAAGTGCCACAACATGGCTGCTTTCACGGCTTTTCCCTTAGGAAGAACCCTAATACGCGGCTGATTTACCTTCCTAGGGTTACTGTTAGGCTTAGGCCTAGGACTTTTAAAACCAGGAAGCCCTGGGCTCCAGGCACACTGCAGCTGTTAAAGGCATCCCAAGAGGGCCGCAGAAGTGACACAACTTGGCTGCCTGTGCTTCTATTCTCATGAGACCATCCCGAACCATAGGCTGATTTTCCTTCCTAGGGTGAAGGTTTGACTTACGCCTAGGGTAAGGGTTCTATTAACCAGAAAGACCTGAGTTCCAAGAACACAGCAGCTGCGAAGGACTAGCCAAGAAGAGCGCAAAAGTACCAACACATGCCTGCCTCCACAGCTTTTTCCTTGGGGACATGCCTAATTCCTGGCTGATTTGCCTTTCTCGTCTTAGGCTTGGGGTTCGGCCTAGGGCTAGGATTTTTAAAATCAGGAAGCCCTGAGTTCCAGGCACACTGGAGCTGTGAAAGGCATCCAAAAGGGAGTGCAAAAGTGCCACAACATGGTGGCTTTCATGGCTTTTGCCTTGGCAAGAAGCTTAACACCAGGCTGATTTCCCTTCACTTGGTTACTGTTAGGCTTAGGCCTAGGGCTAGGATTTTTAAAACTAGGAAGCCCTTAGATCCAGGCACACTGCAGCTGTTCAAGGCATCCCAAGGGGAGTACAAAAGTGCAACAACATGGCAGCTTTCACAGCTTTTTCCTTGGCACCATCCCTATACCTTGGCTTTTTTATCTGCCTAGGGTTAGGGTTAGGGTTCAGCCTAGGGCTTGGAGTTTTTTACCCAGGAAGCCCTGAGTTCCAGGCTTACTGCATCTGCCAAAGGCATCCCAAAGGGAGTGCAGAAGTGCCACAACATGGCTGCTTTCACGGCTTTTCCCTTAGGAAGAACCCTAATACTCGGCTGATTTACCTTCCTAGGGTTACTGTTAGGCTTAGGCCTAGGACTTTTAAAACCAGGAAGCCCTGGGCTCCAGGCACACTGCAGCTGCGAAAGGCATCCCAAGGGGAGCGCAGAAGTGACACAACTTGGCTGCCTCTGCTTCTATTCTCATGAGACCATCCCGAACCATAGGCTGATTTTCCTTCCTAGGGTTAAGGTTTGAGTTACGCCTGGGGTAAGGGTTCTATTAACCAGAAAGCCCTGAGTTCCAAGAACACAGCAGCTGCGAAGGACTACCCAAGAAGAGCGCAAAAGTACCACAACATGCCTGCCTCCACAGCTTTTTCCTTGGGGACATGCCTAATTCCTGGCTGATTTGCCTTTCTCCTCTTAGGGTTGGGGTTCGGCCTAGGGCTAGGATTTTTTTAACTAGGAAGCCCTGAGTTCCAGGCTTACTTCATCTGCCAAAGGCATCCCAAAGGGAGTGCAAAAGTGCCACAACATGGCTGCTTTCACGGCTTTTCCCTTAGGAAGAACCCTAATACCCGGCTGATTTACCTTCCTAGGGTTACTGTTAGGCTTAGGCCTAGGACTTTTAAAACCAGGAAGCCCTGGGCTCCAGGCATATGCAGCTGTTAAAGGCATCCCAAGAGGGCCGCAGAAGTGACACAACTTGGCTGCCTCTGCTTCTATTCTCATGAGACCATCCCGAACCATAGGCTGATTTTCCTTCCTAGGGTTAAGGTTTGACTTACGCCTAGGGTAAGGGTTCTATTAACCAGAAAGCCCTGAGTTCCAAGAACACAGCAGCTGCGAAGGACTAGCCAAGAAGAGCGCAAAAGTACCACAACATGCCTGCCTCCACAGCTTTTTCCTTGGGGACATGCCTAATTCCTGGCTGATTTGCCTTTCTCGTCTTAGGGTTGGGGTTCGGCCTAGGGCTAGGATTTTTAAAATCAGGAAGCCCTGAGTTCCAGGCACACTGGAGCTGTGAAAGGCATCCAAAAGGGAGTGCAAAAGTGCCACAACATGGCTGCTTTCACAGCTTTTCCCTTAGGAAGAACCCTAATACGCGGCTGATTTACCTTCCTAGGGTTACTGTTAGTCTTAGACCTAGGGCTAGGATTTTTAAAACTAGGAAGCCCTTAGATCCAGGCACACTGCAGCTGTTCAAGGCATCCCAAGGGGAGTACAAAAGTGCAACAACATGGCAGCTTTCACAGCTTTTTCCTTGGCACCATCCCTATACCTAGGCTGATTTATCTGCCTAGGGTTAGGGTTAGGCTTCAGCCTAGGGCTTGGAGTTTTTTAACCAGGAAGCCCTGAGTTCCAGGCTTACTGCATCTGCCAAAGGCATCCCAAAGGGAGTGCAGAAGTGCCACAACATGGCTGCTTTCACGGCTTTTCCCTTAGGAAGAACCCTAATACGCGGCTGATTTACCTTCCTAGGGTTACTGTTAGGCTTAGGCCTAGGACTTTTAAAACCAGGAAGCCCTGGGCTCCAGGCACACTGCAGCTGTTAAAGGCATCCCAAGAGGGCCGCAGAAGTGACACAACTTGCCTGCCTCTGCTTCTATTCTCATGAGACCATCCCGAACCATAGGCTGATTTTCCTTCCTAGGGTTAATGTTTGAGTTTCGCCTAGGGTAAGAGGTCTATTAACCAGAAAGACCTGAGTTCCAAGAACACAGCAGCTGCGAAGGACTAGCCAAGAAGAGCGCAAAAGTACCACAACATGCCTGCCTCCACAGCTTTTTCCTTGGGGACATGCCTAATTCCTGGCTGATTTGCCTTTCTCGTCTTAGGCTTGGGGTTCGGCCTAGGGCTAGGATTTTTAAAATCAGGAAGCCCTGAGTTCCAGGCACACTGGAGCTGTGAAAGGCATCCAAAAGGGAGTGCAAAAGTGCCACAACATGGTTGCTTTCACGGCTTTTTCCTTGGCAAGAAGCTTAACACCAGGCTGATTTCCCTTCCCTTGGTTACTGTTAGGCTTAGGCCTAGGGCTAGGATTTTTAAAACTAGGAAGCCCTTAGATCCAGGCACACTGCAGCTGTTCAAGGCATCCCAAGGGGAGTACAAAAGTGCAACAACATGGCAGCTTTCACAGCTTTTTCCTTGGCACCATCCCTATACCTTGGCTGTTTTATCTGCCTAGGGTTAGGGTTAGGGTTCAGCCTAGGGCTTGGAGTTTTTTACCCAGGAAGCCCTGAGTTCCAGGCTTACTGCATCTGCCAAAGGCATCCCAAAGGGAGTGCAGAAGTGCCACAACATGGCTGCTTTCACGGCTGTTCCCTTAGGAAGAACCCTAATACGCGGCTGATTTACCTTCCTAGGGTTACTGTTAGGCTTAGGCCTAGGACTTTTAAAACCAGGAAGCCCTGGGCTCCAGGCACACTGCAGCTGCGAAAGGCATCCCAAGGGGAGTGCAAAAGTGACACAACTTGTCTGCCTCTGCTTCTATTTTCATGAGACCATCCCGAACCATAGGCTGATTTTCCTTCCTAGGGTTAAGGTTTGAGTTACGCCTGGGGTAAGGGTTCTATTAACCAGAAAGCCCTGAGTTCCAAGAACACAGCAGCTGCGAAGGACTAGCCAAGAAGAGTGCAAAAGTACCACAACATGCCTGCCTCCACAGCTTTTTCCTTGGGGACATGCCTAATTCCTGGCTGATTTGCCTTTCTCGTCTTAGGGTTGGGGTTCGGCCTAGGGCTAGGACTTTTAAAATCAGGAAGCCCTGAGTTCCAGGCACACTGGAGCTGTGAAAGGCATCCAAAAGGGAGTGCAAAAGTGCCACAACATGGTTGCTTTCACGGCTTTTTCCTTGGCAAGAAGCCTAACACCAGGCTGATTGACCTTCCCAGGGTTACTGTTAGGCTTAGGCCTAGGGCTAGGATTTTTAAAACTAGGAAGCCCTGGGCTCCAGGCACACTGCAGCTGTTCAAGGCATCCCAAGGGGAGTACAAAAGTGCAACAACATGGCAGCTTTCACAGCTTTTTCCTTGGCACCATCCCTATACCTAGGCTGATTTATCTGCCTAGGGTTAGGATTAGGGTTCAGCCTAGGGCTTGGAGTTTTTTAACCAGGAAGCCCTGAGTTCCAGGCTTACTGCATCTGCCAAAGGCATCCCAAAGGGAGTGCAAAAGTGCCACAACATGGCTGCTTTCACAGCTTTTCCCTTAGGAAGAACCCTAATACCTGACTGATTTACCTTCCTAGGGTTACTGTTAGGCTTAGACCTAGGACTTTTAAAACCAGGAAGCCCTGGGCTTCAGGCACACTGCAGCTGTTAAAGGCATCCCAAGAGGGCCGCAGAAGTGACACAACTTGGCTGCCTCTGCTTCTATTCTCATGAGACCATCCCGAACCATAGGCTGATTTTCCTTCCTAGGGTTAAGGTTTGAGTTTCGCCTAGGGTAAGAGGTCTATTAACCAGAAAGACCTGAGTTCCAAGAACACAGCAGCTGCGAAGGACTAGCCAAGAAGAGCGCAAAAGTACCACAACATGCCTGCCTCCACAGCTTTTTCCTTGGGGACATGCCTAATTCCTGGCTGATTTGCCTTTCTCGTCTTAGGCTTGGGGTTCGGCCTAGGGCTAGGACTTTTAAAATCAGGAAGCCCTGAGTTCCAGGCACACTGGAGCTGTGAAAGGCATCCAAAAGGGAGTGCAAAAGTGCCACAACATGGTTGCTTTCACGGCTTTTTCCTTGGCAAGAAGCTTAACACCAGGCTGATTGACCTTCCCTTGGTTACTGTTAGGCTTAGGCCTAGGGCTAGGATTTTTAAAACTAGGAAGCCCTGAGATCCAGGCACACTGCAGCTGTTCAAGGCATCCCAAGGGGAGTACAAAAGTGCAACAACATGGCAGCTTTAACAGCTTTTTCCTTAGCACCATCCCTATACCTAGGCTGATTTATCTGCCTAGGGTTAGGGTTAGGGTTCAGCCTAGGGCTTGGAGATTTTAACCCGGAAGCCCTGAGTTCCAGGCTTACTGCATCTGCCAAAGGCATCCCAAAGGGAGTGCAAAAGTGCCACAACATGGCTGCTTTCACGGCTTTTCCCTTAGGAAGAACCCTAATACTAGGCTGATTTACCTTCCTAGGGTTACTGTTAGGCTTAGGCCTAGGACTTTTAAAACCAGGAAGCCCTGGGCTCCAGGCACACTGCAGCTGCGAAAGGCATCCCAAGGGGAGTGCAAAAGTGACACAACTTGGCTGCCACCACTGATATTTCCATGAGACCATCCCAAATCATAGGCTGATTTTCCTTCCTAGGGTTAAGGTTTGAGTTACGCCTAGGGTAAGGGTTCTATTAACCAGAAAGCCCTGAGTTCCAAGAACACAGCAGCTGCGAAGGACTTCCCAAGAAGAGCGCAAAAGTACCACAACGTGCCTGCCTCCACAGCATTTTCCTTGGGGACATGCCTAATTCCTGGCTGATTTGCCTTTCTCGTCTTAGGGTTGGGGTTCGGACTAGGGCTAGGATTTTTTTAACTAGGAAGCCCTGAGTTCCAGGCTTACTTCATCTGCCAAAGGCATCCCAAAGGGAGTGCAGAAGTGCCACAACATGGCTGCTTTCACGGCTTTTCCCTTAGGAAGAACCCTAATACGCGGCTGATTTACCTTCCTAGGGTTACTGTTAGGCTTAGGCCTAGGACTTTTAAAACCAGGAAGCCCTGGGCTCCAGGCACATGCAGCTGTTCAAGGCATCCCAAGAGGGCCGCAGAAGTGACACAACTTGGCTGCCTCTGCTGCTATTCTCATGAGACCATCCCGAACCATAGGCTGATTTTCCTTCCTAGGGTTAAGGTTTGACTTACGCCTAGGGTAAGGGTTCTATTAACCAGAAAGCCCTGAGTTCCAAGAACACAGCAGCTGCGAAGGACTAGCCAAGAAGAGCGCAAAAGTACCACAACATGCCTGCCTCCACAGCTTTTTCCTTGGGGACATGCCTAATTCCTGGCTGATTTGCCTTTCTCGTCTTAGGCTTGGGGTTCAGCCTAGGGCTAGGATTTTTTTAACTAGGAAGCCCTGAGTTCCAGGCTTACTGCATCTGCCAAAGGCATCCCAAAGGGAGTGCAGAAGTGCCACAACATGGCTGCTTTCACGGCTTTTCCCTTAGGAAGAACCCTAATACGCGGCTGATTTACCTTCCTAGGGTTACTGTTAGGCTTAGGCCTAGGACTTTTAAAACCAGGAAGCCCTGGGCTCCAGGCACTCTGCAGCTGCGAAAGGCATCCCAAGGGGAGCGCAAAAGTGACACAACTTGGCTGCCACCACTGATATTTCCATGAGACCATCCCGAACCATAGGCTGATTTTCCTTCCTAGGGTTAAGGTTTGAGTTACGCCTGGGGTAAGGGTTCTATTAACCAGAAAGCCCTGAGTTCCAAGAACACAGCAGCTGCGAAGGACTACCCAAGAAGAGCGCAAAAGTACCACAACATGCCTGCCTCCACAGCTTTTTCCTTGGGGACATGCCTAATTCCTGGCTGATTTGCCTTTCTCGTCTTAGGGTTGCGGTTCGGCCTAGGGCTAGGATTTTTTTAACTAGGAAGCCCTGAGTTCCAGGCTTACTTCATCTGCCAAAGGCATCCCAAAGGGAGTGCAGAAGTGCCACAACATGGCTGCTTTCACGGCTTTTCCCTTAGGAAGAACCCTAATACGCGGCTGATTTACCTTCCTAGGGTTACTGTTAGGCTTAGGCCTAGGACTTTTAAAACCAGGAAGCCCTGGGCTCCAGGCACATGCAGCTGTTAAAGGCATCCCAAGAGGGCCGCAGAAGTGACACAACTTGGCTGCCTCTGCTGCTATTCTCATGAGACCATCCCGAACCATAGGCTGATTTTCCTTCCTAGGGTTAAGGTTTGACTTACGCCTAGGGTAAGGGTTCTATTAACCAGAAAGCCCTGAGTTCCAAGAACAGAGCAGCTGCGAAGGACTAGCCAAGAAGAGTGCAAAAGTACCACAACATGCCTGCCTCCACAGCTTTTTCCTTGGGGACATGCCTAATTCCTGGCTGATTTGCCTTTCTCGTCTTAGGGTTGGGGTTCGGCCTAGGGCTAGGATTTTTAAAATCAGGAAGCCCTGAGTTCCAGGCACACTGGAGCTGTGAAAGGCATCCAAAAGGGAGTGCAAAAGTGCCACAACATGGTTGCTTTCACGGCTTTTTCCTTGGCAAGAACCCTAATACGCGGCTGATTGACCTTCCCAGGGTTACTGTTAGGCTTAGGCCTAGGGCTAGGATTTTTAAAACTAGGAAGCCCTGGGCTCCAGGCACACTGCAGCTGTTCAAGGCATCCCAAGGGGAGTACAAAAGTGCAACAACATGGCAGCTTTCACAGCTTTTTCCTTGGCACCATCCCTATACCTAGGCTGATTTATCTGCCTAGGGTTAGGGTTAGGGTTCAGCCTAGGGCTTGGAGTTTTTTAACCAGGAAGCCCTGAGTTCCAGGCTTACTGCATCTGCCAAAGGCATCCCAAAGGGAGTGCAAAAGTGCCACAACATGGCTGCTTTCACGGCTTTTCCCTTAGGAAGAACCCTAATACTCGGCTGATTTACCTTCCTAGGGTTACTGTTAGGCTTAGGCCTAGGACTTTTAAAACCAGGAAGCCCTGGGCTCCAGGCACACTGCAGCTGTTAAAGGCATCCCAAGAGGGCCGCAGAAGTGACACAACTTGGCTGCCTCTGCTTCTATTCTCATGAGACCATCCCGAACCATAGGCTGATTTTCCTTCCTAGGGTTAATGTTTGAGTTTTGCCTAGGGTAAGAGGCCTATTAACCAGAAAGCCCTGAGTTCCAAGAACACAGCAGCTGCGAAGGACTACCCAAGAAGAGCGCAAAAGTACCACAACATGCCTGCCTCCACAGCTTTTTCCTTGGGGACATGCCTAATTCCTGGCTGATTTGCCTTTCTCGTCTTAGGGTTGGGGTTCGGCCTAGGGCTAGGATTTTTTTAACTAGGAAGCCCTGAGTTCCAGGCTTACTGCATCTGCCAAAGGCATCCCAAAGGGAGTGCAGAAGTGCTACAACATGGCTGCTTTCACGGCTTTTCCCTTAGGAAGAACCCTAATACGCGGCTGATTTACCTTCCTAGGGTTACTGTTAGGCTTAGGCCTAGGACTTTTAAAACCAGGAAGCCCTGGGCTCCAGGCACACTGCAGCTGCGAAAGGCATCCCAAGGGGAGCACAAAAGTGACACAACTTGGCTGCCTCTGCTGCTATTCTCATGAGACCATCCCGAACCATAGGCTGATTTTCCTTCCTAGGGTTAAGGTTTGACTTAGGCCTAGGGTAAGGGTTCTATTAACCAGAAAGCCCTGAGTTCCAAGAACACAGCAGCTGCGAAGGACTACCCAAGAAGAGCGCAAAAGTACCACAACATGCCTGCCTCCACAGCTTTTTCCTTGGGGACATGCCTAATTCCTGGCTGATTTGCCTTTCTCGTCTTAGGGTTGGGGTTCGGCCTAGGGCTAGGACTTTTAAAATCAGGAAGCCCTGAGTTCCAGGCACACTGGAGCTGTGAAAGGCATCCAAAAGGGAGTGCAAAAGTGCCACAACATGGTTGCTTTCACGGCTTTTTCCTTGGCAAGAAGCCTAACACCAGGCTGATTTCCCTTCCCAGGGTTACTGTGAGGCTTAGGCCTAGGGGTAGGATTTTTAAAACTAGGAAGCCCTGGGCTCCAGGCACACTGCAGCTGTTCAAGGCATCCCAAGGGGAGTACAAAAGTGCAACAACATGGCAGCTTTCACAGCTTTTTCCTTGGCACCATCCCTATACCTAGGCTGATTTATCTGCCTAGGGTTAGGGTTAGGGTTCAGCCTAGGGCTTGGAGTTTTTTAACCAGGAAGCCCTGAGTTCCAGGCTTACTGCATCTGCCAAAGGCATCCCAAAGGGAGTGCAGAAGTGCCACAACATGGCTGCTTTCACGGCTTTTCCCTTAGGAAGAACCCTAATACCCGGCTGATTTACCTTCCTAGGGTTACTGTTAGGCTTAGACCTAGGACTTTTAAAACCAGGAAGCCCTGGGCTCCAGGCACTCTGCAGCTTTTAAAGGCATCCCAAGAGGGCCGCAGAAGTGACACAACTTGGCTGCCTCTGCTTCTATTCTCATGAGACCATCCCGAACCATAGGCTGATTTTCCTTCCTAGGGTTAAGGTTTGAGTTACGCCTAGGGTAAGAGTTCTATTAACCAGAAAGCCCTGAGTTCCAAGAACACAGCAGCTGCGAAGGACTAGCCAAGAAGAGCGCAAAAGTACCACAACGTGCCTGCCTCCACAGCTTTTTCCTTGGGGACATGCCTAATTCCTGGCTGATTTGCCTTTCTCGTCTTAGGCTTGGGGTTCGGCCTAGGGCTAGGATATTTTTAACTAGGAAGCCCTGAGTTCCAGGCTTACTGCATCTGCCAAAGGCATCCCAAAGGGAGCGCAGAAGTGCCACAACATGGCTGCTTTCACGGCTTTTCCCTTAGGAAGAACCCTAATACGCGGCTGATTTACATTCCTAGGGTTACTGTTAGGCTTAGGCCTAGGACTTTTAAAACCAGGAAGCCCTGGGCTCCAGGCACACTGCAGCTGCGAATGGCATCCCTAGGGGAGCGCAAAAGTGACACAACTTGGCTGCCACCACTGATATTTCCATGAGACCATCCCGAACCATAGGCTGATTTTCCTTCCTAGGGTTAAGGTTTGACTTAGGCCTAGGGTAAGGGTTCTATTAACCAGAAAGCCCTGAGTTCCAAGAACACAGCAGCTGCGAAGGACTACCCAAGAAGAGCGCAAAAGTACCACAACATGCCTGCCTCCACAGCTTTTTCCTTGGGGACATGCCTAATTCCTGGCTGATTTGCCTTTCTCGTCTTAGGCTTGGGGTTCGGCCTAGGGCTAGGACTTTTAAAATCAGGAAGCCCTGAGTTCCAGGCACACTGGAGCTGTGAAAGGCATCCAAAAGGGAGTGCAAAAGTGCCACAACATGGTTGCTTTCACGGCTTTTTCCTTGGCAAGAAGCCTAACACCAGGCTGATTTCCCTTGCCAGGGTTACTGTGAGGCTTAGGCCTAGGGGTAGGATTTTTAAAACTAGGAAGCCCTGGGCTCCAGGCACACTGCAGCTGTTCAAGGCATCCCAAGGGGAGTACAAAAGTGCAACAACATGGCAGCTTTCACAGCTTTTTCCTTGGCACCATCCCTATACCTAGGCTGATTTATCTGCCTAGGGTTAGGGTTAGGGTTCAGCCTAGGGCTTGGAGTTTTTTAACCAGGAAGCCCTGAGTTCCAGGCTTACTGCATCTGCCAAAGGCATCCCAAAGGGAGTGCAAAAGTGCCACAACATGGCTGCTTTCACAGCTTTTCCCTTAGGGAGAACCCTAATATGCGGCTGATTTACCTTCCTAGGGTTACTGTTAGGCTTAGACCTAGGACTTTTAAAACCAGGAAGCCCTGGGCTCCAGGCACTCTGCAGCTTTTAAAGGCATCCCAAGAGGGCCGCAGAAGTGACACAACTTGGCTGCCTCTGCTTCTATTCTCATGAGACCATCCCGAACCATAGGCTGATTTTCCTTCCTAGGGTTAAGGTTTGAGTTACGCCTAGGGTAAGAGTTCTATTAACCAGAAAGCCCTGAGTTCCAAGAACACAGCAGCTGCGAAGGACTAGCCAAGAAGAGCGCAAAAGTACCACAACGTGCCTGCCTCCACAGCTTTTTCCTTGGGGACATGCCTAATTCCTGGCTGATTTGCCTTTCTCGTCTTAGGGTTGGGGTTCGGCCTAGGGCTAGGACTTTTAAAATCAGGAAGCCCTGAGTTCCAGGCACACTGGAGCTGTGAAAGGCATCCAAAAGGGAGTGCAAAAGTGCCACAACATGGTTGCTTTCACGGCTTTTTCCTTGGCAAGAAGCCTAACACCAGGCTGATTTCCCTTCCCAGGGTTACTGTGAGGCTTAGGCCTAGGGGTAGGATTTTTAAAACTAGGAAGCCCTGGGCTCCAGGCACACTGCAGCTGTTCAAGGCATCCCAAGGGGAGTACAAAAGTGCAACAACATGGCAGCTTTCACAGCTTTTTCCTTGGCACCATCCCTATACCTAGGCTGATTTATCTGCCTAGGGTTAGGGTTAGGGTTCAGCCTAGGGCTTGGAGTTTTTTAACCAGGAAGCCCTGAGTTCCAGGCTTACTGCATCTGCCAAAGGCATCCCAAAGGGAGTGCAGAAGTGCCACAACATGGCTGCTTTCACGGCTTTTCCCTTAGGAAGAACCCTAATACCCGGCTGATTTACCTTCCTAGGGTTACTGTTAGGCTTAGACCTAGGACTTTTAAAACCAGGAAGCCCTGGGCTCCAGGCACTCTGCAGCTTTTAAAGGCATCCCAAGAGGGCCGCAGAAGTGACACAACTTGGCTGCCTCTGCTTCTATTCTCATGAGACCATCCCGAACCATAGGCTGATTTTCCTTCCTAGGGTTAAGGTTTGAGTTACGCCTAGGGTAAGAGTTCTATTAACCAGAAAGCCCTGAGTTCCAAGAACACAGCAGCTGCGAAGGACTAGCCAAGAAGAGCGCAAAAGTACCACAACGTGCCTGCCTCCACAGCTTTTTCCTTGGGGACATGCCTAATTCCTGGCTGATTTGCCTTTCTCGTCTTAGGCTTGGGGTTCGGCCTAGGGCTAGGATATTTTTAACTAGGAAGCCCTGAGTTCCAGGCTTACTGCATCTGCCAAAGGCATCCCAAAGGGAGCGCAGAAGTGCCACAACATGGCTGCTTTCACGGCTTTTCCCTTAGGAAGAACCCTAATACGCGGCTGATTTACATTCCTAGGGTTACTGTTAGGCTTAGGCCTAGGACTTTTAAAACCAGGAAGCCCTGGGCTCCAGGCACACTGCAGCTGCGAATGGCATCCCTAGGGGAGCGCAAAAGTGACACAACTTGGCTGCCACCACTGATATTTCCATGAGACCATCCCGAACCATAGGCTGATTTTCCTTCCTAGGGTTAAGGTTTGACTTAGGCCTAGGGTAAGGGTTCTATTAACCAGAAAGCCCTGAGTTCCAAGAACACAGCAGCTGCGAAGGACTACCCAAGAAGAGCGCAAAAGTACCACAACATGCCTGCCTCCACAGCTTTTTCCTTGGGGACATGCCTAATTCCTGGCTGATTTGCCTTTCTCGTCTTAGGCTTGGGGTTCGGCCTAGGGCTAGGACTTTTAAAATCAGGAAGCCCTGAGTTCCAGGCACACTGGAGCTGTGAAAGGCATCCAAAAGGGAGTGCAAAAGTGCCACAACATGGTTGCTTTCACGGCTTTTTCCTTGGCAAGAAGCCTAACACCAGGCTGATTTCCCTTGCCAGGGTTACTGTGAGGCTTAGGCCTAGGGGTAGGATTTTTAAAACTAGGAAGCCCTGGGCTCCAGGCACACTGCAGCTGTTCAAGGCATCCCAAGGGGAGTACAAAAGTGCAACAACATGGCAGCTTTCACAGCTTTTTCCTTGGCACCATCCCTATACCTAGGCTGATTTATCTGCCTAGGGTTAGGGTTAGGGTTCAGCCTAGGGCTTGGAGTTTTTTAACCAGGAAGCCCTGAGTTCCAGGCTTACTGCATCTGCCAAAGGCATCCCAAAGGGAGTGCAAAAGTGCCACAACATGGCTGCTTTCACAGCTTTTCCCTTAGGGAGAACCCTAATATGCGGCTGATTTACCTTCCTAGGGTTACTGTTAGGCTTAGACCTAGGACTTTTAAAACCAGGAAGCCCTGGGCTCCAGGCACTCTGCAGCTTTTAAAGGCATCCCAAGAGGGCCGCAGAAGTGACACAACTTGGCTGCCTCTGCTTCTATTCTCATGAGACCATCCCGAACCATAGGCTGATTTTCCTTCCTAGGGTTAAGGTTTGAGTTACGCCTAGGGTAAGAGTTCTATTAACCAGAAAGCCCTGAGTTCCAAGAACACAGCAGCTGCGAAGGACTAGCCAAGAAGAGCGCAAAAGTACCACAACGTGCCTGCCTCCACAGCTTTTTCCTTGGGGACATGCCTAATTCCTGGCTGATTTGCCTTTCTCGTCTTAGGCTTGGGGTTCGGCCTAGGGCTAGGATATTTTTAACTAGGAAGCCCTGAGTTCCAGGCTTACTGCATCTGCCAAAGGCATCCCAAAGGGAGCGCAGAAGTGCCACAACATGGCTGCTTTCACGGCTTTTCCCTTAGGAAGAACCCTAATACGCGGCTGATTTACATTCCTAGGGTTACTGTTAGGCTTAGGCCTAGGACTTTTAAAACCAGGAAGCCCTGGGCTCCAGGCACACTGCAGCTGTTAAAGGCATCCCAAGGGGAGCGCAAAAGTGACACAACTTGGCTGCCACCACTGATATTTCCATGAGACCATCCCGAACCATAGGCTGATTTTCCTTCCTAGGGTTAAGGTTTGAGTTACGCCTAGGGTAAGGGTTCTATTAACCAGAAAGCCCTGAGTTCCAAGAACACAGCAGCTGCGAAGGACTAGCCAAGAAGAGCGCAAAAGTACCACAACATGCCTGCCTCCACAGCTTTTTCCTTGGGGACATGCCTAATTCCTGGCTGATTTGCCTTTCTCGTCTTAGGGTTGGGGTTCGGCCTAGGGCTAGGACTTTTAAAATCAGGAAGCCCTGACTTCCAGGCACACTGGAGCTGTGAAAGGCATCCAAAAGGGAGTGCAAAAGTGCCACAACATGGCTGCTTTCACGGCTTTTTCCTTGGCAAGAAGCTTAACACCAGGCTGATTTCCCTTCCCAGGGTTACTGTTACGCTTAGCCCTAGGGCTAGGATTTTTAAAACTAGGAAGCCCTTAGATCCAGGCACACTGCAGCTGTTCAAGGCATCCCAAGGGGAGTACAAAAGTGCAACAACATGGCAGCTTTCACAGCTTTTTCCTTGGCACCATCCCTATACCTTGGCTGTTTTATCTGCCTAGGGTTAGGATTAGGGTTCAGCCTAGGGCTTGGAGTTTTTTAACCAGGAAGCCCTGAGTTCCAGGCTTACTGCATCTGCCAAAGGCATCCCAAAGGGAGTGCAAAAGTGCCACAACATGGCTGCTTTCACAGCTTTTCCCTTAGGAAGAACCCTAATACCTGACTGATTTACCTTCCTAGGGTTACTGTTAGGCTTAGGCCTAGGACTTTTAAAACCAGGAAGCCCTGGGCTCCAGGCACACTGCAGCTGCGAAAGGCATCCCAAGGGGAGCGCAGAAGTGACACAACTTGGCTGCCACTGCTTCTATTCTCATGAGACCATCCCGAACCATAGGCTGATTTTCCTTCCTAGGGTTAAGGTTTGAGTTACGCCTGGGGTAAGGGTTCTATTAACCAGAAAGCCCTGAGTTCCAAGAACACAGCAGCTGCGAAGGACTTCCCAAGAAGAGCGCAAAAGTACCACAACGTGCCTGCGTCCACAGCATTTTCCTTGGGGA
The DNA here is from genome assembly GCA_036010785.1 of Ammospiza maritima maritima. Classification (NCBI taxonomy): domain Eukaryota; kingdom Metazoa; phylum Chordata; class Aves; order Passeriformes; family Passerellidae; genus Ammospiza; species Ammospiza maritima. The sequence continues at coordinate 358,651 of JAYKTQ010000094.1, forward strand.
CATGCCTAATTCCTGGATGATTTGCCTTTCTCGTCTTAGGCTTGGGGTTCGGCCTAGGGCTAGGATTTTTAAAATCAGGAAGCCCTGAGTTCCAGGCACACTGGAGCTGTGAAAGGCATCCAAAAGGGAGTGCAAAAGTGCCACAACATGGTTGCTTTCACGGCTTTTTCCTTGGCAAGAAGCTTAACACCAGGCTGATTTCCCTTCCCTTGGTTACTGTTAGGCTTAGGCCTAGGGCTAGGATTTTTAAAACTAGGAAGCCCTTAGATCCAGGCACACTGCAGCTGTTCAAGGCATCCCAAGGGGAGTACAAAAGTGCAACAACATGGCAGCTTTCACAGCTTTTTCCTTGGCACCATCCCTATGCCTAGGCTGAACCCTAGGGTTAGGGTTCAGCCTAGGGCTTGGAGTTTTTTAACCAGGAAGCCCTGAGTTCCAGGCTTACTGCATCTGCCAAAGGCATCCCAAAGGGAGTGCAAAAGTGCCACAACATGGCTGCTTTCACAGCTTTTCCCTTAGGAAGAACCCTAATATGCGGCTGATTTACCTTCCTAGGGTTACTGTTAGGCTTAGGCCTAGGACTTTTAAAACCAGGAAGCCCTGGGCTCCAGGCATATGCAGCTTTTAAAGGCATCCCAAGAGGGCCGCAGAAGTGACACAACTTGGCTGCCTCTGCTTCTATTCTCATGAGACCATCCCGAACCATAGGCTGATTTTCCTTCCTAGGGTTAAGGTTTGAGTTACGCCTAGGGTAAGAGTTCTATTAACCAGAAAGCCCTGAGTTCCAAGAACACAGCAGCTGCGAAGGACTAGCCAAGAAGAGCGCAAAAGTACCACAACGTGCCTGCCTCCACAGCTTTTTCCTTGGGGACATGCCTAATTCCTGGCTGATTTGCCTTTCTCGTCTTAGGCTTGGGGTTCGGCCTAGGGCTAGGATATTTTTAACTAGGAAGCCCTGAGTTCCAGGCTTACTGCATCTGCCAAAGGCATCCCAAAGGGAGCGCAGAAGTGCCACAACATGGCTGCTTTCACGGCTTTTCCCTTAGGAAGAACCCTAATATGCGGCTGATTTACATTCCTAGGGTTACTGTTAGGCTTAGGCCTAGGACTTTTAAAACCAGGAAGCCCTGGGCTCCAGGCACACTGCAGCTGCGAAAGGCATCCCTAGGGGAGCGCAAAAGTGACACAACTTGGCTGCCACCACTGATATTTCCATGAGACCATCCCGAACCATAGGCTGATTTTCCTTCCTAGGGTTAAGGTTTGAGTTACGCCTAGGGTAAGGGTTCTATTAACCAGAAAGCCCTGAGTTCCAAGAACACAGCAGCTGCGAAGGACTAGCCAAGAAGAGCGCAAAAGTACCACAACATGCCTGCCTCCACAGCTTTTTCCTTGGGGACATGCCTAATTCCTGGCTGATTTGCCTTTCTCGTCTTAGGGTTGGGGTTCGGCCTAGGGCTAGGATTTTTAAAATCAGGAAGCCCTGAGTTCCAGGCACACTGGAGCTGTGAAAGGCATCCAAAAGGGAGTGCAAAAGTGCCACAACATGGCTGCTTTCACGGCTTTTTCCTTGGCAAGAAGCTTAACACCAGGCTGATTTCCCTTCCCAGGGTTACTGTTACGCTTAGCCCTAGGGCTAGGATTTTTAAAACTAGGAAGCCCTTAGCTCCAGGCACACTGCAGCTGTTCAAGGCATCCCAAGGGGAGTACAAAAGTGCAACAACATGGCAGCTTTCACAGCTTTTTCCTTGGCACCATCCCTATACCTTGGCTGTTTTATCTGCCGAGGGTTAGGATTAGGGTTCAGCCTAGGGCTTGGAGTTTTTTAACCAGGAAGCCCTGAGTTCCAGGCTTACTGCATCTGCCAAAGGCATCCCAAAGGGAGTGCAAAAGTGCCACAACATGGCTGCTTTCACAGCTTTTCCCTTAGGAAGAACCCTAATACCTGACTGATTTACCTTCCTAGGGTTACTGTTAGGCTTAGGCCTAGGACTTTTAAAACCAGGAAGCCCTGGGCTCCAGGCACACTGCAGCTGCGAAAGGCATCCCAAGGGGAGCGCAGAAGTGACACAACTTGGCTGCCTCTGCTTCTATTCTCATGAGACCATCCCGAACCATAGGCTGATTTTCCTTCCTAGGGTTAAGGTTTGAGTTACGCCTAGGGTAAGGGTTCTATTAACCAGAAAGCCCTGAGTTCCAAGAACACAGCAGCTGCGAAGGACTTCCCAAGAAGAGCGCAAAAGTACCACAACGTGCCTGCCTCCACAGCTTTTTCCTTGGGGACATGCCTAATTCCTGGCTGATTTGCCTTTCTCGTCTTAGGGTTGGGGTTCGGCCTAGGGCTAGGATTTTTTTAACTAGGAAGCCCTGAGTTCCAGGCTTACTTCATCTGCCAAAGGCATCCCAAAGGGAGTGCAGAAGTGCCACAACATGGCTGCTTTCACGGCTTTTCCCTTAGGAAGAACCCTAATACGCGGCTGATTTACCTTCCTAGGGTTACTGTTAGGCTTAGGCCTAGGACTTTTAAAACCAGGAAGCCCTGGGCTCCAGGCACATGCAGCTGTTAAAGGCATCCCAAGAGGGCCGCAGAAGTGACACAACTTGGCTGCCTCTGCTGCTATTCTCATGAGACCATCCCGAACCATAGGCTGATTTTCCTTCCTAGGGTTAAGGTTTGAGTTACGCCTAGGGTAAGGGTTCTATTAACCAGAAAGCCCTGAGTTCCAAGAACACAGCAGCTGCGAAGGACTAGCCAAGAAGAGCGCAAAAGTACCACAACATGCCTGCCTCCACAGCTTTTTCCTTGGGGACATGCCTAATTCCTGGCTGATTTGCCTTTCTCGTCTTAGGCTTGGGGTTCAGCCTAGGGCTAGGATATTTTTAACTAGGAAGCCCTGAGTTCCAGGCTTACTGCATCTGCCAAAGGCATCCCAAAGGGAGTGCAGAAGTGCCACAACATGGCTGCTTTCACGGCTTTTCCCTTAGGAAGAACCCTAATACGCGGCTGATTTACCTTCCTAGGGTTACTGTTAGGCTTAGGCCTAGGACTTTTAAAACCAGGAAGCCCTGGGCTCCAGGCACTCTGCAGCTGCGAAAGGCATCCCAAGGAAAGCGCAAAAGTGACACAACTTGGCTGCCACCACTGATATTTCCATGAGACCATCCCGAACCATAGGCTGATTTTCCTTCCTAGGGTTAAGGTTTGAGTTACGCCTGGGGTAAGGGTTCTATTAACCAGAAAGCCCTGAGTTCCAAGAACACAGCAGCTGCGAAGGACTAGCCAAGAAGAGCGCAAAAGTACCACAACATGCCTGCCTCCACAGCTTTTTCCTTGGGGACATGCCTAATTCCTGGCTGATTTGCCTTTCTCGTCTTAGGGTTGGGGTTCAGCCTAGGGCTAGGATTTTTTTAACTAGGAAGCCCTGAGTTCCAGGCTTACTTCATCTGCCAAAGGCATCCCAAAGGGAGTGCAGAAGTGCCACAACATGGCTGCTTTCACGGCTTTTCCCTTAGGAAGAACCCTAATACCCGGCTGATTTACCTTCCTAGGGTTACTGTTAGGCTTAGGCCTAGGACTTTTAAAACCAGGAAGCCCTGGGCTCCAGGCACATGCAGCTGCGAAAGGCATCCCAAGAGGGCCGCAGAAGTGACACAACTTGGCTGCCTCTGCTGCTATTCTCATGAGACCATCCCGAACCATAGGCTGATTTTCCTTCCTAGGGTTAAGGTTTGACTTACGCCTAGGGTAAGGGTTCTATTAACCAGAAAGCCCTGAGTTCCAAGAACAGAGCAGCTGCGAAGGACTAGCCAAGAAGAGCGCAAAAGTACCACAACATGCCTGCCTCCACAGCTTTTTCCTTGGGGACATGCCTAATTCCTGGCTGATTTGCCTTTCTCGTCTTAGGGTTGGGGTTCGGCCTAGGGCTAGGATTTTTAAAATCAGGAAGCCCTGACTTCCAGGCACACTGGAGCTGTGAAAGGCATCCAAAAGGGAGTGCAAAAGTGCCACAACATGGTTGCTTTCACGGCTTTTTCCTTGGCAAGAAGCCTAACACCAGGCTGATTGACCTTCCCTTGGTTACTGTTAGGCTTAGGCCTAGGGCTAGGATTTTTAAAACTAGGAAGCCCTTAGCTCCAGGCACACTGCAGCTGTTAAAGGCATCCCAAGGGGAGTACAAAAGTGCAACAACATGGCAGCTTTCACAGCTTTTTCCTTGGCACCATCCCTATACCTAGGCTGATTTATCTGCCTAGGGTTAGGGTTAGGGTTCAGCCTAGGGCTTGGAGTTTTTTAACCAGGAAGCCCTGAGTTCCAGGCTTACTGCATCTGCCAAAGGCATCCCAAAGGGAGTGCAAAAGTGCCACAACATGGCTGCTTTCACGGCTTTTCCCTTAGGAAGAACCCTAATACTCGGCTGATTTACCTTCCTAGGGTTACTGTTAGGCTTAGGCCTAGGACTTTTAAAACCAGGAAGCCCTGGGCTCCAGGCACACTGCAGCTGTTAAAGGCATCCCAAGAGGGCCGCAGAAGTGACACAACTTGGCTGCCTCTGCTTCTATTCTCATGAGACCATCCCGAACCATAGGCTGATTTTCCTTCCTAGGGTTAAGGTTTGAGTTACGCCTAGGGTAAGAGGCCTATTAACCAGAAAGCCCTGAGTTCCAAGAACACAGCAGCTGCGAAGGACTACCCAAGAAGAGCGCAAAAGTACCACAACATGCCTGCCTCCACAGCTTTTTCCTTGGGGACATGCCTAATTCCTGGCTGATTTGCCTTTCTCGTCTTAGGGTTGGGGTTCGGCCTAGGGCTAGGATTTTTTTAACTAGGAAGCCCTGAGTTCCAGGCTTACTGCATCTGCCAAAGGCATCCCAAAGGGAGTGCAGAAGTGCCACAACATGGCTGCTTTCACGGCTTTTCCCTTAGGAAGAACCCTAATACGCGGCTGATTTACCTTCCTAGGGTTACTGTTAGGCTTAGGCCTAGGACTTTTAAAACCAGGAAGCCCTGGGCTCCAGGCACACTGCAGCTGCGAAAGGCATCCCAAGGGGAGCACAAAAGTGACACAACTTGGCTGCCTCTGCTTCTATTCTCATGAGACCATCCCGAACCATAGGCTGATTTTCCTTCCTAGGGTTAAGGTTTGACTTAGGCCTAGGGTAAGGGTTCTATTAACCAGAAAGCCCTGAGTTCCAAGAACACAGCAGCTGCGAAGGACTACCCAAGAAGAGCGCAAAAGTACCACAACATGCCTGCCTCCACAGCTTTTTCCTTGGGGACATGCCTAATTCCTGGCTGATTTGCCTTTCTCGTCTTAGGCTTGGGGTTCGGCCTAGGGCTAGGACTTTTAAAATCAGGAAGCCCTGAGTTCCAGGCACACTGGAGCTGTGAAAGGCATCCAAAAGGGAGTGCAAAAGTGCCACAACATGGTTGCTTTCACGGCTTTTTCCTTGGCAAGAAGCCTAACACCAGGCTGATTTCCCTTCCCAGGGTTACTGTGAGGCTTAGGCCTAGGGGTAGGATTTTTAAAACTAGGAAGCCCTGGGCTCCAGGCACACTGCAGCTGTTCAAGGCATCCCAAGGGGAGTACAAAAGTGCAACAACATGGCAGCTTTCACAGCTTTTTCCTTGGCACCATCCCTATACCTAGGCTGATTTATCTGCCTAGGGTTAGGGTTAGGGTTCAGCCTAGGGCTTGGAGTTTTTTAACCAGGAAGCCCTGAGTTCCAGGCTTACTGCATCTGCCAAAGGCATCCCAAAGGGAGTGCAAAAGTGCCACAACATGGCTGCTTTCACAGCTTTTCCCTTAGGAAGAACCCTAATACCTGACTGATTTACCTTCCTAGGGTTACTGTTAGGCTTAGGCCTAGGACTTTTAAAACCAGGAAGCCCTGGGCTCCAGGCACATGCAGCTGTTAAAGGCATCCCAAGAGGGCCGCAGAAGTGACACAACTTGGCTGCCTCTGCTGCTATTCTCATGAGACCATCCCGAACCATAGGCTGATTTTCCTTCCTAGGGTTAAGGTTTGAGTTACGCCTAGGGTAAGAGTTCTATTAACCAGAAAGCCCTGAGTTCCAAGAACACAGCAGCTGCGAAGGACTAGCCAAGAAGAGCGCAAAAGTACCACAACATGCCTGCCTCCACAGCTTTTTCCTTGGGGACATGCCTAATTCCTGGATGATTTGCCTTTCTCGTCTTAGGGTTGGGGTTCGGCATAGGGCTAGGATTTTTAAAATCAGGAAGCCCTGAGTTCCAGGCACACTGGAGCTGTGAAAGGCATCCAAAAGGGAGTGCAAAAGTGCCACAACATGGTTGCTTTCACGGCTTTTTCCTTGGCAAGAAGCTTAACACCAGGCTGATTTCCCTTCCCTTGGTTACTGTTAGGCTTAGGCCTAGGGCTAGGATTTTTAAAACTAGGAAGCCCTTAGATCCAGGCACACTGCAGCTGTTCAAGGCATCCCAAGGGGAGTACAAAAGTGCAACAACATGGCAGCTTTCACAGCTTTTTCCTTGGCACCATCCCTATGCCTAGGCTGAACCCTAGGGTTAGGGTTCAGCCTAGGGCTTGGAGTTTTTTAACCAGGAAGCCCTGAGTTCCAGGCTTACTGCATCTGCCAAAGGCATCCCAAAGGGAGTGCAAAAGTGCCACAACATGGCTGCTTTCACAGCTTTTCCCTTAGGAAGAACCCTAATATGCGGCTGATTTACCTTCCTAGGGTTACTGTTAGGCTTAGACCTAGGACTTTTAAAACCAGGAAGCCCTGGGCTCCAGGCACTCTGCAGCTTTTAAAGGCATCCCAAGAGGGCCGCAGAAGTGACACAACTTGGCTGCCTCTGCTTCTATTCTCATGAGACCATCCCGAACCATAGGCTGATTTTCCTTCCTAGGGTTAAGGTTTGAGTTACGCCTAGGGTAAGGGTTCTATTAACCAGAAAGCCCTGAGTTCCAAGAACACAGCAGCTGCGAAGGACTAGCCAAGAAGAGCGCAAAAGTACCACAACATGCCTGCCTCCACAGCTTTTTCCTTGGGGACATGCCTAATTCCTGGCTGATTTGCCTTTCTCGTCTTAGGGTTGGGGTTCGGCCTAGGGCTAGGACTTTTAAAATCAGGAAGCCCTGACTTCCAGGCACACTGGAGCTGTGAAAGGCATCCAAAAGGGAGTGCAAAAGTGCCACAACATGGCTGCTTTCACGGCTTTTTCCTTGGCAAGAAGCTTAACACCAGGCTGATTTCCCTTCCCAGGGTTACTGTTACGCTTAGCCCTAGGGCTAGGATTTTTAAAACTAGGAAGCCCTTAGATCCAGGCACACTGCAGCTGTTCAAGGCATCCCAAGGGGAGTACAAAAGTGCAACAACATGGCAGCTTTCACAGCTTTTTCCTTGGCACCATCCCTATACCTTGGCTGTTTTATCTGCCTAGGGTTAGGATTAGGGTTCAGCCTAGGGCTTGGAGTTTTTAAACCAGGAAGCCCTGAGTTCCAGGCTTACTGCATCTGCCAAAGGCATCCCAAAGGGAGTGCAAAAGTGCCACAACATGGCTGCTTTCACAGCTTTTCCCTTAGGAAGAACCCTAATACCTGACTGATTTACCTTCCTAGGGTTACTGTTAGGCTTAGGCCTAGGACTTTTAAAACCAGGAAGCCCTGGGCTCCAGGCACATGCAGCTGTTAAAGGCATCCCAAGAGGGCCGCAGAAGTGACACAACTTGGCTGCCTCTGCTGCTATTCTCATGAGACCATCCCGAACCATAGGCTGATTTTCCTTCCTAGGGTTAAGGTTTGAGTTACGCCTAGGGTAAGAGTTCTATTAACCAGAAAGCCCTGAGTTCCAAGAACACAGCAGCTGCGAAGGACTAGCCAAGAAGAGCGCAAAAGTACCACAACATGCCTGCCTCCACAGCTTTTTCCTTGGGGACATGCCTAATTCCTGGATGATTTGCCTTTCTCGTCTTAGGGTTGGGGTTCGGCCTAGGGCTAGGATTTTTAAAATCAGGAAGCCCTGAGTTCCAGGCACACTGGAGCTGTGAAAGGCATCCAAAAGGGAGTGCAAAAGTGCCACAACATGGTTGCTTTCACGGCTTTTTCCTTGGCAAGAAGCTTAACACCAGGCTGATTTCCCTTCCCTTGGTTACTGTTAGGCTTAGGCCTAGGGCTAGGATTTTTAAAACTAGGAAGCCCTTAGATCCAGGCACACTGCAGCTGTTCAAGGCATCCCAAGGGGAGTACAAAAGTGCAACAACATGGCAGCTTTCACAGCTTTTTCCTTGGCACCATCCCTATGCCTAGGCTGAACCCTAGGGTTAGGGTTCAGCCTAGGGCTTGGAGTTTTTTACCCAGGAAGCCCTGAGTTCCAGGCTTACTGCATCTGCCAAAGGCATCCCAAAGGGAGTGCAAAAGTGCCACAACATGGCTGCTTTCACAGCTTTTCCCTTAGGAAGAACCCTAATATGCGGCTGATTTACCTTCCTAGGGTTACTGTTAGGCTTAGACCTAGGACTTTTAAAACCAGGAAGCCCTGGGCTCCAGGCATATGCAGCTTTTAAAGGCATCCCAAGAGGGCCGCAGAAGTGACACAACTTGGCTGCCTCTGCTTCTATTCTCATGAGACCATCCCGAACCATAGGCTGATTTTCCTTCCTAGGGTTAAGGTTTGAGTTACGCCTTGGGTAAGAGTTCTATTAACCAGAAAGCCCTGAGTTCCAAGAACACAGCAGCTGCGAAGGACTAGCCAAGAAGAGCGCAAAAGTACCACAACGTGCCTGCCTCCACAGCTTTTTCCTTGGGGACATGCCTAATTCCTGGCTGATTTGCCTTTCTCGTCTTAGGGTTGGGGTTCGGCCTAGGGCTAGGATATTTTTAACTAGGAAGCCCTGAGTTCCAGGCTTACTGCATCTGCCAAAGGCATCCCAAAGGGAGCGCAGAAGTGCCACAACATGGCTGCTTTCACGGCTTTTCCCTTAGGAAGAACCCTAATACGCGGCTGATTTACATTCCTAGGGTTACTGTTAGGCTTAGGCCTAGGACTTTTAAAACCAGGAAGCCCTGGGCTCCAGGCACACTGCAGCTGCAAAAGGCATCCCTAGGGGAGCGCAAAAGTGACACAACTTGGCTGCCACCACTGATATTTCCATGAGACCATCCCGAACCATAGGCTGATTTTCCTTCCTAGGGTTAAGGTTTGAGTTACGCCTAGGGTAAGGGTTCTATTAACCAGAAAGCCCTGAGTTCCAAGAACACAGCAGCTGCGAAGGACTAGCCAAGAAGAGCGCAAAAGTACCACAACATGCCTGCCTCCACAGCTTTTTCCTTGGGGACATGCCTAATTCCTGGCTGATTTGCCTTTCTCGTCTTAGGGTTGGGGTTCGGCCTAGGGCTAGGATTTTTAAAATCAGGAAGCCCTGAGTTCCAGGCACACTGGAGCTGTGAAAGGCATCCAAAAGGGAGTGCAAAAGTGCCACAACATGGCTGCTTTCACGGCTTTTTCCTTGGCAAGAAGCTTAACACCAGGCTGATTTCCCTTCCCAGGGTTACTGTTACGCTTAGCCCTAGGGCTAGGATTTTTAAAACTAGGAAGCCCTTAGCTCCAGGCACACTGCAGCTGTTCAAGGCATCCCAAGGGGAGTACAAAAGTGCAACAACATGGCAGCTTTCACAGCTTTTTCCTTGGCACCATCCCTATACCTTGGCTGTTTTATCTGCCGAGGGTTAGGATTAGGGTTCAGCCTAGGGCTTGGAGTTTTTTAACCAGGAAGCCCTGAGTTCCAGGCTTACTGCATCTGCCAAAGGCATCCCAAAGGGAGTGCAAAAGTGCCACAACATGGCTGCTTTCACAGCTTTTCCCTTAGGAAGAACCCTAATACCTGACTGATTTACCTTCCTAGGGTTACTGTTAGGCTTAGGCCTAGGACTTTTAAAACCAGGAAGCCCTGGGCTCCAGGCACTCTGCAGCTGCGAAAGGCATCCCAAGGAAAGCGCAAAAGTGACACAACTTGGCTGCCACCACTGATATTTCCATGAGACCATCCCGAACCATAGGCTGATTTTCCTTCCTAGGGTTAAGGTTTGAGTTACGCCTGGGGTAAGGGTTCTATTAACCAGAAAGCCCTGAGTTCCAAGAACACAGCAGCTGCGAAGGACTAGCCAAGAAGAGCGCAAAAGTACCACAACATGCCTGCCTCCACAGCTTTTTCCTTGGGGACATGCCTAATTCCTGGCTGATTTGCCTTTCTCGTCTTAGGGTTGGGGTTCGGCCTAGGGCTAGGATTTTTTTAACTAGGAAGCCCTGAGTTCCAGGCTTACTGCATCTGCCAAAGGCATCCCAAAGGGAGTGCAGAAGTGCCACAACATGGCTGCTTTCACGGCTTTTCCCTTAGGAAGAACCCTAATACCCGGCTGATTTACCTTCCTAGGGTTACTGTTAGGCTTAGGCCTAGGACTTTTAAAACCAGGAAGCCCTGGGCTCCAGGCACACTGCAGCTGCGAAAGGCATCCCAAGAGGGCCGCAGAAGTGACACAACTTGGCTGCCTCTGCTGCTATTCTCATGAGACCATCCCGAACCATAGGCTGATTTTCCTTCCTAGGGTTAAGGTTTGACTTACGCCTAGGGTAAGGGTTCTATTAACCAGAAAGCCCTGAGTTCCAAGAACAGAGCAGCTGCGAAGGACTAGCCAAGAAGAGCGCAAAAGTACCACAACATGCCTGCCTCCACAGCTTTTTCCTTGGGGACATGCCTAATTCCTGGCTGATTTGCCTTTCTCGTCTTAGGGTTGGGGTTCGGCCTAGGGCTAGGACTTTTAAAATCAGGAAGCCCTGAGTTCCAGGCACACTGGAGCTGTGAAAGGTATCCAAAAGGGAGTGCAAAAGTGCCACAACATGGTTGCTTTCACGGCTTTTTCCTTGGCAAGAAGCCTAACACCAGGCTGATTGACCTTCCCAGGGTTACTGTTAGGCTTAGGCCTAGGGCTAGGATTTTTAAAACTAGGAAGCCCTTAGCTCCAGGCACACTGCAGCTGTTCAAGGCATCCCAAGGGGAGTACAAAAGTGCAACAACATGGCAGCTTTCACAGCTTTTTCCTTGGCACCATCCCTATACCTAGGCTGATTTATCTGCCTAGGGTTCGGGTTAGGGTTCAGCCTAGGGCTTGGAGTTTTTTAACCAGGAAGCCCTGAGTTCCAGGCTTACTGCATCTGCCAAAGGCATCCCAAAGGGAGTGCAAAAGTGCCACAACATGGCTGCTTTCACGGCTTTTCCCTTAGGAAGAACCCTAATACTCGGCTGATTTACCTTCCTAGGGTTACTGTTAGGCTTAGGCCTAGGACTTTTAAAACCAGGAAGCCCTGGGCTCCAGGCACACTGCAGCTGTTAAAGGCATCCCAAGAGGGCCGCAGAAGTGACACAACTTGGCTGCCTCTGCTTCTATTCTCATGAGACCATCCCGAACCATAGGCTGATTTTCCTTCCTAGGGTTAATGTTTGAGTTTCGCCTAGGGTAAGAGGTCTATTAACCAGAAAGACCTGAGTTCCAAGAACACAGCAGCTGCGAAGGACTACCCAAGAAGAGCGCAAAAGTACCACAACATGCCTGCCTCCACAGCTTTTTCCTTGGGGACATGCCTAATTCCTGGCTGATTTGCCTTTCTCGTCTTAGGGTTGGGGTTCGGCCTAGGGCTAGGATTTTTTTAACTAGGAAGCCCTGAGTTCCAGGCTTACTGCATCTGCCAAAGGCATCCCAAAGGGAGTGCAGAAGTGCCACAACATGGCTGCTTTCACGGCTTTTCCCTTAGGAAGAACCCTAATACGCGGCTGATTTACCTTCCTAGGGTTACTGTTAGGCTTAGGCCTAGGACTTTTAAAACCAGGAAGCCCTGGGCTCCAGGCACACTGCAGCTGCGAAAGGCATCCCAAGGGGAGCACAAAAGTGACACAACTTGGCTGCCTCTGCTGCTATTCTCATGAGACCATCCCGAACAATAGGCTGATTTTCCTTCCTAGGGTTAAGGTTTGACTTACGCCTAGGGTAAGGGTTCTATTAACCAGAAAGCCCTGAGTTCCAAGAACAGAGCAGCTGCGAAGGACTAGCCAAGAAGAGCACAAAAGTACCACAACATGCCTGCCTCCACAGCTTTTTCCTTGGGGACATGCCTAATTCCTGGCTGATTTGCCTTTCTCGTCTTAGGCTTGGGGTTCGGCCTAGGGCTAGGACTTTTAAAATCAGGAAGCCCTGAGTTCCAGGCACACTGGAGCTGTGAAAGGCATCCAAAAGGGAGTGCAAAAGTGCCACAACATGGTTGCTTTCACGGCTTTTTCCTTGGCAAGAAGCCTAACACCAGGCTGATTTCCCTTCCCAGGGTTACTGTGAGGCTTAGGCCTAGGGGTAGGATTTTTAAAACTAGGAAGCCCTGGGCTCCAGGCACACTGCAGCTGTTCAAGGCATCCCAAGGGGAGTACAAAAGTGCAACAACATGGCAGCTTTCACAGCTTTTTCCTTGGCACCATCCCTATACCTAGGCTGATTTATCTGCCTAGGGTTAGGGTTAGGGTTCAGCCTAGGGCTTGGAGTTTTTTAACCAGGAAGCCCTGAGTTCCAGGCTTACTGCATCTGCCAAAGGCATCCCAAAGGGAGTGCAAAAGTGCCACAACATGGCTGCTTTCACAGCTTTTCCCTTAGGAGGAACCCTAATATGCGGCTGATTTACCTTCCTAGGGTTACTGTTAGGCTTAGACCTAGGACTTTTAAAACCAGGAAGCCCTGGGCTCCAGGCACTCTGCAGCTGCGAAAGGCATCCCAAGGGGAGCGCAAAAGTGACACAACTTGGCTGCCACCACTGATATTTCCATGAGACCATCCCGAACCATAGGCTGATTTTCCTTCCTAGGGTTAAGGTTTGAGTTACGCCTGGGGTAAGGGTTCTATTAACCAGAAAGCCCTGAGTTCCAAGAACACAGCAGCTGCGAAGGACTACCCAAGAAGAGCGCAAAAGTACCACAACATGCCTGCGTCGATAGCTTTTTCCTTGGGGACATGCCTAATTCCTGGCTGATTTGCCTTTCTCGTCTTAGGGTCGGGGTTCGGCCTAGGGCTAGGATTTTTTTAACTAGGAAGCCCTGAGATCCAGGATTACTGCATCTGCCAAAAGCATCCCAAAGGGAGTGCAGAAGTGCCACAACATGGCTGCTTTCACGGCTTTTCCCTTAGGAAGAACCCTAATACGCGGCTGATTTACCTTCCTAGGGTTACTGTTAGGCTTTGGCCTAGGACTTTTAAAACCAGGAAGCCCTGGGCTCCAGGCACATGCAGCTGTTAAAGGCATCCCAAGAGGGCCGCAGAAGTGACACAACTTGGCTGCCTCTGCTGCTATTCTCATGAGACCATCCCGAACCATAGGCTGATTTTCCTTCCTAGGGTTAAGGTTTGAGTTACGCCTAGGGTAAGGGTTCTATTAACCAGAAAGCCCTGAGTTCCAAGAACACAGCAGCTGCGAAGGACTAGCCAAGAAGAGCGCAAAAGTACCACAACATGCCTGCCTCCACAGCTTTTTCCTTGGGGACATGCCTAATTCCTGGATGATTTGCCTTTCTCGTCTTAGGGTTGGGGTTCGGCCTAGGGCTAGGATTTTTAAAATCAGGAAGCCCTGAGTTCCAGGCACACTGGAGCTGTGAAAGGCATCCAAAAGGGAGTGCAAAAGTGCCACAACATGGTTGCTTTCACGGCTTTTTCCTTGGCAAGAAGCTTAACACCATGCTGATTTCCCTTCCCTTGGTTACTGTTAGGCTTAGGCCTAGGGCTAGGATTTTTAAAACTAGGAAGCCCTTAGATCCAGGCACACTGCAGCTGTTCAAGGCATCCCAAGGGGAGTACAAAAGTGCAACAACATGGCAGCTTTCACAGCTTTTTCCTTGGCACCATCCCTATACCTAGGCTGAACCCTAGGGTTAGGGTTCAGCCTAGGGCTTGGAGTTTTTTAACCAGGAAGCCCTGAGTTCCAGGCTTACTGCATCTGCCAAAGGCATCCCAAAGGGAGTGCAAAAGTGCCACAACATGGCTGCTTTCACAGCTTTTCCCTTAGGAAGAACCCTAATATGCGGCTGATTTACCTTCCTAGGGTTACTGTTAGGCTTAGACCTAGGACTTTTAAAACCAGGAAGCCCTGGGCTCCAGGCACACTGCAGCTGCGAAAGGCATCCCAAGGGGAGCGCAGAAGTGACACAACTTGGCTGCCTCTGCTTCTATTCTCATGAGACCATCCCGAACCATAGGCTGATTTTCCTTCCTAGGGTTAAGGTTTGAGTTACGCCTAGGGTAAGAGTTCTATTAACCAGAAAGCCCTGAGTTCCAAGAACACAGCAGCTGCGAAGGACTACCCAAGAAGAGCGCAAAAGTACCACAACGTGCCTGCCTCCACAGCTTTTTCCTTGGGGACATGCCTAATTCCTGGCTGATTTGCCTTTCTCGTCTTAGGCTTGGGGTTCGGCCTAGGGCTAGGATATTTTTAACTAGGAAGCCCTGAGTTCCAGGCTTACTGCATCTGCCAAAGGCATCCCAAAGGGAGCGCAGAAGTGCCACAACATGGCTGCTTTCACGGCTTTTTCCTTGGCAAGAAGCTTAACACCAGGCTGATTTCCCTTCCCAGGGTTACTGTTACGCTTAGCCCTAGGGCTAGGATTTTTAAAACTAGGAAGCCCTTAGCTCCAGGCACACTGCAGCTGTTCAAGGCATCCCAAGGGGAGTACAAAAGTGCAACAACATGGCAGCTTTCACAGCTTTTTCCTTGGCACCATCCCTATACCTTGGCTGTTTTATCTGCCGAGGGTTAGGATTAGGGTTCAGCCTAGGGCTTGGAGTTTTTTAACCAGGAAGCCCTGAGTTCCAGGCTTACTGCATCTGCCAAAGGCATCCCAAAGGGAGTGCAAAAGTGCCACAACATGGCTGCTTTCACAGCTTTTCCCTTAGGAAGAACCCTAATACCTGACTGATTTACCTTCCTAGGGTTACTGTTAGGCTTAGGCCTAGGACTTTTAAAACCAGGAAGCCCTGGGCTCCAGGCACTCTGCAGCTGCGAAAGGCATCCCAAGGAAAGCGCAAAAGTGACACAACTTGGCTGCCACCACTGATATTTCCATGAGACCATCCCGAACCATAGGCTGATTTTCCTTCCTAGGGTTAAGGTTTGAGTTACGCCTGGGGTAAGGGTTCTATTAACCAGAAAGCCCTGAGTTCCAAGAACAGAGCAGCTGCGAAGGACTAGCCAAGAAGAGCGCAAAAGTACCACAACATGCCTGCCTCCACAGCTTTTTCCTTGGGGACATGCCTAATTCCTGGCTGATTTGCCTTTCTCGTCTTAGGGTTGGGGTTCGGCCTAGGGCTAGGATTTTTTTAACTAGGAAGCCCTGAGTTCCAGGCTTACTGCATCTGCCAAAGGCATCCCAAAGGGAGTGCAGAAGTGCCACAACATGGCTGCTTTCACGGCTTTTCCCTTAGGAAGAACCCTAATACGCGGCTGATTTACCTTCCTAGGGTTACTGTTAGGCTTAGGCCTAGGACTTTTAAAACCAGGAAGCCCTGGGCTCCAGGCACACTGCAGCTGCGAAAGGCATCCCAAGGGGAGCACAAAAGTGACACAACTTGGCTGCCTCTGCTGCTATTCTCATGAGACCATCCCGAACAATAGGCTGATTTTCCTTCCTAGGGTTAAGGTTTGACTTACGCCTAGGGTAAGGGTTCTATTAACCAGAAAGCCCTGAGTTCCAAGAACAGAGCAGCTGCGAAGGACTAGCCAAGAAGAGCACAAAAGTACCACAACATGCCTGCCTCCACAGCTTTTTCCTTGGGGACATGCCTAATTCCTGGCTGATTTGCCTTTCTCGTCTTAGGCTTGGGGTTCGGCCTAGGGCTAGGACTTTTAAAATCAGGAAGCCCTGAGTTCCAGGCACACTGGAGCTGTGAAAGGCATCCAAAAGGGAGTGCAAAAGTGCCACAACATGGTTGCTTTCACGGCTTTTTCCTTGGCAAGAAGCCTAACACCAGGCTGATTTCCCTTCCCAGGGTTACTGTGAGGCTTAGGCCTAGGGGTAGGATTTTTAAAACTAGGAAGCCCTGGGCTCCAGGCACACTGCAGCTGTTCAAGGCATCCCAAGGGGAGTACAAAAGTGCAACAACATGGCAGCTTTCACAGCTTTTTCCTTGGCACCATCCCTATACCTAGGCTGATTTATCTGCCTAGGGTTAGGGTTAGGGTTCAGCCTAGGGCTTGGAGTTTTTTAACCAGGAAGCCCTGAGTTCCAGGCTTACTGCATCTGCCAAAGGCATCCCAAAGGGAGTGCAAAAGTGCCACAACATGGCTGCTTTCACAGCTTTTCCCTTAGGAGGAACCCTAATACGCGGCTGATTTACCTTCCTAGGGTTACTGTTAGGCTTAGACCTAGGACTTTTAAAACCAGGAAGCCCTGGGCTCCAGGCACTCTGCAGCTGCGAAAGGCATCCCAAGGGGAGCGCAAAAGTGACACAACTTGGCTGCCACCACTGATATTTCCATGAGACCATCCCGAACCATAGGCTGATTTTCCTTCCTAGGGTTAAGGTTTGAGTTACGCCTGGGGTAAGGGTTCTATTAACCAGAAAGCCCTGAGTTCCAAGAACACAGCAGCTGCGAAGGACTACCCAAGAAGAGCGCAAAAGTACCACAACATGCCTGCGTCGATAGCTTTTTCCTTGGGGACATGCCTAATTCCTGGCTGATTTGCCTTTCTCGTCTTAGGGTCGGGGTTCGGCCTAGGGCTAGGATTTTTTTAACTAGGAAGCCCTGAGATCCAGGATTACTGCATCTGCCAAAAGCATCCCAAAGGGAGTGCAGAAGTGCCACAACATGGCTGCTTTCACGGCTTTTCCCTTAGGAAGAACCCTAATACGCGGCTGATTTACCTTCCTAGGGTTACTGTTAGGCTTTGGCCTAGGACTTTTAAAACCAGGAAGCCCTGGGCTCCAGGCACATGCAGCTGTTAAAGGCATCCCAAGAGGGCCGCAGAAGTGACACAACTTGGCTGCCTCTGCTGCTATTCTCATGAGACCATCCCGAACCATAGGCTGATTTTCCTTCCTAGGGTTAAGGTTTGAGTTACGCCTAGGGTAAGGGTTCTATTAACCAGAAAGCCCTGAGTTCCAAGAACACAGCAGCTGCGAAGGACTAGCCAAGAAGAGCGCAAAAGTACCACAACATGCCTGCCTCCACAGCTTTTTCCTTGGGGACATGCCTAATTCCTGGATGATTTGCCTTTCTCGTCTTAGGGTTGGGGTTCGGCCTAGGGCTAGGATTTTTAAAATCAGGAAGCCCTGAGTTCCAGGCACACTGGAGCTGTGAAAGGCATCCAAAAGGGAGTGCAAAAGTGCCACAACATGGTTGCTTTCACGGCTTTTTCCTTGGCAAGAAGCTTAACACCATGCTGATTTCCCTTCCCTTGGTTACTGTTAGGCTTAGGCCTAGGGCTAGGATTTTTAAAACTAGGAAGCCCTTAGATCCAGGCACACTGCAGCTGTTCAAGGCATCCCAAGGGGAGTACAAAAGTGCAACAACATGGCAGCTTTCACAGCTTTTTCCTTGGCACCATCCCTATACCTAGGCTGAACCCTAGGGTTAGGGTTCAGCCTAGGGCTTGGAGTTTTTTAACCAGGAAGCCCTGAGTTCCAGGCTTACTGCATCTGCCAAAGGCATCCCAAAGGGAGTGCAAAAGTGCCACAACATGGCTGCTTTCACAGCTTTTCCCTTAGGAAGAACCCTAATATGCGGCTGATTTACCTTCCTAGGGTTACTGTTAGGCTTAGACCTAGGACTTTTAAAACCAGGAAGCCCTGGGCTCCAGGCACACTGCAGCTGCGAAAGGCATCCCAAGGGGAGCGCAGAAGTGACACAACTTGGCTGCCTCTGCTTCTATTCTCATGAGACCATCCCGAACCATAGGCTGATTTTCCTTCCTAGGGTTAAGGTTTGAGTTACGCCTAGGGTAAGAGTTCTATTAACCAGAAAGCCCTGAGTTCCAAGAACACAGCAGCTGCGAAGGACTACCCAAGAAGAGCGCAAAAGTACCACAACGTGCCTGCCTCCACAGCTTTTTCCTTGGGGACATGCCTAATTCCTGGCTGATTTGCCTTTCTCGTCTTAGGCTTGGGGTTCGGCCTAGGGCTAGGATATTTTTAACTAGGAAGCCCTGAGTTCCAGGCTTACTGCATCTGCCAAAGGCATCCCAAAGGGAGCGCAGAAGTGCCACAACATGGCTGCTTTCACGGCTTTTTCCTTGGCAAGAAGCTTAACACCAGGCTGATTTCCCTTCCCAGGGTTACTGTTACGCTTAGCCCTAGGGCTAGGATTTTTAAAACTAGGAAGCCCTTAGCTCCAGGCACACTGCAGCTGTTCAAGGCATCCCAAGGGGAGTACAAAAGTGCAACAACATGGCAGCTTTCACAGCTTTTTCCTTGGCACCATCCCTATACCTTGGCTGTTTTATCTGCCGAGGGTTAGGATTAGGGTTCAGCCTAGGGCTTGGAGTTTTTTAACCAGGAAGCCCTGAGTTCCAGGCTTACTGCATCTGCCAAAGGCATCCCAAAGGGAGTGCAAAAGTGCCACAACATGGCTGCTTTCACAGCTTTTCCCTTAGGAAGAACCCTAATACCTGACTGATTTACCTTCCTAGGGTTACTGTTAGGCTTAGGCCTAGGACTTTTAAAACCAGGAAGCCCTGGGCTCCAGGCACTCTGCAGCTGCGAAAGGCATCCCAAGGAAAGCGCAAAAGTGACACAACTTGGCTGCCACCACTGATATTTCCATGAGACCATCCCGAACCATAGGCTGATTTTCCTTCCTAGGGTTAAGGTTTGAGTTACGCCTGGGGTAAGGGTTCTATTAACCAGAAAGCCCTGAGTTCCAAGAACACAGCAGCTGCGAAGGACTAGCCAAGAAGAGCGCAAAAGTACCACAACATGCCTGCCTCCACAGCTTTTTCCTTGGGGACATGCCTAATTCCTGGCTGATTTGCCTTTCTCGTCTTAGGGTTGGGGTTCGGCCTAGGGCTAGGATTTTTTTAACTAGGAAGCCCTGAGTTCCAGGCTTACTGCATCTGCCAAAGGCATCCCAAAGGGAGTGCAGAAGTGCCACAACATGGCTGCTTTCACGGCTTTTCCCTTAGGAAGAACCCTAATACCCGGCTGATTTACCTTCCTAGGGTTACTGTTAGGCTTAGGCCTAGGACTTTTAAAACCAGGAAGCCCTGGGCTCCAGGCACACTGCAGCTGCGAAAGGCATCCCAAGAGGGCCGCAGAAGTGACACAACTTGGCTGCCTCTGCTGCTATTCTCATGAGACCATCCCGAACCATAGGCTGATTTTCCTTCCTAGGGTTAAGGTTTGAGTTACGCCTAGGGTAAGGGTTCTATTAACCAGAAAGCCCTGAGTTCCAAGAACACAGCAGCTGCGAAGGACTAGCCAAGAAGAGCGCAAAAGTACCACAACATGCCTGCCTCCACAGCTTTTTCCTTGGGGACATGCCTAATTCCTGGATGATTTGCCTTTCTCGTCTTAGGGTTGGGGTTCGGCCTAGGGCTAGGATTTTTAAAATCAGGAAGCCCTGAGTTCCAGGCACACTGGAGCTGTGAAAGGCATCCAAAAGGGAGTGCAAAAGTGCCACAACATGGTTGCTTTCACGGCTTTTTCCTTGGCAAGAAGCTTAACACCATGCTGATTTCCCTTCCCTTGGTTACTGTTAGGCTTAGGCCTAGGGCTAGGATTTTTAAAACTAGGAAGCCCTTAGATCCAGGCACACTGCAGCTGTTCAAGGCATCCCAAGGGGAGTACAAAAGTGCAACAACATGGCAGCTTTCACAGCTTTTTCCTTGGCACCATCCCTATACCTAGGCTGAACCCTAGGGTTAGGGTTCAGCCTAGGGCTTGGAGTTTTTTAACCAGGAAGCCCTGAGTTCCAGGCTTACTGCATCTGCCAAAGGCATCCCAAAGGGAGTGCAAAAGTGCCACAACATGGCTGCTTTCACAGCTTTTCCCTTAGGAAGAACCCTAATATGCGGCTGATTTACCTTCCTAGGGTTACTGTTAGGCTTAGACCTAGGACTTTTAAAACCAGGAAGCCCTGGGCTCCAGGCACACTGCAGCTGCGAAAGGCATCCCAAGGGGAGCGCAGAAGTGACACAACTTGGCTGCCTCTGCTTCTATTCTCATGAGACCATCCCGAACCATAGGCTGATTTTCCTTCCTAGGGTTAAGGTTTGAGTTACGCCTAGGGTAAGAGTTCTATTAACCAGAAAGCCCTGAGTTCCAAGAACACAGCAGCTGCGAAGGACTACCCAAGAAGAGCGCAAAAGTACCACAACGTGCCTGCCTCCACAGCTTTTTCCTTGGGGACATGCCTAATTCCTGGCTGATTTGCCTTTCTCGTCTTAGGCTTGGGGTTCGGCCTAGGGCTAGGATATTTTTAACTAGGAAGCCCTGAGTTCCAGGCTTACTGCATCTGCCAAAGGCATCCCAAAGGGAGCGCAGAAGTGCCACAACATGGCTGCTTTCACGGCTTTTTCCTTGGCAAGAAGCTTAACACCAGGCTGATTTCCCTTCCCAGGGTTACTGTTACGCTTAGCCCTAGGGCTAGGATTTTTAAAACTAGGAAGCCCTTAGCTCCAGGCACACTGCAGCTGTTCAAGGCATCCCAAGGGGAGTACAAAAGTGCAACAACATGGCAGCTTTCACAGCTTTTTCCTTGGCACCATCCCTATACATTGGCTGTTTTATCTGCCGAGGGTTAGGATTAGGGTTCAGCCTAGGGCTTGGAGTTTTTTAACCAGGAAGCCCTGAGTTCCAGGCTTACTGCATCTGCCAAAGGCATCCCAAAGGGAGTGCAAAAGTGCCACAACATGGCTGCTTTCACAGCTTTTCCCTTAGGAAGAACCCTAATACCTGACTGATTTACCTTCCTAGGGTTACTCTTAGGCTTAGGCCTAGGACTTTTAAAACCAGGAAGCCCTGGGCTCCAGGCACTCTGCAGCTGCGAAAGGCATCCCAAGGAAAGCGCAAAAGTGACACAACTTGGCTGCCACCACTGATATTTCCATGAGACCATCCCGAACCATAGGCTGATTTTCCTTCCTAGGGTTAAGGTTTGAGTTACGCCTGGGGTAAGGGTTCTATTAACCAGAAAGCCCTGAGTTCCAAGAACACAGCAGCTGCGAAGGACTAGCCAAGAAGAGCGCAAAAGTACCACAACATGCCTGCCTCCACAGCTTTTTCCTTGGGGACATGCCTAATTCCTGGCTGATTTGCCTTTCTCGTCTTAGGGTTGGGGTTCGGCCTAGGGCTAGGATTTTTTTAACTAGGAAGCCCTGAGTTCCAGGCTTACTGCATCTGCCAAAGGCATCCCAAAGGGAGTGCAGAAGTGCCACAACATGGCTGCTTTCACGGCTTTTCCCTTAGGAAGAACCCTAATACCCGGCTGATTTACCTTCCTAGGGTTACTGTTAGGCTTAGGCCTAGGACTTTTAAAACCAGGAAGCCCTGGGCTCCAGGCACACTGCAGCTGCGAAAGGCATCCCAAGAGGGCCGCAGAAGTGACACAACTTGGCTGCCTCTGCTGCTATTCTCATGAGACCATCCCGAACCATAGGCTGATTTTCCTTCCTAGGGTTAAGGTTTGACTTACGCCTAGGGTAAGGGTTCTATTAACCAGAAAGCCCTGAGTTCCAAGAACAGAGCAGCTGCGAAGGACTAGCCAAGAAGAGCGCAAAAGTACCACAACATGCCTGCCTCCACAGCTTTTTCCTTGGGGACATGCCTAATTCCTGGCTGATTTGCCTTTCTCGTCTTAGGGTTGGGGTTCGGCCTAGGGCTAGGACTTTTAAAATCAGGAAGCCCTGAGTTCCAGGCACACTGGAGCTGTGAAAGGTATCCAAAAGGGAGTGCAAAAGTGCCACAACATGGTTGCTTTCACGGCTTTTTCCTTGGCAAGAAGCCTAACACCAGGCTGATTGACCTTCCCAGGGTTACTGTTAGGCTTAGGCCTAGGGCTAGGATTTTTAAAACTAGGAAGCCCTTAGATCCAGGCACACTGCAGCTGTTCAAGGCATCCCAAGGGGAGTACAAAAGTGCAACAACATGGCAGCTTTCACAGCTTTTTCCTTGGCACCATCCCTATACCTAGGCTGATTTATCTGCCTAGGGTTAGGGTTAGGGTTCAGCCTAGGGCTTGGAGTTTTTTAACCAGGAAGCCCTGAGTTCCAGGCTTACTGCATCTGCCAAAGGCATCCCAAAGGGAGTGCAAAAGTGCCACAACATGGCTGCTTTCACGGCTTTTCCCTTAGGAAGAACCCTAATACTCGGCTGATTTACCTTCCTAGGGTTACTGTTAGGCTTAGGCCTAGGACTTTTAAAACCAGGAAGCCCTGGGCTCCAGGCACACTGCAGCTGTTAAAGGCATCCCAAGAGGGCCGCAGAAGTGACACAACTTGGCTGCCTCTGCTTCTATTCTCATGAGACCATCCCGAACCATAGGCTGATTTTCCTTCCTAGGGTTAATGTTTGAGTTTCGCCTAGGGTAAGAGGTCTATTAACCAGAAAGACCTGAGTTCCAAGAACACAGCAGCTGCGAAGGACTACCCAAGAAGAGCGCAAAAGTACCACAACATGCCTGCCTCCACAGCTTTTTCCTTGGGGACATGCCTAATTCCTGGCTGATTTGCCTTTCTCGTCTTAGGGTTGGGGTTCGGCCTAGGGCTAGGATTTTTTTAACTAGGAAGCCCTGAGTTCCAGGCTTACTGCATCTGCCAAAGGCATCCCAAAGGGAGTGCAGAAGTGCCACAACATGGCTGCTTTCACGGCTTTTCCCTTAGGAAGAACCCTAATACGCGGCTGATTTACCTTCCTAGGGTTACTGTTAGGCTTAGGCCTAGGACTTTTAAAGCCAGGAAGCCCTGGGCTCCAGGCACACTGCAGCTGCGAATGGCATCCCAAGGGGAGCACAAAAGTGACACAACTTGGCTGCCTCTGCTGCTATTCTCATGAGACCATCCCGAACAATAGGCTGATTTTCCTTCCTAGGGTTAAGGTTTGACTTACGCCTAGGGTAAGAGTTCTATTAACCAGAAAGCCCTGAGTTCCAAGAACAGAGCAGCTGCGAAGGACTAGCCAAGAAGAGCACAAAAGTACCACAACATGCCTGCCTCCACAGCTTTTTCCTTGGGGACATGCCTAATTCCTGGCTGATTTGCCTTTCTCGTCTTAGGCTTGGGGTTCGGCCTAGGGCTAGGACTTTTAAAATCAGGAAGCCCTGAGTTCCAGGCACACTGGAGCTGTGAAAGGCATCCAAAAGGGAGTGCAAAAGTGCCACAACATGGTTGCTTTCACGGCTTTTTCCTTGGCAAGAAGCCTAACACCAGGCTGATTTCCCTTCCCAGGGTTACTGTGAGGCTTAGGCCTAGGGGTAGGATTTTTAAAACTAGGAAGCCCTGGGCTCCAGGCACACTGCAGCTGTTCAAGGCATCCCAAGGGGAGTACAAAAGTGCAACAACATGGCAGCTTTCACAGCTTTTTCCTTGGCACCATCCCTATACCTAGGCTGATTTATCTGCCTAGGGTTAGGGTTAGGGTTCAGCCTAGGGCTTGGAGTTTTTTAACCAGGAAGCCCTGAGTTCCAGGCTTACTGCATCTGCCAAAGGCATCCCAAAGGGAGTGCAAAAGTGCCACAACATGGCTGCTTTCACAGCTTTTCCCTTAGGAGGAACCCTAATATGCGGCTGATTTACCTTCCTAGGGTTACTGTTAGGCTTAGACCTAGGACTTTTAAAACCAGGAAGCCCTGGGCTCCAGGCACTCTGCAGCTGCGAAAGGCATCCCAAGGGGAGCGCAAAAGTGACACAACTTGGCTGCCACCACTGATATTTCCATGAGACCATCCCGAACCATAGGCTGATTTTCCTTCCTAGGGTTAAGGTTTGAGTTACGCCTGGGGTAAGGGTTCTATTAACCAGAAAGCCCTGAGTTCCAAGAACACAGCAGCTGCGAAGGATTACCCAAGAAGAGTGCAAAAGTACCACAACATGCCTGCGTCGATAGCTTTTTCCTTGGGGACATGCCTAATTCCTGGCTGATTTGCCTTTCTCGTCTTAGGGTCGGGGTTCGGCCTAGGGCTAGGATTTTTTTAACTAGGAAGCCCTGAGATCCAGGATTACTGCATCTGCCAAAAGCATCCCAAAGGGAGTGCAGAAGTGCCACAACATGGCTGCTTTCACGGCTTTTCCCTTAGGAAGAACCCTAATACGCGGCTGATTTACCTTCCTAGGGTTACTGTTAGGCTTTGGCCTAGGACTTTTAAAACCAGGAAGCCCTGGGCTCCAGGCACATGCAGCTGTTAAAGGCATCCCAAGAGGGCCGCAGAAGTGACACAACTTGGCTGCCTCTGCTGCTATTCTCATGAGACCATCCCGAACCATAGGCTGATTTTCCTTCCTAGGGTTAAGGTTTGACTTACGCCTAGGGTAAGGGTTCTATTAACCAGAAAGCCCTGAGTTCCAAGAACACAGCAGCTGCGAAGGACTAGCCAAGAAGAGCGCAAAAGTACCACAACATGCCTGCCTCCACAGCTTTTTCCTTGGGGACATGCCTAATTCCTGGATGATTTGCCTTTCTCGTCTTAGGGTTGGGGTTCGGCCTAGGGCTAGGATTTTTAAAATCAGGAAGCCCTGAGTTCCAGGCACACTGGAGCTGTGAAAGGCATCCAAAAGGGAGTGCAAAAGTGCCACAACATGGTTGCTTTCACGGCTTTTTCCTTGGCAAGAAGCTTAACACCATGCTGATTTCCCTTCCCTTGGTTACTGTTAGGCTTAGGCCTAGGGCTAGGATTTTTAAAACTAGGAAGCCCTTAGATCCAGGCACACTGCAGCTGTTCAAGGCATCCCAAGGGGAGTACAAAAGTGCAACAACATGGCAGCTTTCACAGCTTTTTCCTTGGCACCATCCCTATACCTAGGCTGAACCCTAGGGTTAGGGTTCAGCCTAGGCTTGGAGTTTTTTAACCAGGAAGCCCTGAGTTCCAGGCTTACTGCATCTGCCAAAGGCATCCCAAAGGGAGTGCAAAAGTGCCACAACATGGCTGCTTTCACAGCTTTTCCCTTAGGAAGAACCCTAATATGCGGCTGATTTACCTTCCTAGGGTTACTGTTAGGCTTAGACCTAGGACTTTTAAAACCAGGAAGCCCTGGGCTCCAGGCACACTGCAGCTGCGAAAGGCATCCCAAGGGGAGCGCAGAAGTGACACAACTTGGCTGCCTCTGCTTCTATTCTCATGAGACCATCCCGAACCATAGGCTGATTTTCCTTCCTAGGGTTAAGGTTTGAGTTACGCCTAGGGTAAGAGTTCTATTAACCAGAAAGCCCTGAGTTCCAAGAACACAGCAGCTGCGAAGGACTACCCAAGAAGAGCGCAAAAGTACCACAACGTGCCTGCCTCCACAGCTTTTTCCTTGGGGACATGCCTAATTCCTGGCTGATTTGCCTTTCTCGTCTTAGGCTTGGGGTTCGGCCTAGGGCTAGGATATTTTTAACTAGGAAGCCCTGAGTTCCAGGCTTACTGCATCTGCCAAAGGCATCCCAAAGGGAGCGCAGAAGTGCCACAACATGGCTGCTTTCACGGCTTTTCCCTTAGGAAGAACCCTAATACCCGGCTGATTTACATTCCTAGGGTTACTGTTAGGCTTAGGCCTAGGACTTTTAAAACCAGGAAGCCCTGGGCTCCAGGCACTCTGCAGCTGCGAAAGGCATCCCAAGGGGAGCGCAAAAGTGACACAACTTGGCTGCCACCACTGATATTTCCATGAGACCATCCCGAACCATAGGCTGATTTTCCTTCCTAGGGTTAAGGTTTGAGTTACGCCTGGGGTAAGGGTTCTATTAACCAGAAAGCCCTGAGTTCCAAGAACACAGCAGCTGCGAAGGACTAGCCAAGAAGAGCGCAAAAGTACCACAACATGCCTGCCTCCACAGCTTTTTCCTTGGGGACATGCCTAATTCCTGGCTGATTTGCCTTTCTCGTCTTAGGGTTGGGGTTCGGCCTAGGGCTAGGATTTTTAAAATCAGGAAGCCCTGAGTTCCAGGCACACTGGAGCTGTGAAAGGCATCCAAAAGGGAGTGCAAAAGTGCCACAACATGGCTGCTTTCACGGCTTTTTCCTTGGCAAGAAGCTTAACACCAGGCTGATTTCCCTTCCCAGGGTTACTGTTACGCTTAGCCCTAGGGCTAGGATTTTTAAAACTAGGAAGCCCTTAGATCCAGGCACACTGCAGCTGTTCAAGGCATCCCAAGGGGAGTACAAAAGTGCAACAACATGGCAGCTTTCACAGCTTTTTCCTTGGCACCATCCCTATACCTTGGCTGTTTTATCTGCCTAGGGTTAGGATTAGGGTTCAGCCTAGGGCTTGGAGTTTTTTAACCAGGAAGCCCTGAGTTCCAGGCTTACTGCATCTGCCAAAGGCATCCCAAAGGGAGTGCAAAAGTGCCACAACATGGCTGCTTTCACAGCTTTTCCCTTAGGAAGAACCCTAATACCTGACTGATTTACCTTCCTAGGGTTACTGTTAGGCTTAGGCCTAGGACTTTTAAAACCAGGAAGCCCTGGGCTCCAGGCACACTGCAGCTGCGAAAGGCATCCCAAGGGGAGCGCAGAAGTGACACAACTTGGCTGCCACCACTGATATTTCCATGAGACCATCCCGAACCATAGGCTGATTTTCCTTCCTAGGGTTAAGGTTTGAGTTACGCCTGGGGTAAGGGTTCTATTAACCAGAAAGCCCTGAGTTCCAAGAACACAGCAGCTGCGAAGGACTAGCCAAGAAGAGCGCAAAAGTACCACAACATGCCTGCCTCCACAGCTTTTTCCTTGGGGACATGCCTAATTCCTGGCTGATTTGCCTTTCTCGTCTTAGGGTTGGGGTTCGGCCTAGGGCTAGGATTTTTAAAATCAGGAAGCCCTGAGTTCCAGGCACACTGGAGCTGTGAAAGGCATCCAAAAGGGAGTGCAAAAGTGCCACAACATGGCTGCTTTCACGGCTTTTTCCTTGGCAAGAAGCTTAACACCAGGCTGATTTCCCTTCCCAGGGTTACTGTTACGCTTAGCCCTAGGGCTAGGATTTTTAAAACTAGGAAGCCCTTAGATCCAGGCACACTGCAGCTGTTCAAGGCATCCCAAGGGGAGTACAAAAGTGCAACAACATGGCAGCTTTCACAGCTTTTTCCTTGGCACCATCCCTATACCTTGGCTGTTTTATCTGCCTAGGGTTAGGATTAGGGTTCAGCCTAGGGCTTGGAGTTTTTTAACCAGGAAGCCCTGAGTTCCAGGCTTACTGCATCTGCCAAAGGCATCCCAAAGGGAGTGCAAAAGTGCCACAACATGGCTGCTTTCACAGCTTTTCCCTTAGGAAGAACCCTAATACCTGACTGATTTACCTTCCTAGGGTTACTGTTAGGCTTAGGCCTAGGACTTTTAAAACCAGGAAGCCCTGGGCTCCAGGCACACTGCAGCTGTGAAAGGCATCCCAAGGGGAGCGCAGAAGTGACACAACTTGGCTGCCTCTGCTTCTATTCTCATGAGACCATCCCGAACCATAGGCTGATTTTCCTTCCTAGGGTTAAGGTTTGAGTTACGCCTGGGGTAAGGGTTCTATTAACCAGAAAGCCCTGAGTTCCAAGAACACAGCAGCTGCGAAGGACTAGCCAAGAAGAGCGCAAAAGTACCACAACATGCCTGCCTCCACAGCTTTTTCCTTGGGGACATGCCTAATTCCTGGCTGATTTGCCTTTCTCGTCTTAGGCTTGGGGTTCGGCCTAGGGCTAGGACTTTTAAAATCAGGAAGCCCTGAGTTCCAGGCACACTGGAGCTGTGAAAGGCATCCAAAAGGGAGTGCAAAAGTGCCACAACATGGTTGCTTTCACGGCTTTTTCCTTGGCAAGAAGCCTAACACCATGCTGATTGACCTTCCCAGGGTTACTGTTAGGCTTAGGCCTAGGGCTAGGATTTTTAAAACTAGGAAGCCCTTGGCTCCAGGCACACTGCAGCTGTTCAAGGCATCCCAAGGGGAGTACAAAAGTGCAACAACATGGCAGCTTTCACAGCTTTTTCCTTGGCACCATCCCTATACCGAGGCTGATTTATCTGCCTAGGGTTAGGGTTAGGGTTCAGCCTAGGGCTTGGAGTTTTTTAACCAGGAAGCCCTGAGTTCCAGGCTTACTGCATCTGCCAAAGGCATCCCAAAGGGAGTGCAAAAGTGCCACAACATGGCTGCTTTCACAGCTTTTCCCTTAGGAGGAACCCTAATATGCGGCTGATTTACCCTCCTAGGGTTACTGTTAGGCTTAGACCTAGGACTTTTAAAACCAGGAAGCCCTGGGCTCCAGGCACTCTGCAGCTGCGAAAGGCATCCCAAGGGGAGCGCAAAAGTGACACAACTTGGCTGCCACCACTGATATTTCCATGAGACCATCCCGAACCATAGGCTGATTTTCCTTCCTAGGGTTAAGGTTTGAGTTACGCCTGGGGTAAGGGTTCTATTAACCAGAAAGCCCTGAGTTCCAAGAACACTGCAGCTGCGAAGGACTACCCAAGAAGAGTGCAAAAGTACCACAACATGCCTGCGTCGATAGCTTTTTCCTTGGGGACATGCCTAATTCCTGGCTGATTTGCCTTTCTCGTCTTAGGGTCGGGGTTCGGCCTAGGGCTAGGATTTTTTTAACTAGGAAGCCCTGAGTTCCAGGATTACTGCATCTGCCAAAAGCATCCCAAAGGGAGTGCAGAAGTGCCACAACATGGCTGCTTTCACGGCTTTTCCCTTAGGAAGAACCCTAATACGCGGCTGATTTACCTTCCTAGGGTTACTGTTAGGCTTAGGCCTAGGACTTTTAAAACCAGGAAGCCCTGGGCTCCAGGCACATGCAGCTGTTAAAGGCATCCCAAGAGGGCCGCAGAAGTGACACAACTTGGCTGCCTCTGCTGCTATTCTCATGACACCATCCCGAACCATAGGCTGATTTTCCTTCCTAGGGTTAAGGTTTGAGTTACGCCTAGGGTAAGGGTTCTATTAACCAGAAAGCCCTGAGTTCCAAGAACACAGCAGCTGCGAAGGACTTCCCAAGAAGAGCGCAAAAGTACCACAACATGCCTGCCTCCACAGCTTTTTCCTTGGGGACATGCCTAATTCCTGGATGATTTGCCTTTCTCGTCTTAGGGTTGGGGTTCGGCCTAGGGCTAGGATTTTTAAAATCAGGAAGCCCTGAGTTCCAGGCACACTGGAGCTGTGAAAGGCATCCAAAAGGGAGTGCAAAAGTGCCACAACATGGTTGCTTTCACGGCTTTTTCCTTGGCAAGAAGCTTAACACCATGCTGATTTCCCTTCCCTTGGTTACTGTTAGGCTTAGGCCTAGGGCTAGGATTTTTAAAACTAGGAAGCCCTTAGCTCCAGGCACACTGCAGCTGTTCAAGGCATCCCAAGGGGAGTACAAAAGTGCAACAACATGGCAGCTTTCACAGCTTTTTCCTTGGCACCATCCCTATACCTAGGCTGAACCCTAGGGTTAGGGTTCAGCCTAGGGCTTGGAGTTTTTTAACCAGGAAGCCCTGAGTTCCAGGCTTACTGCATCTGCCAAAGGCATCCCAAAGGGAGTGCAAAAGTGCCACAACATGGCTGCTTTCACAGCTTTTCCCTTAGGAAGAACCCTAATATGCGGCTGATTTACCTTCCTAGGGTTACTGTTAGGCTTAGACCTAGGACTTTTAAAACCAGGAAGCCCTGGGCTCCAGGCACACTGCAGCTGCGAAAGGCATCCCAAGAGGGCCGCAGAAGTGACACAACTTGGCTGCCTCTGCTTCTATTCTCATGAGACCATCCCGAACCATAGGCTGATTTTCCTTCCTAGGGTTAAGGTTTGACTTACGCCTAGGGTAAGAGTTCTATTAACCAGAAAGCCCTGAGTTCCAAGAACACAGCAACTGCGAAGGACTAGCCAAGAAGAGCGCAAAAGTACCACAACGTGCCTGCCTCCACAGCTTTTTCCTTGGGGACATGCCTAATTCCTGGCTGATTTGCCTTTCTCGTCTTAGGCTTGGGGTTCGGCCTAGGGCTAGGATATTTTTAACTAGGAAGCCCTGAGTTCCAGGCTTACTGCATCTGCCAAAGGCATCCCAAAGGGAGCGCAGAAGTGCCACAACATGGCTGCTTTCACGGCTTTTCCCTTAGGAAGAACCCTAATACCCGGCTGATTTACATTCCTAGGGTTACTGTTAGGCTTAGGCCTAGGACTTTTAAAACCAGGAAGCCCTGGGCTCCAGGCACTCTGCAGCTGCGAAAGGCATCCCAAGGGGAGCGCAAAAGTGACACAACTTGGCTGCCACCACTGATATTTCCATGAGACCATCCCGAACCATAGGCTGATTTTCCTTCCTAGGGTTAAGGTTTGAGTTACGCCTAGGGTAAGGGTTCTATTAACCAGAAAGCCCTGAGTTCCAAGAACACAGCAGCTGCGAAGGACTAGCCAAGAAGAGCGCAAAAGTACCACAACATGCCTGCCTCCACAGCTTTTTCCTTGGGGACATGCCTAATTCCTGGCTGATTTGCCTTTCTCGTCTTAGGGTTGGGGTTCGGCCTAGGGCTAGGATTTTTAAAATCAGGAAGCCCTGAGTTCCAGGCACACTGGAGCTGTGAAAGGCATCCAAAAGGGAGTGCAAAAGTGCCACAACATGGTTGCTTTCACGGCTTTTTCCTTGGCAAGAAGCTTAACACCAGGCTGATTTCCCTTCCCAGGGTTACTGTTACGCTTAGCCCTAGGGCTAGGATTTTTAAAACTAGGAAGCCCTTAGATCCAGGCACACTGCAGCTGTTCAAGGCATCCCAAGGGGAGTACAAAAGTGCAACAACATGGCAGCTTTCACAGCTTTTTCCTTGGCACCATCCCTATACCTTGGCTGTTTTATCTGCCTAGGGTTAGGATTAGGGTTCAGCCTAGGGCTTGGAGTTTTTTAACCAGGAAGCCCTGAGTTCCAGGCTTACTGCATCTGCCAAAGGCATCCCAAAGGGAGTGCAAAAGTGCCACAACATGGCTGCTTTCACAGCTTTTCCCTTAGGAAGAACCCTAATACCTGACTGATTTACCTTCCTAGGGTTACTGTTAGGCTTAGGCCTAGGACTTTTAAAACCAGGAAGCCCTGGGCTCCAGGCACACTGCAGCTGCGAAAGGCATCCCAAGGGGAGCGCAGAAGTGACACAACTTGGCTGCCACCACTGATATTTCCATGAGACCATCCCGAACCATAGGCTGATTTTCCTTCCTAGGGTTAAGGTTTGAGTTACGCCTGGGGTAAGGGTTCTATTAACCAGAAAGCCCTGAGTTCCAAGAACACAGCAGCTGCGAAGGACTAGCCAAGAAGAGCGCAAAAGTACCACAACATGCCTGCCTCCACAGCTTTTTCCTTGGGGACATGCCTAATTCCTGGCTGATTTGCCTTTCTCGTCTTAGGGTTGGGGTTCGGCCTAGGGCTAGGATTTTTAAAATCAGGAAGCCCTGAGTTCCAGGCACACTGGAGCTGTGAAAGGCATCCAAAAGGGAGTGCAAAAGTGCCACAACATGGCTGCTTTCACGGCTTTTTCCTTGGCAAGAAGCTTAACACCAGGCTGATTTCCCTTCCCAGGGTTACTGTTACGCTTAGCCCTAGGGCTAGGATTTTTAAAACTAGGAAGCCCTGGGCTCCAGGCACACTGCAGCTGTTCAAGGCATCCCAAGGGGAGTACAAAAGTGCAACAACATGGCAGCTTTCACAGCTTTTTCCTTGGCACCATCCCTATACCTAGGCTGATTTATCTGCCTAGGGTTAGGGTTAGGGTTCAGCCTAGGGCTTGGAGTTTTTTAACCAGGAAGCCCTGAGTTCCAGGCTTACTGCATCTGCCAAAGGCATCCCAAAGGGAGTGCAAAAGTGCCACAACATGGCTGCTTTCACAGCTTTTCCCTTAGGAAGAACCCTAATACCTGACTGATTTACCTTCCTAGGGTTACTGTTAGGCTTAGGCCTAGGACTTTTAAAACCAGGAAGCCCTGGGCTCCAGGCACACTGCAGCTGCGAAAGGCATCCCAAGGGGAGCGCAGAAGTGACACAACTTGGCTGCCTCTGCTTCTATTCTCATGAGACCATCCCGAACCATAGGCTGATTTTCCTTCCTAGGGTTAAGGTTTGAGTTACGCCTGGGGTAAGGGTTCTATTAACCAGAAAGCCCTGAGTTCCAAGAACACAGCAGCTGCGAAGGACTACCCAAGAAGAGCGCAAAAGTACCACAACATGCCTGCCTCCACAGCTTTTTCCTTGGGGACATGCCTAATTCCTGGCTGATTTGCCTTTCTCGTCTTAGGCTTGGGGTTCGGCCTAGGGCTAGGATTTTTTTAACTAGGAAGCCCTGAGTTCCAGGCTTACTTCATCTGCCAAAGGCATCCCAAAGGGAGTGCAGAAGTGCCACAACATGGCTGCTTTCACGGCTTTTCCCTTAGGAAGAACCCTAATACCCGGCTGATTTACCTTCCTAGGGTTACTGTTAGGCTTAGGCCTAGGACTTTTAAAACCAGGAAGCCCTGGGCTCCAGGCACATGCAGCTATTAAAGGCATCCCAAGAGGGCCGCAGAAGTGACACAACTTGGCTGCCTCTGCTTCTATTCTCATGAGACCATCCCGAACCATAGGCTGATTTTCCTTCCTAGGGTTAATGTTTGACTTACGCCTAGGGTAAGGGTTCTATTAACCAGAAAGCCCTGAGTTCCAAGAACACAGCAGCTGCGAAGGACTAGCCAAGAAGAGCGCAAAAGTACCACAACATGCCTGCCTCCACAGCTTTTTCCTTGGGGACATGCCTAATTCCTGGCTGATTTGCCTTTCTCGTCTTAGGCTTGGGGTTCGGCCTAGGGCTAGGACTTTTAAAATCAGGAAGCCCTGAGTTCCAGGCACACTGGAGCTGTGAAAGGCATCCAAAAGGGAGTGCAAAAGTGCCACAACATGGTTGCTTTCACGGCTTTTTCCTTGGCAAGAAGCCTAACACCAGGCTGATTTCCCTTCCCAGGGTTACTGTTAGGCTTAGGCCTAGGGCTAGGATTTTTAAAACTAGGAAGCCCTGGGCTCCAGGCACACTGCAGCTGTTCAAGGCATCCCAAGGGGAGTACAAAAGTGCAACAACATGGCAGCTTTCACAGCTTTTTCCTTGGCACCATCCCTATACCTAGGCTGATTTATCTGCCTAGGGTTAGGGTTAGGGTTCAGCCTAGGGCTTGGAGTTTTTTAACCAGGAAGCCCTGAGTTCCAGGCTTACTGCATCTGCCAAAGGCATCCCAAAGGGAGTGCAAAAGTGCCACAACATGGCTGCTTTCACGGCTTTTCCCTTAGGAAGAACCCTAATACGCGGCTGATTTACCTTCCTAGGGTTACTGTTAGGCTTAGGCCTAGGACTTTTAAAACCAGGAAGCCCTGGGCTCCAGGCACACTGCAGCTGTTAAAGGCATCCCAAGAGGGCCGCAGAAGTGACACAACTTGGCTGCCTCTGCTTCTATTCTCATGAGACCATCCCGAACCATAGGCTGATTTTCCTTCCTAGGGTTAATGTTTGAGTTTCGCCTAGGGTAAGAGGTCTATTAACCAGAAAGACCTGAGTTCCAAGAACACAGCAGCTGCGAAGGACTACCCAAGAAGAGCGCAAAAGTACCACAACATGCCTGCCTCCACAGCTTTTTCCTTGGGGACATGCCTAATTCCTGGCTGATTTGCCTTTCTCGTCTTAGGGTTGGGGTTCGGCCTAGGGCTAGGATATTTTTAACTAGGAAGCCCTGAGTTCCAGGCTTACTGCATCTGCCAAAGGCATCCCAAAGGGAGTGCAGAAGTGCCACAACATGGCTGCTTTCACAGCTTTTCCCTTAGGAAGAACCCTAATACGCGGCTGATTTACCTTCCTAGGGTTACTGTTAGGCTTAGGCCTAGGACTTTTAAAACCAGGAAGCCCTGGGCTCCAGGCACACTGCAGCTGCGAAAGGCATCCCAAGGGGAGCACAAAAGTGACACAACTTGGCTGCCTCTGCTGCTATTCTCATGAGACCATCCCGAACCATAGGCTGATTTTCCTTCCTAGGGTTAAGGTTTGACTTACGCCTAGGGAAAGGGTTCTATTAACCAGAAAGCCCTGAGTTCCAAGAACACAGCAGCTGCGAAGGACTTCCCAAGAAGAGCGCAAAAGTACCACAACATGCCTGCCTCCACAGATTTTTCCTTGGGGACATGCCTAATTCCTGGCTGATTTGCCTTTCTCGTCTTAGGCTTGGGGTTCGGCCTAGGGCTAGCATTTTTAAAATCAGGAAGCCCTGAGTTCCAGGCACACTGGAGCTGTGAAAGGCATCCAAAAGGGAGTGCAAAAGTGCCACAACATGGTTGCTTTCACGGCTTTTTCCTTGGCAAGAAGCCTAACACCAGGCTGATTTCCCTTCCCAGGGTTACTGTTAGGCTTAGGCCTAGGGCTAGGATTTTTAAAACTAGGAAGCCCTGGGCTCCAGGCACACTGCAGCTGTTCAAGGCATCCCAAGGGGAGTACAAAAGTGCAACAACATGGCAGCTTTCACAGCTTTTTCCTTGGCACCATCCCTATATCTAGGCTGATTTATCTGCCTAGGGTTAGGGTTAGGGTTCAGCCTAGGGCTTGGAGTTTTTTAACCAGGAAGCCCTGAGTTCCAGGCTTACTGCATCTGCCAAAGGCATCCCAAAGGGAGTGCAAAAGTGCCACAACATGGCTGCTTTCACAGCTTTTCCCTTAGGAAGAACCCTAATACCTGACTGATTTACCTTCCTAGGGTTACTGTTAGGCTTAGACCTAGGACTTTTAAAACCAGGAAGCCCTGGGCTCCAGGCACTCTGCAGCTGCGAAAGGCATCCCAAGGGGAGCGCAAAAGTGACACAACTTGGCTGCCAACACTGATATTTCCATGAGACCATCCCGAACCATAGGCTGATTTTCCTTCCGAGGGTTAAGGTTTGAGTTACGCCTAGGGTAAGGGTTCTATTAACCAGAAAGCCCTGAGTTCCAAGAACACAGCAGCTGCGAAGGACTACCCAAGAAGAGTGCAAAAGTACCACAACATGCCTGCGTCGATAGCTTTTTCCTTGGGGACATGCCTAATTCCTGGCTGATTTGCCTTTCTCGTCTTAGGGTCGGGGTTCGGCCTAGGGCTAGGTTTTTTTAACTAGGAAGCCCTGAGTTCCAGGATTACTGCATCTGCCAAAAGCATCCCAAAGGGAGTGCAAAAGTGCCACAACATGGTTGCTTTCACGGCTTTTTCCTTGGCAAGAAGCTTAACACCAGGCTGATTTCCCTTCCCTTGGTTACTGTTAGGCTTAGGCCTAGGGCTAGGATTTTTAAAACTAGGAAGCCCTTAGATCCAGGCACACTGCAGCTGTTCAAGGCATCCCAAGGGGAGTACAAAAGTGCAACAACATGGCAGCTTTCACAGCTTTTTCCTTGGCACCATCCCTATACCTAGGCTGAACCCTAGGGTTAGGGTTCAGCCTAGGGCTTGGAGTTTTTTAACCAGGAAGCCCTGAGTTCCAGGCTTACTGCATCTGCCAAAGGCATCCCAAAGGGAGTGCAGAAGTGCCACAACATGGCTGCTTTCACAGCTTTTCCCTTAGGAAGAACCCTAATACGCGGCTGATTTACCTTCCTAGGGTTACTGTTAGGCTTAGACCTAGCACTTTTAAAACCAGGAAGCCCTGGGCTCCAGGCATATGCAGCTTTTAAAGGCATCCCAAGAGGGCCGCAGAAGTGACACAACTTGGCTACCTCTGCTTCTATTCTCATGAGACCATCCCAAACCATAGGCTGATTTTCCTTCCTAGGGTTAAGGTTTGACTTACGCCTAGGGTAAGAGTTTTATTAACCAGAAAGCCCTGAGTTCCAAGAACACAGCAGCTGCGAAGGACTAGCCAAGAAGAGCGCAAAAGTACCACAACGTGCCTGCCTCCACAGCTTTTTCCTTGGGGACATGCCTAATTCCTGGCTGATTTGCCTTTCTCGTCTTAGGCTTGGGGTTCGGCCTAGGGCTAGGATATTTTTAACTAGGAAGCCCTGAGTTCCAGGCTTACTGCATCTGCCAAAGGCACCCCAAAGGGAGTGCAGAAGTGCCACAACATGGCTGCTTTCACGGCTTTTCCCTTAGGAAGAACCCTAATACGCGGCTGATTTACCTTCCTAGGGTTACTGTTAGGCTTAGACCTAGGACTTTTAAAACCAGGAAGCCCTGGGCTCCAGGCATATGCAGCTTTTAAAGGCATCCCAAGAGGGCCGCAGAAGTGACACAACTTGGCTGCCTCTGCTTCTATTCTCATGAGACCATCCCAAACCATAGGCTGATTTTCCTTCCTAGGGTTAAGGTTTGACTTACGCCTAGGGTAAGAGTTCTATTAACCAGAAAGCCCTGAGTTCCAAGAACACAGCAGCTGCGAAGGACTAGCCAAGAAGAGCGCAAAAGTACCACAACATGCCTGCCTCCACAGCTTTTTCCTTGGGGACATGCCTAATTCCTGGCTGATTTGCCTTTCTCGTCTTAGGGTTGGGGTTCGGCCTAGGGCTAGGATTTTTAAAATCAGGAAGCCCTGAGTTCCAGGCACACTGGAGCTGTGAAAGGCATCCAAAAGGGAGTGCAAAAGTGCCACAACATGGTTGCTTTCACGGCTTTTTCCTTGGCAAGAAGCTTAACACCAGGCTGATTTCCCTTCCCTTGGTTACTGTTAGGCTTAGGCCTAGGGCTAGGATTTTTAAAACTAGGAAGCCCTTAGATCCAGGCACACTGCAGCTGTTCAAGGCATCCCAAGGGGAGTACAAAAGTGCAACAACATGGCAGCTTTCACAGCTTTTTCCTTGGCACCATCCCTATACCTTGGCTGTTTTATCTGCCTAGGGTTAGGATTAGGGTTCAGCCTAGGGCTTGGAGTTTTTTAACCAGGAAGCCCTGAGTTCCAGGCTTACTGCATCTGCCAAAGGCATCCCAAAGGGAGTGCAAAAGTGCCACAACATGGCTGCTTTCACAGCTTTTCCCTTAGGAAGAACCCTAATACCTGACTGATTTACCTTCCTAGGGTTACTGTTAGGCTTAGGCCTAGGACTTTTAAAACCAGGAAGCCCTGGGCTCCAGGCACACTGCAGCTGCGAAAGGCATCCCAAGGGGAGCGCAGAAGTGACACAACTTGGCTGCCACCACTGATATTTCCATGAGACCATCCCGAACCATAGGCTGATTTTCCTTCCTAGGGTTAAGGTTTGAGTTACGCCTGGGGTAAGGGTTCTATTAACCAGAAAGCCCTGAGTTCCAAGAACACAGCAGCTGCGAAGGACTAGCCAAGAAGAGCGCAAAAGTACCACAACATGCCTGCCTCCACAGCTTTTTCCTTGGGGACATGCCTAATTCCTGGCTGATTTGCCTTTCTCGTCTTAGGGTTGGGGTTCGGCCTAGGGCTAGGATTTTTAAAATCAGGAAGCCCTGAGTTCCAGGCACACTGGAGCTGTGAAAGGCATCCAAAAGGGAGTGCAAAAGTGCCACAACATGGCTGCTTTCACGGCTTTTTCCTTGGCAAGAAGCTTAACACCAGGCTGATTTCCCTTCCCAGGGTTACTGTTACGCTTAGCCCTAGGGCTAGGATTTTTAAAACTAGGAAGCCCTGGGCTCCAGGCACACTGCAGCTGTTCAAGGCATCCCAAGGGGAGTACAAAAGTGCAACAACATGGCAGCTTTCACAGCTTTTTCCTTGGCACCATCCCTATACCTAGGCTGATTTATCTGCCTAGGGTTAGGGTTAGGGTTCAGCCTAGGGCTTGGAGTTTTTTAACCAGGAAGCCCTGAGTTCCAGGCTTACTGCATCTGCCAAAGGCATCCCAAAGGGAGTGCAAAAGTGCCACAACATGGCTGCTTTCACAGCTTTTCCCTTAGGAAGAACCCTAATACCTGACTGATTTACCTTCCTAGGGTTACTGTTAGGCTTAGGCCTAGGACTTTTAAAACCAGGAAGCCCTGGGCTCCAGGCACACTGCAGCTGCGAAAGGCATCCCAAGGGGAGCGCAGAAGTGACACAACTTGGCTGCCTCTGCTTCTATTCTCATGAGACCATCCCGAACCATAGGCTGATTTTCCTTCCTAGGGTTAAGGTTTGAGTTACGCCTGGGGTAAGGGTTCTATTAACCAGAAAGCCCTGAGTTCCAAGAACACAGCAGCTGCGAAGGACTACCCAAGAAGAGCGCAAAAGTACCACAACATGCCTGCCTCCACAGCTTTTTCCTTGGGGACATGCCTAATTCCTGGCTGATTTGCCTTTCTCGTCTTAGGCTTGGGGTTCGGCCTAGGGCTAGGATTTTTTTAACTAGGAAGCCCTGAGTTCCAGGCTTACTTCATCTGCCAAAGGCATCCCAAAGGGAGTGCAGAAGTGCCACAACATGGCTGCTTTCACGGCTTTTCCCTTAGGAAGAACCCTAATACCCGGCTGATTTACCTTCCTAGGGTTACTGTTAGGCTTAGGCCTAGGACTTTTAAAACCAGGAAGCCCTGGGCTCCAGGCACATGCAGCTATTAAAGGCATCCCAAGAGGGCCGCAGAAGTGACACAACTTGGCTGCCTCTGCTTCTATTCTCATGAGACCATCCCGAACCATAGGCTGATTTTCCTTCCTAGGGTTAATGTTTGACTTACGCCTAGGGTAAGGGTTCTATTAACCAGAAAGCCCTGAGTTCCAAGAACACAGCAGCTGCGAAGGACTAGCCAAGAAGAGCGCAAAAGTACCACAACATGCCTGCCTCCACAGCTTTTTCCTTGGGGACATGCCTAATTCCTGGCTGATTTGCCTTTCTCGTCTTAGGCTTGGGGTTCGGCCTAGGGCTAGGACTTTTAAAATCAGGAAGCCCTGACTTCCAGGCACACTGGAGCTGTGAAAGGCATCCAAAAGGGAGTGCAAAAGTGCCACAACATGGTTGCTTTCACGGCTTTTTCCTTGGCAAGAAGCCTAACACCAGGCTGATTTCCCTTCCCAGGGTTACTGTTAGGCTTAGGCCTAGGGCTAGGATTTTTAAAACTAGGAAGCCCTGGGCTCCAGGCACACTGCAGCTGTTCAAGGCATCCCAAGGGGAGTACAAAAGTGCAACAACATGGCAGCTTTCACAGCTTTTTCCTTGGCACCATCCCTATACCTAGGCTGATTTATCTGCCTAGGGTTAGGGTTAGGGTTCAGCCTAGGGCTTGGAGTTTTTTAACCAGGAAGCCCTGAGTTCCAGGCTTACTGCATCTGCCAAAGGCATCCCAAAGGGAGTGCAAAAGTGCCACAACATGGCTGCTTTCACGGCTTTTCCCTTAGGAAGAACCCTAATACGCGGCTGATTTACCTTCCTAGGGTTACTGTTAGGCTTAGGCCTAGGACTTTTAAAACCAGGAAGCCCTGGGCTCCAGGCACACTGCAGCTGTTAAAGGCATCCCAAGAGGGCCGCAGAAGTGACACAACTTGGCTGCCTCTGCTTCTATTCTCATGAGACCATCCCGAACCATAGGCTGATTTTCCTTCCTAGGGTTAATGTTTGAGTTTCGCCTAGGGTAAGAGGTCTATTAACCAGAAAGACCTGAGTTCCAAGAACACAGCAGCTGCGAAGGACTACCCAAGAAGAGCGCAAAAGTACCACAACATGCCTGCCTCCACAGCTTTTTCCTTGGGGACATGCCTAATTCCTGGCTGATTTGCCTTTCTCGTCTTAGGGTTGGGGTTCGGCCTAGGGCTAGGATATTTTTAACTAGGAAGCCCTGAGTTCCAGGCTTACTGCATCTGCCAAAGGCATCCCAAAGGGAGTGCAGAAGTGCCACAACATGGCTGCTTTCACAGCTTTTCCCTTAGGAAGAACCCTAATACGCGGCTGATTTACCTTCCTAGGGTTACTGTTAGGCTTAGGCCTAGGACTTTTAAAACCAGGAAGCCCTGGGCTCCAGGCACACTGCAGCTGCGAAAGGCATCCCAAGGGGAGCACAAAAGTGACACAACTTGGCTGCCTCTGCTGCTATTCTCATGAGACCATCCCGAACCATAGGCTGATTTTCCTTCCTAGGGTTAAGGTTTGACTTACGCCTAGGGAAAGGGTTCTATTAACCAGAAAGCCCTGAGTTCCAAGAACACAGCAGCTGCGAAGGACTTCCCAAGAAGAGCGCAAAAGTACCACAACATGCCTGCCTCCACAGATTTTTCCTTGGGGACATGCCTAATTCCTGGCTGATTTGCCTTTCTCGTCTTAGGCTTGGGGTTCGGCCTAGGGCTAGCATTTTTAAAATCAGGAAGCCCTGAGTTCCAGGCACACTGGAGCTGTGAAAGGCATCCAAAAGGGAGTGCAAAAGTGCCACAACATGGTTGCTTTCACGGCTTTTTCCTTGGCAAGAAGCCTAACACCAGGCTGATTTCCCTTCCCAGGGTTACTGTTAGGCTTAGGCCTAGGGCTAGGAGTTTTAAAACTAGGAAGCCCTGGGCTCCAGGCACACTGCAGCTGTTCAAGGCATCCCAAGGGGAGTACAAAAGTGCAACAACATGGCAGCTTTCACAGCTTTTTCCTTGGCACCATCCCTATATCTAGGCTGATTTATCTGCCTAGGGTTAGGGTTAGGGTTCAGCCTAGGGCTTGGAGTTTTTTAACCAGGAAGCCCTGAGTTCCAGGCTTACTGCATCTGCCAAAGGCATCCCAAAGGGAGTGCAAAAGTGCCACAACATGGCTGCTTTCACAGCTTTTCCCTTAGGAAGAACCCTAATACCTGACTGATTTACCTTCCTAGGGTTACTGTTAGGCTTAGACCTAGGACTTTTAAAACCAGGAAGCCCTGGGCTCCAGGCACTCTGCAGCTGCGAAAGGCATCCCAAGGGGAGCGCAAAAGTGACACAACTTGGCTGCCAACACTGATATTTCCATGAGACCATCCCGAACCATAGGCTGATTTTCCTTCCGAGGGTTAAGGTTTGAGTTACGCCTAGGGTAAGGGTTCTATTAACCAGAAAGCCCTGAGTTCCAAGAACACAGCAGCTGCGAAGGACTACCCAAGAAGAGTGCAAAAGTACCACAACATGCCTGCGTCGATAGCTTTTTCCTTGGGGACATGCCTAATTCCTGGCTGATTTGCCTTTCTCGTCTTAGGGTCGGGGTTCGGCCTAGGGCTAGGTTTTTTTAACTAGGAAGCCCTGAGTTCCAGGATTACTGCATCTGCCAAAAGCATCCCAATGGGAGTGCAAAAGTGCCACAACATGGTTGCTTTCACGGCTTTTTCCTTGGCAAGAAGCTTAACACCAGGCTGATTTCCCTTCCCTTGGTTACTGTTAGGCTTAGGCCTAGGGCTAGGATTTTTAAAACTAGGAAGCCCTTAGATCCAGGCACACTGCAGCTGTTCAAGGCATCCCAAGGGGAGTACAAAAGTGCAACAACATGGCAGCTTTCACAGCTTTTTCCTTGGCACCATCCCTATACCTAGGCTGAACCCTAGGGTTAGGGTTCAGCCTAGGGCTTGGAGTTTTTTAACCAGGAAGCCCTGAGTTCCAGGCTTACTGCATCTGCCAAAGGCATCCCAAAGGGAGTGCAGAAGTGCCACAACATGGCTGCTTTCACAGCTTTTCCCTTAGGAAGAACCCTAATACGCGGCTGATTTACCTTCCTAGGGTTACTGTTAGGCTTAGACCTAGCACTTTTAAAACCAGGAAGCCCTGGGCTCCAGGCATATGCAGCTTTTAAAGGCATCCCAAGAGGGCCGCAGAAGTGACACAACTTGGC
Organism: Ammospiza maritima maritima; assembly: GCA_036010785.1. Taxonomy (NCBI): domain Eukaryota; kingdom Metazoa; phylum Chordata; class Aves; order Passeriformes; family Passerellidae; genus Ammospiza; species Ammospiza maritima. The sequence goes on from JAYKTQ010000094.1 coordinate 400,509, forward strand.
TACCTCTGCTTCTATTCTCATGAGACCATCCCAAACCATAGGCTGATTTTCCTTCCTAGGGTTAAGGTTTGACTTACGCCTAGGGTAAGAGTTTTATTAACCAGAAAGCCCTGAGTTCCAAGAACACAGCAGCTGCGAAGGACTAGCCAAGAAGAGCGCAAAAGTACCACAACGTGCCTGCCTCCACAGCTTTTTCCTTGGGGACATGCCTAATTCCTGGCTGATTTGCCTTTCTCGTCTTAGGCTTGGGGTTCGGCCTAGGGCTAGGATATTTTTAACTAGGAAGCCCTGAGTTCCAGGCTTACTGCATCTGCCAAAGGCACCCCAAAGGGAGTGCAGAAGTGCCACAACATGGCTGCTTTCACGGCTTTTCCCTTAGGAAGAACCCTAATACGCGGCTGATTTACCTTCCTAGGGTTACTGTTAGGCTTAGACCTAGGACTTTTAAAACCAGGAAGCCCTGGGCTCCAGGCATATGCAGCTTTTAAAGGCATCCCAAGAGGGCCGCAGAAGTGACACAACTTGGCTGCCTCTGCTTCTATTCTCATGAGACCATCCCAAACCATAGGCTGATTTTCCTTCCTAGGGTTAAGGTTTGACTTACGCCTAGGGTAAGAGTTCTATTAACCAGAAAGCCCTGAGTTCCAAGAACACAGCAGCTGCGAAGGACTAGCCAAGAAGAGCGCAAAAGTACCACAACATGCCTGCCTCCACAGCTTTTTCCTTGGGGACATGCCTAATTCCTGGCTGATTTGCCTTTCTCGTCTTAGGGTTGGGGTTCGGCCTAGGGCTAGGATTTTTAAAATCAGGAAGCCCTGAGTTCCAGGCACACTGGAGCTGTGAAAGGCATCCAAAAGGGAGTGCAAAAGTGCCACAACATGGTTGCTTTCACGGCTTTTTCCTTGGCAAGAAGCTTAACACCAGGCTGATTTCCCTTCCCTTGGTTACTGTTAGGCTTAGGCCTAGGGCTAGGATTTTTAAAACTAGGAAGCCCTTAGATCCAGGCACACTGCAGCTGTTCAAGGCATCCCAAGGGGAGTACAAAAGTGCAACAACATGGCAGCTTTCACAGCTTTTTCCTTGGCACCATCCCTATACCTAGGCTGAACCCTAGGGTTAGGGTTCAGCCTAGGGCTTGGAGTTTTTTAACCAGGAAGCCCTGAGTTCCAGGCTTACTGCATCTGCCAAAGGAATCCCAAAGGGAGTGCAAAAGTGCCACAACATGGCTGCTTTCACAGCTTTTCCCTTAGGAAGAACCCTAATACGCGGCTGATTTACCTTCCTAGGGTTACTGTTAGGCTTAGACCTAGGACTTTTAAAACCAGGAAGCCCTGGGCTCCAGGCACATGCAGCTGTTAAAGGCATCCCAAGAGGGCCGCAGAAGTGACACAACTTGGCTGCCTCTGCTGCTATTCTCATGAGACCATCCCGAACCATAGGCTGATTTTCCTTCCTAGGGTTAAGGTTTGAGTTACGCCTGGGGTAAGGGTTCTATTAACCAGAAAGCCCTGAGTTCCAAGAACACAGCAGCTGCGAAGGACTAGCCAAGAAGAGCGCAAAAGTACCACAACGTGCCTGCCTCCACAGCTTTTTCCTTGGGGACATGCCTAATTCCTGGCTGATTTGCCTTTCTCGTCTTAGGCTTGGGGTTCGGCCTAGGGCTAGGATTTTTAAAATCAGGAAGCCCTGACTTCCAGGCACACTGGAGCTGTGAAAGGCATCCAAAAGGGAGTGCAAAAGTGCCACAACATGGTTGCTTTCACGGCTTTTTCCTTGGCAAGAAGCTTAACACCAGGCTGATTTCCCTTCCCTTGGTTACTGTTAGGCTTAGGCCTAGGGCTAGGATTTTTAAAACTAGGAAGCCCTTAGCTCCAGGCACACTGCAGCTGTTCAAGGCATCCCAAGGGGAGTACAAAAGTGCAACAACATGGCAGCTTTCACAGCTTTTTCCTTGGCACCATCCCTATACCTAGGCTGAACCCTAGGGTTAGGGTTCAGCCTAGGGCTTGGAGTTTTTTAACCAGGAAGCCCTGAGTTCCAGGCTTACTGCATCTGCCAAAAGCATCCCAAAGGGAGTGCAATAGTGCCACAACATGGCTGCTTTCACAGCTTTTCCCTTAGGAAGAACCCTAATACGCGGCTGATTTACCTTCCTAGGGTTACTGTTAGGCTTAGGCCTAGGACTTTTAAAACCAGGAAGCCCTGGGCTCCAGGCACATGCAGCTGTTAAAGGCATCCCAAGAGGGCCGCAGAAGTGACACAACTTGGCTGCCTCTGCTGCTATTCTCATGAGACCATCCCGAACCATAGGCTGATTTTCCTTCCTAGGGTTAATGTTTGACTTACGCCTAGGGTAAGAGTTCTATTAACCAGAAAGCCCTGAGTTCCAAGAACACAGCAGCTGCGAAGGACTACCCAAGAAGAGCGCAAAAGTACCACAACATGCCTGCCTCCACAGCTTTTTCCTTGGGGACATGCCTAATTCCTGGCTGATTTGCCTTTCTCGTCTTAGGGTTGGGGTTCGGCCTAGGGCTAGGATTTTTAAAATCAGGAAGCCCTGAGTTCCAGGCACACTGGAGCTGTGAAAGGCATCCAAAAGGGAGTGCAAAAGTGCCACAACATGGTTGCTTTCACGGCTTTTTCCTTGGCAAGAAGCTTAACACCAGGCTGATTTCCCTTCCCTTGGTTACTGTTAGGCTTAGGCCTAGGGCTAGGATTTTTAAAACTAGGAAGCCCTTAGATCCAGGCACACTGCAGCTGTTCAAGGCATCCCAAGGGGAGTACAAAAGTGCAACAACATGGCAGCTTTCACAGCTTTTTCCTTGGCACCATCCCTATACCTAGGCGGAACCCTAGGGTTAGGGTTCAGCCTAGGGCTTGGAGTTTTTTAACCAGGAAGCCCTGAGTTCCAGGCTTACTGCATCTGCCAAAGGCATCCCAAAGGGAGTGCAAAAGTGCCACAACATGGCTGCTTTCACAGCTTTTCCCTTAGGAAGAACCCTAATACGCGGCTGATTTACCTTCCTAGGGTTACTGTTAGGCTTAGACCTAGGACTTTTAAAACCAGGAAGCCCTGGGCTCCAGGCATATGCAGCTTTTAAAGGCATCCCAAGAGGGCCGCAGAAGTGACACAACTTGGCTGCCTCTGCTTCTATTCTCATGAGACCATCCCAAACCATAGGCTGATTTTCCTTCCTAGGGTTAAGGTTTGACTTACGCCTAGGGTAAGAGTTCTATTAACCAGAAAGCCCTGAGTTCCAAGAACACAGCAGCTGCGAAGGACTAGCCAAGAAGAGCGCAAAAGTACCACAACGTGCCTGCCTCCACAGCTTTTTCCTTGGGGACATGCCTAATTCCTGGCTGATTTGCCTTTCTCGTCTTAGGCTTGGGGTTCGGCCTAGGGCTAGGATATTTTTAACTAGGAAGCCCTGAGTTCCAGGCTTACTGCATCTGCCAAAGGCATCCCAAAGGGAGTGCAGAAGTGCCACAACATGGCTGCTTTCACGGCTTTTCCCTTAGGAAGAACCCTAATACGCGGCTGATTTACATTCCTAGGGTTACTGTTAGGCTTAGGCCTAGGACTTTTAAAACCAGGAAGCCCTGGGCTCCAGGCACACTGCAGCTGCGAAAGGCATCCCTAGGGGAGCGCAAAAGTGACACAACTTGGCTGCCACCACTGATATTTCCATGAGACCATCCCGAACCATAGGCTGATTTTCCTTCCTAGGGTTAAGGTTTGAGTTACGCCTAGGGTAAGGGTTCTATTAAGCAGAAAGCCCTGAGTTCCAAGAACACAGCAGCTGCGAAGGACTAGCCAAGAAGAGCGCAAAAGTACCACAACATGCCTGCCTCCACAGCTTTTTCCTTGGGGACATGCCTAATTCCTGGCTGATTTGCCTTTCTCGTCTTAGGGTTGGGGTTCGGCCTAGGGCTAGGATTTTTAAAATCAGGAAGCCCTGAGTTCCAGGCACACTGGAGCTGTGAAAGGCATCCAAAAGGGAGTGCAAAAGTGCCACAACATGGTTGCTTTCACGGCTTTTTCCTTGGCAAGAAGCTTAACACCAGGCTGATTTCCCTTCCCTTGGTTACTGTTAGGCTTAGGCCTAGGGCTAGGATTTTTAAAACTAGGAAGCCCTTAGCTCCAGGCACACTGCAGCTGTTAAAGGCATCCCAAGGGGAGTAAAAAAGTGCAACAACATGGCAGCTTTCACAGCTTTTTCCTTGGCACCATCCCTATACCTAGGCTGAACCCTAGGGTTAGGGTTCAGCCTAGGGCTTGGAGTTTTTTAACCAGGAAGCCCTGAGTTCCAGGCTTACTGCATCTGCCAAAGGCATCCCAAAGGGAGTGCAAAAGTGCCACAACATGGCTGCTTTCACAGCTTTTCCCTTAGGAAGAACCCTAATACGCGGCTGATTTACCTTCCTAGGGTTACTGTTAGGCTTAGACCTAGGACTTTTAAAACCAGGAAGCCCTGGGCTCCAGGCATATGCAGCTTTTAAAGGCATCCCAAGAGGGCCGCAGAAGTGACACAACTTGGCTGCCTCTGCTTCTATTCTCATGAGACCATCCCAAACCATAGGCTGATTTTCCTTCCTAGGGTTAAGGTTTGACTTACGCCTAGGGTAAGAGTTCTATTAACCAGAAAGCCCTGAGTTCCAAGAACACAGCAGCTGCGAAGGACTAGCCAAGAAGAGCGCAAAAGTACCACAACGTGCCTGCCTCCACAGCTTTTTCCTTGGGGACATGCCTAATTCCTGGCTGATTTGCCTTTCTCGTCTTAGGCTTGGGGTTCGGCCTAGGGCTAGGATATTTTTAACTAGGAAGCCCTGAGTTCCAGGCTTACTGCATCTGCCAAAGGCATCCCAAAGGGAGTGCAGAAGTGCCACAACATGGCTGCTTTCACGGCTTTTCCCTTAGGAAGAACCCTAATACCCGGCTGATTTACATTCCTAGGGTTACTGTTAGGCTTAGGCCTAGGACTTTTAAAACCAGGAAGCCCTGGGCTCCAGGCACACTGCAGCTGCGAAAGGCATCCCTAGGGGAGCGCAAAAGTGACACAACTTGGCTGCCACCACTGATATTTCCATGAGACCATCCCGAACCATAGGCTGATTTTCCTTCCTAGGGTTAAGGTTTGACTTACGCCTAGGGTAAGGGTTCTATTAACCAGAAAGCCCTGAGTTCCAAGAACACAGCAGCTGCGAAGGACTAGCCAAGAAGAGCGCAAAAGTACCACAACATGCCTGCCTCCACAGCTTTTTCCTTGGGGACATGCCTAATTCCTGGCTGATTTGCCTTTCTCGTCTTAGGGTTGGGGTTCGGCCTAGGGCTAGGATTTTTAAAATCAGGAAGCCCTGAGTTCCAGGCACACTGGAGCTGTGAAAGGCATCCAAAAGGGAGTGCAAAAGTGCCACAACATGGTTGCTTTCACGGCTTTTTCCTTGGCAAGAAGCTTAACACCAGGCTGATTTCCCTTCCCTTGGTTACTGTTAGGCTTAGGCCTAGGGCTAGGATTTTTAAAACTAGGAAGCCCTTAGATCCAGGCACACTGCAGCTGTTAAAGGCATCCCAAGGGGAGTACAAAAGTGCAACAACATGGCAGCTTTCACAGCTTTTTCCTTGGCACCATCCCTATACCTAGGCGGAACCCTAGGGTTAGGGTTCAGCCTAGGGCTTGGAGTTTTTTAACCAGGAAGCCCTGAGTTCCAGGCTTACTGCATCTGCCAAAGGCATCCCAAAGGGAGTGCAAAAGTGCCACAACATGGCTGCTTTCACAGCTTTTCCCTTAGGAAGAACCCTAATACGCGGCTGATTTACCTTCCTAGGGTTACTGTTAGGCTTAGACCTAGGACTTTTAAAACCAGGAAGCCCTGGGCTCCAGGCATATGCAGCTTTTAAAGGCATCCCAAGAGGGCCGCAGAAGTGACACAACTTGGCTGCCTCTGCTTCTATTCTCATGAGACCATCCCAAACCATAGGCTGATTTTCCTTCCTAGGGTTAAGGTTTGAGTTACGCCTAGGGAAATGGTTCTATTAACCAGAAAGCCCTGAGTTCCAAGAACACAGCAGCTGCGAAGGACTAGCCAAGAAGAGCGCAAAAGTACCACAACATGCCTGCCTCCACAGCTTTTTCCTTGGGGACATGCCTAATTCCTGGCTGATTTGCCTTTCTCGTCTTAGGGTTGGGTTCGACCTAGGGCTAGGATATTTTTAACTAGGAAGCCCTGAGTTCCAGGCTTACTGCATCTGCCAAAGGCATCCCAAAGGGAGTGCAGAAGTGCCACAACATGCCTGCTTTCACGGCTTTTCCCTTAGGAAGAACCCTAATACCCGGCTGATTTACATTCCTAGGGTTACTGTTAGGCTTAGGCCTAGGACTTTTAAAACCAGGAAGCCCTGGGCTCCAGGCACACTGCAGCTGCGAAAGGCATCCCTAGGGGAGCGCAAAAGTGACACAACTTGGCTGCCACCACTGATATTTCCATGAGACCATCCCGAACCATAGGCTGATTTTCCTTCCTAGGGTTAAGGTTTGAGTTACGCCTAGGGTAAGGGTTCTATTAACCAGAAAGCCCTGAGTTCCAAGAACACAGCAGCTGCGAAGGACTAGCCAAGAAGAGCGCAAAAGTACCACAACATGCCTGCCTCCACAGCTTTTTCCTTGGGGACATGCCTAATTCCTGGCTGATTTGCCTTTCTCGTCTTAGGGTTGGGGTTCGGCCTAGGGCTAGGATTTTTAAAATCAGGAAGCCCTGAGTTCCAGGCACACTGGAGCTGTGAAAGGCATCCAAAAGGGAGTGCAAAAGTGCCACAACATGGTTGCTTTCACGGCTTTTTCCTTGGCAAGAAGCTTAACACCAGGCTGATTTCCCTTCCCTTGGTTACTGTTAGGCTTAGGCCTAGGGCTAGGATTTTTAAAACTAGGAAGCCCTTAGCTCCAGGCACACTGCAGCTGTTAAAGGCATCCCAAGGGGAGTACAAAAGTGCAACAACATGGCAGCTTTCACAGCTTTTTCCTTGGCACCATCCCTATACCTAGGCTGAACCCTAGGGTTAGGGTTCAGCCTAGGGCTTGGAGTTTTTTAACCAGGAAGCCCTGAGTTCCAGGCTTACTGCATCTGCCAAAAGCATCCCAAAGGGAGTGCAAAAGTGCCACAACATGGCTGCTTTCACAGCTTTTCCCTTAGGAAGAACCCTAATACGCGGCTGATTTACCTTCCTAGGGTTACTGTTAGGCTTAGGCCTAGGACTTTTAAAACCAGGAAGCCCTGGGCTCCAGGCACATGCAGCTGTTAAAGGCATCCCAAGAGGGCCGCAGAAGTGACACAACTTGGCTGCCTCTGCTGCTATTCTCATGAGACCATCCCGAACCATAGGCTGATTTTCCTTCCTAGGGTTAAGGTTTGAGTTACGCCTAGGGTAAGAGTTCTATTAACCAGAAAGCCCTGAGTTCCAAGAACACAGCAGCTGCGAAGGACTACCCAAGAAGAGCGCAAAAGTACCACAACATGCCTGCCTCCACAGCTTTTTCCTTGGGGACATGCCTAATTCCTGGCTGATTTGCCTTTCTCGTCTTAGGGTTGGGGTTCGGCCTAGGGCTAGCATTTTTAAAATCAGGAAGCCCTGAGTTCCAGGCACACTGGAGCTGTGAAAGGCATCCAAAAGGGAGTGCAAAAGTGCCACAACATGGTTGCTTTCACGGCTTTTTCCTTGGCAAGAAGCTTAACACCAGGCTGATTTCCCTTCCCTTGGTTACTGTTAGGCTTAGGCCTAGGGCTAGGATTTTTAAAACTAGGAAGCCCTTAGATCCAGGCACACTGCAGCTGTTCAAGGCATCCCAAGGGGAGTACAAAAGTGCAACAACATGGCAGCTTTCACAGCTTTTTCCTTGGCACCATCCCTATACCTAGGCTGAACCCTAGGGTTAGGGTTCAGCCTAGGGCTTGGAGTTTTTTAACCAGGAAGCCCTGAGTTCCAGGCTTACTGCATCTGCCAAAGGCATCCCAAAGGGAGTGCAAAAGTGCCACAACATGGCTGCTTTCACAGCTTTTCCCTTAGGAAGAACCCTAATACGCGGCTGATTTACCTTCCTAGGGTTACTGTTAGGCTTAGACCTAGGACTTTTAAAACCAGGAAGCCCTGGGCTCCAGGCATATGCAGCTTTTAAAGGCATCCCAAGAGGGCCGCAGAAGTGACACAACTTGGCTGCCTCTGCTTCTATTCTCATGAGACCATCCCAAACCATAGGCTGATTTTCCTTCCTAGGGTTAAGGTTTGACTTACGCCTAGGGTAAGAGTTCTATTAACCAGAAAGCCCTGAGTTCCAAGAACACAGCAGCTGCGAAGGACTAGCCAAGAAGAGCGCAAAAGTACCACAACGTGCCTGCCTCCACAGCTTTTTCCTTGGGGACATGCCTAATTCCTGGCTGATTTGCCTTTCTCGTCTTAGGCTTGGGGTTCGGCCTAGGGCTAGGATATTTTTAACTAGGAAGCCCTGAGTTCCAGGCTTACTGCATCTGCCAAAGGCATCCCAAAGGGAGTGCAGAAGTGCCACAACATGGCTGCTTTCACGGCTTTTCCCTTAGGAAGAACCCTAATACCCGGCTGATTTACATTCCTAGGGTTACTGTTAGGCTTAGGCCTAGGACTTTTAAAACCAGGAAGCCCTGGGCTCCAGGCACACTGCAGCTGCGAAAGGCATCCCTAGGGGAGCGCAAAAGTGACACAACTTGGCTGCCACCACTGATATTTCCATGAGACCATCCCGAACCATAGGCTGATTTTCCTTCCTAGGGTTAAGGTTTGACTTACGCCTAGGGTAAGGGTTCTATTAACCAGAAAGCCCTGAGTTCCAAGAACACAGCAGCTGCGAAGGACTAGCCAAGAAGAGCGCAAAAGTACCACAACATGCCTGCCTCCACAGCTTTTTCCTTGGGGACATGCCTAATTCCTGGCTGATTTGCCTTTCTCGTCTTAGGGTTGGGGTTCGGCCTAGGGCTAGGATTTTTAAAATCAGGAAGCCCTGAGTTCCAGGCACACTGGAGCTGTGAAAGGCATCCAAAAGGGAGTGCAAAAGTGCCACAACATGGTTGCTTTCATGGCTTTTTCCTTGGCAAGAAGCTTAACACCAGGCTGATTTCCCTTCCCTTGGTTACTGTTAGGCTTAGGCCTAGGGCTAGGATTTTTAAAACTAGGAAGCCCTTAGCTCCAGGCACACTGCAGCTGTTCAAGGCATCCCAAGGGGAGTAAAAAAGTGCAACAACATGGCAGCTTTCACAGCTTTTTCCTTGGCACCATCCCTATACCTAGGCTGAACCCTAGGGTTAGGGTTCAGCCTAGGGCTTGGAGTTTTTTAACCAGGAAGCCCTGAGTTCCAGGCTTACTGCATCTGCCAAAGGCATCCCAAAGGGAGTGCAAAAGTGCCACAACATGGCTGCTTTCACAGCTTTTCCCTTAGGAAGAACCCTAATACGCGGCTGATTTACCTTCCTAGGGTTACTGTTAGGCTTAGACCTAGGACTTTTAAAACCAGGAAGCCCTGGGCTCCAGGCATATGCAGCTTTTAAAGGCATCCCAAGAGGGCCGCAGAAGTGACACAACTTGGCTGCCTCTGCTTCTATTCTCATGAGACCATCCCAAACCATAGGCTGATTTTCCTTCCTAGGGTTAAGGTTTGAGTTACGCCTAGGGAAAGGGTTCTATTAACCAGAAAGCCCTGAGTTCCAAGAACACAGCAGCTGCGAAGGACTAGCCAAGAAGAGCGCAAAAGTACCACAACGTGCCTGCCTCCACAGCTTTTTCCTTGGGGACATGCCTAATTCCTGGCTGATTTGCCTTTCTCGTCTTAGGGTTGGGGTTCGACCTAGGGCTAGGATATTTTTAACTAGGAAGCCCTGAGTTCCAGGCTTACTGCATCTGCCAAAGGCATCCCAAAGGGAGTGCAGAAGTGCCACAACATGGCTGCTTTCACGGCTTTTCCCTTAGGAAGAACCCTAATACCCGGCTGATTTACATTCCTAGGGTTACTGTTAGGCTTAGGCCTAGGACTTTTAAAACCAGGAAGCCCTGGGCTCCAGGCACACTGCAGCTGCGAAAGGCATCCCTAGGGGAGCGCAAAAGTGACACAACTTGGCTGCCACCACTGATATTTCCATGAGACCATCCCGAACCATAGGCTGATTTTCCTTCCTAGGGTTAAGGTTTGAGTTACGCCTAGGGTAAGGGTTCTATTAACCAGAAAGCCCTGAGTTCCAAGAACACAGCAGCTGCGAAGGACTAGCCAAGAAGAGCGCAAAAGTACCACAACATGCCTGCGTCGACAGCTTTTTCCTTGGGGACATGCCTAATTCCTGGCTGATTTGCCTTTCTCATCTTAGGGTTGGGGTTCGGCCTAGGGCTAGGATTTTTAAAATCAGGAAGCCCTGAGTTCCAGGCACACTGGAGCTGTGAAAGGCATCCAAAAGGGAGTGCAAAAGTGCCACAACATGGTTGCTTTCACGGCTTTTTCCTTGGCAAGAAGCTTAACACCAGGCTGATTTCCCTTCCCTTGGTTACTGTGAGGCTTAGGCCAAGGGCTAGGATTTTTAAAACTAGGAAGCCCTTAGCTCCAGGCACACTGCAGCTGTTCAAGGCATCCCAAGGGGAGTACAAAAGTGCAACAACATGGCAGCTTTCACAGCTTTTTCCTTGGCACCATCCCTATACCTAGGCTGAACCCTAGGGTTAGGGTTCAGCCTAGGGCTTGGAGTTTTTTAACCAGGAAGCCCTGAGTTCCAGGCTTACTGCATCTGCCAAAGGCATCCCAAAGGGAGTGCAAAAGTGCCACAACATGGCTGCTTTCACAGCTTTTCCCTTAGGAAGAACCCTAATACTCGGCTGATTTACCTTCCTAGGGTTACTGTTAGGCTTAGACCTAGGACTTTGAAAACCAGGAAGCCCTGGGCACCAGGCATATGCAGCTTTTAAAGGCATCCCAAGAGGGTCGCAGAAGTGACACAACTTGGCTGCCTCTGCTTCTATTCTCATGAGACCATCCCGAACCATAGGCTGATTTTCCTTCCTAGGGTTAAGGTTTGAGTTACGCCTAGGGTAAGAGTTCTATTAACCAGAAAGCCCTGAGTTCCAAGAACACAGCAGCTGCAAAGGACTAGCCAAGAAGAGCGCAAAAGTACCACAACGTGCCTGCCTCCACAGCTTTTTCCTTGGGGACATGCCTAATTCCTGGCTGATTTGCCTTTCTCGTCTTAGGGTTGGGGTTCGGCCTAGGGCTAGGATATTTTTAACTAGGAAGCCCTGAGTTCCAGGCTTACTGCATCTGCCAAAGGCATCCCAAAGGGAGTGCAGAAGTGCCACAACATGGCTGCTTTCACGGCTTTTCCCTTAGGAAGAACCCTAATACCCGGCTGATTTACATTCCTAGGGTTACTGTTAGGCTTAGGCCTAGGACTTTTAAAACCAGGAAGCCCTGGGCTCCAGGCACATGCAGCTGCGAAAGGCATCCCTAGGGGAGCGCAAAAGTGACACAACTTGGCTGCCACCACTGATATTTCCATGAGACCATCCCGAACCATAGGCTGATTTTCCTTCCTAGGGTTAAGGTTTGACTTACGCCTAGGGTAAGGGTTCTATTAACCAGAAAGCCCTGAGTTCCAAGAACACAGCAGCTGCGAAGGACTAGCCAAGAAGAGCGCAAAAGTACCACAACATGCCTGCGTCGACAGCTTTTTCCTTGGGGACATGCCTAATTCCTGGCTGATTTGCCTTTCTCGTCTTAGGGTTGGGGTTCGGCCTAGGGCTAGGATTTTTAAAATCAGGAAGCCCTGAGTTCCAGGCACACTGGAGCTGTGAAAGGCATCCAAAAGGGAGTGCAAAAGTGCCACAACATGGTTGCTTTCACGGCTTTTTCCTTGGCAAGAAGCTTAACACCAGGCTGATTTCCCTTCCCTTGGTTACTGTTAGGCTTAGGCCTAGGGCTAGGATTTTTAAAACTAGGAAGCCCTTAGCTCCAGGCACACTGCAGCTGTTCAAGGCATCCCAAGGGGAGTACAAAAGTGCAACAACATGGCAGCTTTCACAGCTTTTTCCTTGGCACCATCCCTATACCTAGGCTGAGACCCAGGGTTACGGTTCAGCCTAGGTCTTGGAGTTTTTTAAGCAGGAAGCCCTGAGTTCCAGGCTTACTGCATCTGCCAAAGGCATCCCAAAGGGAGTGCAAAAGTGCCACAACATGGCTGCTTTCACAGCTTTTCCCTTAGGAAGAACCCTAATACGCGGCTGATTTACCTTCCTAGGGTTACTGTTAGGCTTAGGCCTAGGACTTTTAAAACCAGGAAGCCCTGGGCTCCAGGCACACTGCAGCTGTTAAAGGCATCCCAAGAGGGCCGCAGAAGTGACACAACTTGGCTGCCTCTGCTTCTATTCTCATGAGACCATCCCGAACCATAGGCTGATTTTCCTTCCTAGGGTTAATGTTTGAGTTTCGCCAAGGGTAAGAGGTCTATTAACCAGAAAGACCATAGTTCCAAGAACACAGCAGCTGCGAAGGACTTCCCAAGAAGAGCGCAAAAGTACCACAACATGCCTGCCTCCACAGCTTTTTCCTTGGGGACATGCCTAATTCCTGGCTGATTTGCCTTTCTCGTCTTAGGGTTGGGGTTCGGCCTAGGGCTAGGATATTTTTAACTGGGAAGCCCTGAGTTCCAGGCTTACTGCATCTGCCAAAGGCATCCCAAAGGGAGTGCAGAAGTGCCACAACATGGCTGCTTTCACGGCTTTTCCCTTAGGAAGAACCCTAATACGCGGCTGATTTACCTTCCTAGGGTTACTGTTAGGCTTAGGCCTAGGACTTTTAAAACCAGGAAGCCCTGGGCTCCAGGCACACTGCAGCTGCGAAAGGCATCCCTAGGGGAGCGCAAAAGTGACACAACTTGGCTGCCACCACTGATATTTCCATGAGACCATCCCGAACCATAGGCTGATTTTCCTTCCTAGGGTTAAGGTTTGACTTACGCCTAGGGTAAGGGTTCTATTAACCAGAAAGCCCTGAGTTCCAAGAACACAGCATCTGCGAAGGACTAGCCAAGAAGAGCGCAAAAGTACCACAACATGCCTGCCTCCACAGCTTTTTCCTTGGGGACATGCCTAATTCCTGGCTGATTTGCCTTTCTCGTCTTAGGGTTGGGGTTCGGCCTAGGGCTAGGATTTTTAAAATCAGGAAGCCCTGAGTTCCAGGCACACTGGAGCTGTGAAAGTCATCCCAAAGGGAGTGCAAAAGTGCCACAACATGGTTGCTTTCACGGCTTTTTCCTTGGCAAGAAGCTTTACACCAGGCTGATTTCCCTTCCCATGGTTACTGTTAGGCTTAGGCCTAGGGCTAGGATTTTTAAAACTAGGAAGCCCTTAGATCCAGGCACACTGCAGCTGTTCAAGGCATCCCAAGGGGAGTACAAAAGTGCAACAACATGGCAGCTTTCACAGCTTTTTCCTTGGCACCATCCCTATACCTTGGCTGATTTATCTGCCTAGGGTTAGGGTTAGGGTTCAGCCTAGGGCTTGGAGTTTTTTAACCAGGAAGCCCTGAGTTCCAGGCTTACTGCATCTGCCAAAGGCATCCCAAAGGGAGTGCAAAAGTGCCACAACATGGCTGCTTTCACAGCTTTTCCCTTAGGAAGAACCCTAATACGCGGCTGATTTACCTTCCTAGGGTTACTGTTAGGCTTAGGCCTAGGACTTTTAAAACCAGGAAGCCCTGGGCTCCAGGCACATGCAGCTGTTAAAGGCATCCCAAGAGGGCCGCAGAAGTGACACAACTTGGCTGCCTCTGCTTCTATTCTCATGAGACCATCCCGAACCATAGGCTGATTTTCCTTCCTAGGGTTAAGGTTTGAGTTACGCCTAGGGTAAGGGTTCTATTAACCAGAAAGCCCTGAGTTCCAAGAACACAGCAGCTGCGAAGGACTAGCCAAGAAGAGCGCAAAAGTACCACAACATGCCTGCCTCCACAGCTTTTTCCTTGGGGACATGCCTAATTCCTGGCTGATTTGCCTTTCTCGTCTTAGGCTTGGGGTTCGGCCTAGGGCTAGGATTTTTTTAACTAGGAAGCCCTGAGTTCCAGGCTTACTGCATCTGCCAAAGGCATCCCAAAGGGAGTGCACAAGTGCCACAACATGGCTGCTTTCACGGCTTTTCCCTTAGGAAGAACCCTAATACACGGCTGATTTACCATCCTAGGGTTACTGTTAGGCTTAGACCTAGGACTTTTAAAACCAGGAAGCCCTGGGCTCCAGGCATATGCAGCTGTTAAAGGCATCCCAAGAGGGCCGCAGAAGTGACACAACTTGGCTGCCTCTGCTTCTATTCTCATGAGACCATCCCGAACCATAGGCTGATTTTCCTTCCTAGGGTTAAGGTTTGAGTTACGCCTAGGGTAAGAGTCCTATTAACCAGAAAGCCCTGAGTTCCAAGAACACCGCAGCTGCGAAGGACTACCCAAGAAGAGCGCAAAAGTACCACAACATGCCTGCCTCCACAGCTTTTTCCTTGGGGACATGCCTAATTCCTGGCTGATTTGCCTTTCTCTTCTTAGGGTTGGGGTTCGGCCTAGGGCTAGCATATTTTTAACTAGGAAGCCCTGAGTTCCAGGCTTACTGCATCTGCCAAAGGCATCCCAAAGGGAGTGCAAAAGTGCCACAACATGGCTGCTTTCACGGCTTTTCCCTTAGGAAGAACCCTAATACGCGGCTGATTTACCTTCCTAGGGTTACTGTTAGGCTTAGGCCTAGGACTTTTAAAACCAGGAAGCCCTGGGCTCCAGGCACACTGCAGCTGCGAAAGGCATCCCAAGGGGAGCGCAAAAGTGACACAACTTGGCTGCCTCTGCTGCTATTCTCATGAGACCATCCCGAACCATAGGCTGATTTTCCTTCCTAGGGTTAAGGTTTGAGTTACGCCTAGGGTAAGGGTTGTATTAACCAGAAAGCCCTGAGTTCCAAGAACACAGCAGCTGCGAAGGACTACCCAAGAAGAGCGCAAAAGTACCACAGCATGCCTGCCTCCACAGCTTTTTCCTTGGGGACATGCCTAATTCCTGGCTGATTTGCCTTTCTCGTCTTAGGCTTGGGGTTCGGCCTAGGGCTAGGAATTTTTAACTAGGAAGCCCTGAGTTCCAGGCTTACTTCATCTGCAAAAAGCATCCCAATGGGAGTGCAGAAGTGCCACAACATGGCTGCTTTCACGGCTTTTCCCTTAGGAAGAACCCTAATACCCGGCTGATTTACCTTCCTAGGGTTACTGTTAGGCTTAGACCTAGGACTTTTAAAACCAGGAAGCCCTGGGCTCCAGGCACACTGCAGCTGTTAAAGGAATCCCAAGAGGGCTGCAGAAGTGACACAACTTAGCTGCCACCACTAATATTTCCATGAGACCATCCCGAACCATAGGCTGATTTTCCTTCCTAGGGTTAAGGATTGAGTTTCGCCTAGGTTATGAGGTTTATTAACCAGAAAGCCCTGAGTTCCAAGAACACAGCAGCTGCGAAGGACTACCCAAGAAGAGCGCAAAAGTACCACAACATGCCTGCCTCCACAGCTTTTTCCTTGGGGACATGCCTAATTCCTGGCTGATTTGCCTTTCTCGTCTTAGGCTTGGGGTTCGGCCTAGGGCTAGGATTTTTAAAATCAGGAAGCCCTGACTTCCAGGCACACTGGAGCTGTGAAAGGCATCCAAAAGGGAGTGCAAAAGTGCCACAACATGGTTGCTTTCACGGCTTTTTCCTTGGCAAGAAGCTTAACACCAGGCTGATTTCCCTTCCCAGGGTTACTGTTAGGCTTAGGCCTAGGGCTAGGATTTTTAAAACTAGGAAGCCCTGAGATCCAGGCACACTGCAGCTGTTCAAGGCATCCCAAGGGGAGTACAAAAGTGCAACAACATGGCAGCTTTCACAGCTTTTTCCTTGGCACCATCCCTATACCTTGGCTGTTTTATCTGCCTAGGGTTAGGGTTAGGGTTCAGCCTAGGGCTTGGAGTTTTTTAAGCAGGAAGCCCTGAGTTCCAGGCTTACTGCATCTGCCAAAGGCATCCCAAAGGGAGCGCAGAAGTGCCACAACATGGCTGCTTTCACGGCTTTTCCCTTAGGAAGAACCCTAATACGCGGCTGATTTACCTTCCTAGGGTTACTGTTAGGCTTAGGCCTAGGACTTTTAAAACCAGGAAGCCCTGGGCTCCAGGCACACTGCAGCTGCGAAAGGCATCCCAAGGGGAGCGCAAAAGTGACACAACTTGGCTGCCACCACTGATATTTCCATGAGACCATCCCGAACCATAGGCTGATTTTCCTTCCTAGGGTTAAGGTTTGAGTTACGCCTAGGGTAAGGGTTCTATTAACCAGAAAGCCCTGAGTTCCAAGAACACAGCAGCTGCGAAGGACTACCCAAGAAGAGCGCAAAAGTACCACAACATGCCTGCCTCCACAGCTTTTTCCTTGGGGACATGCCTAATTCCTGGCTGATTTGCCTTTCTCGTCTTAGGGTTGGAATTCGGCCTAGGGCTAGGAATTTTTAACTAGGAAGCCCTGAGTTCCAAGCTTACTTCATCTGCAAAAAGCATCCCAAAGGGAGTGCAGAAGTGCCACAACATGGCTGCTTTCACGGCTTTTCCCTTAGGAAGAACCCTAATACGCGGCTGATTTACCTTCCTAGGGTTACTGTTAGGCTTAGGCCTAGGACTTTTAAAACCAGGAAGCCCTGGGCTCCAGGCACATGCAGCTGCGAAAGGCATCCCAAGAGGGCCGCAGAAGTGACACAACTTGGCTGCCTCTGCTTCTATTCTCATGAGACCATCCTGAAACATAGGCTGATTTTCCTTCCTAGGGTTAAGGTTTGAGTTACGCCTAGGCTAAGGGTTCTATTAACCAGAAAGCCCTGAGTTCCAAGAACACAGCAGCTGCGAAGGACTACCCAAGAAGAGCGCAAAAGTACCACAACGTGCCTGCCTCCACAGCTTTTTCCTTGGGGACATGCCTAATTCCTGGCTGATTTGCCTTTCTCGTCTTAGGGTTGGGGTTCGGCCTAGGGCTAGGATTTTTTTAACTAGGAAGCCCTGAGTTCCAGGCTTACTTCATCTGCCAAAGGCATCCCAAAGGGAGTGCAAAAGTGCCACAACATGGCTGCTTTCACGGCTTTTCCCTTAGGAAGAACCCTAATACCCGGCTGATTTACCTTCCTAGGGTTTCTGTTAGGCTTAGACCTAGGACTTTTAAAACCAGGAAGCCCTGGGCTCCAGGCACACTGCAGCTGCGGAAGGCATCCCTAGGGGAGCGCAAAAGTGACACAACTTGGCTGCCACCACTGATATTTCCATGAGACCATCCCGAACCATAGGCTGATTTTCCTTCCTAGGGTTAAGGTTTGACTTACGCCTAGGGTAAGGGTTCTATTAACCAGAAAGCCCTGAGTTCCAAGAACACAGCAGCTGTGAAGGACTACCCAAGAAGAGCGCAAAAGTACCACAACATGCCTGCCTCCACAGCTTTTTCCTTGGGGACATGCCTAATTCCTGGCTGATTTGCCTTTCTCGTCTTAGGGTTGGGGTTCGGCCTAGGGCTAGGATTTTTAAAATCAGGAAGCCCTGAGTTCCAGGCACACTGGAGCTGTGAAAGTCATCCCAAAGGGAGTGCAAAAGTGCCACAACATGGTTGCTTTCACGGCTTTTTCCTTGGCAAGAAGCTTTACACCAGGCTGATTTCCCTTCCCATAGTTACTGTTAGGCTTAGGCCTAGGGCTAGGATTTTTAAAACTAGGAAGCCCTTAGATCCAGGCACACTGCAGCTGTTCAAGGCATCCCAAGGGGAGTACAAAAGTGCAACAACATGGCAGCTTTCACAGCTTTTTCCTTGGCACCATCCCTATACCTAGGCTGATTTATCTGCCTAGGGTTAGGGTTAGGGTTAAGCCTAGGGCTTGGAGTTTTTTAACCAGGAAGCCCTGAGTTCCAGGCTTACTGCATCTGCCAAAGGCATCCCAAAGGGAGTGCAAAAGTGCCACAACATGGCTGCTTTCACAGCTTTTCCCTTAGGAAGAACCCTAATACGCGGCTGATTTACCTTCCTAGGGTTACTGTTAGGCTTAGGCCTAGGACTTTTAAAACCAGGAAGCCCTGGGCTCCAGGCACATGCAGCTGTTAAAGGCATCCCAAGAGGGCCGCAGAAGTGACACAACTTGGCTGCCTCTGCTTCTATTCTCATGAGACCATCCCGAACCATAGGCTGATTTTCCTTCCTAGGGTTAAGGTTTGAGTTACGCCTAGGGTAAGGGTTCTATTAACCAGAAAGCCCTGAGTTCCAAGAACACAGCAGCTGCGAAGGACTAGCCAAGAAGAGCGCAAAAGTACCACAACATGCCTGCCTCCACAGCTTTTTCCTTGGGGACATGCCTAATTCCTGGCTGATTTGCCTTTCTCGTCTTAGGCTTGGGGTTCGGCCTAGGGCTAGGACTTTGAAAATCAGGAAGCCCTGAGTTCCAGGCACACTGGAGCTGTGAAAGTCATCCAAAAGGGAGTGCAGAAGTGCCACAACATGGTTGCTTTCACGGCTTTTTCCTTGGCAAGAAGCTTAACACCAGGCTGATTTCCCTTCCCAGGGTTACTGTTAGGCTTAGGCCTAGGGCTAGGATTTTTAAAACTAGGAAGCCCTGGGCTCCAGGCACACTGCAGCTGTTAAAGGCACCCCAAGGGGAGTACAAAAGTGCAACAACATGGCAGCTTTCACAGCTTTTTCCTTGGCACCATCCCTATACCTAGGCTGATTTATCTGCCTAGGGTTAGGGTTAGGGTTCAGCCTAGGGCTTGGAGTTTTTTAACCAGGAAGCCCTGAGTTCCAGGCTTACTTCATCTGCAAAAAGCATCCCAAAGGAAGTGCAGAAGTGCCACAACATGGCTGCTTTCACGGCTTTTCCCTTAGGAAGAACCCTAATACGCGGCTGATTTACCTTCCTAGGGTTACTGTTAGGCTTAGACCTAGGACTTTTAAAACCAGGAAGCCCTGGGCTCCAGGCACACTGCAGCTGCGAAAGGCATCCCAAGGGGAGCGCAAAAGTGACACAACTTGGCTGCCTCTGCTGCTATTCTCATGAGACCATCCCGAACCATAGGCTGATTTTCCTTCCTAGGGTTAAGGTTTGACTTACGCCTAGGGTAAGGGTTCTATTAACCAGAAAGCCCTGAGTTCCAAGAACACAGCAGCTGCGAAGGACTACCCAAGAAGAGCGCAAAAGTACCACAACGTGCCTGCCTCCACAGCTTTTTCCTTGGGGACATGCCTAATTCCTGGCTGATTTGCCTTTCTCGTCTTAGGGTTGGGGTTCGGCCTAGGGCTAGGATATTTTTAACTAGGAAGCCCTGAGTTCCAGGCTTACTGCATCTGCCAAAGGCATCCCAAAGGGAGTGCAAAAGTGCCACAACATGGCTGCTTTCACGGCTTTTCCCTTAGGAAGAACCCTAATACCCAGCTGATTTACCTTCCTAGGGTTACTGTTAGGCTTAGGCCTAGGACTTTTAAAACCAGGAAGCCCTGGGCTCCAGGCACACTGCAGCTGTTAAAGGAATCCCAAGAGGGCTGCAGAAGTGACACAACTTAGCTGCCACCACTAATATTTCCATGAGACCATCCCGAACCATAGGCTGATTTTCCTTCCTAGGGTTAAGGATTGAGTTTCGCCTAGGTTATGAGGTCTATTAACCAGAAAGCCCTGAGTTCCAAGAACACAGCAGCTGCGAAGGACTACCCAAGAAGAGCGCAAAAGTACCACAACATGCCTGCCTCCACAGCTTTTTCCTTGGGGACATGCCTAATTCCTGGCTGATTTGCCTTTCTCGTCTTAGGCTTGGGGTTCGGCCTAGGGCTAGGACTTTTAAAATCAGGAAGCCCTGACTTCCAGGCACACTGGAGCTGTGAAAGGCATCCAAAAGGGAGTGCAAAAGTGCCACAACATGGTTGCTTTCACGGCTTTTTCCTTGGCAAGAAGCTTAACACCAGGCTGATTTCCCTTCCCAGGGTTACTGTTAGGCTTAGGCCTAGGGCTAGGATTTTTAAAACTAGGAAGCCCTGAGATCCAGGCACACTGCAGCTGTTCAAGGCATCCCAAGGGGAGTACAAAAGTGCAACAACATGGCAGCTTTCACAGCTTTTTCCTTGGCACCATCCCTATACCTTGGCTGTTTTATCTGCCTAGGGTTAGGGTTAGGGTTCAGCCTAGGGCTTGGAGTTTTTTAAGCAGGAAGCCCTGAGTTCCAGGCTTACTGCATCTGCCAAAGGCATCCCAAAGGGAGCGCAGAAGTGCCACAACATGGCTGCTTTCACGGCTTTTCCCTTAGGAAGAACCCTAATACGCGGCTGATTTACCTTCCTAGGGTTACTGTTAGGCTTAGGCCTAGGACTTTTAAAACCAGGAAGCCCTGGGCTCCAGGCATATGCAGCTGTTAAAGGCATCCCAAGAGGGCTGCAGAAGTGACACAACTTGGCTGCCACCACTGATATTTCCATGAGACCATCCCGAACCATAGGCTGATTTTCCTTCCTAGGGTTAAGGTTTGAGTTACGCCTAGGGTAAGAGTTCTATTAACCAGAAAGCCCTGAGTTCCAAGAACACAGCAGCTGCGAAGGACTTCCCAAGAAGAGCGCAAAAGTACCACAACATGCCTGCCTCCACAGCTTTTTCCTTGGGGACATGCCTAATTCCTGGCTGATTTGCCTTTCTCGTCTTAGGGTTGCGGTTCGGCCTAGGGCTAGGATTTTTTTAACTAGGAAGCCCTGAGTTCCAGGCTTACTTCATCTGCCAAAGGCATCCCAAAGGGAGTGCAGAAGTGCCACAACATGGCCGCTTTCACGGCTTTTCCCTTAGGAAGAACCCTAATACGCGGCTGATTTACCTTCCTAGGGTTACTGTTAGGCTTAGGCCTAGGACTTTTAAAACCAGGAAGCCCTGGGCTCCAGGCATATGCAGCTGTTAAAGGCATCCCAAGAGGGCCGCAGAAGTGACACAACTTGGCTGCCTCTGCTTCTATTCTCATGAGACCATCCCGAACCATAGGCTGATTTTCCTTCCTAGGGTTAAGGTTTGAGTTACGCCTAGGGTAAGAGTTCTATTAACCAGAAAGCCCTGAGTTCCAAGAACACAGCAGCTGCGAAGGACTACCCAAGAAGAGCGCAAAAGTACCACAACGTGCCTGCCTCCACAGCTTTTTCCTTGGGGACATGCCTAATTCCTGGCTGATTTGCCTTTCTCGTCTTAGGGTTGGGGTTCGGCCTAGGGCTAGGATATTTTTAACTAGGAAGCCCTGAGTTCCAGGCTTACTGCATCTGCCAAAGGCATCCCAAAGGGAGTGCAAAAGTGCCACAACATGGCTGCTTTCACGGCTTTTCCCTTAGGAAGAACCCTAATACCCAGCTGATTTACCTTCCTAGGGTTACTGTTAGGCTTAGGCCTAGGACTTTTAAAACCAGGAAGCCCTGGGCTCCAGGCACACTGCAGCTGTTAAAGGAATCCCAAGAGGGCTGCAGAAGTGACACAACTTGGCTGCCACCACTGATATTTCCATGAGACCATCCCGAACCATAGGCTGATTTTCCTTCCTAGGGTTAAGGTTTGAGTTACGCCTAGGGTAAGGGTTCTATTAACCAGAAAGCCCTGAGTTCCAAGAACACATCAGCTGTGAAGGACTACCCAAGAAGAGCGCAAAAGTACCACAACATGCCTGCGTCGATAGCTTTTTCCTTGGGGACATGCCTAATTCCTGGTTGATTTGCCTTTCTCGTCTTAGGCTTGGGGTTCGGCCTAGGGCTAGGATTTTTCAAATCAGGAAGCCCTGACTTCCAGGCACACTGGAGCTGTGAAAGGCATCCAAAAGGGAGTGCAAAAGTGCCACAACATGGTTGCTTTCACGGCTTTTTCCTTGGCAAGAAGCTTAACACCAGGCTGATTTCCCTTCCCAGGGTTACTGTTAGGCTTAGGCCTAGGGCTAGGATTTTTAAAACTAGGAAGCCCTGGGCTCCAGGCACACTGCAGCTGTTCAAGGCATCCCAAGGGGAGTACAAAAGTGCAACAACATGGCAGCTTTCACAGCTTTTTCCTTGGCACCATCCCTATACCTTGGCTGTTTTATCTGCCTAGGGTTAGGGTTAGGGTTCAGCCTAGGGCTTGGAGTTTTTTAACCCGGAAGCCCTGAGTTCCAGGCTTACTGCATCTGCCAAAGGCATCCCAAAGGGAGTGCAGAAGTGCCACAACATGGCTGCTTTCACGGCTTTTCCCTTAGGAAGAACCCTAATACGCGGCTGATTTACCTTCCTAGGTTTACTGTTAGGCTTAGGCCTAGGACTTTTAAAACCAGGAAGCCCTGGGCTCCAGGCACACTGCAGCTGCGAAAGGCATCCCAAGGGGAGCGCAAAAGTGACACAACTTGGCTGCCTCTGCTGCTATTCTCATGAGACCATCCCGAACCATAGGCTGATTTTCCTTCCTAGGGTTAAGGTTTGAGTTACGCCTGGGGTAAGGGTTCTATTAACCAGAAAGCCCTGAGTTCCAAGAACACAGCAGCTGCGAAGGACTACCCAAGAAGAGCGCAAAAGTACCACAACATGCCTGCCTCCACAGCTTTTTCCTTGGGGACATGCCTAATTCCTGGCTGATTTGCCTTTCTCGTCTTAGGGTTGGGGTTCGGCCTAGGGCTAGAATTTTTAACTAGGAAGCCCTGAGTTCCAAGCTTACTTCATCTGCAAAAAGCATCCCAAAGGGAGTGCAGAAGTGCCACAACATGGCTGCTTTCACGGCTTTTCCCTTAGGAAGAACCCTAATACGCGGCTGATTTACCTTCCTAGGGTTACTGTTAGGCTTAGGCCTAGGACTTTTAAAACCAGGAAGCCCTGGGCTCCAGGCACATGCAGCTGCGAAAGGCATCCCAAGGGGAGCGCAAAAGTGACACAACTTGGCTGCCTCTGCTGCTATTCTCATGAGACCATCCCGAATCATAGGCTGATTTTCCTTCCTAGGGTTAAGGTTTGAGTTACGCCTAGGGTAAGGGTTCTATTAACCAGAAAGACCTGAGTTCCAAGAACACAGCAGCTGCGAAGGACTTCCCAAGAAGAGCGCAAAAGTACCACAACATGCCTGCCTCCACAGCTTTTTCCTTGGGGACATGCCTAATTCCTGGCTGATTTGCCTTTCTCGTCTTAGGGTTGGGGTTCGGCCTAGGGCTAGGATTTTTAAAATCAGGAAGCCCTGAGTTCCAGGCACACTGGAGCTGTGAAAGGCATCCAAAAGGGAGTGCAGAAGTGCCACAACATGGCTGCTTTCACGGCTTTTTCCTTGGCAAGAAGCCTAACACCAGGCTGATTTCCCTTCCCAGGGTTACTGTAAGGCTTAGGCCTAGGGCTAGGATTTTTAAAACTAGGAAGCCCTTAGATCCAGGCACACTGCAGCTGTTCAAGGCATCCCAAGGGGAGTACAAAAGTGCAACAACATGGCAGCTTTCACAGCTTTTTCCTTGGCACCATCCCTATACCTAGGCTGATTTATCTGCCTAGGGTTAGGGTTAGGGTTCAGCCTAGGGCTTCGAGATTTTAACCCGGGAGCCCTGAGTTCCAGGCTTACTGCATCTGCCAAAGGCATCCCAAAGGGAGTGCAAAAGTGCCACAACATGGCTGCTTTCACAGCTTTTCCCTTAGGAAGAACCCTAATACTCGGCTGATTTACCTTCCTAGGGTTACTGTTAGGCTTAGGCCTAGGACTTTTAAAACCAGGAAGCCCTGGGCTCCAGGCACACTGCAGCTGCGAAAGGCATCCCAAGGGGAGCGCAAAAGTGACACAACTTGGCTGCCACCACTGATATTTCCATGAGACCATCCCGAACCATAGGCTGATTTTCCTTCCTAGGGTTAAGGTTTGAGTTACGCCTAGGGTAAGGGTTCTATTAACCAGAAAGCCCTGAGTTCCAAGAACACAGCAGCTGCGAAGGACTTCCCAAGAAGAGCGCAAAAGTACCACAACATGCCTGCCTCCACAGCTTTTTCCTTGGGGACATGCCTAATTCCTGGCTGATTTGCCTTTCTCGTCTTAGGGTTGCGGTTCGGCCTAGGGCTAGGATTTTTTTAACTAGGAAGCCCTGAGTTCCAGGCTTACTTCATCTGCCAAAGGCATCCCAAAGGGAGTGCAGAAGTGCCACAACATGGCCGCTTTCACGGCTTTTCCCTTAGGAAGAACCCTAATACGCGGCTGATTTACCTTCCTAGGGTTACTGTTAGGCTTAGGCCTAGGACTTTTAAAACCAGGAAGCCCTGGGCTCCAGGCATATGCAGCTGTTAAAGGCATCCCAAGAGGGCCGCAGAAGTGACACAACTTGGCTGCCTCTGCTTCTATTCTCATGAGACCATCCCGAACCATAGGCTGATTTTCCTTCCTAGGGTTAAGGTTTGAGTTACGCCTAGGGTAAGGGTTCTATTAACCAGAAAGCCCTGAGTTCCAAGAACACAGCAGCTGCGAAGGACTACCCAAGAAGAGCGCAAAAGTACCACAACGTGCCTGCCTCCACAGCTTTTTCCTTGGGGACATGCCTAATTCCTGGCTGATTTGCCTTTCTCGTCTTAGGGTTGGGGTTCGGCCTAGGGCTAGGATATTTTTAACTAGGAAGCCCTGAGTTCCAGGCTTACTTCATCTGCCAAAGGCATCCCAAAGGGAGTGCAAAAGTGCCACAATATGGCTGCTTTCACGGCTTTTCCCTTAGGAAGAACCCTAATACCCAGCTGATTTACCTTCCTAGGGTTACTGTTAGGCTTAGGCCTAGGACTTTTAAAACCAGGAAGCCCTGGGCTCCAGGCACACTGCAGCTGTTAAAGGAATCCCAAGAGGGCTGCAGAAGTGACACAACTTGGCTGCCACCACTGATATTTCCATGAGACCATCCCGAACCATAGGCTGATTTTCCTTCCTAGGGTTAAGGTTTGAGTTACGCCTAGGGTAAGGGTTCTATTAACCAGAAAGCCCTGAGTTCCAAGAACACAGCAGCTGTGAAGGACTACCCAAGAAGAGCGCAAAAGTACCACAACATGCCTACGTCGATAGCTTTTTCCTTGGGGACATGCCTAATTCCTGGTTGATTTGCCTTTCTCGTCTTAGGCTTGGGGTTCGGCCTAGGGCTAGGATTTTTCAAATCAGGAAGCCCTGACTTCCAGGCACACTGGAGCTGTGAAAGGCATCCAAAAGGGAGTGCAAAAGTGCCACAACATGGTTGCTTTCACGGCTTTTTCCTTGGCAAGAAGCTTAACACCAGGCTGATTTCCCTTCCCAGGGTTACTGTTAGGCTTAGGCCTAGGGCTAGGATTTTTAAAACTAGGAAGCCCTGGGCTCCAGGCACACTGCAGCTGTTCAAGGCATCCCAAGGGGAGTACAAAAGTGCAACAACATGGCAGCTTTCACAGCTTTTTCCTTGGCACCATCCCTATACCTTGGCTGTTTTATCTGCCTAGGGTTAGGGTTAGGGTTCAGCCTAGGGCTTGGAGTTTTTTAACCAGGAAGCCCTGAGTTCCAGGCTTACTGCATCTGCCAAAGGCATCCCAAACGGAGCGCAGAAGTGCCACAACATGGCTGCTTTCACGGCTTTTCCCTTAGGAAGAACCCTAATACGCGGCTGATTTACCTTCCTAGGTTTACTGTTAGGCTTAGGCCTAGGACTTTTAAAACCAGGAAGCCCTGGGCTCCAGGCACACTGCAGCTGCGAAAGGCATCCCAAGGGGAGCGCAAAAGTGACACAACTTGGCTGCCTCTGCTGCTATTCTCATGAGACCATCCCGAACCATAGGCTGATTTTCTTTCCTAGGGTTAAGGTTTGAGTTACGCCTGGGGTAAGGGTTCTATTAACCAGAAAGCCCTGAGTTCCAAGAACACAGCAGCTGCGAAGGACTACCCAAGAAGAGCGCAAAAGTACCACAACATGCCTGCCTCCACAGCTTTTTCCTTGGGGACATGCCTAATTCCTGGCTGATTTGCCTTTCTCGTCTTAGGGTTGGGGTTCGGCCTAGGGCTAGGAATTTTTAACTAGGAAGCCCTGAGTTCCAAGCTTACTTCATCTGCAAAAACCATCCCAAAGGGAGTGCAGAAGTGCCACAACATGGCTGCTTTCACGGCTTTTCCCTTAGGAAGAACCCTAATACGCGGCTGATTTACCTTCCTAGGGTTACTGTTAGGCTTAGGCCTAGGACTTTTAAAACCAGGAAGCCCTGGGCTCCAGGCACATGCAGCTGCGAAAGGCATCCCAAGGGGAGCGCAAAAGTGACACAACTTGGCTGCCTCTGCTGCTATTCTCATGAGACCATCCCGAATCATAGGCTGATTTTCCTTCCTAGGGTTAAGGTTTGAGTTACGCCTAGGGTAAGGGTTCTATTAACCAGAAAGACCTGAGTTCCAAGAACACAGCAGCTGCGAAGGACTTCCCAAGAAGAGCGCAAAAGTACCACAACATGCCTGCCTCCACAGCTTTTTCCTTGGGGACATGCCTAATTCCTGGCTGATTTGCCTTTCTCGTCTTAGGGTTGGGGTTCGGCCTAGGGCTAGGATTTTTAAAATCAGGAAGCCCTGAGTTCCAGGCACACTGGAGCTGTGAAAGGCATCCAAAAGGGAGTGCAGAAGTGCCACAACATGGCTGCTTTCACGGCTTTTTCCTTGGCAAGAAGCCTAACACCAGGCTGATTTCCCTTCCCAGGGTTACTGTAAGGCTTAGGCCTAGGGCTAGGATTTTTAAAACTAGGAAGCCCTTAGCTCCAGGCACACTGCAGCTGTTCAAGGCATCCCAAGGGGAGTACAAAAGTGCAACAACATGGCAGCTTTCACAGCTTTTTCCTTGGCACCATCCCTATACCTAGGCTGATTTATCTGCCTAGGGTTAGGGTTAGGCTTCAGCCTAGGGCTTGGAGATTTTAACCCGGAAGCCCTGAGTTCCAGGCTTACTGCATCTGCCAAAGGCATCCCAAAGGGAGTGCAAAAGTGCCACAACATGGCTGCTTTCACAGCTTTTCCCTTAGGAAGAACCCTAATACTCGGCTGATTTACCTTCCTAGGGTTACTGTTAGGCTTAGGCCTAGGACTTTTAAAACCAGGAAGCCCTGGGCTCCAGGCACACTGCAGCTGCGAAAGGCATCCCAAGGGGAGCGCAAAAGTGACACAACTTGGCTGCCACCACTGATATTTCCATGAGACCATCCCGAACCATAGGCTGATTTTCCTTCCTAGGGTTAAGGTTTGAGTTACGCCTAGGGTAAGGGTTCTATTAACCAGAAAGCCCTGAGTTCCAAGAACACAGCAGCTGCGAAGGACTTCCCAAGAAGAGCGCAAAAGTACCACAACATGCCTGCCTCCACAGCTTTTTCCTTGGGGACATGCCTAATTCCTGGCTGATTTGCCTTTCTCGTCTTAGGGTTGGGGTTCGGCCTAGGGCTAGGATTTTTAAAATCAGGAAGCCCTGAGTTCCAGGCACACTGGAGCTGTGAAAGGCATCCAAAAGGGAGTGCAGAAGTGCCACAACATGGCTGCTTTCACGGCTTTTTCCTTGGCAAGAAGCCTAACACCAGGCTGATTTCCCTTCCCAGGGTTACTGTAAGGCTTAGGCCTAGGGCTAGGATTTTTAAAACTAGGAAGCCCTTAGCTCCAGGCACACTGCAGCTGTTCAAGGCATCCCAAGGGGAGTACAAAAGTGCAACAACATGGCAGCTTTCACAGCTTTTTCCTTGGCACCATCCCTATACCTAGGCTGATTTATCTGCCTAGGGTTAGGGTTAGGCTTCAGCCTAGGGCTTCGAGATTTTAACCCGGAAGCCCTGAGTTCCAGGCTTACTGCATCTGCCAAAGGCATCCCAAAGGGCGTGCAAAAGTGCCACAACATGGCTGCTTTCACAGCTTTTGCCTTAGGAAGAACCCTAATACTCGGCTGATTTACCTTCCTAGGGTTACTGTTAGGCTTAGGCCTAGGACTTTTAAAACCAGGAAGCCCTGGGCTCCAGGCACACTGCAGCTGCGAAAGGCATCCCAAGGGGAGCGCAAAAGTGACACAACTTGGCTGCCACCACTGATATTTCCATGAGACCATCCCGAACCATAGGCTGATTTTCCTTCCTAGGGTTAAGGTTTGAGTTACGCCTAGGGTAAGGGTTCTATTAACCAGAAAGCCCTGAGTTCCAAGAACACAGCAGCTGCGAAGGACTTCCCAAGAAGAGCGCAAAAGTACCACAACATGCCTGCCTCCACAGCTTTTTCCTTGGGGACATGCCTAATTCCTGGCTGATTTGCCTTTCTCGTCTTAGGGTTGGGGTTCGGCCTAGGGCTAGGATTTTTAAAATCAGGAAGCCCTGACTTCCAGGCACACTGGAGCTGTGAAAGGCATCCCAAAGGGAGTGCAGAAGTGCCACAACATGGCTGCTTTCACGGCTTTTCCCTTAGGAAGAACCCTAATACGCGGCTGATTTACCTTCCTAGGGTTACTGTTAGGCTTAGGCCTAGGACTTTTAAAACCAGGAAGCCCTGGGCTCCAGGCATATGCAGCTGTTAAAGGCATCCCAAGAGGGCCGCAGAAGTGACACAACTTGGCTGCCTCTGCTTCTATTCTCATGAGACCATCCCGAACCATAGGCTGATTTTCCTTCCTAGGGTTAAGGTTTGAGTTACGCCTAGGGTAAGAGTTCTATTAACCAGAAAGCCCTGAGTTCCAAGAACACAGCAGCTGCGAAGGACTACCCAAGAAGAGCGCAAAAGTACCACAACGTGCCTGCCTCCACAGCTTTTTCCTTGGGGACATGCCTAATTCCTGGCTGATTTGCCTTTCTCGTCTTAGGGTTGGGGTTCGGCCTAGGGCTAGGATATTTTTAACTAGGAAGCCCTGAGTTCCAGGCTTACTTCATCTGCCAAAGGCATCCCAAAGGGAGTGCAAAAGTGCCACAACATGGCTGCTTTCACGGCTTTTCCCTTAGGAAGAACCCTAATACCCAGCTGATTTACCTTCCTAGGGTTACTGTTAGGCTTAGGCCTAGGACTTTTAAAACCAGGAAGCCCTGGGCTCCAGGCACACTGCAGCTGTTAAAGGAATCCCAAGAGGGCTGCAGAAGTGACACAACTTGGCTGCCACCACTGATATTTCCATGAGACCATCCCGAACCATAGGCTGATTTTCCTTCCTAGGGTTAAGGTTTGACTTACGCCTAGGGTAAGGGTTCTATTAACCAGAAAGCCCTGAGTTCCAAGAACACAGCAGCTGTGAAGGACTACCCAAGAAGAGCGCAAAAGTACCACAACATGCCTGCGTCGATAGCTTTTTCCTTGGGGACATGCCTAATTCCTGGTTGATTTGCCTTTCTCGTCTTAGGCTTGGGGTTCGGCCTAGGGCTAGGATTTTTAAAATCAGGAAGCCCTGAGTTCCAGGCACACTGGAGCTGTGAAAGGCATCCAAAAGGGAGTGCAAAAGTGCCACAACATGGTTGCTTTCACGGCTTTTTCCTTGGCAAGAAGCTTAACACCAGGCTGATTTCCCTTCCCAGGGTTACTGTTAGGCTTAGGCCTAGGGCTAGGATTTTTAAAACTAGGAAGCCCTGGGCTCCAGGCACACTGCAGCTGTTCAAGGCATCCCAAGGGGAGTACAAAAGTGCAACAACATGGCAGCTTTCACAGCTTTTTCCTTGGCACCATCCCTATACCTTGGCTGTTTTATCTGCCTAGGGTTAGGGTTAGGGTTCAGCCTAGGGCTTGGAGTTTTTTAACCAGGAAGCCCTGAGTTCCAGGCTTACTGCATCTGCCAAAGGCATCCCAAAGGGAGTGCAGAAGTGCCACAACATGGCTGCTTTCACGGCTTTTCCCTTAGGAAGAACCCTAATACGCGGCTGATTTACCTTCCTAGGTTTACTGTTAGGCTTAGGCCTAGGACTTTTAAAACCAGGAAGCCCTGGGCTCCAGGCACACTGCAGCTGCGAAAGGCATCCCAAGGGGAGCGCAAAAGTGACACAACTTGGCTGCCTCTGCTGCTATTCTCATGAGACCATCCCGAACCATAGGCTGATTTTCCTTCCTAGGGTTAAGGTTTGACTTACGCCTGGGGTAAGGGTTCTATTAACCAGAAAGCCCTGAGTTCCAAGAACACAGCAGCTGCGAAGGACTACCCAAGAAGAGCGCAAAAGTACCACAACGTGCCTGCCTCCACAGCTTTTTCCTTGGGGACATGCCTAATTCCTGGCTGATTTGCCTTTCTCGTCTTAGGGTTGGGGTTCGGCCTAGGGCTAGGAATTTTTAACTAGGAAGCCCTGAGTTCCAAGCTTACTTCATCTGCAAAAAGCATCCCAAAGGGAGTGCAGAAGTGCCACAACATGGCTGCTTTCACGGCTTTTCCCTTAGGAAGAACCCTAATACGCGGCTGATTTACCTTCCTAGGGTTACTGTTAGGCTTAGGCCTAGGACTTTTAAAACCAGGAAGCCCTGGGCTCCAGGCACATGCAGCTGCGAAAGGCATCCCAAGGGGAGCGCAAAAGTGACACAACTTGGCTGCCTCTGCTGCTATTCTCATGAGACCATCCCGAATCATAGGCTGATTTTCCTTCCTAGGGTTAAGGTTTGAGTTACGCCTAGGGTAAGGGTTCTATTAACCAGAAAGACCTGAGTTCCAAGAACACAGCAGCTGCGAAGGACTTCCCAAGAAGAGCGCAAAAGTACCACAACATGCCTGCCTCCACAGCTTTTTCCTTGGGGACATGCCTAATTCCTGGCTGATTTGCCTTTCTCGTCTTAGGGTTGGGGTTCGGCCTAGGGCTAGGATTTTTAAAATCAGGAAGCCCTGAGTTCCAGGCACACTGGAGCTGTGAAAGGCATCCAAAAGGGAGTGCAGAAGTGCCACAACATGGCTGCTTTCACGGCTTTTTCCTTGGCAAGAAGCCTAACACCAGGCTGATTTCCCTTCCCAGGGTTACTGTAAGGCTTAGGCCTAGGGCTAGGATTTTTAAAACTAGGAAGCCCTTAGCTCCAGGCACACTGCAGCTGTTCAAGGCATCCCAAGGGGAGTACAAAAGTGCAACAACATGGCAGCTTTCACAGCTTTTTCCTTGGCACCATCCCTATACCTAGGCTGATTTATCTGCCTAGGGTTAGGGTTAGGCTTCAGCCTAGGGCTTGGAGATTTTAACCCGGAAGCCCTGAGTTCCAGGCTTACTGCATCTGCCAAAGGCATCCCAAAGGGAGTGCAAAAGTGCCACAACATGGCTGCTTTCACAGCTTTTCCCTTAGGAAGAACCCTAATACTCGGCTGATTTACCTTCCTAGGGTTACTGTTAGGCTTAGGCCTAGGACTTTTAAAACCAGGAAGCCCTGGGCTCCAGGCACACTGCAGCTGCGAAAGGCATCCCAAGGGGAGCGCAAAAGTGACACAACTTGGCTGCCACCACTGATATTTCCATGAGACCATCCCGAACCATAGGCTGATTTTCCTTCCTAGGGTTAAGGTTTGAGTTACGCCTAGGGTAAGGGTTCTATTAACCAGAAAGCCCTGAGTTCCAAGAACACAGCAGCTGCGAAGGACTAGCCAAGAAGAGCGCAAAAGTACCACAACATGCCTGCCTCCACAGCTTTTTCCTTGGGGACATGCCTAATTCCTGGCTGATTTGCCTTTCTCGTCTTAGGGTTGGGGTTCGGCCTAGGGCTAGGATTTTTAAAATCAGGAAGCCCTGAGTTCCAGGCACACTGGAGCTGTGAAAGGCATCCAAAAGGGAGTGCAAAAGTGCCACAACATGGTTGCTTTCCCGGCTTTTTCCTTGGCAAGAAGCCTAACACCAGGCTGATTTACCTTCCTAGGGTTACTGTAAGGCTTAGGCCTAGGGCTAGGATTTTTAAAACTAGGAAGCCCTTAGCTCCAGGCACACTGCAGCTGTTCAAGGCATCCCAAGAGGGCCGCAGAAGTGACACAACTTGGCTGCCTCTGCTGCTATTCTCATGAGTCCATCCCGAACCATAGGCTGATTTTCCTTCCTAGGGTGAGGGTTAGAGTTACGGCTAGGGTTAGTGTTTTTTTAACCAGAAAGCCCTGAGTTCCAAGAACACAGCAGCTGTGAAGGACTACCCAAGAGGAGTGCAAAAGTGCCACAACATGGCTGCCTCCAGCGCTTTTTCCTTGGGACCATCATTGAACCTAGGCTTATTTACTTGCCTCCAGTTGCACCTATGGTCACGCCAAGAGATAGGGATTTTAAATCAGTAAACCCTGAGCGCCAGACCCAGTGCAGCTGCAAAAGGCTTCCCAAGGGCAGCCAAAAATTGCCTCAACATGCTCCTTCCAGTGCTTTTTTCCTTGGGAACATCCCTATACCCAGGCTGATTTATCTGCCTAGGGTTAGGGTTAGGGTTCAGCCTAGAGATAGGATTTTTTCAAACAGGAAGCCCTGAATTCCAGGCACACTGCAGCTGTTAAAGGCAGTGTTCTACGTCAACCGCAACTTAGTCTGAAATAAATGCTTTTTCCCTGAGAGCATCTGAGAGGTTTGCATGAAGCACTGATATCTGACATTTGCAATTTTGAATAGGAGAGGAGAAAGAAAATGGGAAGAAGTTTTTAATTTTAGTGGTTTCAATGTTAATTTCCGTACACTTTTTCAAAACTTGTCAGCTCAAATGCCCATCAACATCTTTTAGTCATCTGTAAGTCAGTATTCATATAAAATGTGCTTCAAATCAAAAGAATTTCAAATTTGCACTCCAAATTTCTATGCCTAGATTTATGATTTCCTCCACATATTAGATGAAAGGAAGGCCTTTTTTACTGTGGGAGTGCTGGAACACTGGAACAGGTTGCCCAGGGAAGTTGTGGGTGTCCCATCCCTGAAAGTATTCAAGGTCAGCTTGGACGGGGCTTGGAGCAGCAACAAAGGAGAAGCTTGATGGTAGAGAAACAAAGTTGGACTATAGAAGAAACTGGGATTGAAGTATAGGAGCAAGTTTTCTCTCAGCTCTTGGGGTAAATTCAAAGTTGTACAAAATGACATTTATCTGTGCTATTCACTACTGTAACAGAAATGTTCATGAAAACTGTACAGAAGATAGCAAATTTTAAAAGAGATAAGAATTACAGCATAAAATCCATGGGATGGGTTACAACATGAGACACTCTCTAAGAGAAAATCTCTGTGTTTCAGCACTTCATCATGGTAAGATTTCATGAAGTGCCAAAGAAGGCGGCAAAATATCATTCGGGACGTTATTTCCTGGAATTCAGCCTGGCCATTAGTAGGAACTGGGTTTGAACACATCATGTAGATATACCACACACACTTGCCCTTCACTGAAAAATGACTGTTTACAACGAAGAAGCAATTGGCGATCAAAATTGATTGAAAGCATCTTAAACATGTCAAGTATTTCATTGTAGATGATCTGTGATCCAAATGCTTCTTCCACCTTCGAGAGGGACAGAACAATTCTTCCATATCATGATGGTTTAAAATTGTATCAACCAATGTTTTCTGCTGAAAAGATAGCATCTATTTTTTTTCTATTTTTGGAAGAAAATATTCCTAGACATACAACAGGTGAGAACTAAGTAATTTTAAAGAAACAAATGAAAAGAAAATATTCTGTAAATAGAATGAAATGAAAAGCTGTGTTTTAAATAGGAGCTAAATATGAAACAGAATTTTTGTACCAGGCATTTGAATTACTGCACCAGCTCTTTTGCCCATCAAGAGAGGCGTTTAGCATTTCAGTCTTTTCCAAGGTGTTCATGATCTGCTATGCTGATCTCTGTGTGTGCCTAGGTGTGTGTGGAAGGGGGGGCATGTGAAGGGGAGTGTGTATGTTTGCTTTACAATTGTTGTGGCAGATTCATGCCTCAGCTCCACATTTTGTTTTAGAAAGGTCACACAGAGTGGATGTGAAGTTTACTATCAACAAGAGATCAATTCCCAAATCATCCATTTCACTCTACCTTATAAATCATGTGCTTTGTTGCATATTTTATCAAATCTACTTTCAAGCCAGATGGAGGAAGGAGGATGTGGGAATCCCTCCACCATCTTGCAACTTTTATGCAAGTAGGTTTTCAAGAAAATCATCATTTCTCTTTGAAATATGTCTGGAACAGGCATGATGGTAGTGTCAACCTGTTGGAGTTTTTGTTGCTGGAAGAAGTTATACAAAAGGATTGGTTTTTACATTGACCAGTTACTGAATCAAGCTCAGGAATACATTGGAAATTCAACTGGGGCTTCCTTTCCCCGGCAGACTACTTCTAGAAGGAGCTTGTACACTGAAGCTTACTCTTTTGCCCTCTTTTTGTTTCTTTCCTATTTTCTTGGCTTCTTTGCCACTCTCTAGACAATTTTGGAACTTTTTTCCCAACTCAAATGGTTTCAATAGTCTGATTGTGATCATACATTTTTACAAGGAATTTTTAAAATCTTTCCTCCAGTTAAGAAAGTCAAGGACTTAGGTCTTTTTCTTCCCTTATCAATATTGCAATGAAATTGATAAGTAAAGACCAACTCTTTCTTTTTGTTTTTAACCCAAGCAGATAATTCCCATCCATTCATCCATTTGGTGGACCAATAGTTGCCATTCTGATGGAAGTTGTCACTTCTTAACAGTAGGCATTCTGTGACTATGTTGACAGCACTTTGGGTGAAGATCCTAACTGGTCTTAGATACACATAGGGAGAAATTTGCTCAGCCAGTGTCAGTCTTAAGCATGCGTATCAGAAGATCTTTCTAGAGCTGGGAATTTTCCCATGAAAGGGATTCAGTTAGGGAAGAGACACTTGCCCCAGAGGTTTACATTCTTCTTGAAGACTGCTTAAGGAACTTAGATGCCATGTCCATTTGGATCTGTGTCTGCGCAGAACTTTGTCATGCCAGTGCTTGAAATGCATCTTGAAGAGAATTCACTAGCACAGAATGAATGAGAGTGGAAGGGGTTGGTGGGGCTAACCAGGCCCAAGCCCCCTGCCTAAACCAGGATCCCTAGAGCCTCTTGCCCAGGATTCTATCTGGGTGTACTTTTAATGTCTTCAAAGATCCAGGCTCCACAATCTTTCTGGGCACTCTGTGCCGTGGTTCACTCACCCTCACAGTAAAGAATCATTTCCTGATGTTCCTGTATTTCAGTGTGTGCCCACTGCCTCTTGTCTTTTCACTCAGCATCACTGAAAAGACACTGATTCCCTCCCCTTTGCACTATTGCTTCCATATGGATGTGTGCTGCCATGTAGAGATATGTCAAAAACCTCCCTGAAGCCCAGGCAGATAATATTCCCTTCATCTACCAGTCAAGTTGATTCATCAGAGGAGTTTAAAGTTATGTTCAGCATGAAATGCCCCTGAAAAATCATGCTAACTACATTATTGTGTCGTCTTTCATGTGCCTGGCAAGGTTTTCCAGGAAGAGCTGCTTCATCAACTTCCTGGGTATAAAAAAGAGGCTGGCTGGTTTGTACGATTGCGAGTCCTCCTAATTGCCTTTTTTGAAGATGAGTGTCATTTGCTTACATCCAGTCCTTAGGCTCTCTTGTCGTCTACATCTTAGCAAAAAGCTTTTCCACTATGTCTGGCAAGGAGAAATTGTGCCAGCACAGAAAACATCTCCCATCGTGTTCTAGACGTTGCACGGAGGTGTGCCGAGTGTTTGGCATGAAGGAAAGAAAAGTTGTCCAAAACAGCTTCCAATCGAATGTTCATGTGATTGGAAAAGTCAGGAGAGTGCAAAGGTACTGTTTTCTAGCAGTTGGCAAGCTGCGCACACAATCCCAGTGTTGTACAGCTTCCTTCTTCACCTTTCCGAAGGTGCCGCTCTCTCCAGCTCCCGGAGGCGAAGAAGCGGCTTCTTCGCGCAAAGACGATTGTGCCGCTCACTGTGCACTCCATAGCGCGGCTTCTGCCGAAAGACGCCCGGGAGCGGCTCTTAGCTCCGGACAGCATCGTACCTTCGTCTTTAGCGTCTCTTCTCGTCTACATCTTAGCAAAAAACTTTTCTACTATGTCTGGCAAGGAAAAACTGTGCCAGCACAGAAAACATCTCCCATCGTGTTCTAGACGTTGCACGGAGGTGTGCCGAGTGTTTGGCATGAAGGAAAGAAAAGTTGTCCAAAACAGCTTCCAATCGAATGTTCATGTGATTGGAAAAGTCAGGAGAGTGCAAAGGTACTGTTTTCTAGCAGTTGGCAAGCTGCGCACACAATCCCAGTGTTGTACAGCTTCCTTCTTCACCTTTCCGAAGGTGCCGCTCTCTCCGGCTCCCGGAGGCGAAGAAGCGGCTTCTTCGCGCAAAGACGATTGTGCCGCTCACTGTGCACTCCTTAGCGCGGCTTCTGCCAAAAGACGCCCGGGAGCGGCTCTTAGCTCCGGAGAGCATCTTACCTACGCCTTTAGCGTCTCTTCTCGTCTACATCTTAGCAAAAAGCTTTTCCACTATGTCTGGCGAGGAAAAACTGTGCCAGCACAGAAAACATCTCCCATCGTGTTCTAGACGTTGCACGGAGGTGTGCCGAGTGTTTGGCATGAAGGAAAGAAAAGTTGTCCAAAACAGCTTCCAATCGAATGTTCATGTGATTGGAAAAGTCAGGAGAGTGCAAAGGTACTGTTTTCTAGCAGTTGGCAAGCTGCGCACACAATCCCAGTGTTGTACAGCTTCCTTCTTCACCTTTCCGAAGGTGCCGCTCTCTCCGGCTCCCGGAGGCGAAGAAGCGGCTTCTTCGCGCAAAGACGATTGTGCCGCTCACTGTGCACTCCTTAGCGCGGCTTCTGCCGAAAGACGCCCGGGAGCGGCTCTTAGCTCCGGACAGCATCGTACCTTCGTCTTTAGCGTCTCTTCTCGTCTACATCTTAGCAAAAAACTTTTCTACTATGTCTGGCGAGGAAAAACTGTGCCAGCACAGAAAACATCTCCCATCGTGTTCTAGACGTTGCACGGAGGTGTGCCGAGTGTTTGGCATGAAGGAAAGAAAAGGTGTCCAAAACAGCTTCCAATCGAATGTTCATGTGATTGGAAAAGTCAGGAGAGTGCAAAGGTACTGTTTTCTATCAGTTGGCAAGCTGCGCCCACAATCCCAGTGTTGTACAGCTTCCTTCTTCACCTTTCCGAAGGTGCCGCTCTCTCCAGCTCCCGGAGGCGAAGAAGCGGCTTCTTCGCGCAAAGACGATTGTGCCGCTCACTGTGCACTCCTTAGCGCGGCTTCTGCCGAAAGACGCCCGGGAGCGGCTCTTAGCTCCGGAGAGCATCGTACCTTCGTCTTTAGCGTCTCTTCTCGTCTACATCTTAGCAAAAAGCTTTTCTACTATGTCTGGCGAGGAAAAACTGTGCCAGCACAGAAAACATCTCCCATCGTGTTCTAGACGTTGCACGGAGGTGTGCCGAGTGTTTGGCATGAAGGAAAGAAAAGTTGTCCAAAACAGCTTCCAATCGAATGTTCATGTGATTGGAAAAGTCAGGAGAGTGCAAAGGTACTGTTTTCTAGCAGTTGGCAAGCTGCGCACACAATCCCAGTGTTGTACAGCTTCCTTCTTCACCTTTCCGAAGGTGCCGCTCTCTCCGGCTCCCGGAGGCGAAGAAGCGGCTTCTTCGCGCAAAGACGATTGTGCCGCTCACTGTGCACTCCTTAGCGCGGCTTCTGCCGAAAGACGCCCGGGAGCGGCTCTTAGCTCCGGACAGCATCGTACCTTCGTCTTTAGCGTCTCTTCTCGTCTACATCTTAGCAAAAAGCTTTTCCACTATGTCTGGCGAGGAAAAACTGTGCCAGCACAGAAAACATCTCCCATCGTGTTCTAGACGTTGCACGGAGGTGTGCCGAGTGTTTGGCATGA
Source organism: Ammospiza maritima maritima (assembly GCA_036010785.1). Classification (NCBI taxonomy): domain Eukaryota; kingdom Metazoa; phylum Chordata; class Aves; order Passeriformes; family Passerellidae; genus Ammospiza; species Ammospiza maritima. Next base: position 438,351 of record JAYKTQ010000094.1, read on the forward strand.
AGGAAAGAAAAGTTGTCCAAAACAGCTTCCAATCGAATGTTCATGTGATTGGAAAAGTCAGGAGAGTGCAAAGGTACTGTTTTCTAGCAGTTGGCAAGCTGCGCACACAATCCCAGTGTTGTACAGCTTCCTTCTTCACCTTTCCGAAGGTGCCGCTCTCTCCGGCTCCCGGAGGCGAAGAAGCGGCTTCTTCGCGCAAAGACGATTGTGCCGCTCACTGTGCACTCCTTAGCGCGGCTTCTGCCGAAAGACGCCCGGGAGCGGCTCTTAGCTCCGGAGAGCATCGTACCTTCGTCTTTAGCGTCTCTTCTCGTCTACATCTTAGCAAAAAACTTTTCTACTATGTCTGGCGAGGAAAAACTGTGCCAGCACAGAAAACATCACCCGTCGTGTTCTAGACGTTGCACGGAGGTGTGCCGAGTGTTTGGCATGAAGGAAAGAAAAGGTGTCCAAAACAGCTTCCAATCGAATGTTCATGTGATTGGAAAAGTCAGGAGAGTGCAAAGGTACTGTTTTCTAGCAGTTGGCAAGCTGCGCACACAATCCCAGTGTTGTACAGCTTCCTTCTTCACCTTTCCGAAGGTGCCGCTCTCTCCGGCTCCCGGAGGCGAAGAAGCGGCTTCTTCGCGCAAAGACGATTGTGCCGCTCACTGTGCACTCCTTAGCGCGGCTTCTGCCGAAAGACGCCCGGGAGCGGCTCTTAGCTCCGGAGAGCATCGTACCTTCGTCTTTAGCGTCTCTTCTCGTCTACATCTTAGCAAAAAACTTTTCTACTATGTCTGGCGAGGAAAAACTGTGCCAGCACAGAAAACATCACCCGTCGTGTTCTAGACGTTGCACGGAGGTGTGCCGAGTGTTTGGCATGAAGAAAAGAAAAGTTGTCCAAAACAGCTTCCAATCGAATGTTCATGTGATTGGAAAAGTCAGGAGAGTGCAAAGGTACTGTTTTCTAGCAGTTGGCAAGCTGCGCACACAATCCCAGTGTTGTACAGCTTCCTTCTTCACCTTTCCGAAGGTGCCGCTCTCTCCGGCTCCCGGAGGCGAAGAAGCGGCTTCTTCGCGCAAAGACGATTGTGCCGCTCACTGTGCACTCCTTAGCGCGGCTTCTGCCGAAAGACGCCCGGGAGCGGCTCTTAGCTCCGGACAGCATCGTACCTTCGTCTTTAGCGTCTCTTCTCGTCTACATCTTAGCAAAAAGCTTTTCCACTATGTCTGGCGAGGAAAAACTGTGCCAGCACAGAAAATATCTCCCATCGTGTTCTAGACGTTGCACGGAGGTGTGCCGAGTGTTTGGCATGAAGAAAAGAAAAGGTGTCCAAAACAGCTTCCAATCGAATGTTCATGTGATTGGAAAAGTCAGGAGAGTGCAAAGGTACTGTTTTCTATCAGTTGGCAAGCTGCGCACACAATCCCAGTGTTGTACAGCTTCCTTCTTCACCTTTCCGAAGGTGCCGCTCTCTCCGGCTCCCGGAGGCGAAGAAGCGGCTTCTTCGCGCAAAGACGATTGTGCCGCTCACTGTGCACTCCTTAGCGCGGCTTCTGCCGAAAGACGCCCGGGAGCGGCTCTTAGCTCCGGACAGCATCGTACCTTCGTCTTTAGCGTCTCTTCTCGTCTACATCTTAGCAAAAAGCTTTTCCACTATGTCTGGCAAGGAAAAATTGTGCCAGCACAGAAAACATCTCCCATCGTGTTCTAGACGTTGCACGGAGGTGTGCCGAGTGTTTGGCATGAAGGAAAGAAAAGTTGTCCAAAACAGCTTCCAATCGAATGTTCATGTGATTGGAAAAGTCAGGAGAGTGCAAAGGTACTGTTTTCTAGCAGTTGGCAAGCTGCGCACACAATCCCAGTGTTGTACAGCTTCCTTCTTCACCTTTCCGAAGGTGCCGCTCTCTCCGGCTCCCGGAGCCGAAGAAGCGGCTTCTTCGCGCAAAGACGATTGTGCCGCTCACTGTGCACTCCTTAGCGCGGCTTCTGCCGAAAGACGCCCGGGAGCGGCTCTTAGCTCCGGAGAGCATCGTACCTTCGTCTTTAGCGTCTCTTCTCGTCTACATCTTAGCAAAAAGCTTTTCTGCTATGTCTGGCAAGGAAAAACTGTGCCAGCACAGAAAACATCTCCCATCGTGTTCTAGACGTTGCACGATCCCGATATCTAGGCTGAATTCTTTCCTGGGGATAGGGTTAGGCTTCAGTCTAGGGCTTGGAGTATTTTACCCAGGAAGCCCTGAGTTCCAGGCTTACTGCATCTGCCAAAGGCATCCCAAAGGGAGTGCAGAAGTGCCACAACATGGCTGCTTTCACGGCTTTTCCCTTAGGAAGAACCCTAATACGCGGCTGATTTACCTTCCTAGGGTTACTGTTAGGCTTAGGCCTAGGACTTTTAAAACCAGGAAGCCCTGGGCTCCAGGCACACTGCAGCTGCGAAAGGCATCCCAAGGGGAGCGCAAAAGTGACACAACTTGGCTGCCACCACTGATATTTCCATGAGACCATCCCGAACCATAGGCTGATTTTCCTTCCTAGGGTTAAGGTTTGACTTACACCTAGGGTAAGGGTTCTATTAACCAGAAAGCCCTGAGCTCCAAGAACACAGCAGCTGCGAAGGACTAGCCAAGAAGAGCGCAAAAGTACCACAACGTGCCTGCCTCCACAGTTTTTTCCTTGGGGACATGCCTAATTCCTGGCTGATTTCCCTTTCTCGTCTTAGGGTTGGGGTTCGGCCTAGGGCTAGGACTTTTAAAATCAAGAAGCCCTGAGTTCCAGGCACACTGGAGCTGTGAAAGGCATCCAAAAGGGAGTGCAAAAGTGCCACAACATGGTTGCTTTCCCGGCTTTTTCCTTGGCAAGAAGCCTAACACCAGGCTGATTTCCCTTCCCAGGGTTACTGTAAGGCTTAGGCCTAGGGCTAGGATTTTTAAAACTAGGAAGCCCTTAGCTCCAGGCACACTGCAGCTGTTCAAGGCATCCCAAGGGAGTACAAAAGTGCAACAACATGGCAGCTTTCACAGCTTTTTCCTTGGCACCATCCCTATACCTAGGCTGTTTTATCTGCCTAGGGTTAGGGTTAGGGTTCAGCCTAGGGCTTGGAGTTTTTTAACCAGGAAGCCCTTAGTTCCAGGCTTACTGCATCTGCCAAAGGCATCCCAAAGGGAGTGCAAAAGTGCCACAACATGGCTGCTTTCACGGCTTTTCCCTTAGGAAGAACCCTAATACGCGGCTGATTTACCTTCCTAGGGTTACTGTTAGGCTTAGGCCTAGGACTTTTAAAACCAGGAAGCCCTGGGCTCCAGGCACATGCAGCTGCGAAAGGCATCCCAAGAGGGCCGCAGAAGTGACACAACTTGGCTGCCTCTGCTTCTATTCTCATGAGACCATCCCGAACCATAGGCTGATTTTCCTTCCTAGGGTTAATGTTTGAGTTTCGCCTAGGGTAAGAGGTCTATTAACCAGAAAGATCTCAGTTCCAAGAACACAGCAGCTGCGAAGGACTACCCAAGAAGAGCGCAAAAGTACCACAACATGCCTGCCTCCACAGCTTTTTCCTTGGGGACATGCCTAATTCCTGGCTGATTTGCCTTTCTCGTCTTAGGGTTGGGGTTCGGCCTAGGGCTAGGATTTTTTTAACTAGGAAGCCCTGAGTTCCAGGCTTACTGCATCTGCCAAAGGCATCCCAAAGGGAGTGCAGAAGTGCCACAACATGGCTGCTTTCACGGCTTTTCCCTTAGGAAGAACCTTAATACCCGGCTGATTTACCTTCCTAGGGTTACTGTTAGGCTTAGACCTAGGACTTTTAAAACCTGGAAGCCCTGGGCTCCAGGCACACTGCAGCTGCTCAAGGCATCCCAAGGGGAGCGCAGAAGTGACACAACTTGGCTGCCTCTGCTTCTATTCTCATGAGACCATCCCGAACCATAGGCTGATTTTCCTTCCTAGGGTTAATGTTTGAGTTTCGCCTAGGGTAAGAGGTCTATTAACCAGAAAGACCTCAGTTCCAAGAACACAGCAGCTGCGAAGGACTACCCAAGAAGAGCGCAAAAGTACCACAACATGCCTGCCTCCACAGCTTTTTCCTTGGGGACATGCCTAATTCCTGGCTGATTTGCCTTTCTCGTCTTAGGGTTGGGGTTCGGCCTAGGGCTAGGATTTTTAAAATCAGGAAGCCCTGACTTCCAGGCACACTGGAGCTGTGAAAGGCATCCAAAAGGGAGTGCAGAAGTGCTGCAACATGGCTGCTTTCACGGCTTTTTCCTTGGCAAGAAGCCTAACACCAGGCTGATTTCCCTTCCCAGGGTTACTGTTAGGCTTAGGCCTAGGGTTAGGATTTTTAAAACTAGGAAGCCCTTAGCTCCAGGCACACTGCAGCTGTTCAAGGCATCCCAAGGGGAGTACAAAAGTGCAACAACATGGCAGCTTTCACAGCTTTTTCCTTGGCACCATCCCTATACCTAGGCTGATTTATCTGCCTAGGGTTAGGGTTAGGCTTCAGCCTAGGGCTTCGACATTTTAACCCGGAAGCCCTGAGTTCCAGGCTTACTGCATCTGCCAAAGGCATCCCAAAGGGAGTGCAAAAGTGCCACAACATGGCTGCTTTCACAGCTTTTCCCTTAGTAAGAACCCTAATACTCGGCTGATTTACCTTCCTAGGGTTACTGTTAGGCTTAGGCCTAGGACTTTTAAAACCAGGAAGCCCTGGCTCCAGGCACACTGCAGCTGCGAAAGGCATCCCAAGGGGAGCGCAAAAGTGACACAACTTGGCTGCCACCACTGATATTTCCATGAGACCATCCCGAACCATAGGCTGATTTTCCTTCCTAGGGTTAAGGTTTGAGTTACGCCTAGGGTAAGGGTTCTATTAACCAGAAAACCCTGAGTTCCAAGAACACAGCAGCTGCGAAGGACTTCCCAAGAAGTGCGCAAAAGTACCACAACGTGCCTGCCTCCACAGCTTTTTCCTTGGGGACATGCCTAATTCCTGGCTGATTTGCCTTTCTCGTCTTAGGGTTGGGGTTCAGCCTAGGGCTAGGATTTTTTTAACTAGGAAGCCCTGAGTTCCAGGCTTACTTCATCTGCAAAAGGCATCCCAAAGGGAGTGCAGAAGTGCCACAAAATGGCTGCTTTCACGGCTTTTCCCTTAGGAAGAACCCTAATACGCGGCTGATTTACCTTCCTAGGGTTACTGTTAGGCTTAGGCCTAGGACTTTTAAAACCAGGAAGCCCTGGGCTCCAGGCATATGCAGCTGTTAAAGGCATCCCAAGAGGGCCGCAGAAGTGACACAACTTGGCTGCTCTGCTTCTATTCTCATGAGACCATCCCGAACCATAGGCTGATTTTCCTTCCTAGGGTTAAGGTTTGAGTTACGCCTAGGGTAAGAGTTCTATTAACCAGAAAGCCCTGAGTTCCAAGAACGCAGCAGCTGCGAAGGACTACCCAAGAAGAGCGCAAAAGTACCACAACGTGCCTGCCTCCACAGCTTTTTCCTTGGGGACATGCCTAATTCCTGGCTGATTTGCCTTTCTCGTCTTAGGGTTGGGGTTCGGCCTAGGGCTAGGATTTTTTTAACTAGGAAGCCCTGAGTTCCAGGCTTACTGCATCTGCCAAAGGCATCCCAAAGGGAGTGCAAAAGTGCCACAACATGGCTGCTTTCACGGCTTTTCCCTTAGGAAGAACCCTAATACCCAGCTGATTTACCTTCCTAGGGTTACTGTTAGGCTTAGGCCTAGGACTTTTAAAACCAGGAAGCCCTGGGCTCCAGGCACACTGCAGCTGTTAAAGGAATCCCAAGAGGGCTGCAGAAGTGACACAACTTGGCTGCCACCACTGATATTTCCATGAGACCATCCCGAACCATAGGCTGATTTTCCTTCCTAGGGTTAAGGTTTGAGTTACGCCTAGGGTAAGGGTTCTATTAACCAGAAAGCCCTGAGTTCCAAGAACACAGCAGCTGTGAAGGACTAGCCAAGAAGAGCGCAAAAGTACCACAACATGCCTGCGTCGATAGCTTTTTCCTTGGGGACATGCCTAATTCCTGGTTGATTTGCCTTTCTCGTCTTAGGCTTGGGGTTCGGCCTAGGGCTAGGATTTTTCAAATCAGGAAGCCCTGACTTCCAGGCACACTGGAGCTGTGAAAGGCATCCAAAAGGGAGTGCGAAAGTGCCACAACATGGTTGCTTTCACGGCTTTTTCCTTGGCAAGAAGCTTAACACCAGGCTGATTTCCCTTCCCAGGGTTACTGTTAGGCTTAGGCCTAGGGCTAGGATTTTTAAAACTAGGAAGCCCTGGGCTCCAGGCACACTGCAGCTGTTCAAGGCATCCCAAGGGGAGTACAAAAGTGCAACAACATGGCAGCTTTCACAGCTTTTTCCTTGGCACCATCCCTATACCTTGGCTGTTTTATCTGCCTAGGGTTAGGGTTAGGGTTCAGCCTAGGGCTTGGAGTTTTTTAACCAGGAAGCCCTGAGTTCCAGGCTTACTGCATCTGCCAAAGGCATCCCAAAGGGAGCGCAGAAGTGCCACAACATGGCTGCTTTCACGGCTTTTCCCTTAGGAAGAACCCTAATACGCGGCTGATTTACCTTCCTAGGTTTACTGTTAGGCTTAGGCCTAGGACTTTTAAAACCAGGAAGCCCTGGGCTCCAGGCACACTGCAGCTGCTAAAGGCATCCCAAGGGGAGCGCAAAAGTGACACAACTTGGCTGCCTCTGCTGCTATTCTCATGAGACCATCCCGAACCATAGGCTGATTTTCTTTCCTAGGGTTAAGGTTTGAGTTACGCCTGGGGTAAGGGTTCTATTAACCAGAAAGCCCTGAGTTCCAAGAACACAGCAGCTGCGAAGGACTTCCCAAGAAGAGCGCAAAAGTACCACAACATGCCTGCCTCCACAGCTTTTTCCTTGGGGACATGCCTAATTCCTGGCTGATTTGCCTTTCTCGTCTTAGGGTTGGGGTTCGGCCTGGGGCTAGGAATTTTTAACTAGGAAGCCCTGAGTTCCAAGCTTACTTCATCTGCAAAAAGCATCCCAAAGGGAGTGCAGAAGTGCCACAACATGGCTGCTTTCACGGCTTTTCCCTTAGGAAGAACCCTAATACGCGGCTGATTTACCTTCCTAGGGTTACTGTTAGGCTTAGGCCTAGGACTTTTAAAACCAGGAAGCCCTGGGCTCCAGGCACATGCAGCTGCGAAAGGCATCCCAAGGGGAGCGCAAAAGTGACACAACTTGGCTGCCTCTGCTGCTATTCTCATGAGACCATCCCGAATCATAGGCTGATTTTCCTTCCTAGGGTTAAGGTTTGAGTTACGCCTAGGGTAAGGGTTCTATTAACCAGAAAGCCCTGAGTTCCAAGAACACAGCAGCTGCGAAGGACTTCCCAAGAAGAGCGCAAAAGTACCACAACATGCCTGCCTCCACAGCTTTTTCCTTGGGGACATGCCTAATTCCTGGCTGATTTGCCTTTCTCGTCTTAGGGTTGGGGTTCGGCCTAGGGCTAGGATTTTTAAAATCAGGAAGCCCTGAGTTCCAGGCACACTGGAGCTGTGAAAGGCATCCAAAAGGGAGTGCAGAAGTGCCACAACATGGCTGCTTTCACGGCTTTTTCCTTGGCAAGAAGCCTAACACCAGGCTGATTTCCCTTCCCAGGGTTACTGTAAGGCTTAGGCCTAGGGCTAGGATTTTTAAAACTAGGAAGCCCTTAGCTCCAGGCACACTGCAGCTGTTCAAGGCATCCCAAGGGGAGTACAAAAGTGCAACAACATGGCAGCTTTCACAGCTTTTTCCTTGGCACCATCCCTATACCTAGGCTGATTTATCTGCCTAGGGTTAGGGTTAGGGTTCAGCCTAGGGCTTGGAGATTTTAACCCGGAAGCCCTGAGTTCCAGGCTTACTGCATCTGCCAAAGGCATCCCAAAGGGAGTGCAAAAGTGCCACAACATGGCTGCTTTCACAGCTTTTCCCTTAGGAAGAACCCTAATACGCGCTGATTTACCTTCCTAGGGTTACTGTTAGGCTTAGGCCTAGGACTTTTAAAACCAGGAAGCCCTGGGCTCCAGGCACACTGCAGCTGCGAAAGGCATCCCAAGGGGAGCGCAAAAGTGACACAACTTGGCTGCCACCACTGATATTTCCATGAGACCATCCCGAACCATAGGCTGATTTTCCTTCCTAGGGTTAAGGTTTGAGTTACGCCTAGGGTAAGGGTTCTATTAACCAGAAAGCCCTGAGTTCCAAGAACACAGCAGCTGCGAAGGACTAGCCAAGAAGAGCGCAAAAGTACCACAACATGCCTGCCTCCACAGCTTTTTCCTTGGGGACATGCCTAATTCCTGGCTGATTTGCCTTTCTCGTCTTAGGGTTGCGGTTCGGCCTAGGGCTAGGATTTTTTTAACTAGGAAGCCCTGAGTTCCAGGCTTACTTCATCTGCCAAAGGCATCCCAAAGGGAGTGCAGAAGTGCCACAACATGGCTGCTTTCACGGCCTTTCCCTTAGGAAGAACCCTAATACGCGGCTGATTTACCTTCCTAGGTTTACTGTTAGGCTTAGGCCTAGGACTTTTAAAACCAGGAAGCCCTGGGCTCCAGGCACACTGCAGCTGCGAAAGGCATCCCAAGGGGAGCGCATAAGTGACACAACTTGGCTGCCTCTGCTGCTATTCTCATGAGACCATCCCGAACCATAGGCTGATTTTCCTTCCTAGGGTTAAGGTTTGAGTTTCGCCTAGGGTAAGAGTTCTATTAACCAGAAAGCCCTGAGTTCCAAGAACACAGCAGCTGCGAAGGACTTCCCAAGAAGAGCGGAAAAGTACCACAACATGCCTGCCTCCACAGCTTTTTCCTTGGGGACATGCCTAATTCCTGGCTGATTTGCCTTTCTCGTCTTAGGGTTGGGGTTCGGCCTAGGGCTAGGATTTTTAAAATCAGGAAGCCCTGAGTTCCAGGCACACTGGAGCTGTGAAAGGCATCCAAAAGGGAGTGCAAAAGTGCCACAACATGGTTGCTTTCCCGGCTTTTTCCTTGGCAAGAAGCCTAACACCAGGCTGATTTACCTTCCTAGGGTTACTGTAAGGCTTAGGCCTAGGGCTAGGATTTTTAAAACTAGGAAGCCCTTAGCTCCAGGCACACTGCAGCTGTTCAAGGCATCCCAAGAGGGCCGCAGAAGTGACACAACTTGGCTGCCTCTGCTGCTATTCTCATGAGTCCATCCCGAACCATAGGCTGATTTTCCTTCCTAGGGTTAAGGTTTGAGTTACGCCTAGGGTAAGAGTTCTATTAACCAGAAAGCCCTGAGTTCCAAGAACACAGCAGCTGCGAAGGACTTCCCAAGAAGAGCGCAAAAGTACCACAACATGCCTGCCTCCACAGCTTTTTCCTTGGGGACATGCCTAATTCCTGGCTGATTTGCCTTTCTCGTCTTAGGGTTGGGGTTCGGCCTAGGGCTAGGATTTTTAAAATCAGGAAGCCCTGAGTTCCAGGCACACTGGAGCTGTGAAAGGCATCCAAAAGGGAGTGCAAAAGTGCCACAACATGGTTGCTTTCCCGGCTTTTTCCTTGGCAAGAAGCCTAACACCAGGCTGATTTACCTTCCTAGGGTTACTGTTAGGCTTAGGCCTAGGACTTTTAAAACCAGGAAGCCCTGGGCTCCAGGCACACTGCAGCTGCGAAAGGCATCCCAAGGGGAGCGCAAAAGTGACACAACTTGGCTGCCACCACTGATATTTCCATGAGTCCATCCCGAACCATAGGCTGATTTTCCTTCCTAGGGTTAAGGTTTGACTTACACCTAGGGTAAGGGTTCTATTAACCAGAAAGCCCTGAGTTCCAAGAACACAGCAGCTGCGAAGGACTAGCCAAGAAGAGCGCAAAAGTACCACAACGTGCCTGCCTCCACTGCTTTTTCCTTGGGGACATGCCTAATTCCTGGCTGATTTGCCTTTCTCGTCTTAGGGTTGGGGTTCGGCCTAGGGCTAGGACTTTTAAAATCAAGAAGCCCTGAGTTCCAGGCACACTGGAGCTGTGAAAGGCATCCAAAAGGGAGTGCAAAAGTGCCACAACATGGTTGCTTTCCCGGCTTTTTCCTTGGCAAGAAGCCTAACACCAGGCTGATTTCCCTTCCCAGGGTTACTGTAAGGCTTAGGCCTAGGGCTAGGATTTTTAAAACTAGGAAGCCCTTAGCTCCAGGCACACTGCAGCTGTTCAAGGCATCCCAAGGGGAGTACAAAAGTGCAACAACATGGCAGCTTTCACAGCTTTTTCCTTGGCACCATCCCTATACCTAGGCTGTTTTATCTGCCTAGGGTTAGGGTTAGGGTTCAGCCTAGGGCTTGGAGTTTTTTAACCAGGAAGCCCTTAGTTCCAGGCTTACTGCATCTGCCAAAGGCATCCCAAAGGGAGTGCAAAAGTGCCACAACATGGCTGCTTTCACGGCTTTTCCCTTAGGAAGAACCCTAATACCCGGCTGATTTACCTTCCTAGGGTTACTGTTAGGCTTAGGCCTAGGACTTTTAAAACCAGGAAGCCCTGGGCTCCAGGCACACTGCAGCTGCGAAAGGCATCCCAAGGGGAGCGCATAAGTGACACAACTTGGCTGCCTCTGCTGCTATTCTCATGAGACCATCCCGAACCATAGGCTGATTTTCCTTCCTAGGGTTAAGGTTTGAGTTTTGCCTAGGGTAAGAGTTCTATTAACCAGAAAGCCCTGAGTTCCAAGAACACAGCAGCTGCGAAGGACTTCCCAAGAAGAGCGCAAAAGTACCACAACATGCCTGCCTCCACAGCTTTTTCCTTGGGGACATGCCTAATTCCTGGCTGATTTGCCTTTCTCGTCTTAGGGTTGGGGTTCGGCCTAGGGCTAGGATTTTTAAAATCAGGAAGCCCTGAGTTCCAGGCACACTGGAGCTGTGAAAGGCATCCAAAAGGGAGTGCAAAAGTGCCACAACATGGTTGCTTTCCCGGCTTTTTCCTTGGCAAGAAGCCTAACACCAGGCTGATTTACCTTCCTAGGGTTACTGTAAGGCTTAGGCCTAGGGCTAGGATTTTTAAAACTAGGAAGCCCTTAGCTCCAGGCACACTGCAGCTGTTCAAGGCATCCCAAGAGGGCCGCAGAAGTGACACAACTTGGCTGCCTCTGCTGCTATTCTAATGAGTCCATCCCGAACCATAGGCTGATTTTCCTTCCTAGGGTTAAGGTTTGAGTTACGCCTAGGGTAAGAGTTCTATTAACCAGAAAGCCCTGAGTTCCAAGAACACAGCAGCTGCGAAGGACTTCCCAAGAAGAGCGCAAAAGTACCACAACATGCCGGCCTCCACAGCTTTTTCCTTGGGGACATGCCTAATTCCTGGCTGATTTGCCTTTCTCGTCTTAGGGTTGGGGTTCGGCCTAGGGCTAGGATTTTTTTAACTAGGAAGCCCTGAGTTCCAGGCTTACTGCATCTGCCAAAGGCATCCCAAAGGGAGTGCAAAAGTGCCACAACATGGCTGCTTTCACGGCTTTTCCCTTAGGAAGAACCCTAATACCCAGCTGATTTACCTTCCTAGGGTTACTGTTAGGCTTAGGCCTAGGACTTTTAAAACCAGGAAGCCCTGGGCTCCAGGCACACTGCAGCTGCTCAAGGCATCCCAAGGGGAGCGCAAAAGTGACACAACTTGGCTGCCTCTGCTGCTATTCTCATGAGACCATCCCGAACCATAGGCTGATTTTCCTTCCTAGGGTTAAGGTTTGAGTTACGCCTAAGGTAAGGGTTCTATTAACCAGAAAGCCCTGAGTTCCAAGAACACAGCAGCTGCGAAGGACTACCCAAGAAGAGCGCAAAAGTACCACAACGTGCCTGCCTCCACAGCTTTTTCCTTGGGGACATGCCTAATTCCTGGCTGATTTGCCTTTCTCGTCTTAGGGTTGGGGTTCGGCCTAGGGCTAGGATTTTTAAAATCAGGAAGCCCTGACTTCCAGGCACACTGGAGCTGTGAAAGGCATCCAAAAGGGAGTGCAGAAGTGCTGCAACATGGCTGCTTTCACGGCTTTTTCCTTGGCAAGAAGCCTAACACCAGGCTGATTTCCCTTCCCAGGGTTACTGTTAGACTTAGGCCTAGGGTTAGGATTTTTAAAACTAGGAAGCCCTTAGCTCCAGGCACACTGCAGCTGTTCAAGGCATCCCAAGGGGAGTACAAAAGTGCAACAACATGGCAGCTTTCACAGCTTTTTCCTTGGCACCATCCCTATACCTAGGCTGATTTATCTGCCTAGGGTTAGGGTTAGGCTTCAGCCTAGGGCTTCGAGATTTTAACCCGGAAGCCCTGAGTTCCAGGCTTACTGCATCTGCCAAAGGCATCCCAAAGGGAGTGCAAAAGTGCCACAACATGGCTGCTTTCACAGCTTTTCCCTTAGTAAGAACCCTAATACTCGGCTGATTTACCTTCCTAGGGTTACTGTTAGGCTTAGGCCTAGGACTTTTAAAACCAGGAAGCCCTGGGCTCCAGGCACACTGCAGCTGCGAAAGGCATCCCAAGGGGAGCGCAAAAGTGACACAACTTGGCTGCCACCACTGATATTTCCATGAGACCATCCCGAACCATAGGCTGATTTTCCTTCCTAGGGTTAAGGTTTGAGTTACGCCTAGGGTAAGGGTTCTATTAACCAGAAAACCCTGAGTTCCAAGAACACAGCAGCTGCGAAGGACTTCCCAAGAAGTGCGCAAAAGTACCACAACGTGCCTGCCTCCACAGCTTTTTCCTTGGGGACATGCCTAATTCCTGGCTGATTTGCCTTTCTCGTCTTAGGGTTGGGGTTCAGCCTAGGGCTAGGATTTTTTTAACTAGGAAGCCCTGAGTTCCAGGCTTACTTCATCTGCAAAAGGCATCCCAAAGGGAGTGCAGAAGTGCCACAAAATGGCTGCTTTCACGGCTTTTCCCTTAGGAAGAACCCTAATACGCGGCTGATTTACCTTCCTAGGGTTACTGTTAGGCTTAGGCCTAGGACTTTTAAAACCAGGAAGCCCTGGGCTCCAGGCATATGCAGCTGTTAAAGGCATCCCAAGAGGGCCGCAGAAGTGACACAACTTGGCTGCTCTGCTTCTATTCTCATGAGACCATCCCGAACCATAGGCTGATTTTCCTTCCTAGGGTTAAGGTTTGAGTTACGCCTAGGGTAAGAGTTCTATTAACCAGAAAGCCCTGAGTTCCAAGAACACAGCAGCTGCGAAGGACTACCCAAGAAGAGCGCAAAAGTACCACAACGTGCCTGCCTCCACAGCTTTTTCCTTGGGGACATGCCTAATTCCTGGCTGATTTGCCTTTCTCGTCTTAGGGTTGGGGTTCGGCCTAGGGCTAGGATTTTTTTAACTAGGAAGCCCTGAGTTCCAGGCTTACTGCATCTGCCAAAGGCATCCCAAAGGGAGTGCAAAAGTGCCACAACATGGCTGCTTTCACGGCTTTTCCCTTAGGAAGAACCCTAATACCCAGCTGATTTACCTTCCTAGGGTTACTGTTAGGCTTAGGCCTAGGACTTTTAAAACCAGGAAGCCCTGGGCTCCAGGCACACTGCAGCTGTTAAAGGAATCCCAAGAGGGCTGCAGAAGTGACACAACTTGGCTGCCACCACTGATATTTCCATGAGACCATCCCGAACCATAGGCTGATTTTCCTTCCTAGGGTTAAGGTTTGAGTTACGCCTAGGGTAAGGGTTCTATTAACCAGAAAGCCCTGAGTTCCAAGAACACAGCAGCTGTGAAGGACTAGCCAAGAAGAGCGCAAAAGTACCACAACATGCCTGCGTCGATAGCTTTTTCCTTGGGGACATGCCTAATTCCTGGTTGATTTGCCTTTCTCGTCTTAGGCTTGGGGTTCGGCCTAGGGCTAGGATTTTTCAAATCAGGAAGCCCTGACTTCCAGGCACACTGGAGCTGTGAAAGGCATCCAAAAGGGAGTGCAAAAGTGCCACAACATGGTTGCTTTCACGGCTTTTTCCTTGGCAAGAAGCTTAACACCAGGCTGATTTCCCTTCCCAGGGTTACTGTTAGGCTTAGGCCTAGGGCTAGGATTTTTAAAACTAGGAAGCCCTGGGCTCCAGGCACACTGCAGCTGTTCAAGGCATCCCAAGGGGAGTACAAAAGTGCAACAACATGGCAGCTTTCACAGCTTTTTCCTTGGCACCATCCCTATACCTTGGCTGTTTTATCTGCCTAGGGTTAGGGTTAGGGTTCAGCCTAGGGCTTGGAGTTTTTTAACCAGGAAGCCCTGAGTTCCAGGCTTACTGCATCTGCCAAAGGCATCCCAAAGGGAGCGCAGAAGTGCCACAACATGGCTGCTTTCACGGCTTTTCCCTTAGGAAGAACCCTAATACGCGGCTGATTTACCTTCCTAGGTTTACTGTTAGGCTTAGGCCTAGGACTTTTAAAACCAGGAAGTCCTGGGCTCCAGGCACACTGCAGCTGTTCAAGGCATCCCAAGGGGAGCGCAAAAGTGACACAACTTGGCTGCCTCTGCTGCTATTCTCATGAGACCATCCCGAACCATAGGCTGATTTTCTTTCCTAGGGTTAAGGTTTGAGTTACGCCTGGGGTAAGGGTTCTATTAACCAGAAAGCCCTGAGTTCCAAGAACACAGCAGCTGCGAAGGACTACCCAAGAAGAGCGCAAAAGTACCACAACATGCCTGCCTCCACAGCTTTTTCCTTGGGGACATGCCTAATTCCTGGCTGATTTGCCTTTCTCGTCTTAGGGTTGGGGTTCGGCCTAGGGCTAGGAATTTTTAACTAGGAAGCCCTGAGTTCCAAGCTTACTTCATCTGCAAAAAGCATCCCAAAGGGAGTGCAGAAGTGCCACAACATGGCTGCTTTCACGGCTTTTCCCTTAGGAAGAACCCTAATACGCGGCTGATTTACCTTCCCAGGGTTACTGTTAGGCTTAGGCCTAGGACTTTTAAAACCAGGAAGCCCTGGGCTCCAGGCACATGCAGCTGCGAAAGGCATCCCAAGGGGAGCGCAAAAGTGACACAACTTGGCTGCCTCTGCTGCTATTCTCATGAGTCCATCCCGAATCATAGGCTGATTTTCCTTCCTAGGGTTAAGGTTTGAGTTACGCCTAGGGTAAGGGTTCTATTAACCAGAAAGACCTGAGTTCCAAGAACACAGCAGCTGCGAAGGACTTCCCAAGAAGAGCGCAAAAGTACCACAACATGCCTGCCTCCACAGCTTTTTCCTTGGGGACATGCCTAATTCCTGGCTGATTTGCCTTTCTCGTCTTAGGGTTGGGGTTCGGCCTAGGGCTAGGATTTTTAAAATCAGGAAGCCCTGAGTTCCAGGCACACTGGAGCTGTGAAAGGCATCCAAAAGGGAGTGCAGAAGTGCCACAACATGGCTGCTTTCACGGCTTTTTCCTTGGCAAGAAGCCTAACACCAGGCTGATTTCCCTTCCCAGGGTTACTGTAAGGCTTAGGCCTAGGGCTAGGATTTTTAAAACTAGGAAGCCCTTAGCTCCAGGCACACTGCAGCTGTTCAAGGCATCCCAAGGGGAGTACAAAAGTGCAACAACATGGCAGCTTTCACAGCTTTTTCCTTGGCACCATCCCTATACCTAGGCTGATTTATCTGCCTAGGGTTAGGGTTAGGGTTCAGCCTAGGGCTTGGAGATTTTAACCCGGAAGCCCTGAGTTCCAGGCTTACTGCATCTGCCAAAGGCATCCCAAAGGGAGTGCAAAAGTGCCACAACATGGCTGCTTTCACAGCTTTTCCCTTAGGAAGAACCCTAATACGCGCTGATTTACCTTCCTAGGGTTACTGTTAGGCTTAGGCCTAGGACTTTTAAAACCAGGAAGCCCTGGGCTCCAGGCACACTGCAGCTGCGAAAGGCATCCCAAGGGGAGCGCAAAAGTGACACAACTTGGCTGCCACCACTGATATTTCCATGAGACCATCCCGAACCATAGGCTGATTTTCCTTCCTAGGGTTAAGGTTTGAGTTACGCCTAGGGTAAGGGTTCTATTAACCAGAAAGCCCTGAGTTCCAAGAACACAGCAGCTGCGAAGGACTTCCCAAGAAGAGCGCAAAAGTACCACAACATGCCTGCCTCCACAGCTTTTTCCTTGGGGACATGCCTAATTCCTGGCTGATTTGCCTTTCTCGTCTTAGGGTTGCGGTTCGGCCTAGGGCTAGGATTTTTTTAACTAGGAAGCCCTGAGTTCCAGGCTTACTTCATCTGCCAAAGGCATCCCAAAGGGAGTGCAGAAGTGCCACAACATGGCTGCTTTCACGGCCTTTCCCTTAGGAAGAACCCTAATACGCGGCTGATTTACCTTCCTAGGTTTACTGTTAGGCTTAGGCCTAGGACTTTTAAAACCAGGAAGCCCTGGGCTCCAGGCACACTGCAGCTGCGAAAGGCATCCCAAGGGGAGCGCATAAGTGACACAACTTGGCTGCCTCTGCTGCTATTCTCATGAGACCATCCCGAACCATAGGCTGATTTTCCTTCCTAGGGTTAAGGTTTGAGTTTCGCCTAGGGTAAGAGTTCTATTAACCAGAAAGCCCTGAGTTCCAAGAACACAGCAGCTGCGAAGGACTTCCCAAGAAGAGCGCAAAAGTACCACAACATGCCTGCCTCCACAGCTTTTTCCTTGGGGACATGCCTAATTCCTGGCTGATTTGCCTTTCTCGTCTTAGGGTTGGGGTTCGGCCTAGGGCTAGGATTTTTAAAATCAGGAAGCCCTGAGTTCCAGGCACACTGGAGCTGTGAAAGGCATCCAAAAGGGAGTGCAAAAGTGCCACAACATGGTTGCTTTCCCGGCTTTTTCCTTGGCAAGAAGCCTAACACCAGGCTGATTTACCTTCCTAGGGTTACTGTAAGGCTTAGGCCTAGGGCTAGGATTTTTAAAACTAGGAAGCCCTTAGCTCCAGGCACACTGCAGCTGTTCAAGGCATCCCAAGAGGGCCGCAGAAGTGACACAACTTGGCTGCCTCTGCTGCTATTCTCATGAGTCCATCCCGAACCATAGGCTGATTTTCGTTCCTAGGGTTAAGGTTTGAGTTACGCCTAGGGTAAGAGTTCTATTAACCAGAAAGCCCTGAGTTCCAAGAACACAGCAGCTGCGAAGGACTTCCCAAGAAGAGCGCAAAAGTACCACAACATGCCGGCCTCCACAGCTTTTTCCTTGGGGACATGCCTAATTCCTGGCTGATTTGCCTTTCTCGTCTTAGGGTTGGGGTTCGGCCTAGGGCTAGGATTTTTAAAATCAGGAAGCCCTGAGTTCCAGGCACACTGGAGCTGTGAAAGGCATCCAAAAGGGAGTGCAAAAGTGCCACAACATGGTTGCTTTCCCGGCTTTTTCCTTGGCAAGAAGCCTAACACCTGGCTGATTTACCTTCCTAGGGTTACTGTAAGGCTTAGGCCTAGGATTTTTAAAACTAGGAAGCCCTTAGCTCCAGGCACACTGCAGCTGTTCAAGGCATCCCAAGAGGGCCGCAGAAGTGACACAACTTGGCTGCCTCTGCTGCTATTCTCATGAGTCCATCCCGAACCATAGGCTGATTTTCCTTCCTAGGGTTAAGGTTTGAGTTACGCCTAGGGTAAGGGTTCTATTAACCAGAAAGCCCTGAGTTCCAAGAACACAGCAGCTGCGAAGGACTTCCCAAGAAGAGCGCAAAAGTACCACAACATGCCTGCCTCCACAGCTTTTTCCTTGGGGACATGCCTAATTCCTGGCTGATTTGCCTTTCTCGTCTTAGGGTTGGGGTTCGGCCTAGGGCTAGGATTTTTAAAATCAGGAAGCCCTGACTTCCAGGCACACTGGAGCTGTGAAAGGCATCCAAAAGGGAGTGCAAAAGTGCCACAACATGGTTGCTTTCCCGGCTTTTTCCTTGGCAAGAAGCCTAACACCAGGCTGATTTACCTTCCTAGGGTTACTGTAAGGCTAAGGCCTAGGGCTAGGATTTTTAAAACTAGGAAGCCCTTAGCTCCAGGCACACTGCAGCTGTTCAAGGCATCCCAAGAGGGCCGCAGAAGTGGCACAACTTGGCTGCCTCTGCTGCTATTCTCATGAGTCCATCCCGAACCATAGGCTGATTTTCCTTCCTAGGGTGAGGGTTAGAGTTACGGCTAGGGTTAGTGTTTTTTTAACCAGAAAGCCCTGAGTTCCAAGAACACAGCAGCTGTGAAGGACTACCCAAGAGGAGTGCAAAAGTGCCACAACATGGCTGCCTCCAGCGCTTTTTCCTTGGGACCATCATTGAACCTAGGCTTATTTACTTGCCTCCAGTTGCACCTATGGTCACGCCAAGAGATAGGGATTTTAAATCAGTAAACCCTGAGCGCCAGACCCAGTGCAGTTGCAAAAGGCTTCCCAAGGGCAGCCAAAAATTGCCTCAACATGCTCCTTCCAGTGCTTTTTTCCTTGGGAACATCCCTATACCCAGGCTGATTTATCTGCCTAGGGTTAGGGTTAGGGTTCAGCCTAGAGATAGGATTTTTTCAAACAGGAAGCCCTGAATTCCAGGCACACTGCAGCTGTTAAAGGCAGTGTTCTACGTCAACCGCAACTTAGTCTGAAATAAATGCTTTTTCCCTGAGAGCATCTGAGAGGTTTGCATGAAGCACTGATATCTGACATTTGCAATTTTGAATAGGAGAGGAGAAAGAAAATGGGAAGAAGTTTTTAATTTTAGTGGTTTCAATGTTAATTTCCGTACACTTTTTCAAAACTTGTCAGCTCAAATGCCCATCAACATCTTTTAGTCATCTGTAAGTCAGTATTCATATAAAATGTGCTTCAAATCAAAAGAATTTCAAATTTGCACTCCAAATTTCTATGCCTAGATTTATGATTTCCTCCACATATTAGATGAAAGGAAGGCCTTTTTTACTGTGGGAGTGCTGGAACACTGGAACAGGTTGCCCAGGGAAGTTGTGGGTGTCCCATCCCTGAAAGTATTCAAGGTCAGCTTGGACGGGGCTTGGAGCAGCAACAAAGGAGAAGCTTGATGGTAGAGAAACAAAGTTGGACTATAGAAGAAACTGGGATTGAAGTATAGGAGCAAGTTTTCTCTCAGCTCTTGGGGTAAATTCAAAGTTGTACAAAATGACATTTATCTGTGCTATTCACTACTGTAACAGAAATGTTCATGAAAACTGTACAGAAGATAGCAAATTTTAAAAGAGATAAGAATTACAGCATAAAATCCATGGGATGGGTTACAACATGAGACACTCTCTAAGAGAAAATCTCTGTGTTTCAGCACTTCATCATGGTAAGATTTCATGAAGTGCCAAAGAAGGCGGCAAAATATCATTCGGGACGTTATTTCCTGGAATTCAGCCTGGCCATTAGTAGGAACTGGGTTTGAACACATCATGTAGATATACCACACACACTTGCCCTTCACTGAAAAATGACTGTTTACAACGAAGAAGCAATTGGCGATCAAAATTGATTGAAAGCATCTTAAACATGTCAAGTATTTCATTGTAGATGATCTGTGATCCAAATGCTTCTTCCACCTTCGAGAGGGACAGAACAATTCTTCCATATCATGATGGTTTAAAATTGTATCAACCAATGTTTTCTGCTGAAAAGATAGCATCTATTTTTTTTCTATTTTTGGAAGAAAATATTCCTAGACATACAACAGGTGAGAACTAAGTAATTTTAAAGAAACAAATGAAAAGAAAATATTCTGTAAATAGAATGAAATGAAAAGCTGTGTTTTAAATAGGAGCTAAATATGAAACAGAATTTTTGTACCAGGCATTTGAATTACTGCACCAGCTCTTTTGCCCATCAAGAGAGGCGTTTAGCATTTCAGTCTTTTCCAAGGTGTTCATGATCTGCTATGCTGATCTCTGTGTGTGCCTAGGTGTGTGTGGAAGGGGGGGCATGTGAAGGGGAGTGTGTATGTTTGCTTTACAATTGTTGTGGCAGATTCATGCCTCAGCTCCACATTTTGTTTTAGAAAGGTCACACAGAGTGGATGTGAAGTTTACTATCAACAAGAGATCAATTCCCAAATCATCCATTTCACTCTACCTTATAAATCATGTGCTTTGTTGCATATTTTATCAAATCTACTTTCAAGCCAGATGGAGGAAGGAGGATGTGGCAATCCCTCCACCATCTTGCAACTTTTATGCAAGTAGGTTTTCAAGAAAATCATCATTTCTCTTGGAAATATGTCTGGAACAGGCATGATGGTAGTGTCAACCTGTTGGAGTTTTTGTTGCTGGAAGAAGTTATACAAAAGGATTGGTTTTTACATTGACCAGTTACTGAATCAAGCTCAGGAATACATTGGAAATTCAACTGGGGCTTCCTTTCCCCGGCAGACTACTTCTAGAAGGAGCTTGTACACTGAAGCTTACTCTTTTGCCCTCTTTTTGTTTCTTTCCTATTTTCTTGGCTTCTTTGCCACTCTCTAGACAATTTTGGAACTTTTTTCCCAACTCAAATGGTTTCAATAGTCTGATTGTGATCATACATTTTTACAAGGAATTTTTAAAATCTTTCCTCCAGTTAAGAAAGTCAAGGACTTAGGTCTTTTTCTTCCCTTATCAATATTGCAATGAAATTGATAAGTAAAGACCAACTCTTTCTTTTTGTTTTTAACCCAAGCAGATAATTCCCATCCATTCATCCATTTGGTGGACCAATAGTTGCCATTCTGATGGAAGTTGTCACTTCTTAACAGTAGGCATTCTGTGACTATGTTGACAGCACTTTGGGTGAAGATCCTAACTGGTCTTAGATACACATAGGGAGAAATTTGCTCAGCCAGTGTCAGTCTTAAGCATGCGTATCAGAAGATCTTTCTAGAGCTGGGAATTTTCCCATGAAAGGGATTCAGTTAGGGAAGAGACACTTGCCCCAGAGGTTTACATTCTTCTTGAAGACTGCTTAAGGAACTTAGATGCCACGTCCATTTGGATCTGTGTCTGCGCAGAACTTTGTCATGCCAGTGCTTGAAATGCATCTTGAAGAGAATTCACTAGCACAGAATGAATGAGAGTGGAAGGGGTTGGTGGGGCTAACCAGGCCCAAGCCCCCTGCCTAAACCAGGATCCCTAGAGCCTCTTGCCCAGGATTCTATCTGGGTGTACTTTTAATGTCTTCAAAGATCCAGGCTCCACAATCTTTCTGGGCAGTCTGTGCCGTGGTTCACTCACCCTCACAGTAAAGAATAATTTCCTGATGTTCCTGTATTTCAGTGTGTGCCCACTGCCTCTTGTCTTTTCACTCAGCATCACTGAAAAGACACTGATTCCCTCCCCTTTGCACTATTGCTTCCATATGGATGTGTGCTGCCATGTAGAGATATGTCAAAAACCTCCCTGAAGCCCAGGCAGATAATATTCCCTTCATCTACCAGTCAAGTTGATTCATCAGAGGAGTTTAAAGTTATGTTCAGCATGAAATGCCCCTGAAAAATCATGCTAACTACATTATTGTGTCGTCTTTCATGTGCCTGGCAAGGTTTTCCAGGAAGAGCTGCTTCATCAACTTCCTGGGTATAAAAAAGAGGCTGGCTGGTTTGTACGATTGCGAGTCCTCCTAATTGCCTTTTTTGAAGATGAGTGTCATTTGCTTACATCCAGTCCTTAGCCTCTCTTGTCGTCTACATCTTAGCAAAAAGCTTTTCCACTATGTCTGGCGAGGAAAAACTGTGCCAGCACAGAAAACATCTCCCATCGTGTTCTAGACGTTGCACGGAGGTGTGCCGAGTGTTTGGCATGAAGAAAAGAAAAGTTGTCCAAAACAGCTTCCAATCGAACGTTCATGTGATTGGAAAAGTCAGGAGAGTGCAAAGGTACTGTTTTCTAGCAGTTGGCAAGCTGCGCACACAATCCCAGTGTTGTACAGCTTCCTTCTTCACCTTTCCGAAGGTGCCGCTCTCTCCGGCTCCCGGAGCCGAAGAAGCGGCTTCTTCGCGCAAAGACGATTGTGCCGCTCACTGTGCACTCCATAGCGCGGCTTCTGCCGAAAGACGCCCGGGAGCGGCTCTTAGCTCCGGACAGCATCGTACCTTCGTCTTTAGCGTCTCTTCTCGTCTACATCTTAGCAAAAAACTTTTCTACTATGTCTGGCAAGGAAAAACTGTGCCAGCACAGAAAACATCACCCGTCGTGTTCTAGACGTTGCACGGAGGTGTGCCGAGTGTTTGGCATGAAGAAAAGAAAAGGTGTCCAAAACAGCTTCCAATCGAATGTTCATGTGATTGGAAAAGTCAGGAGAGTGCAAAGGTACTGTTTTCTATCAGTTGGCAAGCTGCGCACACAATCCCAGTGTTGTACAGCTTCCTTCTTCACCTTTCCGAAGGTGCCGCTCTCTCCAGCTCCCGGAGGCGAAGAAGCGGCTTATTCGCGCAAAGACGATTGTGCCGCTCACTGTGCACTCCTTAGCGCGGCTTCTGCCGAAAGACGCCCGGGAGAGGCTCTTAGCCCCGGACAGCATCGTACCTACGTCTTTAGCGTCTCTTCTCGTCTACATCTTAGCAAAAAGCTTTTCCACTATGTCTGGCGAGGAAAAACTGTGCCAGCACAGAAAATATCTCCCATCGTGTTCTAGACGTTGCACGGAGGTGTGCCGAGTGTTTGGCATGAAGAAAAGAAAAGTTGTCCAAAACAGCTTCCAATCGAATGTTCATGTGATTGGAAAAGTCAGGAGAGTGCAAAGGTACTGTTTTCTAGCAGTTGGCAAGCTGCGCACACAATCCCAGTGTTGTACAGCTTCCTTCTTCACCTTTCCGAAGGTGCCGCTCTCTCCGGCTCCCGGAGGCGAAGAAGCGGCTTCTTCGCGCAAAGACGATTGTGCCGCTCACTGTGCACTCCTTAGCGCGGCTTCTGCCGAAAGACGCCCGGGAGCGGCTCTTAGCTCCGGACAGCATCGTACCTTCCTCTTTAGCGTCTCTTCTCGTCTACATCTTAGCAAAAAGCTTTTCTACTATGTCTGGCGAGGAAAAACTGTGCCAGCACAGAAAACATCACCCATCGTGTTCTAGACGTTGCACGGAGGTGTGCCGAGTGTTTGGCATGAAGAAAAGAAAAGGTGTCCAAAACAGCTTCCAATCGAATGTTCATGTGATTGGAAAAGTCAGGAGAGTGCAAAGGTACTGTTTTCTAGCAGTTGGCAAGCTGCGCACACAATCCCAGTGTTGTACAGCTTCCTTCTTCACCTTTCCGAAGGTGCCGCTCTCTCCGGCTCCCGGAGGCGAAGAAGCGGCTTCTTCGCGCAAAGACGATTGTGCCGCTCACTGTGCACTCCTTAGCGCGGCTTCTGCCGAAAGACGCCCGGGAGCGGCTCTTAGCTCCGGAGAGCATCGTACCTTCGTCTTTAGCGTCTCTTCTCGTCTACATCTTAGCAAAAAGCTTTTCCACTATGTCTGGCGAGGAAAAACTGTGCCAGCACAGAAAATATCTCCCATCGTGTTCTAGACGTTGCACGGAGGTGTGCCGAGTGTTTGGCATGAAGAAAAGAAAAGGTGTCCAAAACAGCTTCCAATCGAATGTTCATGTGATTGGAAAAGTCAGGAGAGTGCAAAGGTACTGTTTTCTAGCAGTTGGCAAGCTGCGCACACAATCCCAGTGTTGTACAGCTTCCTTCTTCACCTTTCCGAAGGTGCCGCTCTCTCCGGCTCCCGGAGCCGAAGAAGCGGCTTCTTCGCGCAAAGACGATTGTGCCGCTCACTGTGCACTCCTTAGCGCGGCTTCTGCCGAAAGACGCCCGGGAGCGGCTCTTAGCTCCGGACAGCATCGTACCTTCGTCTTTAGCGTCTCTTCTCGTCTACATCTTAGCAAAAAGCTTTTCTGCTATGTCTGGCAAGGAAAAATTGTGCCAGCACAGAAAACATCTCCCATCGTGTTCTAGACGTTGCACGGAGGTGTGCCGAGTGTTTGGCATGAAGGAAAGAAAAGTTGTCCAAAACAGCTTCCAATCGAATGTTCATGTGATTGGAAAAGTCAGGAGAGTGCAAAGGTACTGTTTTCTAGCAGTTGGCAAGCTGCGCACACAATCCCAGTGTTGTACAGCTTCCTTCTTCACCTTTCCGAAGGTGCCGCTCTCTCCGGCTCCCGGAGCCGAAGAAGCGGCTTCTTCGCGCAAAGACGATTGTGCCGCTCACTGTGCACTCCTTAGCGCGGCTTCTGCCGAAAGACGCCCGGGAGCGGCTCTTAGCTCCGGAGAGCATCGTACCTTCGTCTTTAGCGTCTCTTCTCGTCTACATCTTAGCAAAAAGCTTTTCTGCTATGTCTGGCAAGGAAAAACTGTGCCAGCACAGAAAACATCTCCCATCGTGTTCTAGACGTTGCACGATCCCGATATCTAGGCTGAATTCTTTCCTGGGGATAGGGTTAGGCTTCAGTCTAGGGCTTGGAGTATTTTACCCAGGAAGCCCTGAGTTCCAGGCTTACTGCATCTGCCAAAGGCATCCCAAAGGGAGTGCAGAAGTGCCACAACATGGCTGCTTTCACGGCTTTTCCCTTAGGAAGAACCCTAATACGCGGCTGATTTACCTTCCTAGGGTTACTGTTAGGCTTAGGCCTAGGACTTTTAAAACCAGGAAGCCCTGGGCTCCAGGCACACTGCAGCTGCGAAAGGCATCCCAAGGGGAGCGCAAAAGTGACACAACTTGGCTGCCACCACTGATATTTCCATGAGACCATCCCGAACCATAGGCTGATTTTCCTTCCTAGGGTTAAGGTTTGACTTACACCTAGGGTAAGGGTTCTATTAACCAGAAAGCCCTGAGTTCCAAGAACACAGCAGCTGCGAAGGACTAGCCAAGAAGAGCGCAAAAGTACCACAACGTGCCTGCCTCCACAGTTTTTTCCTTGGGGACATGCCTAATTCCTGGCTGATTTCCCTTTCTCGTCTTAGGGTTGGGGTTCGGCCTAGGGCTAGGACTTTTAAAATCAAGAAGCCCTGAGTTCCAGGCACACTGGAGCTGTGAAAGGCATCCAAAAGGGAGTGCAAAAGTGCCACAACATGGTTGCTTTCCCGGCTTTTTCCTTGGCAAGAAGCCTAACACCAGGCTGATTTCCCTTCCCAGGGTTACTGTAAGGCTTAGGCCTAGGGCTAGGATTTTTAAAACTAGGAAGCCCTTAGCTCCAGGCACACTGCAGCTGTTCAAGGCATCCCAAGGGGAGTACAAAAGTGCAACAACATGGCAGCTTTCACAGCTTTTTCCTTGGCACCATCCCTATACCTAGGCTGTTTTATCTGCCTAGGGTTAGGGTTAGGGTTCAGCCTAGGGCTTGGAGTTTTTTAACCAGGAAGCCCTTAGTTCCAGGCTTACTGCATCTGCCAAAGGCATCCCAAAGGGAGTGCAAAAGTGCCACAACATGGCTGCTTTCACGGCTTTTCCCTTAGGAAGAACCCTAATACCCGGCTGATTTACCTTCCTAGGGTTACTGTTAGGCTTAGGCCTAGGACTTTTAAAACCAGGAAGCCCTGGGCTCCAGGCACATGCAGCTGCGAAAGGCATCCCAAGAGGGCCGCAGAAGTGACACAACTTGGCTGCCTCTGCTTCTATTCTCATGAGACCATCCCGAACCATAGGCTGATTTTCCTTCCTAGGGTTAATGTTTGAGTTTCGCCTAGGGTAAGAGGTCTATTAACCACAAAGACCTCAGTTCCAAGAACACAGCAGCTGCGAAGGACTACCCAAGAAGAGCGCAAAAGTACCACAACATGCCTGCCTCCACAGCTTTTTCCTTGGGGACATGCCTAATTCCTGGCTGATTTGCCTTTCTCGTCTTAGGGTTGGGGTTCGGCCTAGGGCTAGGATTTTTTTAACTAGGAAGCCCTGAGTTCCAGGCTTACTGCATCTGCCAAAGGCATCCCAAAGGGAGTGCAGAAGTGCCACAACATGGCTGCTTTCACGGCTTTTCCCTTAGGAAGAACCTTAATACCCGGCTGATTTACCTTCCTAGGGTTACTGTTAGGCTTAGACCTAGGACTTTTAAAACCTGGAAGCCCTGGGCTCCAGGCACACTGCAGCTGCTCAAGGCATCCCAAGGGGAGCGCAAAAGTGACACAACTTGGCTGCCTCTGCTGCTATTCTCATGAGACCATCCCGAACCATAGGCTGATTTTCCTTCCTAGGGTTAAGGTTTGAGTTACGCCTAAGGTAAGGGTTCTATTAACCAGAAAGCCCTGAGTTCCAAGAACACAGCAGCTGCGAAGGACTACCCAAGAAGAGCGCAAAAGTACCACAACGTGCCTGCCTCCACAGCTTTTTCCTTGGGGACATGCCTAATTCCTGGCTGATTTGCCTTTCTCGTCTTAGGGTTGGGGTTCGGCCTAGGGCTAGGATTTTTAAAATCAGGAAGCCCTGAGTTCCAGGCACACTGGAGCTGTGAAAGGCATCCAAAAGGGAGTGCAGAAGTGCTGCAACATGGCTGCTTTCACGGCTTTTTCCTTGGCAAGAAGCCTAACACCAGGCTGATTTCCCTTCCCAGGGTTACTGTTAGGCTTAGGCCTAGGGTTAGGATTTTTAAAACTAGGAAGCCCTTAGCTCCAGGCACACTGCAGCTGTTCAAGGCATCCCAAGGGGAGTACAAAAGTGCAACAACATGGCAGCTTTCACAGCTTTTTCCTTGGCACCATCCCTATACCTAGGCTGATTTATCTGCCTAGGGTTAGGGTTAGGGTTCAGCCTAGGGCTTCGAGATTTTAACCCGGAAGCCCTGAGTTCCAGGCTTACTGCATCTGCCAAAGGCATCCCAAAGGGAGTGCAAAAGTGCCACAACATGGCTGCTTTCACAGCTTTTCCCTTAGTAAGAACCCTAATACTCGGCTGATTTACCTTCCTAGGGTTACTGTTAGGCTTAGGCCTAGGACTTTTAAAACCAGGAAGCCCTGGGCTCCAGGCACACTGCAGCTGCGAAAGGCATCCCAAGGGGAGCGCAAAAGTGACACAACTTGGCTGCCACCACTGATATTTCCATGAGACCATCCCGAACCATAGGCTGATTTTCCTTCCTAGGGTTAAGGTTTGAGTTACGCCTAGGGTAAGGGTTCTATTAACCAGAAAACCCTGAGTTCCAAGAACACAGCAGCTGCGAAGGACTTCCCAAGAAGTGCGCAAAAGTACCACAACGTGCCTGCCTCCACAGCTTTTTCCTTGGGGACATGCCTAATTCCTGGCTGATTTGCCTTTCTCGTCTTAGGGTTGGGGTTCAGCCTAGGGCTAGGATTTTTTTAACTAGGAAGCCCTGAGTTCCAGGCTTACTTCATCTGCAAAAGGCATCCCAAAGGGAGTGCAGAAGTTCCACAAAATGGCTGCTTTCACGGCTTTTCCCTTAGGAAGAACCCTAATACGCGGCTGATTTACCTTCCTAGGGTTACTGTTAGGCTTAGGCCTAGGACTTTTAAAACCAGGAAGCCCTGGGCTCCAGGCATATGCAGCTGTTAAAGGCATCCCAAGAGGGCCGCAGAAGTGACACAACTTGGCTGCTCTGCTTCTATTCTCATGAGACCATCCCGAACCATAGGCTGATTTTCCTTCCTAGGGTTAAGGTTTGAGTTACGCCTAGGGTAAGAGTTCTATTAACCAGAAAGCCCTGAGTTCCAAGAACGCAGCAGCTGCGAAGGACTACCCAAGAAGAGCGCAAAAGTACCACAACGTGCCTGCCTCCACAGCTTTTTCCTTGGGGACATGCCTAATTCCTGGCTGATTTGCCTTTCTCGTCTTAGGGTTGGGGTTCGGCCTAGGGCTAGGATTTTTTTAACTAGGAAGCCCTGAGTTCCAGGCTTACTGCATCTGCCAAAGGCATCCCAAAGGGAGTGCAAAAGTGCCACAACATGGCTGCTTTCACGGCTTTTCCCTTAGGAAGAACCCTAATACCCAGCTGATTTACCTTCCTAGGGTTACTGTTAGGCTTAGGCCTAGGACTTTTAAAACCAGGAAGCCCTGGGCTCCAGGCACACTGCAGCTGTTAAAGGAATCCCAAGAGGGCTGCAGAAGTGACACAACTTGGCTGCCACCACTGATATTTCCATGAGACCATCCCGAACCATAGGCTGATTTTCCTTCCTAGGGTTAAGGTTTGAGTTACGCCTAGGGTAAGGGTTCTATTAACCAGAAAGCCCTGAGTTCCAAGAACACAGCAGCTGTGAAGGACTACCCAAGAAGAGCGCAAAAGTACCACAACATGCCTGCGTCGATAGCTTTTTCCTTGGGGACATGCCTAATTCCTGGTTGATTTGCCTTTCTCGTCTTAGGCTTGGGGTTCGGCCTAGGGCTAGGATTTTTCAAATCAGGAAGCCCTGACTTCCAGGCACACTGGAGCTGTGAAAGGCATCCAAAAGGGAGTGCGAAAGTGCCACAACATGGTTGCTTTCACGGCTTTTTCCTTGGCAAGAAGCTTAACACCAGGCTGATTTCCCTTCCCAGGGTTACTGTTAGGCTTAGGCCTAGGGCTAGGATTTTTAAAACTAGGAAGCCCTGGGCTCCAGGCACACTGCAGCTGTTCAAGGCATCCCAAGGGGAGTACAAAAGTGCAACAACATGGCAGCTTTCACAGCTTTTTCCTTGGCACCATCCCTATACCTTGGCTGTTTTATCTGCCTAGGGTTAGGGTTAGGGTTCAGCCTAGGGCTTGGAGTTTTTTAACCAGGAAGCCCTGAGTTCCAGGCTTACTGCATCTGCCAAAGGCATCCCAAAGGGAGCGCAGAAGTGCCACAACATGGCTGCTTTCACGGCTTTTCCCTTAGGAAGAACCCTAATACGCCGCTGATTTACCTTCCTAGGTTTACTGTTAGGCTTAGGCCTAGGACTTTTAAAACCAGGAAGCCCTGGGCTCCAGGCACACTGCAGCTGCGAAAGGCATCCCAAGGGGAGCGCAAAAGTGACACAACTTGGCTGCCTCTGCTGCTATTCTCATGAGACCATCCCGAACCATAGGCTGATTTTCCTTCCTAGGGTTAAGGTTTGAGTTACGCCTAGGGTAAGGGTTCTATTAACCAGAAAGCCCTGAGTTCCAAGAACACAGCAGCTGCGAAGGACTAGCCAAGAAGAGCGCAAAAGTACCACAACATGCCTGCCTCCACAGCTTTTTCCTTGGGGACATGCCTAATTCCTGGCTGATTTGCCTTTCTCGTCTTAGGGTTGCGGTTCGGCCTAGGGCTAGGATTTTTTTAACTAGGAAGCCCTGAGTTCCAGGCACACTGGAGCTGTGAAAGGCATCCAAAAGGGAGTGCAAAAGTGCGACAACATGGTTGCTTTCCCGGCTTTTTCCTTGGCAAGAAGCCTAACACCAGGCTGATTTACCTTCCTAGGGTTACTGTAAGGCTTAGGCCTAGGGCTAGGATTTTTAAAACTAGGAAGCCCTTAGCTCCAGGCACACTGCAGCTGTTCAAGGCATCCCAAGAGGGCCGCAGAAGTGACACAACTTGGCTGCCTCTGCTGCTATTCTCATGAGTCCATCCCGAACCATAGGCTGATTTTCCTTCCTAGGGTTAAGGTTTGAGTTACGCCTAGGGTAAGAGTTCTATTAACCAGAAAGCCCTGAGTTCCAAGAACACAGCAGCTGCGAAGGACTTCCCAAGAAGAGCGCAAAAGTACCACAACATGCCGGCCTCCACAGCTTTTTCCTTGGGGACATGCCTAATTCCTGGCTGATTTGCCTTTCTCGTCTTAGGGTTGGGGTTCGGCCTAGGGCTAGGATTTTTAAAATCAGGAAGCCCTGAGTTCCAGGCACACTGGAGCTGTGAAAGGCATCCAAAAGGGAGTGCAAAAGTGCCACAACATGGTTGCTTTCCCGGCTTTTTCCTTGGCAAGAAGCCTAACACCAGGCTGATTTACCTTCCTAGGGTTACTGTTAGGCTTAGGCCTAGGACTTTTAAAACCAGGAAGCCCTGGGCTCCAGGCACACTGCAGCTGCGAAAGGCATCCCAAGGGGAGCGCAAAAGTGACACAACTTGGCTGCCACCACTGATATTTCCATGAGACCATCCCGAACCATAGGCTGATTTTCCTTCCTAGGGTTAAGGTTTGACTTACACCTAGGGTAAGGGTTCTATTAACCAGAAAGCCCTGAGTTCCAAGAACACAGCAGCTGCGAAGGACTAGCCAAGAAGAGCGCAAAAGTACCACAACGTGCCTGCCTCCACAGTTTTTTCCTTGGGGACATGCCTAATTCCTGGCTGATTTGCCTTTCTCGTCTTAGGGTTGGGGTTCGGCCTAGGGCTAGGACTTTTAAAATCAAGAAGCCCTGAGTTCCAGGCACACTGGAGCTGTGAAAGGCATCCAAAAGGGAGTGCAAAAGTGCCACAACATGGTTGCTTTCCCGGCTTTTTCCTTGGCAAGAAGCCTAACACCAGGCTGATTTCCCTTCCCAGGGTTACTGTAAGGCTTAGGCCTAGGGCTAGGATTTTTAAAACTAGGAAGCCCTTAGCTCCAGGCACACTGCAGCTGTTCAAGGCATCCCAAGGGGAGTACAAAAGTGCAACAACATGGCAGCTTTCACAGCTTTTTCCTTGGCACCATCCCTATACCTAGGCTGTTTTATCTGCCTAGGGTTAGGGTTAGGGTTCAGCCTAGGGCTTGGAGTTTTTTAACCAGGAAGCCCTTAGTTCCAGGCTTACTGCATCTGCCAAAGGCATCCCAAAGGGAGTGCAAAAGTGCCACAACATGGCTGCTTTCACGGCTTTTCCCTTAGGAAGAACCCTAATACGCGGCTGATTTACCTTCCTAGGGTTACTGTTAGGCTTAGGCCTAGGACTTTTAAAACCAGGAAGCCCTGGGCTCCAGGCACATGCAGCTGCGAAAGGCATCCCAAGAGGGCCGCAGAAGTGACACAACTTGGCTGCCTCTGCTTCTATTCTCATGAGACCATCCCGAACCATAGGCTGATTTTCCTTCCTAGGGTTAATGTTTGAGTTTCGCCTAGGGTAAGAGGTCTATTAACCAGAAAGACCTCAGTTCCAAGAACACAGCAGCTGCGAAGGACTACCCAAGAAGAGCGCAAAAGTACCACAACATGCCTGCCTCCACAGCTTTTTCCTTGGGGACATGCCTAATTCCTGGCTGATTTGCCTTTCTCGTCTTAGGGTTGGGGTTCGGCCTAGGGCTAGGATTTTTTTAACTAGGAAGCCCTGAGTTCCAGGCTTACTGCATCTGCCAAAGGCATCCCAAAGGGAGTGCAGAAGTGCCACAACATGGCTGCTTTCACGGCTTTTCCCTTAGGAAGAACCTTAATACCCGGCTGATTTACCTTCCTAGGGTTACTGTTAGGCTTAGACCTAGGACTTTTAAAACCTGGAAGCCCTGGGCTCCAGGCACACTGCAGCTGCTCAAGGCATCCCAAGGGGAGCGCAAAAGTGACACAACTTGGCTGCCTCTGCTGCTATTCTCATGAGACCATCCCGAACCATAGGCTGATTTTCCTTCCTAGGGTTAAGGTTTGAGTTACGCCTAAGGTAAGGGTTCTATTAACCAGAAAGCCCTGAGTTCCAAGAACACAGCAGCTGCGAAGGACTACCCAAGAAGAGCGCAAAAGTACCACAACGTGCCTGCCTCCACAGCTTTTCCTTGGGGACATGCCTAATTCCTGGCTGATTTGCCTTTCTCGTCTTAGGGTTGGGGTTCGGCCTAGGGCTAGGATTTTTAAAATCAGGAAGCCCTGACTTCCAGGCACACTGGAGCTGTGAAAGGCATCCAAAAGGGAGTGCAGAAGTGCTGCAACATGGCTGCTTTCACGGCTTTTTCCTTGGCAAGAAGCCTAACACCAGGCTGATTTCCCTTCCCAGGGTTACTGTTAGACTTAGGCCTAGGGTTAGGATTTTTAAAACTAGGATGCCCTTAGCTCCAGGCACACTGCAGCTGTTCAAGGCATCCCAAGGGGAGTACAAAAGTGCAACAACATGGCAGCTTTCACAGCTTTTTCCTTGGCACCATCCCTATAGCTAGGCTGATTTATCTGCCTAGGGTTAGGGTTAGGCTTCAGCCTAGGGCTTCGAGATTTTAACCCGGAAGCCCTGAGTTCCAGGCTTACTGCATCTGCCAAAGGCATCCCAAAGGGAGTGCAAAAGTGCCACAACATGGCTGCTTTCACAGCTTTTCCCTTAGTAAGAACCCTAATACTCGGCTGATTTACCTTCCTAGGGTTACTGTTAGGCTTAGGCCTAGGACTTTTAAAACCAGGAAGCCCTGGGCTCCAGGCACACTGCAGCTGCGAAAGGCATCCCAAGGGGAGCGCAAAAGTGACACAACTTGGCTGCCACCACTGATATTTCCATGAGACCATCCCGAACCATAGGCTGATTTTCCTTCCTAGGGTTAAGGTTTGAGTTACGCCTAGGGTAAGGGTTCTATTAACCAGAAAACCCTGAGTTCCAAGAACACAGCAGCTGCGAAGGACTTCCCAAGAAGTGCGCAAAAGTACCACAACGTGCCTGCCTCCACAGCTTTTTCCTTGGGGACATGCCTAATTCCTGGCTGATTTGCCTTTCTCGTCTTAGGGTTGGGGTTCAGCCTAGGGCTAGGATTTTTTTAACTAGGAAGCCCTGAGTTCCAGGCTTACTTCATCTGCAAAAGGCATCCCAAAGGGAGTGCAGAAGTGCCACAAAATGGCTGCTTTCACGGCTTTTCCCTTAGGAAGAACCCTAATACGCGGCTGATTTACCTTCCTAGGGTTACTGTTAGGCTTAGGCCTAGGACTTTTAAAACCAGGAAGCCCTGGGCTCCAGGCATATGCAGCTGTTAAAGGCATCCCAAGAGGGCCGCAGAAGTGACACAACTTGGCTGCTCTGCTTCTATTCTCATGAGACCATCCCGAACCATAGGCTGATTTTCCTTCCTAGGGTTAAGGTTTGAGTTACGCCTAGGGTAAGAGTTCTATTAACCAGAAAGCCCTGAGTTCCAAGAACGCAGCAGCTGCGAAGGACTACCCAAGAAGAGCGCAAAAGTACCACAACGTGCCTGCCTCCACAGCTTTTTCCTTGGGGACATGCCTAATTCCTGGCTGATTTGCCTTTCTCGTCTTAGGGTTGGGGTTCGGCCTAGGGCTAGGATTTTTTTAACTAGGAAGCCCTGAGTTCCAGGCTTACTGCATCTGCCAAAGGCATCCCAAAGGGAGTGCAAAAGTGCCACAACATGGCTGCTTTCACGGCTTTTCCCTTAGGAAGAACCCTAATACCCAGCTGATTTACCTTCCTAGGGTTACTGTTAGGCTTAGGCCTAGGACTTTTAAAACCAGGAAGCCCTGGGCTCCAGGCACACTGCAGCTGTTAAAGGAATCCCAAGAGGGCTGCAGAAGTGACACAACTTGGCTGCCACCACTGATATTTCCATGAGACCATCCCGAACCATAGGCTGATTTTCCTTCCTAGGGTTAAGGTTTGAGTTACGCCTAGGGTAAGGGTTCTATTAACCAGAAAGCCCTGAGTTCCAAGAACACAGCAGCTGTGAAGGACTAGCCAAGAAGAGCGCAAAAGTACCACAACATGCCTGCGTCGATAGCTTTTTCCTTGGGGACATGCCTAATTCCTGGTTGATTTGCCTTTCTCGTCTTAGGCTTGGGGTTCGGCCTAGGGCTAGGATTTTTCAAATCAGGAAGCCCTGACTTCCAGGCACACTGGAGCTGTGAAAGGCATCCAAAAGGGAGTGCGAAAGTGCCACAACATGGTTGCTTTCACGGCTTTTTCCTTGGCAAGAAGCTTAACACCAGGCTGATTTCCCTTCCCAGGGTTACTGTTAGGCTTAGGCCTAGGGCTAGGATTTTTAAAACTAGGAAGCCCTGGGCTCCAGGCACACTGCAGCTGTTCAAGGCATCCCAAGGGGAGTACAAAAGTGCAACAACATGGCAGCTTTCACAGCTTTTTCCTTGGCACCATCCCTATACCTTGGCTGTTTTATCTGCCTAGGGTTAGGGTTAGGGTTCAGCCTAGGGCTTGGAGTTTTTTAACCAGGAAGCCCTGAGTTCCAGGCTTACTGCATCTGCCAAAGGCATCCCAAAGGGAGCGCAGAAGTGCCACAACATGGCTGCTTTCACGGCTTTTCCCTTAGGAAGAACCCTAATACGCGGCTGATTTACCTTCCTAGGTTTACTGTTAGGCTTAGGCCTAGGACTTTTAAAACCAGGAAGCCCTGGGCTCCAGGCACACTGCAGCTGCGAAAGGCATCCCAAGGGGAGCGCAAAAGTGACACAACTTGGCTGCCTCTGCTGCTATTCTCATGAGACCATCCCGAACCATAGGCTGATTTTCATTCCTAGGGTTAAGGTTTGAGTTACGCCTAGGGTAAGGGTTCTATTAACCAGAAAGCCCTGAGTTCCAAGAACACAGCAGCTGCGAAGGACTAGCCAAGAAGAGCGCAAAAGTACCACAACATGCCTGCCTCCACAGCTTTTTCCTTGGGGACATGCCTAATTCCTGGCTGATTTGCCTTTCTCGTCTTAGGGTTGCGGTTCGGCCTAGGGCTAGGATTTTTTTAACTAGGAAGCCCTGAGTTCCAGGCTTACTTCATCTGCCAAAGGCATCCCAAAGGGAGTGCAGAAGTGCCACAACATGGCTGCTTTCACGGCCTTTCCCTTAGGAAGAACCCTAATACGCGGCTGATTTACCTTCCTAGGTTTACTGTTAGGCTTAGGCCTAGGACTTTTAAAACCAGGAAGCCCTGGGCTCCAGGCACACTGCAGCTGCGAAAGGCATCCCAAGGGGAGCGCATAAGTGACACAACTTGGCTGCCTCTGCTGCTATTCTCATGAGACCATCCCGAACCATAGGCTGATTTTCCTTCCTAGGGTTAAGGTTTGAGTTTCGCCTAGGGTAAGAGTTCTATTAACCAGAAAGCCCTGAGTTCCAAGAACACAGCAGCTGCGAAGGACTTCCCAAGAAGAGCGCAAAAGTACCACAACATGCCTGCCTCCACAGCTTTTTCCTTGGGGACATGCCTAATTCCTGGCTGATTTGCCTTTCTCGTCTTAGGGTTGGGGTTCGGCCTAGGGCTAGGATTTTTAAAATCAGGAAGCCCTGAGTTCCAGGCACACTGGAGCTGTGAAAGGCATCCAAAAGGGAGTGCAAAAGTGCCACAACATGGTTGCTTTCCCGGCTTTTTCCTTGGCAAGAAGCCTAACACCAGGCTGATTTACCTTCCTAGGGTTACTGTAAGGCTTAGGCCTAGGGCTAGGATTTTTAAAACTAGGAAGCCCTTAGCTCCAGGCACACTGCAGCTGTTCAAGGCATCCCAAGAGGGCCGCAGAAGTGACACAACTTGGCTGCCTCTGCTGCTATTCTCATGAGTCCATCCCGAACCATAG
The DNA here is from genome assembly GCA_036010785.1 of Ammospiza maritima maritima. Lineage (NCBI taxonomy): Eukaryota > Metazoa > Chordata > Aves > Passeriformes > Passerellidae > Ammospiza > Ammospiza maritima. The sequence continues at coordinate 473,567 of JAYKTQ010000094.1, forward strand.
GCTGATTTTCCTTCCTAGGGTTAAGGTTTGAGTTACGCCTAGGGTAAGAGTTCTATTAACCAGAAAGCCCTGAGTTCCAAGAACACAGCAGCTGCGAAGGACTTCCCAAGAAGAGCGCAAAAGTACCACAACATGCCGGCCTCCACAGCTTTTTCCTTGGGGACATGCCTAATTCCTGGCTGATTTGCCTTTCTCGTCTTAGGGTTGGGGTTTGGCCTAGGGCTAGGATTTTTAAAATCAGGAAGCCCTGAGTTCCAGGCACACTGGAGCTGTGAAAGGCATCCAAAAGGGAGTGCAAAAGTGCCACAACATGGTTGCTTTCCCGGCTTTTTCCTTGGCAAGAAGCCTAACACCAGGCTGATTTACCTTCCTAGGGTTACTGTTAGGCTTAGGCCTAGGACTTTTAAAACCAGGAAGCCCTGGGCTCCAGGCACACTGCAGCTGCGAAAGGCATCCCAAGGGGAGCGCAAAAGTGACACAACTTGGCTGCCACCACTGATATTTCCATGAGACCATCCCGAACCATAGGCTGATTTTCCTTCCTAGGGTTAAGGTTTGACTTACACCTAGGGTAAGGGTTCTATTAACCAGAAAGCCCTGAGTTCCAAGAACACAGCAGCTGCGAAGGACTAGCCAAGAAGAGCGCAAAAGTACCACAACGTGCCTGCCTCCACAGTTTTTTCCTTGGGGACATGCCTAATTCCTGGCTGATTTGCCTTTCTCGTCTTAGGGTTGGGGTTCGGCCTAGGGCTAGGACTTTTAAAATCAAGAAGCCCTGAGTTCCAGGCACACTGGAGCTGTGAAAGGCATCCAAAAGGGAGTGCAAAAGTGCCACAACATGGTTGCTTTCCCGGCTTTTTCCTTGGCAAGAAGCCTAACACCAGGCTGATTTCCCTTCCCAGGGTTACTGTAAGGCTTAGGCCTAGGGCTAGGATTTTTAAAACTAGGAAGCCCTTAGCTCCAGGCACACTGCAGCTGTTCAAGGCATCCCAAGGGGAGTACAAAAGTGCAACAACATGGCAGCTTTCACAGCTTTTTCCTTGGCACCATCCCTATACCTAGGCTGTTTTATCTGCCTAGGGTTAGGGTTAGGGTTCAGCCTAGGGCTTGGAGTTTTTTAACCAGGAAGCCCTTAGTTCCAGGCTTACTGCATCTGCCAAAGGCATCCCAAAGGGAGTGCAAAAGTGCCACAACATGGCTGCTTTCACGGCTTTTCCCTTAGGAAGAACCCTAATACGCGGCTGATTTACCTTCCTAGGGTTACTGTTAGGCTTAGGCCTAGGACTTTTAAAACCAGGAAGCCCTGGGCTCCAGGCACATGCAGCTGCGAAAGGCATCCCAAGAGGGCCGCAGAAGTGACACAACTTGGCTGCCTCTGCTTCTATTCTCATGAGACCATCCCGAACCATAGGCTGATTTTCCTTCCTAGGGTTAATGTTTGAGTTTCGCCTAGGGTAAGAGGTCTATTAACCAGAAAGACCTCAGTTCCAAGAACACAGCAGCTGCGAAGGACTACCCAAGAAGAGCGCAAAAGTACCACAACATGCCTGCCTCCACAGCTTTTTCCTTGGGGACATGCCTAATTCCTGGCTGATTTGCCTTTCTCGTCTTAGGGTTGGGGTTCGGCCTAGGGCTAGGATTTTTTTAACTAGGAAGCCCTGAGTTCCAGGCTTACTGCATCTGCCAAAGGCATCCCAAAGGGAGTGCAGAAGTGCCACAACATGGCTGCTTTCACGGCTTTTCCCTTAGGAAGAACCTTAATACCCGGCTGATTTACCTTCCTAGGGTTACTGTTAGGCTTAGACCTAGGACTTTTAAAACCTGGAAGCCCTGGGCTCCAGGCACACTGCAGCTGCTCAAGGCATCCCAAGGGGAGCGCAAAAGTGACACAACTTGGCTGCCTCTGCTGCTATTCTCATGAGACCATCCCGAACCATAGGCTGATTTTCCTTCCTAGGGTTAAGGTTTGAGTTACGCCTAAGGTAAGGGTTCTATTAACCAGAAAGCCCTGAGTTCCAAGAACACAGCAGCTGCGAAGGACTACCCAAGAAGAGCGCAAAAGTACCACAACGTGCCTGCCTCCACAGCTTTTTCCTTGGGGACATGCCTAATTCCTGGCTGATTTGCCTTTCTCGTCTTAGGGTTGGGGTTCGGCCTAGGGCTAGGATTTTTAAAATCAGGAAGCCCTGACTTCCAGGCACACTGGAGCTGTGAAAGGCATCCAAAAGGGAGTGCAGAAGTGCTGCAACATGGCTGCTTTCACGGCTTTTTCCTTGGCAAGAAGCCTAACACCAGGCTGATTTCCCTTCCCAGGGTTACTGTTAGACTTAGGCCTAGGGTTAGGATTTTTAAAACTAGGAAGCCCTTAGCTCCAGGCACACTGCAGCTGTTCAAGGCATCCCAAGGGGAGTACAAAAGTGCAACAACATGGCAGCTTTCACAGCTTTTTCCTTGGCACCATCCCTATACCTAGGCTGATTTATCTGCCTAGGGTTAGGGTTAGGCTTCAGCCTAGGGCTTCGAGATTTTAACCCGGAAGCCCTGAGTTCCAGGCTTACTGCATCTGCCAAAGGCATCCCAAAGGGAGTGCAAAAGTGCCACAACATGGCTGCTTTCACAGCTTTTCCCTTAGTAAGAACCCTAATACTCGGCTGATTTACCTTCCTAGGGTTACTGTTAGGCTTAGGCCTAGGACTTTTAAAACCAGGAAGCCCTGGGCTCCAGGCACACTGCAGCTGCGAAAGGCATCCCAAGGGGAGCGCAAAAGTGACACAACTTGGCTGCCACCACTGATATTTCCATGAGACCATCCCGAACCATAGGCTGATTTTCCTTCCTAGGGTTAAGGTTTGAGTTACGCCTAGGGTAAGGGTTCTATTAACCAGAAAACCCTGAGTTCCAAGAACACAGCAGCTGCGAAGGACTTCCCAAGAAGTGCGCAAAAGTACCACAACGTGCCTGCCTCCACAGCTTTTTCCTTGGGGACATGCCTAATTCCTGGCTGATTTGCCTTTCTCGTCTTAGGGTTGGGGTTCAGCCTAGGGCTAGGATTTTTTTAACTAGGAAGCCCTGAGTTCCAGGCTTACTTCATCTGCAAAAGGCATCCCAAAGGGAGTGCAGAAGTGCCACAAAATGGCTGCTTTCACGGCTTTTCCCTTAGGAAGAACCCTAATACGCGGCTGATTTACCTTCCTAGGGTTACTGTTAGTCTTAGGCCTAGGACTTTTAAAACCAGGAAGCCCTGGGCTCCAGGCATATGCAGCTGTTAAAGGCATCCCAAGAGGGCCGCAGAAGTGACACAACTTGGCTGCTCTGCTTCTATTCTCATGAGACCATCCCGAACCATAGGCTGATTTTCCTTCCTAGGGTTAAGGTTTGAGTTACGCCTAGGGAAAGAGTTCTATTAACCAGAAAGCCCTGAGTTCCAAGAACACAGCAGCTGCGAAGGACTACCCAAGAAGAGCGCAAAAGTACCACAACGTGCCTGCCTCCACAGCTTTTTCCTTGGGGACATGCCTAATTCCTGGCTGATTTGCCTTTCTCGTCTTAGGGTTGGGGTTCGGCCTAGGGCTAGGATTTTTTTAACTAGGAAGCCCTGAGTTCCAGGCTTACTGCATCTGCCAAAGGCATCCCAAAGGGAGTGCAAAAGTGCCACAACATGGCTGCTTTCACGGCTTTTCCCTTAGGAAGAACCCTAATACCCAGCTGATTTACCTTCCTAGGGTTACTGTTAGGCTTAGGCCTAGGACTTTTAAAACCAGGAAGCCCTGGGCTCCAGGCACACTGCAGCTGTTAAAGGAATCCCAAGAGGGCTGCAGAAGTGACACAACTTGGCTGCCACCACTGATATTTCCATGAGACCATCCCGAACCATAGGCTGATTTTCCTTCCTAGGGTTAAGGTTTGACTTACGCCTAGGGTAAGGGTTCTATTAACCAGAAAGCCCTGAGTTCCAAGAACACAGCAGCTGTGAAGGACTAGCCAAGAAGAGCGCAAAAGTACCACAACATGCCTGCGTCGATAGCTTTTTCCTTGGGGACATGCCTAATTCCTGGTTGATTTGCCTTTCTCGTCTTAGGCTTGGGGTTCGGCCTAGGGCTAGGATTTTTCAAATCAGGAAGCCCTGACTTCCAGGCACACTGGAGCTGTGAAAGGCATCCAAAAGGGAGTGCAAAAGTGCCACAACATGGTTGCTTTCACGGCTTTTTCCTTGGCAAGAAGCTTAACACCAGGCTGATTTCCCTTCCCAGGGTTACTGTTAGGCTTAGGCCTAGGGCTAGGATTTTTAAAACTAGGAAGCCCTGGGCTCCAGGCACACTGCAGCTGTTCAAGGCATCCCAAGGGGAGTACAAAAGTGCAACAACATGGCAGCTTTCACAGCTTTTTCCTTGGCACCATCCCTATACCTTGGCTGTTTTATCTGCCTAGGGTTAGGGTTAGGGTTCAGCCTAGGGCTTGGAGTTTTTTAACCAGGAAGCCCTGAGTTCCAGGCTTACTGCATCTGCCAAAGGCATCCCAAAGGGAGCGCAGAAGTGCCACAACATGGCTGCTTTCACGGCTTTTCCCTTAGGAAGAACCCTAATACGCGGCTGATTTACCTTCCTAGGGTTACTGTTAGGCTTAGGCCTAGGACTTTTAAAACCAGGAAGCCCTGGGCTCCAGGCACACTGCAGCTGCGAAAGGCATCCCAAGGGGAGCGCAAAAGTGACACAACTTGGCTGCCTCTGCTGCTATTCTCATGAGACCATCCCGAACCATAGGCTGATTTTCTTTCCTAGGGTTAAGGTTTGAGTTACGCCTGGGGTAAGGGTTCTATTAACCAGAAAGCCCTGAGTTCCAAGAACACAGCAGCTGCGAAGGACTACCCAAGAAGAGCGCAAAAGTACCACAACATGCCTGCCTCCACAGCTTTTTCCTTGGGGACATGCCTAATTCCTGGCTGATTTGCCTTTCTCGTCTTAGGGTTGCGGTTCGGCCTAGGGCTAGGATTTTTTTAACTAGGAAGCCCTGAGTTCCAGGCACACTGGAGCTGTGAAAGGCATCCAAAAGGGAGTGCAAAAGTGCGACAACATGGTTGCTTTCCCGGCTTTTTCCTTGGCAAGAAGCCTAACACCAGGCTGATTTACCTTCCTAGGGTTACTGTAAGGCTTAGGCCTAGGGCTAGGATTTTTAAAACTAGGAAGCCCTTAGCTCCAGGCACACTGCAGCTGTTCAAGGCATCCCAAGAGGGCCGCAGAAGTGACACAACTTGGCTGCCTCTGCTGCTATTCTCATGAGTCCATCCCGAACCATAGGCTGATTTTCCTTCCTAGGGTTAAGGTTTGAGTTACGCCTAGGGTAAGAGTTCTATTAACCAGAAAGCCCTGAGTTCCAAGAACACAGCAGCTGCGAAGGACTTCCCAAGAAGAGCGCAAAAGTACCACAACATGCCGGCCTCCACAGCTTTTTCCTTGGGGACATGCCTAATTCCTGGCTGATTTGCCTTTCTCGTCTTAGGGTTGGGGTTCGGCCTAGGGCTAGGATTTTTAAAATCAGGAAGCCCTGAGTTCCAGGCACACTGGAGCTGTGAAAGGCATCCAAAAGGGAGTGCAAAAGTGCCACAACATGGTTGCTTTCCCGGCTTTTTCCTTGGCAAGAAGCCTAACACCAGGCTGATTTACCTTCCTAGGGTTACTGTTAGGCTTAGGCCTAGGACTTTTAAAACCAGGAAGCCCTGGGCTCCAGGCACACTGCAGCTGCGAAAGGCATCCCAAGGGGAGCGCAAAAGTGACACAACTTGGCTGCCACCACTGATATTTCCATGAGACCATCCCGAACCATAGGCTGATTTTCCTTCCTAGGGTTAAGGTTTGACTTACACCTAGGGTAAGGGTTCTATTAACCAGAAAGCCCTGAGTTCCAAGAACACAGCAGCTGCGAAGGACTAGCCAAGAAGAGCGCAAAAGTACCACAACGTGCCTGCCTCCACAGTTTTTTCCTTGGGGACATGCCTAATTCCTGGCTGATTTGCCTTTCTCGTCTTAGGGTTGGGGTTCGGCCTAGGGCTAGGACTTTTAAAATCAAGAAGCCCTGAGTTCCAGGCACACTGGAGCTGTGAAAGGCATCCAAAAGGGAGTGCAAAAGTGCCACAACATGGTTGCTTTCCCGGCTTTTTCCTTGGCAAGAAGCCTAACACCAGGCTGATTTCCCTTCCCAGGGTTACTGTAAGGCTTAGGCCTAGGGCTAGGATTTTTAAAACTAGGAAGCCCTTAGCTCCAGGCACACTGCAGCTGTTCAAGGCATCCCAAGGGGAGTACAAAAGTGCAACAACATGGCAGCTTTCACAGCTTTTTCCTTGGCACCATCCCTATACCTAGGCTGTTTTATCTGCCTAGGGTTAGGGTTAGGGTTCAGCCTAGGGCTTGGAGTTTTTTAACCAGGAAGCCCTTAGTTCCAGGCTTACTGCATCTGCCAAAGGCATCCCAAAGGGAGTGCAAAAGTGCCACAACATGGCTGCTTTCACGGCTTTTCCCTTAGGAAGAACCCTAATACGCGGCTGATTTACCTTCCTAGGGTTACTGTTAGGCTTAGGCCTAGGACTTTTAAAACCAGGAAGCCCTGGGCTCCAGGCACATGCAGCTGCGAAAGGCATCCCAAGAGGGCCGCAGAAGTGACACAACTTGGCTGCCTCTGCTTCTATTCTCATGAGACCATCCCGAACCATAGGCTGATTTTCCTTCCTAGGGTTAATGTTTGAGTTTCGCCTAGGGTAAGAGGTCTATTAACCAGAAAGACCTCAGTTCCAAGAACACAGCAGCTGCGAAGGACTAGCCAAGAAGAGCGCAAAAGTACCACAACATGCCTGCCTCCACAGCTTTTTCCTTGGGGACATGCCTAATTCCTGGCTGATTTGCCTTTCTCGTCTTAGGGTTGGGGTTCGGCCTAGGGCTAGGATTTTTTTAACTAGGAAGCCCTGAGTTCCAGGCTTACTGCATCTGCCAAAGGCATCCCAAAGGGAGTGCAGAAGTGCCACAACATGGCTGCTTTCACGGCTTTTCCCTTAGGAAGAACCTTAATACCCGGCTGATTTACCTTCCTAGGGTTACTGTTAGGCTTAGACCTAGGACTTTTAAAACCTGGAAGCCCTGGGCTCCAGGCACACTGCAGCTGCTCAAGGCATCCCAAGGGGAGCGCAAAAGTGACACAACTTGGCTGCCTCTGCTGCTATTCTCATGAGACCATCCCGAACCATAGGCTGATTTTCCTTCCTAGGGTTAAGGTTTGAGTTACGCCTAAGGTAAGGGTTCTATTAACCAGAAAGCCCTGAGTTCCAAGAACACAGCAGCTGCGAAGGACTACCCAAGAAGAGCGCAAAAGTACCACAACGTGCCTGCCTCCACAGCTTTTCCTTGGGGACATGCCTAATTCCTGGCTGATTTGCCTTTCTCGTCTTAGGGTTGGGGTTCGGCCTAGGGCTAGGATTTTTAAAATCAGGAAGCCCTGACTTCCAGGCACACTGGAGCTGTGAAAGGCATCCAAAAGGGAGTGCAGAAGTGCTGCAACATGGCTGCTTTCACGGCTTTTTCCTTGGCAAGAAGCCTAACACCAGGCTGATTTCCCTTCCCAGGGTTACTGTTAGACTTAGGCCTAGGGTTAGGATTTTTAAAACTAGGAAGCCCTTAGCTCCAGGCACACTGCAGCTGTTCAAGGCATCCCAAGGGGAGTACAAAAGTGCAACAACATGGCAGCTTTCACAGCTTTTTCCTTGGCACCATCCCTATAGCTAGGCTGATTTATCTGCCTAGGGTTAGGGTTAGGCTTCAGCCTAGGGCTTCGAGATTTTAACCCGGAAGCCCTGAGTTCCAGGCTTACTGCATCTGCCAAAGGCATCCCAAAGGGAGTGCAAAAGTGCCACAACATGGCTGCTTTCACAGCTTTTCCCTTAGTAAGAACCCTAATACTCGGCTGATTTACCTTCCTAGGGTTACTGTTAGGCTTAGGCCTAGGACTTTTAAAACCAGGAAGCCCTGGGCTCCAGGCACACTGCAGCTGCGAAAGGCATCCCAAGGGGAGCGCAAAAGTGACACAACTTGGCTGCCACCACTGATATTTCCATGAGACCATCCCGAACCATAGGCTGATTTTCCTTCCTAGGGTTAAGGTTTGAGTTACGCCTAGGGTAAGGGTTCTATTAACCAGAAAACCCTGAGTTCCAAGAACACAGCAGCTGCGAAGGACTTCCCAAGAAGTGCGCAAAAGTACCACAACGTGCCTGCCTCCACAGCTTTTTCCTTGGGGACATGCCTAATTCCTGGCTGATTTGCCTTTCTCGTCTTAGGGTTGGGGTTCAGCCTAGGGCTAGGATTTTTTTAACTAGGAAGCCCTGAGTTCCAGGCTTACTTCATCTGCAAAAGGCATCCCAAAGGGAGTGCAGAAGTGCCACAAAATGGCTGCTTTCACGGCTTTTCCCTTAGGAAGAACCCTAATACGCGGCTGATTTACCTTCCTAGGGTTACTGTTAGTCTTAGGCCTAGGACTTTTAAAACCAGGAAGCCCTGGGCTCCAGGCATATGCAGCTGTTAAAGGCATCCCAAGAGGGCCGCAGAAGTGACACAACTTGGCTGCTCTGCTTCTATTCTCATGAGACCATCCCGAACCATAGGCTGATTTTCCTTCCTAGGGTTAAGGTTTGAGTTACGCCTAGGGAAAGAGTTCTATTAACCAGAAAGCCCTGAGTTCCAAGAACACAGCAGCTGCGAAGGACTACCCAAGAAGAGCGCAAAAGTACCACAACGTGCCTGCCTCCACAGCTTTTTCCTTGGGGACATGCCTAATTCCTGGCTGATTTGCCTTTCTCGTCTTAGGGTTGGGGTTCGGCCTAGGGCTAGGATTTTTTTAACTAGGAAGCCCTGAGTTCCAGGCTTACTGCATCTGCCAAAGGCATCCCAAAGGGAGTGCAAAAGTGCCACAACATGGCTGCTTTCACGGCTTTTCCCTTAGGAAGAACCCTAATACCCAGCTGATTTACCTTCCTAGGGTTACTGTTAGGCTTAGGCCTAGGACTTTTAAAACCAGGAAGCCCTGGGCTCCAGGCACACTGCAGCTGTTAAAGGAATCCCAAGAGGGCTGCAGAAGTGACACAACTTGGCTGCCACCACTGATATTTCCATGAGACCATCCCGAACCATAGGCTGATTTTCCTTCCTAGGGTTAAGGTTTGACTTACGCCTAGGGTAAGGGTTCTATTAACCAGAAAGCCCTGAGTTCCAAGAACACAGCAGCTGTGAAGGACTAGCCAAGAAGAGCGCAAAAGTACCACAACATGCCTGCGTCGATAGCTTTTTCCTTGGGGACATGCCTAATTCCTGGTTGATTTGCCTTTCTCGTCTTAGGCTTGGGGTTCGGCCTAGGGCTAGGATTTTTCAAATCAGGAAGCCCTGACTTCCAGGCACACTGGAGCTGTGAAAGGCATCCAAAAGGGAGTGCAAAAGTGCCACAACATGGTTGCTTTCACGGCTTTTTCCTTGGCAAGAAGCTTAACACCAGGCTGATTTCCCTTCCCAGGGTTACTGTTAGGCTTAGGCCTAGGGCTAGGATTTTTAAAACTAGGAAGCCCTGGGCTCCAGGCACACTGCAGCTGTTCAAGGCATCCCAAGGGGAGTACAAAAGTGCAACAACATGGCAGCTTTCACAGCTTTTTCCTTGGCACCATCCCTATACCTTGGCTGTTTTATCTGCCTAGGGTTAGGGTTAGGGTTCAGCCTAGGGCTTGGAGTTTTTTAACCAGGAAGCCCTGAGTTCCAGGCTTACTGCATCTGCCAAAGGCATCCCAAAGGGAGCGCAGAAGTGCCACAACATGGCTGCTTTCACGGCTTTTCCCTTAGGAAGAACCCTAATACGCGGCTGATTTACCTTCCTAGGGTTACTGTTAGGCTTAGGCCTAGGACTTTTAAAACCAGGAAGCCCTGGGCTCCAGGCACACTGCAGCTGCGAAAGGCATCCCAAGGGGAGCGCAAAAGTGACACAACTTGGCTGCCTCTGCTGCTATTCTCATGAGACCATCCCGAACCATAGGCTGATTTTCTTTCCTAGGGTTAAGGTTTGAGTTACGCCTGGGGTAAGGGTTCTATTAACCAGAAAGCCCTGAGTTCCAAGAACACAGCAGCTGCGAAGGACTACCCAAGAAGAGCGCAAAAGTACCACAACATGCCTGCCTCCACAGCTTTTTCCTTGGGGACATGCCTAATTCCTGGCTGATTTGCCTTTCTCGTCTTAGGGTTGGGGTTCGGCCTAGGGCTAGGAATTTTTAACTAGGAAGCCCTGAGTTCCAAGCTTACTTCATCTGCAAAAAGCATCCCAAAGGGAGTGCAGAAGTGCCACAACATGGCTGCTTTCACGGCTTTTCCCTTAGGAAGAACCCTAATACGCGGCTGATTTACCTTCCCAGGGTTACTGTTAGGCTTAGGCCTAGGACTTTTAAAACCAGGAAGCCCTGGGCTCCAGGCACATGCAGCTGCGAAAGGCATCCCAAGGGGAGCGCAAAAGTGACACAACTTGGCTGCCTCTGCTGCTATTCTCATGAGTCCATCCCGAATCATAGGCTGATTTTCCTTCCTAGGGTTAAGGTTTGAGTTACGCCTAAGGTAAGGGTTCTATTAACCAGAAAGCCCTGAGTTCCAAGAACACAGCAGCTGCGAAGGACTTCCCAAGAAGAGCGCAAAAGTACCACAACCTGCCTGCCTCCACAGCTTTTTCCTTGGGGACATGCCTAATTCCTGGCTGATTTGCCTTTCTCGTCTTAGGGTTGGGGTTCGGCCTAGGGCTAGGATTTTTAAAATCAGGAAGCCCTGAGTTCCAGGCACACTGGAGCTGTGAAAGGCATCCAAAAGGGAGTGCAGAAGTGCCACAACATGGCTGCTTTCACGGCTTTTTCCTTGGCAAGAAGCCTAACACCAGGCTGATTTCCCTTCCCAGGGTTACTGTAAGGCTTAGGCCTAGGGCTAGGATTTTTAAAACTAGGAAGCCCTTAGCTCCAGGCACACTGCAGCTGTTCAAGGCATCCCAAGGGGAGTACAAAAGTGCAACAACATGGCAGCTTTCACAGCTTTTTCCTTGGCACCATCCCTATACCTAGGCTGATTTATCTGCCTAGGGTTAGGGTTAGGGTTCAGCCTAGGGCTTGGAGATTTTAACCCGGAAGCCCTGAGTTCCAGGCTTACTGCATCTGCCAAAGGCATCCCAAAGGGAGTGCAAAAGTGCCACAACATGGCTGCTTTCACAGCTTTTCCCTTAGGAAGAACCCTAATACGCGCTGATTTACCTTCCTAGGGTTACTGTTAGGCTTAGGCCTAGGACTTTTAAAACCAGGAAGCCCTGGGCTCCAGGCACACTGCAGCTGCGAAAGGCATCCCAAGGGGAGCGCAAAAGTGACACAACTTGGCTGCCACCACTGATATTTCCATGAGACCATCCCGAACCATAGGCTGATTTTCCTTCCTAGGGTTAAGGTTTGAGTTACGCCTAGGGTAAGGGTTCTATTAACCAGAAAGCCCTGAGTTCCAAGAACACAGCAGCTGCGAAGGACTTCCCAAGAAGAGCGCAAAAGTACCACAACATGCCTGCCTCCACAGCTTTTTCCTTGGGGACATGCCTAATTCCTGGCTGATTTGCCTTTCTCGTCTTAGGGTTGCGGTTCGGCCTAGGGCTAGGATTTTTTTAACTAGGAAGCCCTGAGTTCCAGGCTTACTTCATCTGCCAAAGGCATCCCAAAGGGAGTGCAGAAGTGCCACAACATGGCTGCTTTCACGGCCTTTCCCTTAGGAAGAACCCTAATACGCGGCTGATTTACCTTCCTAGGTTTACTGTTAGGCTTAGGCCTAGGACTTTTAAAACCAGGAAGCCCTGGGCTCCAGGCACACTGCAGCTGCGAAAGGCATCCCAAGGGGAGCGCATAAGTGACACAACTTGGCTGCCTCTGCTGCTATTCTCATGAGACCATCCCGAACCATAGGCTGATTTTCCTTCCTAGGGTTAAGGTTTGAGTTTCGCCTAGGGTAAGAGTTCTATTAACCAGAAAGCCCTGAGTTCCAAGAACACAGCAGCTGCGAAGGACTTCCCAAGAAGAGCGCAAAAGTACCACAACATGCCTGCCTCCACAGCTTTTTCCTTGGGGACATGCCTAATTCCTGGCTGATTTGCCTTTCTCGTCTTAGGGTTGGGGTTCGGCCTAGGGCTAGGATTTTTAAAATCAGGAAGCCCTGAGTTCCAGGCACACTGGAGCTGTGAAAGGCATCCAAAAGGGAGTGCAAAAGTGCCACAACATGGTTGCTTTCCCGGCTTTTTCCTTGGCAAGAAGCCTAACACCAGGCTGATTTACCTTCCTAGGGTTACTGTAAGGCTTAGGCCTAGGGCTAGGATTTTTAAAACTAGGAAGCCCTTAGCTCCAGGCACACTGCAGCTGTTCAAGGCATCCCAAGAGGGCCGCAGAAGTGACACAACTTGGCTGCCTCTGCTGCTATTCTCATGAGTCCATCCCGAACCATAGGCTGATTTTCCTTCCTAGGGTTAAGGTTTGAGTTACGCCTAGGGTAAGAGTTCTATTAACCAGAAAGCCCTGAGTTCCAAGAACACAGCAGCTGCGAAGGACTTCCCAAGAAGAGCGCAAAAGTACCACAACATGCCGGCCTCCACAGCTTTTTCCTTGGGGACATGCCTAATTCCTGGCTGATTTGCCTTTCTCGTCTTAGGGTTGGGGTTCGGCCTAGGGCTAGGATTTTTAAAATCAGGAAGCCCTGAGTTCCAGGCACACTGGAGCTGTGAAAGGCATCCAAAAGGGAGTGCAAAAGTGCCACAACATGGTTGCTTTCCCGGCTTTTTCCTTGGCAAGAAGCCTAACACCAGGCTGATTTACCTTCCTAGGGTTACTGTAAGGCTTAGGCCTAGGATTTTTAAAACTAGGAAGCCCTTAGCTCCAGGCACACTGCAGCTGTTCAAGGCATCCCAAGAGGGCCGCAGAAGTGACACAACTTGGCTGCCTCTGCTGCTATTCTCATGAGTCCATCCCGAACCATAGGCTGATTTTCCTTCCTAGGGTTAAGGTTTGAGTTACGCCTAGGGTAAGAGTTCTATTAACCAGAAAGCCCTGAGTTCCAAGAACACAGCAGCTGCGAAGGACTTCCCAAGAAGAGCGCAAAAGTACCACAACATGCCTGCCTCCACAGCTTTTTCCTTGGGGACATGCCTAATTCCTGGCTGATTTGCCTTTCTCGTCTTAGGCTTGGGGTTCGGCCTAGGGCTAGGATTTTTAAAATCAGGAAGCCCTGAGTTCCAGGCACACTGGAGCTGTGAAAGGCATCCAAAAGGGAGTGCAAAAGTGCCACAACATGGTTGCTTTCCCGGCTTTTTCCTTGGCAAGAAGCCTAACACCAGGCTGATTTACCTTCCTAGGGTTACTGTAAGGCTAAGGCCTAGGGCTAGGATTTTTAAAACTAGGAAGCCCTTAGCTCCAGGCACACTGCAGCTGTTCAAGGCATCCCAAGAGGGCCGCAGAAGTGGCACAACTTGGCTGCCTCTGCTGCTATTCTCATGAGTCCATCCCGAACCATAGGCTGATTTTCCTTCCTAGGGTGAGGGTTAGAGTTACGGCTAGGGTTAGTGTTTTTTTAACCAGAAAGCCCTGAGTTCCAAGAACACAGCAGCTGTGAAGGACTACCCAAGAGGAGTGCAAAAGTGCCACAACATGGCTGCCTCCAGCGCTTTTTCCTTGGGACCATCATTGAACCTAGGCTTATTTACTTGCCTCCAGTTGCACCTATGGTCACGCCAAGAGATAGGGATTTTAAATCAGTAAACCCTGAGCGCCAGACCCAGTGCAGCTGCAAAAGGCTTCCCAAGGGCAGCCAAAAATTGCCTCAACATGCTCCTTCCAGTGCTTTTTTCCTTGGGAACATCCCTATACCCAGGCTGATTTATCTGCCTAGGGTTAGGGTTAGGGTTCAGCCTAGAGATAGGATTTTTTCAAACAGGAAGCCCTGAATTCCAGGCACACTGCAGCTGTTAAAGGCAGTGTTCTACGTCAACCGCAACTTAGTCTGAAATAAATGCTTTTTCCCTGAGAGCATCTGAGAGGTTTGCATGAAGCACTGATATCTGACATTTGCAATTTTGAATAGGAGAGGAGAAAGAAAATGGGAAGAAGTTTTTAATTTTAGTGGTTTCAATGTTAATTTCCATACACTTTTTCAAAACTTGTCAGCTCAAATGCCCATCAACATCTTTTAGTCATCTGTAAGTCAGTATTCATATAAAATGTGCTTCAAATCAAAAGAATTTCAAATTTGCACTCCAAATTTCTATGCCTAGATTTATGATTTCCTCCACATATTAGATGAAAGGAAGGCCTTTTTTACTGTGGGAGTGCTGGAACACTGGAACAGGTTGCCCAGGGAAGTTGTGGGTGTCCCATCCCTGAAAGTATTCAAGGTCAGCTTGGACGGGGCTTGGAGCAGCAACAAAGGAGAAGCTTGATGGTAGAGAAACAAAGTTGGACTATAGAAGAAACTGGGATTGAAGTATAGGAGCAAGTTTTCTCTCAGCTCTTGGGGTAAATTCAAAGTTGTACAAAATGACATTTATCTGTGCTATTCACTACTGTAACAGAAATGTTCATGAAAACTGTACAGAAGATAGCAAATTTTAAAAGAGATAAGAATTACAGCATAAAATCCATGGGATGGGTTACAACATGAGACACTCTCTAAGAGAAAATCTCTGTGTTTCAGCACTTCATCATGGTAAGATTTCATGAAGTGCCAAAGAAGGCGGCAAAATATCATTCGGGACGTTATTTCCTGGAATTCAGCCTGGCCATTAGTAGGAACTGGGTTTGAACACATCATGTAGATATACCACACACACTTGCCCTTCACTGAAAAATGACTGTTTACAACGAAGAAGCAATTGGCGATCAAAATTGATTGAAAGCATCTTAAACATGTCAAGTATTTCATTGTAGATGATCTGTGATCCAAATGCTTCTTCCACCTTCGAGAGGGACAGAACAATTCTTCCATATCATGATGGTTTAAAATTGTATCAACCAATGTTTTCTGCTGAAAAGATAGCATCTATTTTTTTTCTATTTTTGGAAGAAAATATTCCTAGACATACAACAGGTGAGAACTAAGTAATTTTAAAGAAACAAATGAAAAGAATAAATATTCTGTAAATAGAATGAAATGAAAAGCTGTGTTTTAAATAGGAGCTAAATATGAAACAGAATTTTTGTACCAGGCATTTGAATTACTGCACCAGCTCTTTTGCCCATCAAGAGAGGCGTTTAGCATTTCAGTCTTTTCCAAGGTGTTCATGATCTGCTATGCTGATCTCTGTGTGTGCCTAGGTGTGTGTGGAAGGGGGGGCATGTGAAGGGGAGTGTGTATGTTTGCTTTACAATTGTTGTGGCAGATTCATGCCTCAGCTCCACATTTTGTTTTAGAAAGGTCACACAGAGTGGATGTGAAGTTTACTATCAACAAGAGATCAATTCCCAAATCATCCATTTCACTCTACCTTATAAATCATGTGCTTTGTTGCATATTTTATCAAATCTACTTTCAAGCCAGATGGAGGAAGGAGGATGTGGCAATCCCTCCACCATCTTGCAACTTTTATGCAAGTAGGTTTTCAAGAAAATCATCATTTCTCTTGGAAATATGTCTGGAACAGGCATGATGGTAGTGTCAACCTGTTGGAGTTTTTGTTGCTGGAAGAAGTTATACAAAAGGATTGGTTTTTACATTGACCAGTTACTGAATCAAGCTCAGGAATACATTGGAAATTCAACTGGGGCTTCCTTTCCCCGGCAGACTACTTCTAGAAGGAGCTTGTACACTGAAGCTTACTCTTTTGCCCTCTTTTTGTTTCTTTCCTATTTTCTTGGCTTCTTTGCCACTCTCTAGACAATTTTGGAACTTTTTTCCCAACTCAAATGGTTTCAATAGTCTGATTGTGATCATACATTTTTACAAGGAATTTTTAAAATCTTTCCTCCAGTTAAGAAAGTCAAGGACTTAGGTCTTTTTCTTCCCTTATCAATATTGCAATGAAATTGATAAGTAAAGACCAACTCTTTCTTTTTGTTTTTAACCCAAGCAGATAATTCCCATCCATTCATCCATTTGGTGGACCAATAGTTGCCATTCTGATGGAAGTTGTCACTTCTTAACAGTAGGCATTCTGTGACTATGTTGACAGCACTTTGGGTGAAGATCCTAACTGGTCTTAGATACACATAGGGAGAAATTTGCTCAGCCAGTGTCAGTCTTAAGCATGCGTATCAGAAGATCTTTCTAGAGCTGGGAATTTTCCCATGAAAGGGATTCAGTTAGGGAAGAGACACTTGCCCCAGAGGTTTACATTCTTCTTGAAGACTGCTTAAGGAACTTAGATGCCACGTCCATTTGGATCTGTGTCTGCGCAGAACTTTGTCATGCCAGTGCTTGAAATGCATCTTGAAGAGAATTCACTAGCACAGAATGAATGAGAGTGGAAGGGGTTGGTGGGGCTAACCAGGCCCAAGCCCCCTGCCTAAACCAGGATCCCTAGAGCCTCTTGCCCAGGATTCTATCTGGGTGTACTTTTAATGTCTTCAAAGATCCAGGCTCCACAATCTTTCTGGGCAGTCTGTGCCGTGGTTCACTCACCCTCACAGTAAAGAATAATTTCCTGATGTTCCTGTATTTCAGTGTGTGCCCACTGCCTCTTGTCTTTTCACTCAGCATCACTGAAAAGACACTGATTCCCTCCCCTTTGCACTATTGCTTCCATATGGATGTGTGCTGCCATGTAGAGATATGTCAAAAACCTCCCTGAAGCCCAGGCAGATAATATTCCCTTCATCTACCAGTCAAGTTGATTCATCAGAGGAGTTTAAAGTTATGTTCAGCATGAAATGCCCCTGAAAAATCATGCTAACTACATTATTGTGTCGTCTTTCATGTGCCTGGCAAGGTTTTCCAGGAAGAGCTGCTTCATCAACTTCCTGGGTATAAAAAAGAGGCTGGCTGGTTTGTACGATTGCGAGTCCTCCTAATTGCCTTTTTTGAAGATGAGTGTCATTTGCTTACATCCAGTCCTTAGCCTCTCTTGTCGTCTACATCTTAGCAAAAAGCTTTTCCACTATGTCTGGCGAGGAAAAACTGTGCCAGCACAGAAAACATCTCCCATCGTGTTCTAGACGTTGCACGGAGGTGTGCCGAGTGTTTGGCATGAAGAAAAGAAAAGTTGTCCAAAACAGCTTCCAATCGAACGTTCATGTGATTGGAAAAGTCAGGAGAGTGCAAAGGTACTGTTTTCTAGCAGTTGGCAAGCTGCGCACACAATCCCAGTGTTGTACAGCTTCCTTCTTCACCTTTCCGAAGGTGCCGCTCTCTCCGGCTCCCGGAGGCGAAGAAGCGGCTTCTTCGCGCAAAGACGATTGTGCCGCTCACTGTGCACTCCTTAGCGCGGCTTCTGCCGAAAGACGCCCGGGAGCGGCTCTTAGCTCCGGACAGCATCGTACCTTCGTCTTTAGCGTCTCTTCTCGTCTACATCTTAGCAAAAAACTTTTCTACTATGTCTGGCAAGGAAAAACTGTGCCAGCACAGAAAACATCACCCGTCGTGTTCTAGACGTTGCACGGAGGTGTGCCGAGTGTTTGGCATGAAGAAAAGAAAAGTTGTCCAAAACAGCTTCCAATCGAATGTTCATGTGATTGGAAAAGTCAGGAGAGTGCAAAGGTACTGTTTTCTAGCAGTTGGCAAGCTGCGCACACAATCCCAGTGTTGTACAGCTTCCTTCTTCACCTTTCCGAAGGTGCCGCTCTCTCCGGCTCCCGGAGGCGAAGAAGCGGCTTCTTCGCGCAAAGACGATTGTGCCGCTCACTGTGCACTCCTTAGCGCGGCTTCTGCCGAAAGACGCCCGGGAGCGGCTCTTAGCTCCGGACAGCATCGTACCTTCGTCTTTAGCGTCTCTTCTCGTCTACATCTTAGCAAAAAGCTTTTCCACTATGTCTGGCGAGGAAAAACTGTGCCAGCACAGAAAACATCTCCCATCGTGTTCTAGACGTTGCACGGAGGTGTGCCGAGTGTTTGGCATGAAGGAAAGAAAAGTTGTCCAAAACAGCTTCCAATCGAATGTTCATGTGATTGGAAAAGTCAGGAGAGTGTAAAGGTACTGTTTTCTAGCAGTTGGCAAGCTGCGCACACAATCCCAGTGTTGTACAGCTTCCTTCTTCACCTTTCCGAAGGTGCCGCTCTCTCCGGCTCCCGGAGGCGAAGAAGCGGCTTCTTCGCGCAAAGACGATTGTGCCGCTCACTGTGCACTCCTTAGCGCGGCTTCTGCCGAAAGACGCCCGGGAGCGGCTCTTAGCTCCGGAGAGCATCTTACCTACGCCTTTAGCGTCTCTTCTCGTCTACATCTTAGCAAAAAGCTTTTCTGCTATGTCTGGCAAGGAAAAACTGTGCCAGCACAGAAAACATCTCCCATCGTGTTCTAGACGTTGCACGGAGGTGTGCCGAGTGTTTGGCATGAAGGAAAGAAAAGTTGTCCAAAACAGCTTCCAATCGAATGTTCATGTGATTGGAAAAGTCAGGAGAGTGCAAAGGTACTGTTTTCTAGCAGTTGGCAAGCTGCGCACACAATCCCAGTGTTGTACAGCTTCCTTCTTCACCTTTCCGAAGGTGCCGCTCTCTCCGGCTCCCGGAGGCGAAGAAGCGGCTTCTTCGCGCAAAGACGATTGTGCCGCTCACTGTGCACTCCTTAGCGCGGCTTCTGCCGAAAGACGCCCGGGAGAGGCTCTTAGCTCCGGACAGCATCGTACCTTCGTCTTTAGCGTCTCTTCTCGTCTACATCTTAGCAAAAAACTTTTCTACTATGTTTGGCGAGGAAAAACTGTGCCAGCACAGAAAACATCACCCGTCGTGTTCTAGACGTTGCACGGAGGTGTGCCGAGTGTTTGGCATGAAGGAAAGAAAAGGTGTCCAAAACAGCTTCCAATCGAATGTTCATGTGATTGGAAAAGTCAGGAGAGTGCAAAGGTACTGTTTTCTAGCAGTTGGCAAGCTGCGCACACAATCCCAGTGTTGTACAGCTTCCTTCTTCACCTTTCCGAAGGTGCCGCTCTCTCCAGCTCCCGGAGGCGAAGAAGCGGCTTCTTCGCGCAAAGACGATTGTGCCGCTCACTGTGCACTCCTTAGCGCGGCTTCTGCCGAAAGACGCCCGGGAGCGGCTCTTAGCCCCGGACAGCATCGTACCTACGTCTTTAGCGTCTCTTCTCGTCTACATCTTAGCAAAAAGCTTTTCCACTATGTCTGGCGAGGAAAAACTGTGCCAGCACAGAAAACATCTCCCATCGTGTTCTAGACGTTGCACGGAGGTGTGCCGAGTGTTTGGCATGAAGAAAAGAAAAGTTGTCCAAAACAGCTTCCAATCGAATGTTCATGTGATTGGAAAAGTCAGGAGAGTGCAAAGGTACTGTTTTCTAGCAGTTGGCAAGCTGCGCACACAATCCCAGTGTTGTACAGCTTCCTTCTTCACCTTTCCGAAGGTGCCGCTCTCTCCAGCTCCCGGAGGCGAAGAAGCGGCTTCTTCGCGCAAAGACGATTGTGCCGCTCACTGTGCACTCCTTAGCGCGGCTTCTGCCGAAAGACGCCCGGGAGCGGCTCTTAGCTCCGGACAGCATCGTACCTTCGTCTTTAGCGTCTCTTCTCGTCTACATCTTAGCAAAAAGCTTTTCCACTATGTCTGGCGAGGAAAAACTGTGCCAGCACAGAAAACATCACCCATCGTGTTCTAGACGTTGCACGGAGGTGTGCCGAGTGTTTGGCATGAAGAAAAGAAAAGTTGTCCAAAACAGCTTCCAATCGAATGTTCATGTGATTGGAAAAGTCAGGAGAGTGCAAAGGTACTGTTTTCTAGCAGTTGGCAAGCTGCGCACACAATCCCAGTGTTGTACAGCTTCCTTCTTCACCTTTCCGAAGGTGCCGCTCTCTCCGGCTCCCGGAGGCGAAGAAGCGGCTTCTTCGCGCAAAGACGATTGTGCCGCTCACTGTGCACTCCTTAGCGCGGCTTCTGCCGAAAGACGCCCGGGAGCGGCTCTTAGCTCCGGAGAGCATCGTACCTTCGTCTTTAGCGTCTCTTCTCGTCTACATCTTAGCAAAAAGCTTTACCACTATGTCTGGCGAGGAAAAACTGTGCCAGCACAGAAAACATCACCCGTCGTGTTCTAGACGTTGCACGGAGGTGTGCCGAGTGTTTGGCATGAAGAAAAGAAAAGGTGTCCAAAACAGCTTCCAATCGAATGTTCATGTGATTGGAAAAGTCAGGAGAGTGCAAAGGTACTGTTTTCTAGCAGTTGGCAAGCTGCGCACACAATCCCAGTGTTGTACAGCTTCCTTCTTCACCTTTCCGAAGGTGCCGCTCTCTCCAGCTCCCGGAGGCGAAGAAGCGGCTTCTTCGCGCAAAGACGATTGTGCCGCTCACTGTGCACTCCTTAGCGCGGCTTCTGCCGAAAGACGCCCGGGAGCGGCTCTTAGCCCCGGACAGCATCGTACCTACGTCTTTAGCGTCTCTTCTCGTCTACATCTTAGCAAAAAGCTTTTCCATTATGTCTGGCGAGGAAAAACTGTGCCAGCACAGAAAATATCTCCCATCGTGTTCTAGACGTTGCACGGAGGTGTGCCGAGTGTTTGGCATGAAGAAAAGAAAAGTTGTCCAAAACAGCTTCCAATCGAATGTTCATGTGATTGGAAAAGTCAGGAGAGTGCAAAGGTACTGTTTTCTAGCAGTTGGCAAGCTGCGCACACAATCCCAGTGTTGTACAGCTTCCTTCTTCACCTTTCCGAAGGTGCCGCTCTCTCCGGCTCCCGGAGGCGAAGAAGCGGCTTCTTCGCGCAAAGACGATTGTGCCGCTCACTGTGCACTCCTTAGCGCGGCTTCTGCCGAAAGACGCCCGGGAGCGGCTCTTAGCTCCGGAGAGCATCGTACCTTCGTCTTTAGCGTCTCTTCTCGTCTACATCTTAGCAAAAAGCTTTACCACTATGTCTGGCGAGGAAAAACTGTGCCAGCACAGAAAACATCACCCGTCGTGTTCTAGACGTTGCACGGAGGTGTGCCGAGTGTTTGGCATGAAGAAAAGAAAAGGTGTCCAAAACAGCTTCCAATCGAATGTTCATGTGATTGGAAAAGTCAGGAGAGTGCAAAGGTACTGTTTTCTAGCAGTTGGCAAGCTGCGCACACAATCCCAGTGTTGTACAGCTTCCTTCTTCACCTTTCCGAAGGTGCCGCTCTCTCCAGCTCCCGGAGGCGAAGAAGCGGCTTCTTCGCGCAAAGACGATTGTGCCGCTCACTGTGCACTCCTTAGCGCGGCTTCTGCCGAAAGACGCCCGGGAGCGGCTCTTAGCCCCGGACAGCATCGTACCTTCGTCTTTAGCGTCTCTTCTCGTCTACATCTTAGCAAAAAGCTTTTCCATTATGTCTGGCGAGGAAAAACTGTGCCAGCACAGAAAATATCTCCCATCGTGTTCTAGACGTTGCACGGAGGTGTGCCGAGTGTTTGGCATGAAGAAAAGAAAAGTTGTCCAAAACAGCTTCCAATCGAATGTTCATGTGATTGGAAAAGTCAGGAGAGTGCAAAGGTACTGTTTTCTAGCAGTTGGCAAGCTGCGCACACAATCCCAGTGTTGTACAGCTTCCTTCTTCACCTTTCCGAAGGTGCCGCTCTCTCCGGCTCCCGGAGGCGAAGAAGCGGCTTCTTCGCGCAAAGACGATTGTGCCGCTCACTGTGCACTCCATAGCGCGGCTTCTGCCGAAAGACGCCCGGGAGCGGCTCTTAGCTCCGGACAGCATCGTACCTTCGTCTTTAGCGTCTCTTCTCGTCTACATCTTAGCAAAAAGCTTTTCTACTATGTCTGGCGAGGAAAAACTGTGCCAGCACAGAAAACATCACCCATCGTGTTCTAGACGTTGCACGGAGGTGTGCCGAGTGTTTGGCATGAAGAAAAGAAAAGTTGTCCAAAACAGCTTCCAATCGAATGTTCATGTGATTGGAAAAGTCAGGAGAGTGCAAAGGTACTGTTTTCTATCAGTTGGCAAGCTGCGCACACAATCCCAGTGTTGTACAGCTTCCTTCTTCACCTTTCCGAAGGTGCCGCTCTCTCCGGCTCCCGGAGGCGAAGAAGCGGCTTCTTCGCGCAAAGACGATTGTGCCGCTCACTGTGCACTCCTTAGCGCGGCTTCTGCCGAAAGACGCCCGGGAGCGGCTCTTAGCTCCGGACAGCATCGTACCTTCGTCTTTAGCGTCTCTTCTCGTCTACATCTTAGCAAAAAGCTTTTCCACTATGTCTGGCGAGGAAAAACTGTGCCAGCACAGAAAATATCTCCCATCGTGTTCTAGACGTTGCACGGAGGTGTGCCGAACGTTTGGCATGAAGGAAAGAAAAGTTGTCCAAAACAGCTTCCAATCGAATGTTCATGTGATTGGAAAAGTCAGGAGAGTTCAAAGGTACTGTTTTCTATCAGTTGGCAAGCTGCGCACACAATCCCAGTGTTGTACAGCTTCCTTCTTCACCTTTCCGAAGGTGCCGCTCTCTCCGGCTCCCGGAGGCGAAGAAGCGGCTTCTTCGCGCAAAGACGATTGTGCCGCTCACTGTGCACTCCTTAGCGCGGCTTCTGCCGAAAGACGCCCGGGAGCGGCTCTTAGCTCCGGACAGCATCGAACCTTCGTCTTTAGCGTCTCTTCTCGTCTACATCTTAGCAAAAAGCTTTTCTGCTATGTCTGGCAAGGAAAAACTGTGCCAGCACAGAAAATATCTCCCATCGTGTTCTAGACGTTGCACGGAGGTGTGCCGAACGTTTGGCATGAAGGAAAGAAAAGTTGTCCAAAACAGCTTCCAATCGAATGTTCATGTGATTGGAAAAGTCAGGAGAGTTCAAAGGTACTGTTTTCTATCAGTTGGCAAGCTGCGCACACAATCCCAGTGTTGTACAGCTTCCTTCTTCACCTTTCCGAAGGTGCCGTTCTCTCCGGCTCCCGGAGGCGAAGAAGCGGCTTCTTCGCGCAAAGACGATTGTGCCGCTCACTGTGCACTCCTTAGCGCGGCTTCTGCCGAAAGACGCCCGGGAGCGGCTCTTAGCTCCGGACAGCATCGTACCTTCGTCTTTAGCGTCTCTTCTCGTCTACATCTTAGCAAAAAGCTTTTCTGCTATGTCTGGCAAGGAAAAACTGTGCCAGCACAGAAAACATCACCCATCGTGTTCTAGACGTTGCACGGAGGTGTGCCGAGTGTTTGGCATGAAGGAAAGAAAAGTTGTCCAAAACAGCTTCCAATCGAATGTTCATGTGATTGGAAAAGTCAGGAGAGTGCAAAGGTACTGTTTTCTATCAGTTGGCAAGCTGCGCACACAATCCCAGTGTTGTACAGCTTCCTTCTTCACCTTTCCGAAGGTGCCGCTCTCTCCGGCTCCCGGAGGCGAAAAAGCGGCTTCTTCGCGCAAAGACGACTGTGCCGCTCACTGTGCACTCCTTAGCGCGGCTTCTGCCGAAAGACGCCCGGGAGCGGCTCTTAGCTCCGGACAGCATCGAACCTTCGTCTTTAGCGTCTCTTCTCGTCTACATCTTAGCAAAAAGCTTTTCTGCTATGTCTGGCAAGGAAAAACAGTGCCAGCACAGAAAACATCTCCCATCGTGTTCTAGACGTTGCACGATCCCTATATCTAGGTTGAATTCTTTCCTGGGGATAGGGTTAGGCTTCAGTCTAGGGCTTGGAGTATTTTACCCAGGAAGCCCTGAGTTCCAGGCTTACTGCATCTGCCAAAGGCATCCCAAAGGGAGTGCAGAAGTGCCACAACATGGCTGCTTTCACAGCTTTTCCCTTAGGAAGAACCCTAATACGCGGCTGATTTACCTTCCTAGGGTTACTGTTAGGCTTAGGCCTAGGACTTTTAAAACCAGGAAGCCCTGGGCTCCAGGCACACTGCAGCTGCGAAAGGCATCCCAAGGGGAGCGCAAAAGTGACACAACTTGGCTGCCTCTGCTTCTATTCTCATGAGACCATCCCGAACCATAGGCTGATTTTCCTTCCTAGGGTTAAGGTTTGACTTACGCCTAGGGTAAGGGTTCTATTAACCAGAAAGCCCTGAGTTCCAAGAACACAGCAGCTGCGAAGGACTACCCAAGAAGAGCGCAAAAGTACCACAACATGACTGCCTCCACAGCTTTTTCCTTGGGGACATGCCTAATTCCTGGCTGATTTGCCTTTCTCGTCTTAGGCTTGGGGTTCGGCCTAGGGCTAGGACTTTTAAAATCAGGAAGCCCTGAGTTCCAGGCACACTGGAGCTGTGAAAGGCATCCAAAAGGGAGTGCAAAAGTGCCACAACATGGTTGCTTTCACGGCTTTTTCCTTGGCAAGAAGCTTACCACCAGGCTGATTTCCCTTTCCAGGGTTACTGTGAGGCTTAGGCCTAGGGCTAGGATTTTGAAAACTAGGAAGCCCTGGGCTCCAGGCACACTGCAGCTGTTCAAGGCATCCCAAGGGGAGTACAAAAGTGCAACAACATGGCAGCTTTCACAGCTTTTTCCTTGGCACCATCCCTATACCTTGGCTGTTTTATCTGCCTAGGGTTAGGGTTAGGGTTCAGCCTAGGGCTTGGAGTTTTTTACCCAGAAAGCCCTGAGTTCCAGGCTTACTGCATCTGCCAAAGGCATCCCAAAGGGAGTGCAGAAGTGCCACAACATGGCTGCTTTCACGGCTTTTCCCTTAGGAAGAACCCTAATACGCGGCTGATTTACCTTCCTAGGGTTACTGTTAGGCTTAGGCCTAGGACTTTTAAAACCAGGAAGCCCTGGGCTCCAGGCACACTGCAGCTGCGAAAGGCATCCCAAGGGGAGCGCAAGAGTGACACAACATGGCTGCCTCTGCTGCTATTCTCATGAGACCATCCCGAACCATAGGCTGATTTTCCTTCCTAGGGTTAAGGTTTGAGTTACGCCTAGGGTAAGGGTTCTATTAACCAGAAAGCCCTGAGTTCCAAGAACACAGCAGCTGCGAAGGACTAGCCAAGAAGAGCGCAAAAGTACCACAATGTGCCTGCCTCCACAGCTTTTTCCTTGGGGACATGCCTAATTCCTGGCTGATTTGCCTTTCTCGTCTTAGGCTTGTGGTTCGGCCTAGGGCTAGGACTTTTAAAATCAGGAAGCCCTGAGTTCCAGGCACACTGGAGCTGTGAAAGGCATCCAAAAGGGAGTGCAAAAGTGCCACAACATGGTTGCTTTCACGGCTTTTTCCTTGGCAAGAAGCCTAACACCAGGCTGATTTCCATCCCAGGGTTACTGTGAGGCTTAGGCCTAGGGCTAGGATTTTTAAAACTAGGAAGCCCTGGGCTCCAGGCACACTGCAGCTGTTCAAGGCATCCCAAGGGGAGTACAAAAGTGCAACAACATGGCAGCTTTCACAGCTTTTTCCTTGGCACCATCCCTATACCTAGGCTGATTTATCTACCTAGGGTTAGGGTTAGGGTTCAGCCTAGGGCTTGGAGTTTTTTACCCAGGAAGCCCTGAGTTCCAGGCTTACTGCATCTGCCAAAGGCATCCCAAAGGGAGTGCAGAAGTGCCACAACATGGCTGCTTTCACAGCTTTTCCCTTAGGAAGAACCCTAATACGCGGCTGATTTACCTTCCTAGGGTTACTGTTAGGCTTAGACCTAGGACTTTTAAAACCAGGAAGCCCTGGGCTCCAGGCACACTGCAGCTGTTAAAGGCATCCCAAGAGGGCTGCAGAAGTGACACAACTTGGCTGCCTCTGCTGCTATTCTCATGAGACCATCCCGAACCATAGGCTGATTTTCCTTCCTAGGGTTAAGGTTTGAGTTTCGCCTAGGGTAAGAGTTCTATTAACCAGAAAGCCCTGAGTTCCAAGAACACAGCAGCTGCGAAGGACTTCCCAAGAAGAGTGCAAAAGTACCACAACATGCCTGCCTCCACAGCTTTTTCCTTGGGGACATGCCTAATTCCTGGCTGATTTGCCTTTCTCGTCTTAGGCTTGGGGTTCGGCCTAGGGCTAGGATTTTTAAAATCAGGAAGCCCTGAGTTCCAGGCACACTGGAGCTGTGAAAGGCATCCAAAAGGGAGTGCAAAAGTGCCACAACATGGTTGCTTTCACGGCTTTTTCCTTGGCAAGAAGCTTAACACCAGGCTGATTTCCCTTCCCTTGGTTACTGTTAGGCTTAGGCCTAGGGCTAGGATTTTTAAAACTAGGAAGCCCTTAGATCCAGGCACACTGCAGCTGTTCAAGGCATCCCAAGGGGAGTACAAAAGTGCAACAACATGGCAGCTTTCACAGCTTTTTCCTTGGCACCATCCCTATACCTTGGCTGTTTTATCTGCCTAGGGTTAGGGTTAGGGTTCAGCCTAGGGCTTGGAGTTTTTTTACCCAGGAAGCCCTGAGTTCCAGGCTTACTGCATCTGCCAAAGGCATCCCAAAGGGAGTGCAGAAGTGCCACAACATGGCTGCTTTCACGGCTTTTCCCTTAGGAAGAACCCTAATACGCGGCTGATTTACCTTCCTAGGGTTACTGTTAGGCTTAGGCCTAGGACTTTTAAAACCAGGAAGCCCTGGGCTCCAGGCACACTGCAGCTGCGAAAGGCATCCCAAGGGGAGCGCAAAAGTGACACAACTTGGCTGCCTCTGCTGCTATTCTCATGAGACCATCCCGAACCATAGGCTGATTTTCCTTCCTAGGGTTAAGGTTTGAGTTATGCCTAGGGAAAGGGTTCTATTTACCAGAAAGCCCTGAGTTCCAAGAACACAGCAGCTGCGAAGGACTACCCAAGAAGAGCGCAAAAGTACCACAACATGCCTGCCTCCACAGCTTTTTCCTTGGGGACATGCCTAATTCCTGGCTGATTGGCCTTTCTCGTCTTAGGGTTGGGGTTCGGCCTAGGGCTAGGATTTTTTTTAACTAGGAAGCCCTGAGTTCCAGGCTTACTTCATCTGCCAAAGGCATCCCAAAGGGAGTGCAAAAGTGCCACAACATGGCTGCTTTCACGGCTTTTCCCTTAGGAACAACCCTAATACGCCGCTGATTTACCTTCCTAGGGTTACTGTTAGGCTTAGGCCTAGGACTTTTAAAACCAGGAAGCCCTGGGCTCCAGGCACATGCAGCTGCGAAAGGCATCCCAAGGGGAGCGCAAAAGTGACACAACTTGGCTGCCTCTGCTGCTATTCTCATGAGACCATCCCGAACCATAGGCTGATTTTCCTTCCTAGGGTTAAGGTTTGACTTACGCCTAGGGTAAGGGTTCTATTAACCAGAAAGCCCTGAGTTCCAAGAACACAGCAGCTGCGAAGGACTAGCCAAGAAGAGCGCAAAAGTACCACAACATGCCTGCCTCCACTGCTTTTTCCTTGGGGACATGCCTAATTCCTGGCTGATTTGCCTTTCTCGTCTTAGGGTTGGGGTTCGGCCTAGGTCTAGGATTTTTTTAACTAGGAAGCCCTGAGTTCCAGGCTTACTGCATCTGCCAAAGGCATCCCAAAGGGAGTGCAGAAGTGCCACAACATGGCTGCTTTCACGGCTTTTCCCTTAGGAAGAACCCTAACA
Organism: Ammospiza maritima maritima; assembly: GCA_036010785.1. Lineage (NCBI taxonomy): Eukaryota > Metazoa > Chordata > Aves > Passeriformes > Passerellidae > Ammospiza > Ammospiza maritima. The sequence continues at coordinate 501,182 of JAYKTQ010000094.1, forward strand.
CCAGGCTGATTTACCTTCCTAGGGTTACTGTTAGGCTTAGGCCTAGGACTTTTAAAACCAGGAAGCCCTGGGCTCCAGGCACACTGCAGCTGTTAAAGGCATCCCAAGGGGAGCGCAAAAGTGACACAACTTGGCTGCCACCACTGATATTTCCATGAGACCATCCCGAACCATAGGCTGATTTTCCTTCCTAGGGTTAAGGTTTGAGTTATGCCTGGGGTAAGGGTTCTATTAACCAGAAAGCCCTGAGTTCCAAGAACACAGCAGCTGCGAAGGACTACCCAAGAAGAGCGCAAAAGTACCACAACGTGCCTGCCTCCACAGCTTTTTCCTTGGGGACATGCCTAATTCCTGGCTGATTTGCCTTTCTCGTCTTAGGCTTGGGGTTCGGACTAGGGCTAGGATATTTTTAACTAGGAAGCCCTGAGTTCCAGGCTTACTTCATCTGCCAAAAGCATCCCAAAGGGAGTGCAGAAGTGCCACAACATGGCTGCTTTCACGGCTTTTCCCTTAGGAAGAACCCTAATACGCGGCTGATTTACCTTCCTAGGGTTACTGTTAGGCTTAGGCCTAGGACTTTTAAAACCAGGAAGCCCTGGGCTCCAGGCACATGCAGCTGTTAAAGGAATCCCAAGAGGGCCGCAGAAGTGACACAACTTGGCTGCCTCTGCTGCTATTCTCATGAGACCATCCCGAACCATAAGCTGATTTTCCTATCTAGGGTTAAGGTTTGAGTTACGCCTAGGGTAAGTGTTCTATTAACCAGAAAGCCCTGAGTTCCAAGAACACAGCAGCTGCGAAGGACTACCCAAGAAGAGCGCAAAAGTACCACGACGTTCCTGCCTCCACAGCTTTTTCCTTGGGGACATGCCTAATTCCTGGCTGATTTGCCTTTCTCGTCTTAGGGTTGGGGTTCGGCCTAGGGCTAGGATATTTTTAACTAGGAAGCCCTGAGTTCCAGGCTTACTTCATCGGCCAAAGGCATCCCAAAGGGAGTGCAAAAGTGCCACAACATGGCTGCTTTCACAGCTTTTCCCTTAGGAAGAACCCTAATACGCGGCTGATTTACCTTCCTAGGGTTACTGTTAGGCTTAGGCCTAGGACTTTTAAAACCAGGAAGCCCTGGGCTCCAGGCACACTGCAACTGCGAAAGGCATCCCAAGGGGAGCGCAAAAGTGACACAACTTGGCTGCCTCTGCTGCTATTCTCATGAGACCATCCCGAACCATAGGCTGATTTTCCTTCCTAGGGTTAAGGTTTGAGTTACGCCTAGGGAAAGGGTTCTATTTACCAGAAAGCCCTGAGTTCCAAGAACACAGCAGCTGCGAAGGACTACCCAAGAAGAGTGCAAAAGTACCACAACATGCCTGCCTCCACAGCTTTTTCCTTGGGGACATGCCTAATTCCTGGCTGATTTGCCTTTCTCGTCTTAGGCTTGGGGTTCGGCCTAGGGCTAGGATTTTGAAAATCAGGAAGCCCTGAGTTCCAGGCACACTGGAGCTGTGAAAGGCATCCAAAAGGGAGTGCAAAAGTGCCACAACATGGTTGCTTTCACGGCTTTTTCCTTGGCAAGAAGCTTAACACCAGGCTGATTTCCCTTCCCTTGGTTACTGTTAGGCTTAGGCCTAGGGCTAGGATTTTTAAAACTAGGAAGCCCTTAGATCCAGGCACACTGCAGCTGTTCAAGGCATCCCAAGGGGAGTACAAAAGTGCAACAACATGGCAGCTTTCACAGCTTTTTCCTTGGCACCATCCCTATACCTTGGCTGTTTTATCTGCCTAGGGTTAGGGTTAGGGTTCAGCCTAGGGCTTGGAGTTTTTTACCCAGGAAGCCCTGAGTTCCAGGCTTACTTCATCTGCCAAAGGCATCCCAAAGGGAGTGCAGAAGTGCCACAACATGGCTGCTTTCACGGCTTTTCCCTTAGGAAGAACCCTAATACGCGGCTGATTTACCTTCCTAGGGTTACTGTTAGGCTTAGGCCTAGGACTTTTAAAACCAGGAAGCCCTGGGCTCCAGGCACACTGCAGCTGCGAAAGGCATCCCAAGGGGAGCGCAAAAGTGACACAACTTGGCTGCCTCTGCTGCTATTCTCATGAGACCATCCCGAACCATAGGCTGATTTTCCTTCCTAGGGTTAAGGTTTGAGTTACGCCTAGGGAAAGGGTTCTATTTACCAGAAAGCCCTGAGTTCCAAGAACACAGCAGCTGCGAAGGACTACCCAAGAAGAGCGCAAAAGTACCACAACATGCCTGCCTCCACAGCTTTTTCCTTGGGGACATGCCTAATTCCTGGCTGATTGGCCTTTCTCGTCTTAGGGTTGGGGTTCGGCCTAGGGCTAGGATTTTTTTAACTAGGAAGCCCTGAGTTCCAGGCTTACTTCATCTGCCAAAGGCATCCCAAAGGGAGTGCAAAAGTGCCACAACATGGCTGCTTTCACGGCTTTTCCCTTAGGAAGAACCCTAATACGCGGCTGATTTACCTTCCCTTGGTTACTGTTAGGCTTAGGCCTAGGACTTTTAAAGCCAGGAAGCCCTGGGCTCCAGGCACTCTGCAGCTGCGAAAGGCATCCTAAGTGGAGCGCAAAAGTGACACAACTTGGCTGCCTCTGCTGCTATTCTCATGAGACCATCCCGAACCATAGGCTGATTTTCCTTCCTAGGGTTAAGGTTTGACTTACGCCTAGGGTAAGGGTTCTATTAACCAGAAAGCCCTGAGTTCCAAGAACACAGCAGCTGCGAAGGACTAGCCAAGAAGAGCGCAAAAGTACCACAACATGCCTGCCTCCACAGCTTTTTCCTTGGGGACATGCCTAATTCCTGGCTGATTTGCCTTTCTCGTCTTAGGGTTGGGGTTCGGCCTAGGGCTAGGACTTTTAAAATCAGGAAGCCCTGAGTTCCAGGCACACTGGAGCTGTGAAAGGCATCCAAAAGGGAGTGCAAAAGTGCCACAACATGGTTGCTTTCACGGCTTTTTCCTTGGCAAGAAGGCTAACACCAGGCTGATTTCCCTTCCCAGGGTTACTGTGAGGCTTAGGCCTAGGGCTAGGATTTTTAAAACTAGGAAGCCCTTAGCTCCAGGCACACTGGAGCTGTTCAAGGCATCCCAAGGGGAGTACAAAAGTGCAACAACATGGCAGCTTTCACAGCTTTTTCCTTGGCACCATCCCTATACCTAGGATGATTTATCTGCCTAGGGTTAGGGTTAGGGTTCAGCCTAGGGCTTGGAGTTTTTTACCCAGGAAGCCCTGAGTTCCAGGCTTACTGCATCTGCCAAAGGCATCCCAAAGGGAGTGCAAAAGTGCCACAACATGGCTGCTTTCACGGCTTTTCCCTTAGGAAGAACCCTAATACGCGGCTGATTTACCTTCCTAGGGTTACTGTTAGGCTTAGGCCTAGGACTTTTAAAACCAGGAAGCCCTGGGCTCCAGGCACACTGCAGCTGTTAAAGGCATCCCAAGAGGGCCGCAGAAGTGACACAACTTTGCTTTCTCTGCTTCTATTCTCATGAGACCATCCCGAACCATAGGCTGATTTTCTTCCTAGGGTTAATGTTTGAGTTTCGCCTAGGGTAAGAGGTCTATTAACCAGAAAGACCTCAGTTCCAAGAACACAGCAGCTGCGAAGGACTTGCCAAGAAGAGCGCAAAAGTACCACAACATGCCTGCCTCCACTGCTTTTTCCTTGGGGACATGCCTAATTCCTGGCTGATTTGCCTTTCTCGTCTTAGGGTTGGGGTTCGGCCTAGGGCTAGGATTTTTTTAACTAGGAAGCCCTGAGTTCCAGGCTTACTGCATCTGCCAAAGGCATCCCAAAGGGAGTGCAGAAGTGCCACAACATGGCTGCTTTCACGGCTTTTCCCTTAGGAAGAACCCTAACACCAGGCTGATTTACCTTCCTAGGGTTACTGTTAGGCTTAGGCCTAGGACTTTTAAAACCAGGAAGCCCTGGGCTCCAGGCACACTGCAGCTGTTAAAGGCATCCCAAGGGGAGCGCAAAAGTGACACAACTTGGCTGCCACCACTGATATTTCCATGAGACCATCCCGAACCATAGGCTGATTTTCCTTCCTAGGGTTAAGGTTTGAGTTATGCCTGGGGTAAGGGTTCTATTAACCAGAAAGCCCTGAGTTCCAAGAACACAGCAGCTGCGAAGGACTACCCAAGAAGAGCGCAAAAGTACCACAACGTGCCTGCCTCCACAGCTTTTTCCTTGGGGACATGCCTAATTCCTGGCTGATTTGCCTTTCTCGTCTTAGGGTTGGGGTTCGGACTAGGGCTAGGATATTTTTAACTAGGAAGCCCTGAGTTCCAGGCTTACTTCATCTGCCAAAAGCATCCCAAAGGGAGTGCAGAAGTGCCACAACATGGCTGCTTTCACGGCTTTTCCCTTAGGAAGAACCCTAATACGCGGCTGATTTACCTTCCTAGGGTTACTGTTAGGCTTAGGCCTAGGACTTTTAAAACCAGGAAGCCCTGGGCTCCAGGCACATGCAGCTGTTAAAGGCATCCCAAGAGGGCCGCAGAAGTGACACAACTTGGCTGCCTCTGCTGCTATTCTCATGAGACCATCCCGAACCATAAGCTGATTTTCCTATCTAGGGTTAAGGTTTGAGTTACGCCTAGGGTAAGTGTTCTATTAACCAGAAAGCCCTGAGTTCCAAGAACACAGCAGCTGCGAAGGACTACCCAAGAAGAGCGCAAAAGTACCACGACGTTCCTGCCTCCACAGCTTTTTCCTTGGGGACATGCCTAATTCCTGGCTGATTTGCCTTTCTCGTCTTAGGGTTGGGGTTCGGCCTAGGGCTAGGATATTTTTAACTAGGAAGCCCTGAGTTCCAGGCTTACTTCATCGGCCAAAGGCATCCCAAAGGGAGTGCAAAAGTGCCACAACATGGCTGCTTTCACGGCTTTTCCCTTAGGAAGAACCCTAATACCCGGCTGATTTACCTTCCTAGGGTTACTGTTAGGCTTAGGCCTAGGACTTTTAAAACCAGGAAGCCCTGGGCTCCAGGCACACTGCAGCTGCGAAAGGCATCCCAAGGGGAGCGCAAAAGTGACACAACTTGGCTGCCTCTGCTGCTATTCTCATGAGACCATCCCGAACCATAGGCTGATTTTCCTTCCTAGGGTGAAGGTTTGAGTTACGCCTAGGGTAAGGGTTCTATTAACCAGAAAGCCCTGAGTTCCAAGAACACAGCAGCTGCGAAGGACTAGCCAAGAAGAGCGCAAAAGTACCACAACATGCCTGCCTCCACAGCTTTTTCCTTGGGGACATGCCTAATTCCTGGCTGATTTGCCTTTCTCGTCTTAGGGTTGGGGTTCGGCCTAGGGCTAGGACTTTTAAAATCAGGAAGCCCTGAGTTCCAGGCACACTGGAGCTGTGAAAGGCATCCAAAAGGGAGTGCAAAAGTGCCACAACATGGTTGCTTTCACGGCTTTTTCCTTGGCAAGAAGCCTAACACCAGGCTGATTTCCCTTCCCAGGGTTACTGTGAGGCTTAGGCCTAGGGCTAGGATTTTGAAAACTAGGAAGCCCTGGGCTCCAGGCACACTGCAGCTGTTCAAGGCATCCCAAGGGGAGTACAAAAGTGCAACAACATGGCAGCTTTCACAGCTTTTTCCTTGGCACCATCCCTATACCTAGGCTGATTTATCTACCTAGGGTTAGGTTTAGGGTTCAGCCTAGGGCTTGGAGTTTTTTACCCAGGAAGCCCTGAGTTCCAGGCTTACTGCATCTGCCAAAGGCATCCCAAAGGGAGTGCAGAAGTGCCACAACATGGCTGCTTTCACAGCTTTTCCCTTAGGAAGAACCCTAATACGCGGCTGATTTACCTTCCTAGGGTTACTGTTAGGCTTAGGCCTAGGACTTTTAAAACCAGGAAGCCCTGGGCTCCAGGCATATGCAGCTGTTAAAGGCATCCCAAGAGGGCTGCAGAAGTGACACAACTTGGCTGCCTCTGCTGCTATTCTCATGAGTCCATCCCGAACCATAGGCTGATTTTCCTTCCTAGGGTTAAGGTTTGAGTTTCGCCTAGGGTAAGAGTTCTATTAACCAGAAAGCCCTGAGTTCCAAGAACACAGCAGCTGCGAAGGACTTCCCAAGAAGAGTGCAAAAGTACCACAACATGCCTGCCTCCACAGCTTTTTCCTTGGGGACATGCCTAATTCCTGGCTGATTTGCCTTTCTCGTCTTAGGGTTGGGGTTCGGCCTAGGGCTAGGACTTTTAAAATCAGGAAGCCCTGAGTTCCAGGCACACTGGAGCTGTGAAAGGCATCCAAAAGGGAGTGCAAAAGTGCCACAACATGGTTGCTTTCACGGCTTTTTCCTTGGCAAGAAGCTTAACACCAGGCTGATTTCCCTTCCCAGGGTTACTGTTAGGCTTAGGCCTAGGGCTAGGATTTTTAAAACTAGGAAGCCCTTAGATCCAGGCACACTGCAGCTGTTCAAGGCATCCCAAGGGGAGTACAAAAGTGCAACAACATGGCAGCTTTCACAGCTTTTTCCTTGGCACCATCCCTATACCTTGGCTGTTTTATCTGCCTAGGGTTAGGGTTAGGGTTCAGCCTAGGGCTTGGAGTTTTTTAACCAGGAAGCCCTGAGTTCCAGGCTTACTGCATCTGCCAAAGGCATCCCAAAGGGAGTGCAAAAGTGCCACAACATGGCTGCTTTCACGGCTTTTCCCTTAGGAAGAACCCTAATACGCCGCTGATTTACCTTCCTAGGTTTACTGTTAGGCTTAGGCCTAGGACTTTTAAAACCAGGAAGCCCTGGGCTCCAGGCACACTGCAGCTGCGAAAGGCATCCCAAGGGGAGCGCAAAAGTGACACAACTTGGCTGCCTCTGCTGCTATTCTCATGAGACCATCCCGAACCATAGGCTGATTTTCCTTCCTAGGGTGAAGGTTTGAGTTACGCCTAGGGAAAGGGTTCTATTAACCAGAAAGCCCTGAGTTCCAAGAACACAGCAGCTGCGAAGGACTAGCCAAGAAGAGCGCAAAAGTACCACAACATGCCTGCCTCCACAGCTTTTTCCTTGGGGACATGCCTAATTCCTGGCTGATTTGCCTTTCTCGTCTTAGGCTTGGGGTTCGGCCTAGGGCTAGGATTTTTTTAACTAGGAAGCCCTGAGTTCCAGGCTTACTTCATCTGCCAAAGGCATCCCAAAGGGAGTGCAAAAGTGCCACAACATGGCTGCTTTCACGGCTTTTCCCTTAGGAAGAACCCTAATACGCGGCTGATTTACCTTCCTAGGGTTACTGTTAGGCTTAGGCCTAGGACTTTTAAAACCAGGAAGCCTTGGGCTCCAGGCACTCTGCAGCTGCGAAAAGGCATCCCAAGGGGAGCGCAAAAGTGACACAACTTGGCTGCCTCTGCTGCTATTCTCATGAGACCATCCCGAACCATAGGCTGATTTTCCTTCCTAGGGTGAAGGTTTGAGTTACGCCTAGGGAAAGGGTTCTATTAACCAGAAAGCCCTGAGTTCCAAGAACACAGCAGCTGCGAAGGACTAGCCAAGAAGAGCGCAAAAGTACCACAACATGCCTGCCTCCACAGCTTTTTCCTTGGGGACATGCCTAATTCCTGGCTGATTTGCCTTTCTCGTCTTAGGGTTGGGGTTCGGCCTAGGGCTAGGACTTTTAAAATCAGGAAGCCCTGAGTTCCAGGCACACTGGAGCTGTGAAAGGCATCCAAAAGGGAGTGCAGAAGTGCCACAACATGGTTGCTTTCACGGCTTTTTCCTTGGCAAGAAGCCTAACACCAGGCTGATTTCCCTTCCCAGGGTTACTGTGAGGCTTAGGCCTAGGGCTAGGATTTTGAAAACTAGGAAGCCCTGGGCTCCAGGCACACTGCAGCTGTTCAAGGCATCCAAGGGGAGTACAAAAGTGCAACAACATGGCAGCTTTCACAGCTTTTTCCTTGGCACCATCCCTATACCTAGGCTGATTTATCTACCTAGGGTTAGGGTTAGGGTTCAGCCTAGGGCTTGGAGTTTTTTACCCAGGAAGCCCTGAGTTCCAGGCTTACTGCACCTGCCAAAGGCATCCCAAAGGGAGTGCAGAAGTGCCACAACATGGCTGCTTTCACAGCTTTTCCCTTAGGAAGAACCCTAATACGCGGCTGATTTACCTTCCTAGGGTTACTGTTAGGCTTAGACCTAGGACTTTTAAAACCAGGAAGCCCTGGGCTCCCAGGCACACTGCAGCTGTTAAAGGCATCCCAAGAGGGCTGCAGAAGTGACACAACTTGGCTGCCTCTGCTGCTATTCTCATGAGACCATCCCGAACCATAGGCTGATTTTCCTTCCTAGGGTTAAGGTTTGAGTTTCGCCTAGGGTAAGAGTTCTATTAACCAGAAAGCCCTGAGTTCCAAGAACACAGCAGCTGCCAAGGACTTCCCAAGAAGAGCGCAAAAGTACCACAACATGCCTGCCTCCACAGCTTTTTCCTTGGGGACATGCCTAATTCCTGGCTGATTTGCCTTTCTCGTCTTAGGCTTGGGGTTCGGCCTAGGGCTAGGATTTTTAAAATCAGGAAGCCCTGAGTTCCAAGCACACTGGAGCTGTGAAAGGCATCCAAAAGGGAGTGCAAAAGTGCCACAACATGGTTGCTTTCACGGCTTTTTCCTTGGCAAGAAGCTTAACACCAGGCTGATTTCCCTTCCCTTGGTTACTGTTAGGCTTAGGCCTAGGGCTAGGATTTTTAAACTCTGAAGCCCTTAGATCCAGGCACACTGCAGCTGTTCAAGGCATCCCAAGGGGAGTACAAAAGTGCAACAACATGGCAGCTTTCACAGCTTTTTCCTTGGCACCATCCCTATACCTTGGCTGTTTTATCTGCCTAGGGTTAGGGTTAGGGTTCAGCCTAGGGCTTGGAGTTTTTTAACCAGGAAGCCCTGAGTTCCAGGCTTACTGCATCTGCCAAAGGCATCCCAAAGGGAGTGCAAAAGTGCCACAACATGGCTGCTTTCACGGCTTTTCCCTTAGGAAGAACCCTAATACGCCGCTGATTTACCTTCCTAGGGTTACTGTTAGGCTTAGGCCTAGGACTTTTAAAACCAGGAAGCCCTGGGCTCCAGGCACTCTGCAGCTGCGAAAGGCATCCCAAGGGGAGCGCAAAAGTGACACAACTTGGCTGCCTCTGCTGCTATTCTCATGAGACCATCCCGAACCATAGGCTGATTTTCCTTCCTAGGGTGAAGGTTTGAGTTACGCCTAGGGAAAGGGTTCTATTAACCAGAAAGCCCTGAGTTCCAAGAACACAGCAGCTGCGAAGGACTAGCCAAGAAGAGCGCAAAAGTACCACAACATGCCTGCCTCCACAGCTTTTTCCTTGGGGACATGCCTAATTCCTGGCTGATTTGCCTTTCTCGTCTTAGGCTTGTGGTTCGGCCTAGGGCTAGGACTTTTAAAATCAGGAAGCCCTGAGTTCCAGGCACACTGGAGCTGTGAAAGGCATCCAAAAGGGAGTGCAAAAGTGCCACAACATGGTTGCTTTCACGGCTTTTTCCTTGGCAAGAAGCCTAACACCAGGCTGATTTCCCTTCCCAGGGTTACTGTGAGGCTTAGGCCTAGGGCTAGGATTTTGAAAACTAGGAAGCCCTGGGCTCCAGGCACACTGCAGCTGTTCAAGGCATCCCAAGGGGAGTACAAAAGTGCAACAACATGGCAGCTTTCACAGCTTTTTCCTTGGCACCATCCCTATACCTAGGCTGATTTATCTACCTAGGGTTAGGGTTAGGGTTCAGCCTAGGGCTTGGAGTTTTTTACCCAGGAAGCCCTGAGTTCCAGGCTTACTGCACCTGCCAAAGGCATCCCAAAGGGAGTGCAGAAGTGCCACAACATGGCTGCTTTCACAGCTTTTCCCTTAGGAAGAACCCTAATAAGCGGCTGATTTACCTTCCTAGGGTTACTGTTAGGCTTAGACCTAGGACTTTTAAAACCAGGAAGCCCTGGGCTCCAGGCACACTGCAGCTGTTAAAGGAATCCCAAGAGGGCTGCAGAAGTGACACAACTTGGCTGCCTCTGCTGCTATTCTCATGAGACCATCCCGAACCATAGGCTGATTTTCCTTCCTAGGGTTAAGGTTTGAGTTTCGCCTAGGGTAAGAGTTCTATTAACCAGAAAGCCCTGAGTTCCAAGAACACAGCAGCTGCGAAGGACTTCCCAAGAAGAGTGCAAAAGTACCACAACATGCCTGCCTCCACAGCTTTTTCCTTGGGGACATGCCTAATTCCTGGCTGATTTGCCTTTCTCGTCTTAGGCTTGGGGTTCGGCCTAGGGCTAGGATTTTTAAAATCAGGAAGCCCTGAGTTCCAGGCACACTGGAGCTGTGAAAGGCATCCAAAAGGGAGTGCAAAAGTGCCACAACATGGTTGCTTTCACGGCTTTTTCCTTGGCAAGAAGCTTAACACCAGGCTGATTTCCCTTCCCAGGGTTACTGTGAGGCTTAGGCCTAGGGCTAGGATTTTTAAAACTAGGAAGCCCTTAGATCCAGGCACACTGCAGCTGTTCAAGGCATCCCAAGGGGAGTACAAAAGTGCAACAACATGGCAGCTTTCACAGCTTTTTCCTTGGCACCATCCCTATACCTTGGCTGTTTTATCTGCCTAGGGTTAGGGTTAGGGTTCAGCCTAGGGCTTGGAGTTTTTTACCCAGGAAGCCCTGAGTTCCAGGCTTACTGCATCTGCCAAAGGCATCCCAAAGGGAGTGCAGAAGTGCCACAACATGGCTGCTTTCACGGCTTTTCCCTTAGGAAGAACCCTAATACGCGGCTGATTTACCTTCCTAGGGTTACTGTTAGGCTTAGGCCTAGGACTTTTAAAACCAGGAAGCCCTGGGCTCCAGGCACATGCAGCTGCGAAAGGCATCCCAAGAGGGCCGCAGAAGTGACACAACTTGGCTGCCTCTGCTTCTATTCTCATGAGACCATCCCGAACCATAGGCTGATTTTCCTTCCTAGGGTGAAGGTTTGAGTTACGCCTAGGGAAAGGGTTCTATTAACCAGAAAGCCCTGAGTTCCAAGAACACAGCAGCTGCGAAGGACTAGCCAAGAAGAGCGCAAAAGTACCACAACATGCCTGCCTCCACAGCTTTTTCCTTGGGGACATGCCTAATTCCTGGCTGATTTGCCTTTCTCGTCTTAGGGTTGGGGTTCGGCCTAGGGCTAGGATTTTTAAAATCAGGAAGCCCTGACTTCCAGGCACACTGGAGCTGTGAAAGGCATCCAAAAGGGAGTGCAAAAGTGCCACAACATGGTTGCTTTCACGGCTTTTTCCTTGGCAAGAAGCCTAACACCAGGCTGATTTCCCTTCCCAGGGTTACTGTAAGGCTTAGGCCTAGGGCTAGGATTTTTAAACTAGGAAGCCCTTAGCTCCAGGCACACTGCAGCTGTTCAAGGCATCCCAAGGGGAGTACAAAAGTGCAACAACATGGCAGCTTTCACAGCTTTTTCCTTGGCACCATCCCTATACCTTGGCTGATTTATCTGCCTAGGGTTAGGGTTAGGGTTCAGCCTAGGGCTTGGAGTTTTTTAACCAGGAAGCCCTGAGTTCCAGGCTTACTGCATCTGCCAAAGGCATCACAAAGGGAGTGCAAAAGTGCCACAACATGGCTGCTTTCACGGCTTTTCCCTTAGGAAGAACCCTAATACCCGGCTGATTTACCTTCCTAGGGTTACTGTTAGGCTTAGGCCTAGGACTTTTAAAACCAGGAAGCCCTGGGCTCCAGGCACACTGCAGCTGTGAAAGGCATCTCAAGGGCAGCGCAAAAGTGACACAACTTGGCTGCCACCACTGATATTTCCATGAGACCATCCCGAACCATAGGCTGATTTTCCTTCCTAGGGTTAAGGTTTGAGTTACGCCTGGGGTAAGGGTTCTATTAACCAGAAAGCCCTGAGTTCCAAGAACACAGCAGCTGCGAAGGACTACCCAAGAAGAGCGCAAAAGTACCACAACATGCCTGCCTCCACAGCTTTTTCCTTGGGGACATGCCTAATTCCTGGCTGATTTGCCTTTCTCGTCTTAGGGTTTGGGTTCGGCCTAGGGCTAGGATTTTTTTAACTAGGAAGCCCTGAGTTCCAGGCTTACTGCATCTGCCAAAGGCATCCCAAAGGGAGTGCAAAAGTGCCACAACATGGCTGCTTTCACGGCTTTTCCCTTAGGAAGAACCCTAACACCAGGCTGATTTACCTTCCTAGGGTTACTGTTAGGCTTAGGCCTAGGACTTTTAAAACCAGGAAGCCCTGGGCTCCAGGCACACTGCAGCTGTTAAAGGCATCCCAAGGGGAGCGCAAAAGTGACACAACTTGGCTGCCACCACTGATATTTCCATGAGACCATCCCGAACCATAGGCTGATTTTCCTTCCTAGGGTTAAGGTTTGAGTTACGCCTGGGGTAAGGGTTCTATTAACCAGAAAGCCCTGAGTTCCAAGAACACAGCAGCTGCGAAGGACTAGCCAAGAAGAGCGCAAAAGTACCACAACATGCCTGCCTCCACAGCTTTTTCCTTGGGGACATGCCTAATTCCTGGCTGATTTGCCTTTCTCGTCTTAGGCTTGGGGTTCGGCCTAGGGCTAGGACTTTTAAAATCAGGAAGACCTGACTTCCAGGCACACTGGAGCTGTGAAAGGCATCCAAAAGGGAGTGCAAAAGTGCCACAACATGGTTGCTTTCACGGCTTTTTCCTTGGCAAGAAGCCTAACACCAGGCTGATTTCCCATCCCAGGGTTACTGTGAGGCTTAGGCCTAGGGCTAGGATTTTGAAAACTAGGAAGCCCTGGGCTCCAGGCACACTGCAGCTGTTCAAGGCATCCCAAGGGGAGTACAAAAGTGCAACAACATGGCAGCTTTCACAGCTTTTTCCTTGGCACCATCCCTATACCTAGGCTGATTTATCTGCCTAGGGTTAGGGTTAGGGTTCAGCCTAGGGCTTGGAGTTTTTAACCAGGAAGCCCTGAGTTCCAGGCTTACTGCATCTGCCAAAGGCATCCCAAAGGGAGTGCAAAAGTGCCACAACATGGCTGCTTTCACAGCTTTTCCCTTAGGAAGAACCCTAATACGCGGCTGATTTACTTTCCTAGGGTTACTGTTAGGCTTTGACCTAGGACTTTTAAAACCAGGAAGCCCTGGGCTCCAGGCACACTGCAGCTGCGAAAGGCATCCCAAGGGGAGCGCAAAAGTGACACAACTTGGCTGCCTCTGCTGCTATTCTCATGAGACCATCCCGAACCATAGGCTGATTTTCCTTCCTAGGGTGAAGGTTTGACTTACGCCTAGGGTAAGGGTTCTATTAACCAGAAAGCCCTGAGTTCCAAGAACACAGCAGCTGCGAAGGACTAGCCAAGAAGAGCGCAAAAGTACCACAACGTGCCTGCCTCCACAGCTTTTTCCTTGGGGACATGCCTAATTCCTGGCTGATTTGCCTTTCTCGTCTTAGGGTTGGGGTTCGGCCTAGGGCTAGGATATTTTTAACAAGGAAGCCCTGAGTTCCAGGCTTACTGCATCTGCCAAAGGCATCCCAAAGGGAGTGCAGAAGTGCCACAACATGGCTGCTTTCACGGCTTTTCCCTTAGGAAGAACCCTAATACGCGGCTGATTTACCTTCCTAGGGTTACTGTTAGGCTTAGGCCTAGGACTTTTAAAACCAGGAAGCCCTGGGCTCCAGGCACACTGCAGCTGCGAAAGGCATCCCAAGGGGAGCGCAAAAGTGACACAACTTGGCTGCCTCTGCTGCTATTCTCATGAGACCATCCCGAACCATAGGCTGATTTTCCTTCCTAGGGTTAAGGTTTGAGTTACGCCTGGGGTAAGGGTTCTACTAACCAGAAAGCCCTGAGTTCCAAGAACACAGCAGCTGCGAAGGACTAGCCAAGAAGAGCGCAAAAGTACCACAACATGCCTGCCTCCACAGCTTTTTCCTTGGGGACATGCCTAATTCCTGGCTGATTTGCCTTTCTCGTCTTAGGGTTGGGGTTCGGCCTATGGCTAGGATTTTTTTAACTAGGAAGCCCTGAGTTCCAGGCTTACTTCATCTGCAAAAAGCATCCCAAAGGGAGTGCAGAAGTGCCACAACATGGCTGCTTTCACGGCTTTTCCCTTAGGAAGAACCCTAATACCCGGCTGATTTACCTTCCTACGGTTACTGTTAGGCTTAGGCCTAGGACTTTTAAAACCAGGAAGCCCTGGGCTCCAGGCATATGCAGCTGTTAAAGGCATCCCAAGAGGGCTGCAGAAGTGACACAACTTGGCTGCCTCTGCTTCTATTCTCATGAGACCATCCCGAACCATAGGCTGATTTTCCTTCCTAGGGTTAAGGTTTGAGTTACGCCTGGGGTAAGGGTTCTATTAACCAGAAAGCCCTGAGTTCCAAGAACACAGCAGCTGCGAAGGACTACCCAAGAAGAGCGCAAAAGTACCACAACATGCCTGCCTCCACAGCTTTTTCCTTGGGGACATGCCTAATTCCTGGCTGATTTGCCTTTCTCGTCTTAGGGTTGGGGTTCGGCCTAGGGCTAGGATTTTTTTAACTAGGAAGCCCTGAGTTCCAGGCTTACTGCATCTGCAAAGAGCATACCAAAGGGAGTGCAGAAGTGCCACAACATGGCTGCTTTCACGGCTTTTCCCTTAGGAAGAACCCTAATACGCGGCTGATTTACCTTCCTAGGGTTACTGTTAGGCTTAGGCCTAGGACTTTTAAAACCAGGAAGCCCTGGGCTCCAGGCACATGCAGCTGCGAAAGGCATCCCAAGAGGGCCGCAGAAGCGACACAACTTGGCTGCCTCTGCTTCTATTCTCATGAGACCATCCTGAACCATAGGCTGATTTTCCTTCCTAGGGTTAAGGCTTGAGTTACGCCTAGGGTAAGAGTTCTATTAACCAGAAAGACCTGAGTTCCAAGAACACAGCAGCTGCGAAGGACTAGCCAAGAAGAGCGCAAAAGTACCACAACGTGCCTGCCTCCACAGCTTTTTCCTTGGGGACATGCCTAATTCCTGGCTGATTTGCCTTTCTCGTCTTAGGGTTGGGGTTCGGCCTAGGGCTAGGATATTTTTAACTAGGAAGCCCTGAGTTCCAGGCTTACTGCATCTGCCAAAGGCATCCCAAAGGGAGTGCAAAAGTGCCACAACATGGCTGCTTTCACGGCTTTTCCCTTAGGAAGAACCCTAATACGCGGCTGATTTACCTTCCTAGGGTTACTGTTAGGCTTAGGCCTAGGACTTTTAAAACCAGGAAGCCCTGGGCTCCAGGCACATGCAGCTGCGAAAGGCATCCCAAGGGGTGCGCAAAAGTGACACAACTTGGCTGCCTCTGCTGCTATTCTCATGAGACCATCCCGAACCATAGGCTGATTTTCCTTCCTAGGGTTAAGGTTTGAGTTACGCCTAGGGAAAGGGTTCTATTAACCAGAAAGCCCTGAGTTCCAAGAACACAGCAGCTGCGAAGGACTAGCCAAGAAGAGCGCAAAAGTACCACAACATGCCTGCCTCCACAGCTTTTTCCTTGGGGACATGCCTAATTCCTGGCTGATTTGCCTTTCTCGTCTTAGGCTTGGGGTTCGGCCTAGGGCTAGGATTTTTTTAACTAGGAAGCCCTGAGTTCCAGGCTTACTTCATCTGCCAAAGGCATCCCAAAGGGAGTGCAAAAGTGCCACAACATGGCTGCTTTCACGGCTTTTCCCTTAGGAAGAACCCTAATACGCGGCTGATTTACCTTCCTAGGGTTACTGTTAGGCTTAGGCCTAGGACTTTTAAAACCAGGAAGCCTTGGGCTCCAGGCACTCTGCAGCTGCGAAAGGCATCCCAAGGGGAGCGCAAAAGTGACACAACTTGGCTGCCTCTGCTGCTATTCTCATGAGACCATCCCGAACCATAGGCTGATTTTCCTTCCTAGGGTGAAGGTTTGAGTTACGCCTAGGGAAAGGGTTCTATTAACCAGAAAGCCCTGAGTTCCAAGAACACAGCAGCTGCGAAGGACTAGCCAAGAAGAGCGCAAAAGTACCACAACATGCCTGCCTCCACAGCTTTTTCCTTGGGGACATGCCTAATTCCTGGCTGATTTGCCTTTCTCGTCTTAGGGTTGGGGTTCGGCCTAGGGCTAGGACTTTTAAAATCAGGAAGCCCTGAGTTCCAGGCACACTGGAGCTGTGAAAGGCATCCAAAAGGGAGTGCAGAAGTGCCACAACATGGTTGCTTTCACGGCTTTTTCCTTGGCAAGAAGCCTAACACCAGGCTGATTTCCCTTCCCAGGGTTACTGTGAGGCTTAGGCCTAGGGCTAGGATTTTGAAAACTAGGAAGCCCTGGGCTCCAGGCACACTGCAGCTGTTCAAGGCATCCCAAGGGGAGTACAAAAGTGCAACAACATGGCAGCTTTCACAGCTTTTTCCTTGGCACCATCCCTATACCTAGGCTGATTTATCTACCTAGGGTTAGGGTTAGGGTTCAGCCTAGGGCTTGGAGTTTTTTACCCAGGAAGCCCTGAGTTCCAGGCTTACTGCACCTGCCAAAGGCATCCCAAAGGGAGTGCAGAAGTGCCACAACATGGCTGCTTTCACAGCTTTTCCCTTAGGAAGAACCCTAATACGCGGCTGATTTACCTTCCTAGGGTTACTGTTAGGCTTAGACCTAGGACTTTTAAAACCAGGAAGCCCTGGGCTCCAGGCACACTGCAGCTGTTAAAGGCATCCCAAGAGGGCTGCAGAAGTGACACAACTTGGCTGCCTCTGCTGCTATTCTCATGAGACCATCCCGAACCATAGGCTGATTTTCCTTCCTAGGGTTAAGGTTTGAGTTTCGCCTAGGGTAAGAGTTCTATTAACCAGAAAGCCCTGAGTTCCAAGAACACAGCAGCTGCCAAGGACTTCCCAAGAAGAGCGCAAAAGTACCACAACATGCCTGCCTCCACAGCTTTTTCCTTGGGGACATGCCTAATTCCTGGCTGATTTGCCTTTCTCGTCTTAGGCTTGGGGTTCGGCCTAGGGCTAGGATTTTTAAAATCAGGAAGCCCTGAGTTCCAAGCACACTGGAGCTGTGAAAGGCATCCAAAAGGGAGTGCAAAAGTGCCACAACATGGTTGCTTTCACGGCTTTTTCCTTGGCAAGAAGCTTAACACCAGGCTGATTTCCCTTCCCTTGGTTACTGTTAGGCTTAGGCCTAGGGCTAGGATTTTTAAACTCTGAAGCCCTTAGATCCAGGCACACTGCAGCTGTTCAAGGCATCCCAAGGGGAGTACAAAAGTGCAACAACATGGCAGCTTTCACAGCTTTTTCCTTGGCACCATCCCTATACCTTGGCTGTTTTATCTGCCTAGGGTTAGGGTTAGGGTTCAGCCTAGGGCTTGGAGTTTTTTAACCAGGAAGCCCTGAGTTCCAGGCTTACTGCATCTGCCAAAGGCATCCCAAAGGGAGTGCAAAAGTGCCACAACATGGCTGCTTTCACGGCTTTTCCCTTAGGAAGAACCCTAATACGCGGCTGATTTACCTTCCTACGGTTACTGTTAGGCTTAGGCCTAGGACTTTTAAAACCAGGAAGCCCTGGGCTCCAGGCACTCTGCAGCTGCGAAAGGCATCCCAAGGGGAGCGCAAAAGTGACACAACTTGGCTGCCTCTGCTGCTATTCTCATGAGACCATCCCGAACCATAGGCTGATTTTCCTTCCTAGGGTGAAGGTTTGAGTTACGCCTAGGGAAAGGGTTCTATTAACCAGAAAGCCCTGAGTTCCAAGAACACAGCAGCTGCGAAGGACTAGCCAAGAAGAGCGCAAAAGTACCACAACATGCCTGCCTCCACAGCTTTTTCCTTGGGGACATGCCTAATTCCTGGCTGATTTGCCTTTCTCGTCTTAGGCTTGTGGTTCGGCCTAGGGCTAGGACTTTTAAAATCAGGAAGCCCTGAGTTCCAGGCACACTGGAGCTGTGAAAGGCATCCAAAAGGGAGTGCAAAAGTGCCACAACATGGTTGCTTTCACGGCTTTTTCCTTGGCAAGAAGCCTAACACCAGGCTGATTTCCCTTCCCAGGGTTACTGTGAGGCTTAGGCCTAGGGCTAGGATTTTGAAAACTAGGAAGCCCTGGGCTCCAGGCACACTGCAGCTGTTCAAGGCATCCCAAGGGGAGTACAAAAGTGCAACAACATGGCAGCTTTCACAGCTTTTTCCTTGGCACCATCCCTATACCTAGGCTGATTTATCTACCTAGGGTTAGGGTTAGGGTTCAGCCTAGGGCTTGGAGTTTTTTACCCAGGAAGCCCTGAGTTCCAGGCTTACTGCACCTGCCAAAGGCATCCCAAAGGGAGTGCAGAAGTGCCACAACATGGCTGCTTTCACAGCTTTTCCCTTAGGAAGAACCCTAATAAGCGGCTGATTTACCTTCCTAGGGTTACTGTTAGGCTTAGACCTAGGACTTTTAAAACCAGGAAGCCCTGGGCTCCAGGCACACTGCAGCTGTTAAAGGAATCCCAAGAGGGCTGCAGAAGTGACACAACTTGGCTGCCTCTGCTGCTATTCTCATGAGACCATCCCGAACCATAGGCTGATTTTCCTTCCTAGGGTTAAGGTTTGAGTTTCGCCTAGGGTAAGAGTTCTATTAACCAGAAAGCCCTGAGTTCCAAGAACACAGCAGCTGCGAAGGACTTCCCAAGAAGAGTGCAAAAGTACCACAACATGCCTGCCTCCACAGCTTTTTCCTTGGGGACATGCCTAATTCCTGGCTGATTTGCCTTTCTCGTCTTAGGCTTGGGGTTCGGCCTAGGGCTAGGATTTTTAAAATCAGGAAGCCCTGAGTTCCAGGCACACTGGAGCTGTGAAAGGCATCCAAAAGGGAGTGCAAAAGTGCCACAACATGGTTGCTTTCACGGCTTTTTCCTTGGCAAGAAGCTTAACACCAGGCTGATTTCCCTTCCCTTGGTTACTGTTAGGCTTAGGCCTAGGGCTAGGATTTTTAAAACTAGGAAGCCCTTAGATCCAGGCACACTGCAGCTGTTCAAGGCATCCCAAGGGGAGTACAAAAGTGCAACAACATGGCAGCTTTCACAGCTTTTTCCTTGGCACCATCCCTATACCTTGGCTGTTTTATCTGCCTAGGGTTAGGGTTAGGGTTCAGCCTAGGGCTTGGAGTTTTTTACCCAGGAAGCCCTGAGTTCCAGGCTTACTGCATCTGCCAAAGGCATCCCAAAGGGAGTGCAGAAGTGCCACAACATGGCTGCTTTCACGGCTTTTCCCTTAGGAAGAACCCTAATACGCGGCTGATTTACCTTCCTAGGGTTACTGTTAGGCTTAGGCCTAGGACTTTTAAAACCAGGAAGCCCTGGGCTCCAGGCACATGCAGCTGCGAAAGGCATCCCAAGAGGGCCGCAGAAGTGACACAACTTGGCTGCCTCTGCTTCTATTCTCATGAGACCATCCCGAACCATAGGCTGATTTTCCTTCCTAGGGTGAAGGTTTGAGTTACGCCTAGGGAAAGGGTTCTATTAACCAGAAAGCCCTGAGTTCCAAGAACACAGCAGCTGCGAAGGACTAGCCAAGAAGAGCGCAAAAGTACCACAACATGCCTGCCTCCACAGCTTTTTCCTTGGGGACATGCCTAATTCCTGGCTGATTTGCCTTTCTCGTCTTAGGGTTGGGGTTCGGCCTAGGGCTAGGATTTTTAAAATCAGGAAGCCCTGAGTTCCAGGCACACTGGAGCTGTGAAAGGCATCCAAAAGGGAGTGCAAAAGTGCCACAACATGGTTGCTTTCACGGCTTTTTCCTTGGCAAGAAGCCTAACACCAGGCTGATTTCCCTTCCCAGGGTTACTGTAAGGCTTAGGCCTAGGGCTAGGATTTTTAAACTAGGAAGCCCTTAGCTCCAGGCACACTGCAGCTGTTCAAGGCATCCCAAGGGGAGTACAAAAGTGCAACAACATGGCAGCTTTCACAGCTTTTTCCTTGGCACCATCCCTATACCTTGGCTGATTTATCTGCCTAGGGTTAGGGTTAGGGTTCAGCCTAGGGCTTGGAGTTTTTTAACCAGGAAGCCCTGAGTTCCAGGCTTACTGCATCTGCCAAAGGCATCACAAAGGGAGTGCAAAAGTGCCACAACATGGCTGCTTTCACGGCTTTTCCCTTAGGAAGAACCCTAATACCCGGCTGATTTACCTTCCTAGGGTTACTGTTAGGCTTAGACCTAGGACTTTTAAAACCAGGAAGCCCTGGGCTCCAGGCACACTGCAGCTGTGAAAGGCATCTCAAGGGCAGCGCAAAAGTGACACAACTTGGCTGCCACCACTGATATTTCCATGAGACCATCCCGAACCATAGGCTGATTTTCCTTCCTAGGGTTAAGGTTTGAGTTACGCCTGGGGTAAGGGTTCTATTAACCAGAAAGCCCTGAGTTCCAAGAACACAGCAGCTGCGAAGGACTACCCAAGAAGAGCGCAAAAGTACCACAACATGCCTGCCTCCACAGCTTTTTCCTTGGGGACATGCCTAATTCCTGGCTGATTTGCCTTTCTCGTCTTAGGGTTGGGGTTCGGCCTAGGGCTAGGATTTTTTTAACTAGGAAGCCCTGAGTTCCAGGCTTACTGCATCTGCCAAAGGCATCCCAAAGGGAGTGCAAAAGTGCCACAACATGGCTGCTTTCACGGCTTTTCCCTTAGGAAGAACCCTAACACCAGGCTGATTTACCTTCCTAGGGTTACTGTTAGGCTTAGGCCTAGGACTTTTAAAACCAGGAAGCCCTGGGCTCCAGGCACACTGCAGCTGTTAAAGGCATCCCAAGGGGAGCGCAAAAGTGACACAACTTGGCTGCCACCACTGATATTTCCATGAGACCATCCCGAACCATAGGCTGATTTTCCTTCCTAGGGTTAAGGTTTGAGTTACGCCTGGGGTAAGGGTTCTATTAACCAGAAAGCCCTGAGTTCCAAGAACACAGCAGCTGCGAAGGACTAGCCAAGAAGAGCGCAAAAGTACCACAACATGCCTGCCTCCACAGCTTTTTCCTTGGGGACATGCCTAATTCCTGGCTGATTTGCCTTTCTCGTCTTAGGCTTGGGGTTCGGCCTAGGGCTAGGACTTTTAAAATCAGGAAGACCTGACTTCCAGGCACACTGGAGCTGTGAAAGGCATCCAAAAGGGAGTGCAAAAGTGCCACAACATGGTTGCTTTCACGGCTTTTTCCTTGGCAAGAAGCCTAACACCAGGCTGATTTCCCTTCCCAGGGTTACTGTGAGGCTTAGGCCTAGGGCTAGGATTTTGAAAACTAGGAAGCCCTGGGCTCCAGGCACACTGCAGCTGTTCATGGCATCCCAAGGGGAGTACAAAAGTGCAACAACATGGCAGCTTTCACAGCTTTTTCCTTGGCACCATCCCTATACCTTGGCTGATTTATCTGCCTAGGGTTAGGGTTAGGGTTCAGCCTAGGACTTGGAGTTTTTTAACCAGGAAGCCCTGAGTTCCAGGCTTACTGCATCTGCCAAAGGCATCCCAAAGGGAGTGCAAAAGTGCCACAACATGGCTGCTTTCACAGCTTTTCCCTTAGGAAGAACCCTAATACGCGGCTGATTTACTTTCCTAGGGTTACTGTTAGGCTTTGACCTAGGACTTTTAAAACCAGGAAGCCCTGGGCTCCAGGCACACTGCAGCTGCGAAAGGCATCCCAAGGGGAGCGCAAAAGTGACACAACTTGGCTGCCTCTGCTGCTATTCTCATGAGACCATCCCGAACCATAGGCTGATTTTCCTTCCTAGGGTTAAGGTTTGACTTACGCCTAGGGTAAGGGTTCTATTAACCAGAAAGCCCTGAGTTCCAAGAACACAGCAGCTGCGAAGGACTAGCCAAGAAGAGCGCAAAAGTACCACAACGTGCCTGCCTCCACAGCTTTTTCCTTGGGGACATGCCTAATTCCTGGCTGATTTGCCTTTCTCGTCTTAGGGTTGGGGTTCGGCCTAGGGCTAGGATATTTTTAACAAGGAAGCCCTGAGTTCCAGGCTTACTGCATCTGCCAAAGGCATCCCAAAGGGAGTGCAGAAGTGCCACAACATGGCTGCTTTCACTGCTTTTCCCTTAGGAAGAACCCTAATACGCGGCTGATTTACCTTCCTAGGGTTACTGTTAGGCTTAGGCCTAGGACTTTTAAAACCAGGAAGCCCTGGGCTCCAGGCACACTGCAGCTGCGAAAGGCATCCCAAGGGGAGCGCAAAAGTGACACAACTTGGCTGCCTCTGCTGCTATTCTCATGAGACCATCCCGAACCATAGGCTGATTTTCCTTCCTAGGGTTAAGGTTTGAGTTACGCCTGGGGTAAGGGTTCTACTAACCAGAAAGCCCTGAGTACCAAGAACACAGCAGCTGCGAAGGACTAGCCAAGAAGAGCGCAAAAGTACCACAACATGCCTGCCTCCACAGCTTTTTCCTTGGGGACATGCCTAATTCCTGGCTGATTTGCCTTTCTCGTCTTAGGGTTGGGGTTCGGCCTATGGCTAGGATTTTTTTAACTAGGAAGCCCTGAGTTCCAGGCTTACTTCATCTGCAAAAAGCATCCCAAAGGGAGTGCAGAAGTGCCACAACATGGCTGCTTTCACGGCTTTTCCCTTAGGAAGAACCCTAATACCCGGCTGATTTACCTTCCTACGGTTACTGTTAGGCTTAGGCCTAGGACTTTTAAAACCAGGAAGCCCTGGGCTCCAGGCATATGCAGCTGTTAAAGGCATCCCAAGAGGGCTGCAGAAGTGACACAACTTGGCTGCCTCTGCTTCTATTCTCATGAGACCATCCCGAACCATAGGCTGATTTTCCTTCCTAGGGTTAAGGTTTGAGTTACGCCTGGGGTAAGGGTTCTACTAACCAGAAAGCCCTGAGTTCCAAGAACACAGCAGCTGCGAAGGACTACCCAAGAAGAGCGCAAAAGTACCACAACATGCCTGCCTCCACAGCTTTTTCCTTGGGGACATGCCTAATTCCTGGCTGATTTGCCTTTCTCGTCTTAGGGTTGGGGTTCGGCCTAGGGCTAGGATTTTTTTAACTAGGAAGCCCTGAGTTCCAGGCTTACTGCATCTGCAAAGAGCATACCAAAGGGAGTGCAGAAGTGCCACAACATGGCTGCTTTCACGGCTTTTCCCTTAGGAAGAACCCTAATACGCGGCTGATTTACCTTCCTAGGGTTACTGTTAGGCTTAGGCCTAGGACTTTTAAAACCAGGAAGCCCTGGGCTCCAGGCACATGCAGCTGCGAAAGGCATCCCAAGAGGGCCGCAGAAGCGACACAACTTGGCTGCCTCTGCTTCTATTCTCATGAGACCATCCTGAACCATAGGCTGATTTTCCTTCCTAGGGTTAAGGCTTGAGTTACGCCTAGGGTAAGAGTTCTATTAACCAGAAAGACCTGAGTTCCAAGAACACAGCAGCTGCGAAGGACTAGCCAAGAAGAGCGCAAAAGTACCACAACGTGCCTGCCTCCACAGCTTTTTCCTTGGGGACATGCCTAATTCCTGGCTGATTTGCCTTTCTCGTCTTAGGGTTGGGGTTCGGCCTAGGGCTAGGATATTTTTAACTAGGAAGCCCTGAGTTCCAGGCTTACTGCATCTGCCAAAGGCATCCCAAAGGGAGTGCAAAAGTGCCACAACATGGCTGCTTTCACGGCTTTTCCCTTAGGAAGAACCCTAATACGCGGCTGATTTACCTTCCTAGGGTTACTGTTAGGCTTAGGCCTAGGACTTTTAAAACCAGGAAGCCCTGGGCTCCAGGCACATGCAGCTGCGAAAGGCATCCCAAGGGGAGCGCAAAAGTGACACAACTTGGCTGCCTCTGCTGCTATTCTCATGAGACCATCCCGAACCATAGGCTGATTTTCCTTCCTAGGGTTAAGGTTTGAGTTACGCCTGGGGTAAGGGTTCTATTAACCAGAAAGCCCTGAGTTCCAAGAACACAGCAGCTGCGAAGGACTAGCCAAGAAGAGCGCAAAAGTACCACAACATGCCTGCCTCCACAGCTTTTTCCTTGGGGACATGCCTAATTCCTGGCTGATTTGCCTTTCTCGTCTTAGGCTTGGGGTTCGGCCTAGGGCTAGGACTTTTAAAATCAGGAAGCCCTGAGTTCCAGGCACACTGGAGCTGTGAAAGGCATCCAAAAGGGAGTGCAAAAGTGCCACAACATGGTTGCTTTCACGGCTTTTTCCTTGGCAAGAAGCCTAACACCAGGCTGATTTCCCTTCCCAGGGTTACTGTGAGGCTTAGGCCTAGGGCTAGGGTTTTGAAAACTAGGAAGCCCTGGGCTCCAGGCACACTGCAGCTGTTCATGGCATCCCAAGGGGAGTACAAAAGTGCAACAACATGGCAGCTTTCACAGCTTTTTCCTTGGCACCATCCCTATACCTTGGCTGATTTATCTGCCTAGGGTTAGGGTTAGGGTTCAGCCTAGGACTTGGAGTTTTTTAACCAGGAAGCCCTGAGTTCCAGGCTTACTGCATCTGCCAAAGGCATCCCAAAGGGAGTGCAAAAGTGCCACAACATGGCTGCTTTCACGGCTTTTCCCTTAGGAAGAACCCTAATACGCGGCTGATTTACCTTCCTAGGGTTACTGTTAGGCTTAGGCCTAGGACTTTTAAAACCAGGAAGCCCTGGGCTCCAGGCACACTGCAGCTGTTAAAGGCATCCCAAGAGGGCCGCAGAAGTGACACAACTTTGCTTCCTCTGCTTCTATTCTCATGAGACCATCCCGAACCATAGGCTGATTTTCCTTCCTAGGGTTAATGTTTGAGTTTCGCCTAGGGTAAGAGGTCTATTAACCAGAAAGACCTCAGTTCCAAGAACACAGCAGCTGCGAAGGACTAGCCAAGAAGAGCGCAAAAGTACCACAACGTGCCTGCCTCCACTGCTTTTTCCTTGGGGACATGCCTAATTCCTGGCTGATTTGCCTTTCTCGTCTTAGGGTTGGGGTTCGGCCTAGGGCTAGGATTTTTTTAACTAGGAAGCCCTGAGTTCCAGGCTTACTGCATCTGCCAAAGGCATCCCAAAGGGAGTGCAGAAGTGCCACAACATGGCTGCTTTCACGGCTTTTCCCTTAGGAAGAACCCTAACACCAGGCTGATTTACCTTCCTAGGGTTACTGTTAGGCTTAGGCCTAGGACTTTTAAAACCAGGAAGCCCTGGGCTCCAGGCACACTGCAGCTGTTAAAGGCATCCCAAGGGGAGCGCAAAAGTGACACAACTTGGCTGCCACCACTGATATTTCCATGAGACCATCCCGAACCATAGGCTGATTTTCCTTCCTAGGGTTAAGGTTTGAGTTATGCCTGGGGTAAGGGTTCTATTAACCAGAAAGCCCTGAGTTCCAAGAACACAGCAGCTGCGAAGGACTACCCAAGAAGAGCGCAAAAGTACCACAACGTGCCTGCCTCCACAGCTTTTTCCTTGGGGACATGCCTAATTCCTGGCTGATTTGCCTTTCTCGTCTTAGGGTTGGGGTTCGGCCTAGGGCTAGGACTTTTAAAATCAGGAAGCCCTGAGTTCCAGGCACACTGGAGCTGTGAAAGGCATCCAAAAGGGAGTGCAGAAGTGCCACAACATGGTTGCTTTCACGGCTTTTTCCTTGGCAAGAAGCCTAACACCAGGCTGATTTCCCTTCCCAGGGTTACTGTGAGGCTTAGGCCTAGGGCTAGGATTTTGAAAACTAGGAAGCCCTGGGCTCCAGGCACACTGCAGCTGTTCAAGGCATCCCAAGGGGAGTACAAAAGTGCAACAACATGGCAGCTTTCACAGCTTTTTCCTTGGCACCATCCCTATACCTAGGCTGATTTATCTACCTAGGGTTAGGGTTAGGGTTCAGCCTAGGGCTTGGAGTTTTTTACCCAGGAAGCCCTGAGTTCCAGGCTTACTGCACCTGCCAAAGGCATCCCAAAGGGAGTGCAGAAGTGCCACAACATGGCTGCTTTCACAGCTTTTCCCTTAGGAAGAACCCTAATACGCGGCTGATTTACCTTCCTAGGGTTACTGTTAGGCTTAGGCCTAGGACTTTTAAAACCAGGAAGCCCTGGGCTCCAGGCATATGCAGCTGTTAAAGGCATCCCAAGAGGGCTGCAGAAGTGACACAACTTGGCTGCCTCTGCTGCTATTCTCATGAGACCATCCCGAACCATAGGCTGATTTTCCTTCCTAGGGTTAAGGTTTGAGTTTCGCCTAGGGTAAGAGTTCTATTAACCAGAAAGCCCTGAGTTCCAAGAACACAGCAGCTGCGAAGGACTTCCCAAGAAGAGTGCAAAAGTACCACAACATGCCTGCCTCCACAGCTTTTTCCTTGGGGACATGCCTAATTCCTGGCTGATTTGCCTTTCTCGTCTTAGGGTTGGGGTTCGGCCTAGGGCTAGGACTTTTAAAATCAGGAAGCCCTGAGTTCCAGGCACACTGGAGCTGTGAAAGGCATCCAAAAGGGAGTGCAAAAGTGCCACAACATGGTTGCTTTCACGGCTTTTTCCTTGGCAAGAAGCTTAACACCAGGCTGATTTCCCTTCCCTTGGTTACTGTTAGGCTTAGGCCTAGGGCTAGGATTTTTAAAACTAGGAAGCCCTTAGATCCAGGCACACTGCAGCTGTTCAAGGCATCCCAAGGGGAGTACAAAAGTGCAACAACATGGCAGCTTTCACAGCTTTTTCCTTGGCACCATCCCTATACCTTGGCTGTTTTATCTGCCTAGGGTTAGGGTTAGGGTTCAGCCTAGGGCTTGGAGTTTTTTAACCAGGAAGCCCTGAGTTCCAGGCTTACTGCATCTGCCAAAGGCATCCCAAAGGGAGTGCAGAAGTGCCACAACATGGCTGCTTTCACGGCTTTTCCCGTAGGAAGAACCCTAATACGCGGCTGATTTACCTTCCTAGGGTTACTGTTAGGCTTAGGCCTAGGACTTTTAAAACCAGGAAGCCCTGGGCTCCAGGCACATGCAGCTGCGAAAGGCATCCCAAGAGGGCCGCAGAAGTGACACAACTTGGCTGCCTCTGCTTCTATTCTCATGAGACCATCCCGAACCATAGGCTGATTTTCCTTCCTAGGGTGAAGGTTTGAGTTACGCCTAGGGAAAGGGTTCTATTAACCAGAAAGCCCTGAGTTCCAAGAACACAGCAGCTGCGAAGGACTAGCCAAGAAGAGCGCAAAAGTACCACAACATGCCTGCCTCCACAGCTTTTTCCTTGGGGACATGCCTAATTCCTGGCTGATTTGCCTTTCTCGTCTTAGGGTTGGGGTTCGGCCTAGGGCTAGGATTTTTAAAATCAGGAAGCCCTGAGTTCCAGGCACACTGGAGCTGTGAAAGGCATCCAAAAGGGAGTGCAAAAGTGCCACAACATGGTTGCTTTCACGGCTTTTTCCTTGGCAAGAAGCCTAACACCAGGCTGATTTCCCTTCCCAGGGTTACTGTAAGGCTTAGGCCTAGGGCTAGGATTTTTAAACTAGGAAGCCCTTAGCTCCAGGCACACTGCAGCTGTTCAAGGCATCCCAAGGGGAGTACAAAAGTGCAACAACATGGCAGCTTTCACAGCTTTTTCCTTGGCACCATCCCTATACCTTGGCTGATTTATCTGCCTAGGGTTAGGGTTAGGGTTCAGCCTAGGGCTTGGAGTTTTTTAACCAGGAAGCCCTGAGTTCCAGGCTTACTGCATCTGCCAAAGGCATCACAAAGGGAGTGCAAAAGTGCCACAACATGGCTGCTTTCACGGCTTTTCCCTTAGGAAGAACCCTAATACCCGGCTGATTTACCTTCCTAGGGTTACTGTTAGGCTTAGACCTAGGACTTTTAAAACCAGGAAGCCCTGGGCTCCAGGCACACT
This sequence comes from Ammospiza maritima maritima, assembly GCA_036010785.1. Lineage (NCBI taxonomy): Eukaryota > Metazoa > Chordata > Aves > Passeriformes > Passerellidae > Ammospiza > Ammospiza maritima. The sequence continues at coordinate 528,960 of JAYKTQ010000094.1, forward strand.
GCAGCTGTGAAAGGCATCTCAAGGGCAGCGCAAAAGTGACACAACTTGGCTGCCACCACTGATATTTCCATGAGACCATCCCGAACCATAGGCTGATTTTCCTTCCTAGGGTTAAGGTTTGAGTTACGCCTGGGGTAAGGGTTCTATTAACCAGAAAGCCCTGAGTTCCAAGAACACAGCAGCTGCGAAGGACTACCCAAGAAGAGCGCAAAAGTACCACAACATGCCTGCCTCCACAGCTTTTTCCTTGGGGACATGCCTAATTCCTGGCTGATTTGCCTTTCTCGTCTTAGGGTTGGGGTTCGGCCTAGGGCTAGGATTTTTTTAACTAGGAAGCCCTGAGTTCCAGGCTTACTGCATCTGCCAAAGGCATCCCAAAGGGAGTGCAAAAGTGCCACAACATGGCTGCTTTCACGGCTTTTCCCTTAGGAAGAACCCTAACACCAGGCTGATTTACCTTCCTAGGGTTACTGTTAGGCTTAGGCCTAGGACTTTTAAAACCAGGAAGCCCTGGGCTCCAGGCACACTGCAGCTGTTAAAGGCATCCCAAGGGGAGCGCAAAAGTGACACAACTTGGCTGCCACCACTGATATTTCCATGAGACCATCCCGAACCATAGGCTGATTTTCCTTCCTAGGGTTAAGGTTTGAGTTACGCCTGGGGTAAGGGTTCTATTAACCAGAAAGCCCTGAGTTCCAAGAACACAGCAGCTGCGAAGGACTAGCCAAGAAGAGCGCAAAAGTACCACAACATGCCTGCCTCCACAGCTTTTTCCTTGGGGACATGCCTAATTCCTGGCTGATTTGCCTTTCTCGTCTTAGGCTTGGGGTTCGGCCTAGGGCTAGGACTTTTAAAATCAGGAAGACCTGACTTCCAGGCACACTGGAGCTGTGAAAGGCATCCAAAAGGGAGTGCAAAAGTGCCACAACATGGTTGCTTTCACGGCTTTTTCCTTGGCAAGAAGCCTAACACCAGGCTGATTTCCCTTCCCAGGGTTACTGTGAGGCTTAGGCCTAGGGCTAGGATTTTGAAAACTAGGAAGCCCTGGGCTCCAGGCACACTGCAGCTGTTCATGGCATCCCAAGGGGAGTACAAAAGTGCAACAACATGGCAGCTTTCACAGCTTTTTCCTTGGCACCATCCCTATACCTTGGCTGATTTATCTGCCTAGGGTTAGGGTTAGGGTTCAGCCTAGGACTTGGAGTTTTTTAACCAGGAAGCCCTGAGTTCCAGGCTTACTGCATCTGCCAAAGGCATCCCAAAGGGAGTGCAAAAGTGCCACAACATGGCTGCTTTCACAGCTTTTCCCTTAGGAAGAACCCTAATACGCGGCTGATTTACTTTCCTAGGGTTACTGTTAGGCTTTGACCTAGGACTTTTAAAACCAGGAAGCCCTGGGCTCCAGGCACACTGCAGCTGCGAAAGGCATCCCAAGGGGAGCGCAAAAGTGACACAACTTGGCTGCCTCTGCTGCTATTCTCATGAGACCATCCCGAACCATAGGCTGATTTTCCTTCCTAGGGTTAAGGTTTGACTTACGCCTAGGGTAAGGGTTCTATTAACCAGAAAGCCCTGAGTTCCAAGAACACAGCAGCTGCGAAGGACTAGCCAAGAAGAGCGCAAAAGTACCACAACGTGCCTGCCTCCACAGCTTTTTCCTTGGGGACATGCCTAATTCCTGGCTGATTTGCCTTTCTCGTCTTAGGGTTGGGGTTCGGCCTAGGGCTAGGATATTTTTAACAAGGAAGCCCTGAGTTCCAGGCTTACTGCATCTGCCAAAGGCATCCCAAAGGGAGTGCAGAAGTGCCACAACATGGCTGCTTTCACTGCTTTTCCCTTAGGAAGAACCCTAATACGCGGCTGATTTACCTTCCTAGGGTTACTGTTAGGCTTAGGCCTAGGACTTTTAAAACCAGGAAGCCCTGGGCTCCAGGCACACTGCAGCTGCGAAAGGCATCCCAAGGGGAGCGCAAAAGTGACACAACTTGGCTGCCTCTGCTGCTATTCTCATGAGACCATCCCGAACCATAGGCTGATTTTCCTTCCTAGGGTTAAGGTTTGAGTTACGCCTGGGGTAAGGGTTCTACTAACCAGAAAGCCCTGAGTACCAAGAACACAGCAGCTGCGAAGGACTAGCCAAGAAGAGCGCAAAAGTACCACAACATGCCTGCCTCCACAGCTTTTTCCTTGGGGACATGCCTAATTCCTGGCTGATTTGCCTTTCTCGTCTTAGGGTTGGGGTTCGGCCTATGGCTAGGATTTTTTTAACTAGGAAGCCCTGAGTTCCAGGCTTACTTCATCTGCAAAAAGCATCCCAAAGGGAGTGCAGAAGTGCCACAACATGGCTGCTTTCACGGCTTTTCCCTTAGGAAGAACCCTAATACCCGGCTGATTTACCTTCCTACGGTTACTGTTAGGCTTAGGCCTAGGACTTTTAAAACCAGGAAGCCCTGGGCTCCAGGCATATGCAGCTGTTAAAGGCATCCCAAGAGGGCTGCAGAAGTGACACAACTTGGCTGCCTCTGCTTCTATTCTCATGAGACCATCCCGAACCATAGGCTGATTTTCCTTCCTAGGGTTAAGGTTTGAGTTACGCCTGGGGTAAGGGTTCTACTAACCAGAAAGCCCTGAGTTCCAAGAACACAGCAGCTGCGAAGGACTACCCAAGAAGAGCGCAAAAGTACCACAACATGCCTGCCTCCACAGCTTTTTCCTTGGGGACATGCCTAATTCCTGGCTGATTTGCCTTTCTCGTCTTAGGGTTGGGGTTCGGCCTAGGGCTAGGATTTTTTTAACTAGGAAGCCCTGAGTTCCAGGCTTACTGCATCTGCAAAGAGCATACCAAAGGGAGTGCAGAAGTGCCACAACATGGCTGCTTTCACGGCTTTTCCCTTAGGAAGAACCCTAATACGCGGCTGATTTACCTTCCTAGGGTTACTGTTAGGCTTAGGCCTAGGACTTTTAAAACCAGGAAGCCCTGGGCTCCAGGCACATGCAGCTGCGAAAGGCATCCCAAGAGGGCCGCAGAAGCGACACAACTTGGCTGCCTCTGCTTCTATTCTCATGAGACCATCCTGAACCATAGGCTGATTTTCCTTCCTAGGGTTAAGGCTTGAGTTACGCCTAGGGTAAGAGTTCTATTAACCAGAAAGACCTGAGTTCCAAGAACACAGCAGCTGCGAAGGACTAGCCAAGAAGAGCGCAAAAGTACCACAACGTGCCTGCCTCCACAGCTTTTTCCTTGGGGACATGCCTAATTCCTGGCTGATTTGCCTTTCTCGTCTTAGGGTTGGGGTTCGGCCTAGGGCTAGGATATTTTTAACTAGGAAGCCCTGAGTTCCAGGCTTACTGCATCTGCCAAAGGCATCCCAAAGGGAGTGCAAAAGTGCCACAACATGGCTGCTTTCACGGCTTTTCCCTTAGGAAGAACCCTAATACGCGGCTGATTTACCTTCCTAGGGTTACTGTTAGGCTTAGGCCTAGGACTTTTAAAACCAGGAAGCCCTGGGCTCCAGGCACATGCAGCTGCGAAAGGCATCCCAAGGGGAGCGCAAAAGTGACACAACTTGGCTGCCTCTGCTGCTATTCTCATGAGACCATCCCGAACCATAGGCTGATTTTCCTTCCTAGGGTTAAGGTTTGAGTTACGCCTGGGGTAAGGGTTCTATTAACCAGAAAGCCCTGAGTTCCAAGAACACAGCAGCTGCGAAGGACTAGCCAAGAAGAGCGCAAAAGTACCACAACATGCCTGCCTCCACAGCTTTTTCCTTGGGGACATGCCTAATTCCTGGCTGATTTGCCTTTCTCGTCTTAGGCTTGGGGTTCGGCCTAGGGCTAGGACTTTTAAAATCAGGAAGCCCTGAGTTCCAGGCACACTGGAGCTGTGAAAGGCATCCAAAAGGGAGTGCAAAAGTGCCACAACATGGTTGCTTTCACGGCTTTTTCCTTGGCAAGAAGCCTAACACCAGGCTGATTTCCCTTCCCAGGGTTACTGTGAGGCTTAGGCCTAGGGCTAGGGTTTTGAAAACTAGGAAGCCCTGGGCTCCAGGCACACTGCAGCTGTTCATGGCATCCCAAGGGGAGTACAAAAGTGCAACAACATGGCAGCTTTCACAGCTTTTTCCTTGGCACCATCCCTATACCTTGGCTGATTTATCTGCCTAGGGTTAGGGTTAGGGTTCAGCCTAGGACTTGGAGTTTTTTAACCAGGAAGCCCTGAGTTCCAGGCTTACTGCATCTGCCAAAGGCATCCCAAAGGGAGTGCAAAAGTGCCACAACATGGCTGCTTTCACGGCTTTTCCCTTAGGAAGAACCCTAATACGCGGCTGATTTACCTTCCTAGGGTTACTGTTAGGCTTAGGCCTAGGACTTTTAAAACCAGGAAGCCCTGGGCTCCAGGCACACTGCAGCTGTTAAAGGCATCCCAAGAGGGCCGCAGAAGTGACACAACTTTGCTTCCTCTGCTTCTATTCTCATGAGACCATCCCGAACCATAGGCTGATTTTCCTTCCTAGGGTTAATGTTTGAGTTTCGCCTAGGGTAAGAGGTCTATTAACCAGAAAGACCTCAGTTCCAAGAACACAGCAGCTGCGAAGGACTAGGCAAGAAGAGCGCAAAAGTACCACAACGTGCCTGCCTCCACTGCTTTTTCCTTGGGGACATGCCTAATTCCTGGCTGATTTGCCTTTCTCGTCTTAGGGTTGGGGTTCGGCCTAGGGCTAGGATTTTTTTAACTAGGAAGCCCTGAGTTCCAGGCTTACTGCATCTGCCAAAGGCATCCCAAAGGGAGTGCAGAAGTGCCACAACATGGCTGCTTTCACGGCTTTTCCCTTAGGAAGAACCCTAACACCAGGCTGATTTACCTTCCTAGGGTTACTGTTAGGCTTAGGCCTAGGACTTTTAAAACCAGGAAGCCCTGGGCTCCAGGCACACTGCAGCTGTTAAAGGCATCCCAAGGGGAGCGCAAAAGTGACACAACTTGGCTGCCACCACTGATATTTCCATGAGACCATCCCGAACCATAGGCTGATTTTCCTTCCTAGGGTTAAGGTTTGAGTTATGCCTGGGGTAAGGGTTCTATTAACCAGAAAGCCCTGAGTTCCAAGAACACAGCAGCTGCGAAGGACTACCCAAGAAGAGCGCAAAAGTACCACAACGTGCCTGCCTCCACAGCTTTTTCCTTGGGGACATGCCTAATTCCTGGCTGATTTGCCTTTCTCGTCTTAGGGTTGGGGTTCGGCCTAGGGCTAGGACTTTTAAAATCAGGAAGCCCTGAGTTCCAGGCACACTGGAGCTGTGAAAGGCATCCAAAAGGGAGTGCAGAAGTGCCACAACATGGTTGCTTTCACGGCTTTTTCCTTGGCAAGAAGCCTAACACCAGGCTGATTTCCCTTCCCAGGGTTACTGTGAGGCTTAGGCCTAGGGCTAGGATTTTGAAAACTAGGAAGCCCTGGGCTCCAGGCACACTGCAGCTGTTCAAGGCATCCCAAGGGGAGTACAAAAGTGCAACAACATGGCAGCTTTCACAGCTTTTTCCTTGGCACCATCCCTATACCTAGGCTGATTTATCTACCTAGGGTTAGGGTTAGGGTTCAGCCTAGGGCTTGGAGTTTTTTACCCAGGAAGCCCTGAGTTCCAGGCTTACTGCACCTGCCAAAGGCATCCCAAAGGGAGTGCAGAAGTGCCACAACATGGCTGCTTTCACAGCTTTTCCCTTAGGAAGAACCCTAATACGCGGCTGATTTACCTTCCTAGGGTTACTGTTAGGCTTAGGCCTAGGACTTTTAAAACCAGGAAGCCCTGGGCTCCAGGCATATGCAGCTGTTAAAGGCATCCCAAGAGGGCTGCAGAAGTGACACAACTTGGCTGCCTCTGCTGCTATTCTCATGAGACCATCCCGAACCATAGGCTGATTTTCCTTCCTAGGGTTAAGGTTTGAGTTTCGCCTAGGGTAAGAGTTCTATTAACCAGAAAGCCCTGAGTTCCAAGAACACAGCAGCTGCGAAGGACTTCCCAAGAAGAGTGCAAAAGTACCACAACATGCCTGCCTCCACAGCTTTTTCCTTGGGGACATGCCTAATTCCTGGCTGATTTGCCTTTCTCGTCTTAGGGTTGGGGTTCGGCCTAGGGCTAGGACTTTTAAAATCAGGAAGCCCTGAGTTCCAGGCACACTGGAGCTGTGAAAGGCATCCAAAAGGGAGTGCAAAAGTGCCACAACATGGTTGCTTTCACGGCTTTTTCCTTGGCAAGAAGCTTAACACCAGGCTGATTTCCCTTCCCTTGGTTACTGTTAGGCTTAGGCCTAGGGCTAGGATTTTTAAAACTAGGAAGCCCTTAGATCCAGGCACACTGCAGCTGTTCAAGGCATCCCAAGGGGAGTACAAAAGTGCAACAACATGGCAGCTTTCACAGCTTTTTCCTTGGCACCATCCCTATACCTTGGCTGTTTTATCTGCCTAGGGTTAGGGTTAGGGTTCAGCCTAGGGCTTGGAGTTTTTTAACCAGGAAGCCCTGAGTTCCAGGCTTACTGCATCTGCCAAAGGCATCCCAAAGGGAGTGCAGAAGTGCCACAACATGGCTGCTTTCACGGCTTTTCCCGTAGGAAGAACCCTAATACGCCGCTGATTTACCTTCCTAGGTTTACTGTTAGGCTTAGGCCTAGGACTTTTAAAACCAGGAAGCCCTGGGCTCCAGGCACACTGCAGCTGCGAAAGGCATCCCAAGGGGAGCGCAAAAGTGACACAACTTGGCTGCCTCTGCTGCTATTCTCATGAGACCATCCCGAACCATAGGCTGATTTTCCTTCCTAGGGTGAAGGTTTGAGTTACGCCTAGGGAAAGGGTTCTATTAACCAGAAAGCCCTGAGTTCCAAGAACACAGCAGCTGCGAAGGACTAGCCAAGAAGAGCGCAAAAGTACCACAACATGCCTGCCTCCACAGCTTTTTCCTTGGGGACATGCCTAATTCCTGGCTGATTTGCCTTTCTCGTCTTAGGCTTGGGGTTCGGCCTAGGGCTAGGATTTTTTTAACTAGGAAGCCCTGAGTTCCAGGCTTACTTCATCTGCCAAAGGCATCCCAAAGGGAGTGCAAAAGTGCCACAACATGGCTGCTTTCACGGCTTTTCCCTTAGGAAGAACCCTAATACGCGGCTGATTTACCTTCCTAGGGTTACTGTTAGGCTTAGGCCTAGGACTTTTAAAACCAGGAAGCCTTGGGCTCCAGGCACTCTGCAGCTGCGAAAGGCATCCCAAGGGGAGCGCAAAAGTGACACAACTTGGCTGCCTCTGCTGCTATTCTCATGAGACCATCCCGAACCATAGGCTGATTTTCCTTCCTAGGGTTAAGGTTTGAGTTACGCCTAGGGAAAGGGTTCTATTAACCAGAAAGCCCTGAGTTCCAAGAACACAGCAGCTGCGAAGGACTAGCCAAGAAGAGCGCAAAAGTACCACAACATGCCTGCCTCCACAGCTTTTTCCTTGGGGACATGCCTAATTCCTGGCTGATTTGCCTTTCTCGTCTTAGGGTTGGGGTTCGGCCTAGGGCTAGGACTTTTAAAATCAGGAAGCCCTGAGTTCCAGGCACACTGGAGCTGTGAAAGGCATCCAAAAGGGAGTGCAGAAGTGCCACAACATGGTTGCTTTCACGGCTTTTTCCTTGGCAAGAAGCCTAACACCAGGCTGATTTCCCTTCCCAGGGTTACTGTGAGGCTTAGGCCTAGGGCTAGGGTTTTGAAAACTAGGAAGCCCTGGGCTCCAGGCACACTGCAGCTGTTCAAGGCATCCCAAGGGGAGTACAAAAGTGCAACAACATGGCAGCTTTCACAGCTTTTTCCTTGGCACCATCCCTATACCTAGGCTGATTTATCTACCTAGGGTTAGGGTTAGGGTTCAGCCTAGGGCTTGGAGTTTTTTACCCAGGAAGCCCTGAGTTCCAGGCTTACTGCACCTGCCAAAGGCATCCCAAAGGGAGTGCAAAAGTGCCACAACATGGCTGCTTTCACAGCTTTTCCCTTAGGAAGAACCCTAATACGCGGCTGATTTACCTTCCTAGGGTTACTGTTAGGCTTAGACCTAGGACTTTTAAAACCAGGAAGCCCTGGGCTCCAGGCACACTGCAGCTGTTAAAGGCATCCCAAGAGGGCTGCAGAAGTGACACAACTTGGCTGCCTCTGCTGCTATTCTCATGAGACCATCCCGAACCATAGGCTGATTTTCCTTCCTAGGGTTAAGGTTTGAGTTTCGCCTAGGGTAAGAGTTCTATTAACCAGAAAGCCCTGAGTTCCAAGAACACAGCAGCTGCCAAGGACTTCCCAAGAAGAGCGCAAAAGTACCACAACATGCCTGCCTCCACAGCTTTTTCCTTGGGGACATGCCTAATTCCTGGCTGATTTGCCTTTCTCGTCTTAGGCTTGGGGTTCGGCCTAGGGCTAGGATTTTTAAAATCAGGAAGCCCTGAGTTCCAAGCACACTGGAGCTGTGAAAGGCATCCAAAAGGGAGTGCAAAAGTGCCACAACATGGTTGCTTTCACGGCTTTTTCCTTGGCAAGAAGCTTAACACCAGGCTGATTTCCCTTCCCTTGGTTACTGTTAGGCTTAGGCCTAGGGCTAGGATTTTTAAACTCTGAAGCCCTTAGATCCAGGCACACTGCAGCTGTTCAAGGCATCCCAAGGGGAGTACAAAAGTGCAACAACATGGCAGCTTTCACAGCTTTTTCCTTGGCACCATCCCTATACCTTGGCTGTTTTATCTGCCTAGGGTTAGGGTTAGGGTTCAGCCTAGGGCTTGGAGTTTTTTAACCAGGAAGCCCTGAGTTCCAGGCTTACTGCATCTGCCAAAGGCATCCCAAAGGGAGTGCAAAAGTGCCACAACATGGCTGCTTTCACGGCTTTTCCCTTAGGAAGAACCCTAATACGCGGCTGATTTACCTTCCTACGGTTACTGTTAGGCTTAGGCCTAGGACTTTTAAAACCAGGAAGCCCTGGGCTCCAGGCACTCTGCAGCTGCGAAAGGCATCCCAAGGGGAGCGCAAAAGTGACACAACTTGGCTGCCTCTGCTGCTATTCTCATGAGACCATCCCGAACCATAGGCTGATTTTCCTTCCTAGGGTGAAGGTTTGAGTTACGCCTAGGGAAAGGGTTCTATTAACCAGAAAGCCCTGAGTTCCAAGAACACAGCAGCTGCGAAGGACTAGCCAAGAAGAGCGCAAAAGTACCACAACATGCCTGCCTCCACAGCTTTTTCCTTGGGGACATGCCTAATTCCTGGCTGATTTGCCTTTCTCGTCTTAGGCTTGTGGTTCGGCCTAGGGCTAGGACTTTTAAAATCAGGAAGCCCTGAGTTCCAGGCACACTGGAGCTGTGAAAGGCATCCAAAAGGGAGTGCAAAAGTGCCACAACATGGTTGCTTTCACGGCTTTTTCCTTGGCAAGAAGCCTAACACCAGGCTGATTTCCCTTCCCAGGGTTACTGTGAGGCTTAGGCCTAGGGCTAGGATTTTGAAAACTAGGAAGCCCTGGGCTCCAGGCACACTGCAGCTGTTCAAGGCATCCCAAGGGGAGTACAAAAGTGCAACAACATGGCAGCTTTCACAGCTTTTTCCTTGGCACCATCCCTATACCTAGGCTGATTTATCTACCTAGGGTTAGGGTTAGGGTTCAGCCTAGGGCTTGGAGTTTTTTACCCAGGAAGCCCTGAGTTCCAGGCTTACTGCACCTGCCAAAGGCATCCCAAAGGGAGTGCAGAAGTGCCACAACATGGCTGCTTTCACAGCTTTTCCCTTAGGAAGAACCCTAATAAGCGGCTGATTTACCTTCCTAGGGTTACTGTTAGGCTTAGACCTAGGACTTTTAAAACCAGGAAGCCCTGGGCTCCAGGCACACTGCAGCTGTTAAAGGAATCCCAAGAGGGCTGCAGAAGTGACACAACTTGGCTGCCTCTGCTGCTATTCTCATGAGACCATCCCGAACCATAGGCTGATTTTCCTTCCTAGGGTTAAGGTTTGAGTTTCGCCTAGGGTAAGAGTTCTATTAACCAGAAAGCCCTGAGTTCCAAGAACACAGCAGCTGCGAAGGACTTCCCAAGAAGAGTGCAAAAGTACCACAACATGCCTGCCTCCACAGCTTTTTCCTTGGGGACATGCCTAATTCCTGGCTGATTTGCCTTTCTCGTCTTAGGCTTGGGGTTCGGCCTAGGGCTAGGATTTTTAAAATCAGGAAGCCCTGAGTTCCAGGCACACTGGAGCTGTGAAAGGCATCCAAAAGGGAGTGCAAAAGTGCCACAACATGGTTGCTTTCACGGCTTTTTCCTTGGCAAGAAGCTTAACACCAGGCTGATTTCCCTTCCCTTGGTTACTGTTAGGCTTAGGCCTAGGGCTAGGATTTTTAAAACTAGGAAGCCCTTAGATCCAGGCACACTGCAGCTGTTCAAGGCATCCCAAGGGGAGTACAAAAGTGCAACAACATGGCAGCTTTCACAGCTTTTTCCTTGGCACCATCCCTATACCTTGGCTGTTTTATCTGCCTAGGGTTAGGGTTAGGGTTCAGCCTAGGGCTTGGAGTTTTTTACCCAGGAAGCCCTGAGTTCCAGGCTTACTGCATCTGCCAAAGGCATCCCAAAGGGAGTGCAGAAGTGCCACAACATGGCTGCTTTCACGGCTTTTCCCTTAGGAAGAACCCTAATATGCGGCTGATTTACCTTCCTAGGGTTACTGTTAGGCTTAGGCCTAGGACTTTTAAAACCAGGAAGCCCTGGGCTCCAGGCACATGCAGCTGCGAAAGGCATCCCAAGAGGGCCGCAGAAGTGACACAACTTGGCTGCCTCTGCTTCTATTCTCATGAGACCATCCCGAACCATAGGCTGATTTTCCTTCCTAGGGTGAAGGTTTGAGTTACGCCTAGGGAAAGGGTTCTATTAACCAGAAAGCCCTGAGTTCCAAGAACACAGCAGCTGCGAAGGACTAGCCAAGAAGAGCGCAAAAGTACCACAACATGCCTGCCTCCACAGCTTTTTCCTTGGGGACATGCCTAATTCCTGGCTGATTTGCCTTTCTCGTCTTAGGGTTGGGGTTCGGCCTAGGGCTAGGATTTTTAAAATCAGGAAGCCCTGAGTTCCAGGCACACTGGAGCTGTGAAAGGCATCCAAAAGGGAGTGCAAAAGTGCCACAACATGGTTGCTTTCACGGCTTTTTCCTTGGCAAGAAGCCTAACACCAGGCTGATTTCCCTTCCCAGGGTTACTGTAAGGCTTAGGCCTAGGGCTAGGATTTTTAAACTAGGAAGCCCTTAGCTCCAGGCACACTGCAGCTGTTCAAGGCATCCCAAGGGGAGTACAAAAGTGCAACAACATGGCAGCTTTCACAGCTTTTTCCTTGGCACCATCCCTATACCTTGGCTGATTTATCTGCCTAGGGTTAGGGTTAGGGTTCAGCCTAGGGCTTGGAGTTTTTTAACCAGGAAGCCCTGAGTTCCAGGCTTACTGCATCTGCCAAAGGCATCACAAAGGGAGTGCAAAAGTGCCACAACATGGCTGCTTTCACGGCTTTTCCCTTAGGAAGAACCCTAATACCCGGCTGATTTACCTTCCTAGGGTTACTGTTAGGCTTAGACCTAGGACTTTTAAAACCAGGAAGCCCTGGGCTCCAGGCACACTGCAGCTGTGAAAGGCATCTCAAGGGCAGCGCAAAAGTGACACAACTTGGCTGCCACCACTGATATTTCCATGAGACCATCCCGAACCATAGGCTGATTTTCCTTCCTAGGGTTAAGGTTTGAGTTACGCCTGGGGTAAGGGTTCTATTAACCAGAAAGCCCTGAGTTCCAAGAACACAGCAGCTGCGAAGGACTACCCAAGAAGAGCGCAAAAGTACCACAACATGCCTGCCTCCACAGCTTTTTCCTTGGGGACATGCCTAATTCCTGGCTGATTTGCCTTTCTCGTCTTAGGGTTTGGGTTCGGCCTAGGGCTAGGATTTTTTTAACTAGGAAGCCCTGAGTTCCAGGCTTACTGCATCTGCCAAAGGCATCCCAAAGGGAGTGCAAAAGTGCCACAACATGGCTGCTTTCACGGCTTTTCCCTTAGGAAGAACCCTAACACCAGGCTGATTTACCTTCCTAGGGTTACTGTTAGGCTTAGGCCTAGGACTTTTAAAACCAGGAAGCCCTGGGCTCCAGGCACACTGCAGCTGTTAAAGGCATCCCAAGGGGAGCGCAAAAGTGACACAACTTGGCTGCCACCACTGATATTTCCATGAGACCATCCCGAACCATAGGCTGATTTTCCTTCCTAGGGTTAAGGTTTGAGTTACGCCTGGGGTAAGGGTTCTATTAACCAGAAAGCCCTGAGTTCCAAGAACACAGCAGCTGCGAAGGACTACCCAAGAAGAGCGCAAAAGTACCACAACATGCCTGCCTCCACAGCTTTTTCCTTGGGGACATGCCTAATTCCTGGCTGATTTGCCTTTCTCGTCTTAGGCTTGGGGTTCGGCCTAGGGCTAGGACTTTTAAAATCAGGAAGACCTGACTTCCAGGCACACTGGAGCTGTGAAAGGCATCCAAAAGGGAGTGCAAAAGTGCCACAACATGGTTGCTTTCACGGCTTTTTCCTTGGCAAGAAGCCTAACACCAGGCTGATTTCCCTTCCCAGGGTTACTGTGAGGCTTAGGCCTAGGGCTAGGATTTTGAAAACTAGGAAGCCCTGGGCTCCAGGCACACTGCAGCTGTTCAAGGCATCCCAAGGGGAGTACAAAAGTGCAACAACATGGCAGCTTTCACAGCTTTTTCCTTGGCACCATCCCTATACCTAGGCTGATTTATCTGCCTAGGGTTAGGGTTAGGGTTCAGCCTAGGGCTTGGAGTTTTTAACCAGGAAGCCCTGAGTTCCAGGCTTACTGCATCTGCCAAAGGCATCCCAAAGGGAGTGCAAAAGTGCCACAACATGGCTGCTTTCACAGCTTTTCCCTTAGGAAGAACCTTAATACGCGGCTGATTTACTTTCCTAGGGTTACTGTTAGGCTTTGACCTAGGACTTTTAAAACCAGGAAGCCCTGGGCTCCAGGCACACTGCAGCTGCGAAAGGCATCCCAAGGGGAGCGCAAAAGTGACACAACTTGGCTGCCTCTGCTGCTATTCTCATGAGACCATCCCGAACCATAGGCTGATTTTCCTTCCTAGGGTTAAGGTTTGAGTTACGCCTGGGGTAAGGGTTCTACTAACCAGAAAGCCCTGAGTTCCAAGAACACAGCAGCTGCGAAGGACTAGCCAAGAAGAGCGCAAAAGTACCACAACATGCCTGCCTCCACAGCTTTTTCCTTGGGGACATGCCTAATTCCTGGCTGATTTGCCTTTCTCGTCTTAGGGTTGGGGTTCGGCCTATGGCTAGGATTTTTTTAACTAGGAAGCCCTGAGTTCCAGGCTTACTTCATCTGCAAAAAGCATCCCAAAGGGAGTGCAGAAGTGCCACAACATGGCTGCTTTCACGGCTTTTCCCTTAGGAAGAACCCTAATACCCGGCTGATTTACCTTCCTACGGTTACTGTTAGGCTTAGGCCTAGGACTTTTAAAACCAGGAAGCCCTGGGCTCCAGGCATATGCAGCTGTTAAAGGCATCCCAAGAGGGCTGCAGAAGTGACACAACTTGGCTGCCTCTGCTTCTATTCTCATGAGACCATCCCGAACCATAGGCTGATTTTCCTTCCTAGGGTTAAGGTTTGAGTTACGCCTGGGGTAAGGGTTCTATTAACCAGAAAGCCCTGAGTTCCAAGAACACAGCAGCTGCGAAGGACTACCCAAGAAGAGCGCAAAAGTACCACAACATGCCTGCCTCCACAGCTTTTTCCTTGGGGACATGCCTAATTCCTGGCTGATTTGCCTTTCTCGTCTTAGGGTTGGGGTTCGGCCTAGGGCTAGGATTTTTTTAACTAGGAAGCCCTGAGTTCCAGGCTTACTGCATCTGCAAAGAGCATACCAAAGGGAGTGCAGAAGTGCCACAACATGGCTGCTTTCACGGCTTTTCCCTTAGGAAGAACCCTAATACGCGGCTGATTTACCTTCCTAGGGTTACTGTTAGGCTTAGGCCTAGGACTTTTAAAACCAGGAAGCCCTGGGCTCCAGGCACATGCAGCTGCGAAAGGCATCCCAAGAGGGCCGCAGAAGCGACACAACTTGGCTGCCTCTGCTTCTATTCTCATGAGACCATCCTGAACCATAGGCTGATTTTCCTTCCTAGGGTTAAGGCTTGAGTTACGCCTAGGGTAAGAGTTCTATTAACCAGAAAGACCTGAGTTCCAAGAACACAGCAGCTGCGAAGGACTAGCCAAGAAGAGCGCAAAAGTACCACAACATGCCTGCCTCCACAGCTTTTTCCTTGGGGACATGCCTAATTCCTGGCTGATTTGCCTTTCTCGTCTTAGGGTTGGGGTTCGGCCTAGGGCTAGGATATTTTTAACTAGGAAGCCCTGAGTTCCAGGCTTACTGCATCTGCCAAAGGCATCCCAAAGGGAGTGCAAAAGTGCCACAACATGGCTGCTTTCACGGCTTTTCCCTTAGGAAGAACCCTAATACGCGGCTGATTTACCTTCCTAGGGTTACTGTTAGGCTTAGGCCTAGGACTTTTAAAACCAGGAAGCCCTGGGATCCAGGCACATGCAGCTGCGAAAGGCATCCCAAGGGGAGCGCAAAAGTGACACAACTTGGCTGCCTCTGCTGCTATTCTCATGAGACCATCCCGAACCATAGGCTGATTTTCCTTCCTAGGGTTAAGGTTTGAGTTACGCCTGGGGTAAGGGTTCTATTAACCAGAAAGCCCTGAGTTCCAAGAACACAGCAGCTGCGAAGGACTAGCCAAGAAGAGCGCAAAAGTACCACAACATGCCTGCCTCCACAGCTTTTTCCTTGGGGACATGCCTAATTCCTGGCTGATTTGCCTTTCTCGTCTTAGGCTTGGGGTTCGGCCTAGGGCTAGGACTTTTAAAATCAGGAAGCCCTGAGTTCCAGGCACACTGGAGCTGTGAAAGGCATCCAAAAGGGAGTGCAAAAGTGCCACAACATGGTTGCTTTCACGGCTTTTTCCTTGGCAAGAAGCCTAACACCAGGCTGATTTCCCTTCCCAGGGTTACTGTGAGGCTTAGGCCTAGGGCTAGGGTTTTGAAAACTAGGAAGCCCTGGGCTCCAGGCACACTGCAGCTGTTCATGGCATCCCAAGGGGAGTACAAAAGTGCAACAACATGGCAGCTTTCACAGCTTTTTCCTTGGCACCATCCCTATACCTTGGCTGATTTATCTGCCTAGGGTTAGGGTTAGGGTTCAGCCTAGGACTTGGAGTTTTTTAACCAGGAAGCCCTGAGTTCCAGGCTTACTGCATCTGCCAAAGGCATCCCAAAGGGAGTGCAAAAGTGCCACAACATGGCTGCTTTCACGGCTTTTCCCTTAGGAAGAACCCTAATACCCGGCTGATTTACCTTCCTAGGGTTACTGTTAGGCTTAGGCCTAGGACTTTTAAAACCAGGAAGCCCTGGGCTCCAGGCACACTGCAGCTGTTAAAGGCATCCCAAGAGGGCCGCAGAAGTGACACAACTTTGCTTCCTCTGCTTCTATTCTCATGAGACCATCCCGAACCATAGGCTGATTTTCCTTCCTAGGGTTAATGTTTGAGTTTCGCCTAGGGTAAGAGGTCTATTAACCAGAAAGACCTCAGTTCCAAGAACACAGCAGCTGCGAAGGACTAGCCAAGAAGAGCGCAAAAGTACCACAACGTGCCTGCCTCCACTGCTTTTTCCTTGGGGACATGCCTAATTCCTGGCTGATTTGCCTTTCTCGTCTTAGGCTTGGGGTTCGGCCTAGGGCTAGGATTTTTTTAACTAGGAAGCCCTGAGTTCCAGGCTTACTGCATCTGCCAAAGGCATCCCAAAGGGAGTGCAGAAGTGCCACAACATGGCTGCTTTCACGGCTTTTCCCTTAGGAAGAACCCTAACACCAGGCTGATTTACCTTCCTAGGGTTACTGTTAGGCTTAGGCCTAGGACTTTTAAAACCAGGAAGCCCTGGGCTCCAGGCACACTGCAGCTGTTAAAGGCATCCCAAGGGGAGCGCAAAAGTGACACAACTTGGCTGCCACCACTGATATTTCCATGAGACCATCCCGAACCATAGGCTGATTTTCCTTCCTAGGGTTAAGGTTTGAGTTATGCCTGGGGTAAGGGTTCTATTAACCAGAAAGCCCTGAGTTCCAAGAACACAGCAGCTGCGAAGGACTACCCAAGAAGAGCGCAAAAGTACCACAACGTGCCTGCCTCCACAGCTTTTTCCTTGGGGACATGCCTAATTCCTGGCTGATTTGCCTTTCTCGTCTTAGGGTTGGGGTTCGGACTAGGGCTAGGATATTTTTAACTAGGAAGCCCTGAGTTCCAGGCTTACTTCATCTGCCAAAAGCATCCCAAAGGGAGTGCAGAAGTGCCACAACATGGCTGCTTTCACGGCTTTTCCCTTAGGAAGAACCCTAATACGCGGCTGATTTACCTTCCTAGGGTTACTGTTAGGCTTAGGCCTAGGACTTTTAAAACCAGGAAGCCCTGGGCTCCAGGCACATGCAGCTGTTAAAGGCATCCCAAGAGGGCCGCAGAAGTGACACAACTTGGCTGCCTCTGCTGCTATTCTCATGAGACCATCCCGAACCATAGGCTGATTTTCCTTCCTAGGGTGAAGGTTTGAGTTACGCCTAGGGAAAGGGTTCTATTAACCAGAAAGCCCTGAGTTCCAAGAACACAGCAGCTGCGAAGGACTAGCCAAGAAGAGCGCAAAAGTACCACAACATGCCTGCCTCCACAGCTTTTTCCTTGGGGACATGCCTAATTCCTGGCTGATTTGCCTTTCTCGTCTTAGGCTTGGGGTTCGGCCTAGGGCTAGGATTTTTTTAACTAGGAAGCCCTGAGTTCCAGGCTTACTTCATCTGCCAAAGGCATCCCAAAGGGAGTGCAAAAGTGCCACAACATGGCTGCTTTCACGGCTTTTCCCTTAGGAAGAACCCTAATACGCGGCTGATTTACCTTCCTAGGGTTACTGTTAGGCTTAGGCCTAGGACTTTTAAAACCAGGAAGCCTTGGGCTCCAGGCACTCTGCAGCTGCGAAAGGCATCCCAAGGGGAGCGCAAAAGTGACACAACTTGGCTGCCTCTGCTGCTATTCTCATGAGACCATCCCGAACCATAGGCTGATTTTCCTTCCTAGGGTGAAGGTTTGAGTTACGCCTAGGGAAAGGGTTCTATTAACCAGAAAGCCCTGAGTTCCAAGAACACAGCAGCTGCGAAGGACTAGCCAAGAAGAGCGCAAAAGTACCACAACATGCCTGCCTCCACAGCTTTTTCCTTGGGGACATGCCTAATTCCTGGCTGATTTGCCTTTCTCGTCTTAGGGTTGGGGTTCGGCCTAGGGCTAGGACTTTTAAAATCAGGAAGCCCTGAGTTCCAGGCACACTGGAGCTGTGAAAGGCATCCAAAAGGGAGTGCAGAAGTGCCACAACATGGTTGCTTTCACGGCTTTTTCCTTGGCAAGAAGCCTAACACCAGGCTGATTTCCCTTCCCAGGGTTACTGTGAGGCTTAGGCCTAGGGCTAGGATTTTGAAAACTAGGAAGCCCTGGGCTCCAGGCACACTGCAGCTGTTCAAGGCATCCCAAGGGGAGTACAAAAGTGCAACAACATGGCAGCTTTCACAGCTTTTTCCTTGGCACCATCCCTATACCTAGGCTGATTTATCTACCTAGGGTTAGGGTTAGGGTTCAGCCTAGGGCTTGGAGTTTTTTACCCAGGAAGCCCTGAGTTCCAGGCTTACTGCACCTGCCAAAGGCATCCCAAAGGGAGTGCAGAAGTGCCACAACATGGCTGCTTTCACAGCTTTTCCCTTAGGAAGAACCCTAATACGCGGCTGATTTACCTTCCTAGGGTTACTGTTAGGCTTAGACCTAGGACTTTTAAAACCAGGAAGCCCTGGGCTCCAGGCACACTGCAGCTGTTAAAGGCATCCCAAGAGGGCTGCAGAAGTGACACAACTTGGCTGCCTCTGCTGCTATTCTCATGAGACCATCCCGAACCATAGGCTGATTTTCCTTCCTAGGGTTAAGGTTTGAGTTTCGCCTAGGGTAAGAGTTCTATTAACCAGAAAGCCCTGAGTTCCAAGAACACAGCAGCTGCCAAGGACTTCCCAAGAAGAGCGCAAAAGTACCACAACATGCCTGCCTCCACAGCTTTTTCCTTGGGGACATGCCTAATTCCTGGCTGATTTGCCTTTCTCGTCTTAGGCTTGGTGTTCGGCCTAGGGCTAGGATTTTTAAAATCAGGAAGCCCTGAGTTCCAGGCACACTGGAGCTGTGAAAGGCATCCAAAAGGGAGTGCAAAAGTGCCACAACATGGTTGCTTTCACGGCTTTTTCCTTGGCAAGAAGCTTAACACCAGGCTGATTTCCCTTCCCTTGGTTACTGTTAGGCTTAGGCCTAGGGCTAGGATTTTTAAACTCTGAAGCCCTTAGATCCAGGCACACTGCAGCTGTTCAAGGCATCCCAAGGGGAGTACAAAAGTGCAACAACATGGCAGCTTTCACAGCTTTTTCCTTGGCACCATCCCTATACCTTGGCTGTTTTATCTGCCTAGGGTTAGGGTTAGGGTTCAGCCTAGGGCTTGGAGTTTTTTACCCAGGAAGCCCTGAGTTCCAGGCTTACTGCATCTGCCAAAGGCATCCCAAAGGGAGTGCAGAAGTGCCACAACATGGCTGCTTTCACGGCTTTTCCCTTAGGAAGAACCCTAATACGCGGCTGATTTACCTTCCTAGGGTTACTGTTAGGCTTAGGCCTAGGACTTTTAAAACCAGGAAGCCCTGGGCTCCAGGCACATGCAGCTGCGAAAGGCATCCCAAGAGGGCCGCAGAAGTGACACAACTTGGCTGCCTCTGCTTCTATTCTCATGAGACCATCCCGAACCATAGGCTGATTTTCCTTCCTAGGGTGAAGGTTTGAGTTACGCCTAGGGAAAGGGTTCTATTAACCAGAAAGCCCTGAGTTCCAAGAACACAGCAGCTGCGAAGGACTAGCCAAGAAGAGCGCAAAAGTACCACAACATGCCTGCCTCCACAGCTTTTTCCTTGGGGACATGCCTAATTCCTGGCTGATTTGCCTTTCTCGTCTTAGGGTTGGGGTTCGGCCTAGGGCTAGGATTTTTAAAATCAGGAAGCCCTGAGTTCCAGGCACACTGGAGCTGTGAAAGGCATCCAAAAGGGAGTGCAAAAGTGCCACAACATGGTTGCTTTCACGGCTTTTTCCTTGGCAAGAAGCCTAACACCAGGCTGATTTCCCTTCCCAGGGTTACTGTAAGGCTTAGGCCTAGGGCTAGGATTTTTAAACTAGGAAGCCCTTAGCTCCAGGCACACTGCAGCTGTTCAAGGCATCCCAAGGGGAGTACAAAAGTGCAACAACATGGCAGCTTTCACAGCTTTTTCCTTGGCACCATCCCTATACCTTGGCTGATTTATCTGCCTAGGGTTAGGGTTAGGGTTCAGCCTAGGGCTTGGAGTTTTTTAACCAGGAAGCCCTGAGTTCCAGGCTTACTGCATCTGCCAAAGGCATCACAAAGGGAGTGCAAAAGTGCCACAACATGGCTGCTTTCACGGCTTTTCCCTTAGGAAGAACCCTAATACCCGGCTGATTTACCTTCCTAGGGTTACTGTTAGGCTTAGACCTAGGACTTTTAAAACCAGGAAGCCCTGGGCTCCAGGCACACTGCAGCTGTGAAAGGCATCTCAAGGGCAGCGCAAAAGTGACACAACTTGGCTGCCACCACTGATATTTCCATGAGACCATCCCGAACCATAGGCTGATTTTCCTTCCTAGGGTTAAGGTTTGAGTTACGCCTGGGGTAAGGGTTCTATTAACCAGAAAGCCCTGAGTTCCAAGAACACAGCAGCTGCGAAGGACTACCCAAGAAGAGCGCAAAAGTACCACAACATGCCTGCCTCCACAGCTTTTTCCTTGGGGACATGCCTAATTCCTGGCTGATTTGCCTTTCTCGTCT
Organism: Ammospiza maritima maritima; assembly: GCA_036010785.1. NCBI lineage: Eukaryota > Metazoa > Chordata > Aves > Passeriformes > Passerellidae > Ammospiza > Ammospiza maritima. The sequence continues at coordinate 549,003 of JAYKTQ010000094.1, forward strand.
TAGGGTTTGGGTTCGGCCTAGGGCTAGGATTTTTTTAACTAGGAAGCCCTGAGTTCCAGGCTTACTGCATCTGCCAAAGGCATCCCAAAGGGAGTGCAAAAGTGCCACAACATGGCTGCTTTCACGGCTTTTCCCTTAGGAAGAACCCTAACACCAGGCTGATTTACCTTCCTAGGGTTACTGTTAGGCTTAGGCCTAGGACTTTTAAAACCAGGAAGCCCTGGGCTCCAGGCACACTGCAGCTGTTAAAGGCATCCCAAGGGGAGCGCAAAAGTGACACAACTTGGCTGCCACCACTGATATTTCCATGAGACCATCCCGAACCATAGGCTGATTTTCCTTCCTAGGGTGAAGGTTTGAGTTACGCCTGGGGTAAGGGTTCTATTAACCAGAAAGCCCTGAGTTCCAAGAACACAGCAGCTGCGAAGGACTAGCCAAGAAGAGCGCAAAAGTACCACAACATGCCTGCCTCCACAGCTTTTTCCTTGGGGACATGCCTAATTCCTGGCTGATTTGCCTTTCTCGTCTTAGGCTTGGGGTTCGGCCTAGGGCTAGGACTTTTAAAATCAGGAAGACCTGACTTCCAGGCACACTGGAGCTGTGAAAGGCATCCAAAAGGGAGTGCAAAAGTGCCACAACATGGTTGCTTTCACGGCTTTTTCCTTGGCAAGAAGCCTAACACCAGGCTGATTTCCCTTCCCAGGGTTACTGTGAGGCTTAGGCCTAGGGCTAGGATTTTGAAAACTAGGAAGCCCTGGGCTCCAGGCACACTGCAGCTGTTCAAGGCATCCCAAGGGGAGTACAAAAGTGCAACAACATGGCAGCTTTCACAGCTTTTTCCTTGGCACCATCCCTATACCTTGGCTGATTTATCTGCCTAGGGTTAGGGTTAGGGTTCAGCCTAGGGCTTGGAGTTTTTAACCAGGAAGCCCTGAGTTCCAGGCTTACTGCATCTGCCAAAGGCATCCCAAAGGGAGTGCAAAAGTGCCACAACATGGCTGCTTTCACAGCTTTTCCCTTAGGAAGAACCCTAATACGCGGCTGATTTACTTTCCTAGGGTTACTGTTAGGCTTTGACCTAGGACTTTTAAAACCAGGAAGCCCTGGGCTCCAGGCACACTGCAGCTGCGAAAGGCATCCCAAGGGGAGCGCAAAAGTGACACAACTTGGCTGCCTCTGCTGCTATTCTCATGAGACCATCCCGAACCATAGGCTGATTTTCCTTCCTAGGGTTAAGGTTTGACTTACGCCTAGGGTAAGGGTTCTATTAACCAGAAAGCCCTGAGTTCCAAGAACACAGCAGCTGCGAAGGACTAGCCAAGAAGAGCGCAAAAGTACCACAACGTGCCTGCCTCCACAGCTTTTTCCTTGGGGACATGCCTAATTCCTGGCTGATTTGCCTTTCTCGTCTTAGGGTTGGGGTTCGGCCTATGGCTAGGATTTTTTTAACTAGGAAGCCCTGAGTTCCAGGCTTACTTCATCTGCAAAAAGCATCCCAAAGGGAGTGCAGAAGTGCCACAACATGGCTGCTTTCACGGCTTTTCCCTTAGGAAGAACCCTAATACCCGGCTGATTTACCTTCCTACGGTTACTGTTAGGCTTAGGCCTAGGACTTTTAAAACCAGGAAGCCCTGGGCTCCAGGCATATGCAGCTGTTAAAGGCATCCCAAGAGGGCTGCAGAAGTGACACAACTTGGCTGCCTCTGCTTCTATTCTCATGAGACCATCCCGAACCATAGGCTGATTTTCCTTCCTAGGGTTAAGGTTTGAGTTACGCCTGGGGTAAGGGTTCTATTAACCAGAAAGCCCTGAGTTCCAAGAACACAGCAGCTGCGAAGGACTAGCCAAGAAGAGCGCAAAAGTACCACAACATGCCTGCCTCCACAGCTTTTTCCTTGGGGACATGCCTAATTCCTGGCTGATTTGCCTTTCTCGTCTTAGGGTTGGGGTTCGGCCTAGGGCTAGGATTTTTTTAACTAGGAAGCCCTGAGTTCCAGGCTTACTGCATCTGCAAAGAGCATACCAAAGGGAGTGCTGAAGTGCCACAACATGGCTGCTTTCACAGCTTTTCCCTTAGGAAGAACCCTAATACGCGGCTGATTTACCTTCCTAGGGTTACTGTTAGGCTTAGGCCTAGGACTTTTAAAACCAGGAAGCCCTGGGCTCCAGGCACATGCAGCTGCGAAAGGCATCCCAAGAGGGCCGCAGAAGCGACACAACTTGGCTGCCTCTGCTTCTATTCTCATGAGACCATCCTGAACCATAGGCTGATTTTCCTTCCTAGGGTTAAGGCTTGAGTTACGCCTAGGGTAAGAGTTCTATTAACCAGAAAGACCTGAGTTCCAAGAACACAGCAGCTGCGAAGGACTAGCCAAGAAGAGCGCAAAAGTACCACAACGTGCCTGCCTCCACAGCTTTTTCCTTGGGGACATGCCTAATTCCTGGCTGATTTGCCTTTCTCGTCTTAGGGTTGGGGTTCGGCCTAGGGCTAGGATATTTTTAACTAGGAAGCCCTGAGTTCCAGGCTTACTGCATCTGCCAAAGGCATCCCAAAGGGAGTGCAAAAGTGCCACAACATGGCTGCTTTCACGGCTTTTCCCTTAGGAAGAACCCTAATACGCGGCTGATTTACCTTCCTAGGGTTACTGTTAGGCTTAGGCCTAGGACTTTTAAAACCAGGAAGCCCTGGGCTCCAGGCACATGCAGCTGCGAAAGGCATCCCAAGGGGAGCGCAAAAGTGACACAACTTGGCTGCCTCTGCTGCTATTCTCATGAGACCATCCCGAACCATAGGCTGATTTTCCTTCCTAGGGTGAAGGTTTGAGTTACGCCTGGGGTAAGGGTTCTATTAACCAGAAAGCCCTGAGTTCCAAGAACACAGCAGCTGCGAAGGACTAGCCAAGAAGAGCGCAAAAGTACCACAACATGCCTGCCTCCACAGCTTTTTCCTTGGGGACATGCCTAATTCCTGGCTGATTTGCCTTTCTCGTCTTAGGCTTGGGGTTCGGCCTAGGGCTAGGACTTTTAAAATCAGGAAGCCCTGAGTTCCAGGCACACTGGAGCTGTGAAAGGCATCCAAAAGGGAGTGCAAAAGTGCCACAACATGGTTGCTTTCACGGCTTTTTCCTTGGCAAGAAGCCTAACACCAGGCTGATTTCCCTTCCCAGGGTTACTGTGAGGCTTAGGCCTAGGGCTAGGGTTTTGAAAACTAGGAAGCCCTGGGCTCCAGGCACACTGCAGCTGTTCATGGCATCCCAAGGGGAGTACAAAAGTGCAACAACATGGCAGCTTTCACAGCTTTTTCCTTGGCACCATCCCTATACCTTGGCTGATTTATCTGCCTAGGGTTAGGGTTAGGGTTCAGCCTAGGACTTGGAGTTTTTTAACCAGGAAGCCCTGAGTTCCAGGCTTACTGCATCTGCCAAAAGCATCCCAAAGGGAGTGCAGAAGTGCCACAACATGGCTGCATTCACAGCTTTTCCCTTAGGAAGAACCCTAATACCCGGCTGATTTACCTTCCTAGGGTTACTGTTAGGCTTAGACCTAGGACTTTTAAAACCAGGAAGCCCTGGGCTCCAGGCATATGCAGCTGTTAAAGGCATCCCAAGAGGGCTGCAGAAGTGACACAACTTGGCTGCCTCTGCTTCTATTCTCGTGAGACCATCCTGAACCATAGGCTGATTTTCCTTCCTAGGGTTAAGGTTTGAGTTACGCCTAGGGTAAGAGTTCTATTAACCAGAAAGCCCTGAGTTCCAAGAACACAGCAGCTGCGAAGGACTACCCAAGAAGAGCGCAAAAGTACCACAACGTGCCTGCCTCCACAGCTTTTTCCTTGGGGACATGCCTAATTCCTGGCTGATTTGCCTTTCTCGTCTTAGGGTTGGGGTTCGGCCTAGGGCTAGGATATTTTTAACTAGGAAGCCCTGAGTTCCAGGCTTACTGCATCTGCCAAAGGCATCCCAAAGGGAGAGCAGAAGTGCACCAACATGGCTACTTTCACGGCTTTTCCCGTAGGAAGAACCGTAATACGCCGCTGATTTACCTTCCTAGGGTTACTGTTAGGCTTAGGCCTAGGACTTTTAAAACCAGGAAGCCCTGGGCTCCAGGCACATGCAGCTGCGAAAGGCATCCCAAGAGGGCCGCAGAAGTGACACAACTTGGCTGCCTCTGCTTCTATTCTCATGAGACCATCCTGAACCATAGGCTGATTTTCCTTCCTAGGGTTAAGGTTTGAGTTACGCCTAGGGTAAGGGATCTATTAACCAGAAAGCCCTGAGTTCCAAGAACACAGCAGCTGCGAAGGACTAGCCAAGAAGAGCGCAAAAGTACCACAACATGCCTGCCTCCACAGCTTTTTCCTTGGGGACATGCCTAATTCCTGGCTGATTTGCCTTTCTCGTCTTAGGGTTGGGGTTCGGCCTAGGGCTAGGATTTTTTTAACTAGGAAGCCCTGAGTTCCAGGCTTACTTCATCTGCCAAAGGCATCCCAAAGGGAGTGCAAAAGTGCCACAACATGGCTGCTTTCACGGCTTTTCCCTTAGGAAGAACCCTAATACGCGGCTGATTTACCTTCCTAGGGTTACTGTTAGGCTTAGGCCTAGGACATTTAAAACCCGGAAGCCCTGGGCTCCAGGCACACTGCAGCTGCGAAAGGCATCCCAAGGGGAGCGCAAAAGTGACACAACTTGGCTGCCTCTGCTTCTATTCTCATGAGACCATCCCGAACCATAGGCTGATTTTCCTTCCTAGGGTTAAGGTTTGAGTTACGCCTAGGGTAAGAGTTCTATTAACCAGAAAGACCTGAGTTCCAAGAACACAGCAGCTGCGAAGGACTAGCCAAGAAGAGCGCAAAAGTACCACAACGTGCCTGCCTCCACAGCTTTTTCCTTGGGGACATGCCTAATTCCTGGCTGATTTGCCTTTCTCGTCTTAGGGTTGGGGTTCGGCCTAGGGCTAGGATATTTTTAACTAGGAAGCCCTGAGTTCCAGGCTTACTGCATCTGCCAAAGGCATCCCAAAGGGAGTGCAAAAGTGCCACAACATGGCTGCTTTCACGGCTTTTCCCTTAGGAAGAACCCTAATACGCGGCTGATTTACCTTCCTAGGGTTACTGTTAGGCTTAGGCCTAGGACTTTTAAAACCAGGAAGCCCTGGGCACCAGGCACATGCAGCTGCGAAAGGCATCCCAAGGGGAGCGCAAAAGTGACACAACTTGGCTGCCTCTGCTGCTATTCTCATGAGACCATCCCGAACCATAGGCTGATTTTCCTTCCTAGGGTTAAGGTTTGAGTTACGCCTGGGGTAAGGGTTCTATTAACCAGAAAGCCCTGAGTTCCAAGAACACAGCAGCTGCGAAGGACTACCCAAGAAGAGCGCAAAAGTACCACAACATGCCTGCCTCCACAGCTTTTTCCTTGGGGACATGCCTAATTCCTGGCTGATTTGCCTTTCTCGTCTTAGGCTTGGGGTTCGGCCTAGGGCTAGGACTTTTAAAATCAGGAAGCCCTGAGTTCCAGGCACACTGGAGCTGTGAAAGGCATCCAAAAGGGAGTGCAAAAGTGCCACAACATGGTTGCTTTCACGGCTTTTTCCTTGGCAAGAAGCCTAACACCAGGCTGATTTCCCTTCCCAGGGTTACTGTGAGGCTTAGGCCTAGGGCTAGGGTTTTGAAAACTAGGAAGCCCTTAGATCCAGGCACACTGCAGCTGTTCAAGGCATCCCAAGGGGAGTACAAAAGTGCAACAACATGGCAGCTTTCACAGCTTTTTCCTTGGCACCATCCCTATACCTTGGCTGATTTATCTGCCTAGGGTTAGGGTTAGGGTTCAGCCTAGGGCTTGGAGTTTTTTAACCAGGAAGCCCTGAGTTCCAGGCTTACTGCATCTGCCAAAAGCATCCCAAAGGGAGTGCAGAAGTGCCACAACATGGCTGCATTCACAGCTTTTCCCTTAGGAAGAACCCTAATACCCGGCTGATTTACCTTCCTAGGGTTACTGTTAGGCTTAGACCTAGGACTTTTAAAACCAGGAAGCCCTGGGCTCCAGGCATATGCAGCTGTTAAAGGCATCCCAAGAGGGCTGCAGAAGTGACACAACTTGGCTGCCTCTGCTTCTATTCTCATGAGACCATCCTGAACCATAGGCTGATTTTCCTTCCTAGGGTTAAGGTTTGAGTTACGCCTAGGGTAAGAGTTCTATTAACCAGAAAGCCCTGAGTTCCAAGAACACAGCAGCTGCGAAGGACTACCCAAGAAGAGCGCAAAAGTACCACAACGTGCCTGCCTCCACAGCTTTTTCCTTGGGGACATGCCTAATTCCTGGCTGATTTGCCTTTCTCGTCTTAGGGTTGGGGTTCGGCCTAGGGCTAGGATATTTTTAACTAGGAAGCCCTGAGTTCCAGGCTTACTGCATCTGCCAAAGGCATCCCAAAGGGAGAGCAGAAGTGCACCAACATGGCTACTTTCACGGCTTTTCCCGTAGGAAGAACCGTAATACGCCGCTGATTTACCTTCCTAGGGTTACTGTTAGGCTTAGGCCTAGGACTTTTAAAACCAGGAAGCCCTGGGCTCCAGGCACATGCAGCTGCGAAAGGCATCCCAAGAGGGCCGCAGAAGTGACACAACTTGGCTGCCTCTGCTTCTATTCTCATGAGACCATCCTGAACCATAGGCTGATTTTCCTTCCTAGGGTTAAGGTTTGAGTTACGCCTAGGGTAAGGGATCTATTAACCAGAAAGCCCTGAGTTCCAAGAACACAGCAGCTGCGAAGGACTAGCCAAGAAGAGCGCAAAAGTACCACAACATGCCTGCCTCCACAGCTTTTTCCTTGGGGACATGCCTAATTCCTGGCTGATTTGCCTTTCTCGTCTTAGGGTTGGGGTTCGGCCTAGGGCTAGGATTTTTTTAACTAGGAAGCCCTGAGTTCCAGGCTTACTTCATCTGCCAAAGGCATCCCAAAGGGAGTGCAAAAGTGCCACAACATGGCTGCTTTCACGGCTTTTCCCTTAGGAAGAACCCTAATACGCGGCTGATTTATCTTCCTAGGGTTACTGTTAGGCTTAGGCCTAGGACATTTAAAACCCGGAAGCCCTGGGCTCCAGGCACACTGCAGCTGCGAAAGGCATCCCAAGGGGAGCGCAAAAGTGACACAACTTGGCTGCCACCACTGATATTTCCATGAGACCATCCTGAAACATAGGCTGATTTTCCTTCCTAGGGTTAAGGTTTGACTTACGCCTAGGGTAAGGGTTCTATTAACCAGAAAGCCCTGAGTTCCAAGAACACAGCAGCTGCGAAGGACTACCCAAGAAGAGCGCAAAAGTACCACAACATGCCTGCCTCCACAGCTTTTTCCTTGGGGACATGCCTAATTCCTGGCTGATTTGCCTTTCTCGTCTTAGGGTTGGGGTTCGGCCTAGGGCTAGGATTTTTTTAACTAGGAAGCCCTGAGTTCCAGGCTTACTGCATCTGCCAAAGGCATCCCAAAGGGAGTGCAGAAGTGCCACAACATGGCTGCTTTCACGGCTTTTCCCTTAGGAAGAACCCTAATACGCGGCTGATTTACCTTCCTAGGGTTACTGTTAGGCTTAGGCCTAGGACTTTTAAAACCAGGAAGCCCTGGGCTCCAGGCACACTGCAGCTGTTCAAGGCATCCCAAGGGGAGCGCAAAAGTGACACAACTTGGCTGCCTCTGCTGCTATTCTCATGAGACCATCCCGAACCATAGGCTGATTTTCCTTCCTAGGGTTAAGGTTTGACTTACGCCTAGGGTAAGGGTTCTATTAACCAGAAAGCCCTGAGTTCCAAGAACACAGCAGCTGCGAAGGACTAGCCAAGAAGAGCGCAAAAGTACCACAACATGCCTGCCTCCACAGCTTTTTCCTTGGGGACATGCCTAATTCCTGGCTGATTTGCCTTTCTCGTCTTAGGGTTGGGGTTCGGCCTAGGGCTAGGATTTTTTTAACTAGGAAGCCCTGAGTTCCAGGCTTACTGCATCTGCCAAAGGCATCCCAAAGGGAGTGCAAAAGTGCCACAACATGGCTGCTTTCACGGCTTTTCCCTTAGGAAGAACCCTAATACGCGGCTGATTTACCTTCCCTTGGTTACTGTTAGGCTTAGGCCTAGGACTTTTAAAACCAGGAAGCCCTGGGCTCCAGGCACACTGCAGCTGCGAAAGGCATCCCAAGGGGAGCGCAAAAGTGACACAACTTGGCTGCCTCTGCTGCTATTCTCATGAGACCATCCCGAACCATAGGCTGATTTTCCTTCCTAGGGTTAAGGTTTGAGTTACGCCTAGGGTAAGGGTTCTATTAACCAGAAAGCCCTGAGTTCCAAGAACACAGCAGCTGCGAAGGACTAACCAAGAAGAGCGCAAAAGTACCACAACATGCCTGCCTCCACAGCTTTTTCCTTGGGGACATGCCTAATTCCTGGCTGATTTGCCTTTCTCGTCTTAGGGTTGGGGTTCGGCCTAGGGCTAGGATTTTTTTAACTAGGAAGCCCTGAGTTCCAGGCTTACTGCATCTGCCAAAGGCATCCCAAAGGGAGGGCAAAAGTGCCACAACATGGTTGCTTTCACGGCTTTTCCCTTAGGAAGAACCTTAATACGCGGCTGATTTACCTTCCTAGGGTTACTGTTAGGCTTAGGCCTAGGACTTTTAAAACCAGGAAGCCCTGGGCTCCAGGCACACTGCAGCTGTGAAAGGCATCCCAAGGGGAGCGCAAAAGTGACACAACTTGGCTGCCACCACTGATATTTCCATGAGACCATCCCGAACCATAGGCTGATTTTCCTTCCTAGGGTTAAGGTTTGAGTTACGCCTAGGGTAAGGGTTCTATTAACCAGAAAGCCCTGAGTTCCAAGAACACAGCAGCTGCGAAGGACTACCCAAGAAGAGCGCAAAAGTACCACAACATGCCTGCCTCCACAGCTTTTTCCTTGGGGACATGCCTAATTCCTGGCTGATTTGCCTTTCTCGTCTTAGGGTTGGGGTTCGGCCTAGGGCTAGGATTTTTTTAACTAGGAAGCCCTGAGTTCCAGGCTTACTGCATCTGCCAAAGGCATCCCAAAGGGAGTGCAAAAGTGCCACAACATGGCTGCTTTCACGGCTTTTCCCTTAGGAAGAACCCTAATACGCGGCTGATTTACCTTCCTAGGGTTACTGTTAGGCTTAGGCCTAGGACTTTTAAAACCAGGAAGCCCTGGGCTCCAGGCACATGCAGCTGCGAAAGGCATCCCAAGGGGAGCGCAAAAGTGACACAACTTGGCTGCCTCTGCTGCTATTCTCATGAGACCATCCCGAACCATAGGCTGATTTTCCTTCCTAGGGTGAAGGTTTGAGTTACGCCTGGGGTAAGGGTTCTATTAACCAGAAAGCCCTGAGTTCCAAGAACACAGCAGCTGCGAAGGACTAGCCAAGAAGAGCGCAAAAGTACCACAACATGCCTGCCTCCACAGCTTTTTCCTTGGGGACATGCCTAATTCCTGGCTGATTTGCCTTTCTCGTCTTAGGCTTGGGGTTCGGCCTAGGGCTAGGACTTTTAAAATCAGGAAGCCCTGAGTTCCAGGCACACTGGAGCTGTGAAAGGCATCCAAAAGGGAGTGCAAAAGTGCCACAACATGGTTGCTTTCACGGCTTTTTCCTTGGCAAGAAGCCTAACACCAGGCTGATTTCCCTTCCCAGGGTTACTGTGAGGCTTAGGCCTAGGGCTAGGGTTTTGAAAACTAGGAAGCCCTGGGCTCCAGGCACACTGCAGCTGTTCATGGCATCCCAAGGGGAGTACAAAAGTGCAACAACATGGCAGCTTTCACAGCTTTTTCCTTGGCACCATCCCTATACCTTGGCTGATTTATCTGCCTAGGGTTAGGGTTAGGGTTCAGCCTAGGACTTGGAGTTTTTTAACCAGGAAGCCCTGAGTTCCAGGCTTACTGCATCTGCCAAAAGCATCCCAAAGGGAGTGCAGAAGTGCCACAACATGGCTGCATTCACAGCTTTTCCCTTAGGAAGAACCCTAATACGCGGCTGATTTACTTTCCTAGGGTTACTGTTAGGCTTTGACCTAGGACTTTTAAAACCAGGAAGCCCTGGGCTCCAGGCATATGCAGCTGTTAAAGGCATCCCAAGAGGGCTGCAAAAGTGACACAACTTGGCTGCCTCTGCTTCTATTCTCGTGAGACCATCCTGAACCATAGGCTGATTTTCCTTCCTAGGGTTAAGGTTTGAGTTACGCCTAGGGTAAGAGTTCTATTAACCAGAAAGCCCTGAGTTCCAAGAACACAGCAGCTGCGAAGGACTACCCAAGAAGAGCGCAAAAGTACCACAACGTGCCTGCCTCCACAGCTTTTTCCTTGGGGACATGCCTAATTCCTGGCTGATTTGCCTTTCTCGTCTTAGGGTTGGGGTTCGGCCTAGGGCTAGGATATTTTTAACAAGGAAGCCCTGAGTTCCAGGCTTACTGCATCTGCCAAAGGCATCCCAAAGGGAGTGCAAAAGTGCCACAACATGGCTGCTTTCACTGCTTTTCCCTTAGGAAGAACCCTAATACGCGGCTGATTTACCTTCCTAGGGTTACTGTTAGGCTTAGGCCTAGGACTTTTAAAACCAGGAAGCCCTGGGCTCCAGGCACACTGCAGCTGCGAAAGGCATCCCAAGGGGAGCGCAAAAGTGACACAACTTGGCTGCCTCTGCTGCTATTCTCATGAGACCATCCCGAACCATAGGCTGATTTTCCTTCCTAGGGTTAAGGTTTGAGTTACGCCTAGGGTAAGAGTTCTATTAACCAGAAAGACCTGAGTTCCAAGAACACAGCAGCTGCGAAGGACTAGCCAAGAAGAGCGCAAAAGTACCACAACATGCCTGCCTCCACAGCTTTTTCCTTGGGGACATGCCTAATTCCTGGCTGATTTGCCTTTCTCGTCTTAGGGTTGGGGTTCGGCCTATGGCTAGGATTTTTTTAACTAGGAAGCCCTGAGTTGCAGGCTTACTTCATCTGCAAAAAGCATCCCAAAGGGAGTGCAGAAGTGCCACAACATGGCTGCTTTCACGGCTTTTCCCTTAGGAAGAACCCTAATACCCGGCTGATTTACCTTCCTACGGTTACTGTTAGGCTTAGGCCTAGGACTTTTAAAACCAGGAAGCCCTGGGCTCCAGGCATATGCAGCTGTTAAAGGCATCCCAAGAGGGCTGCAGAAGTGACACAACTTGGCTGCCTCTGCTTCTATTCTCATGAGACCATCCCGAACCATAGGCTGATTTTCCTTCCTAGGGTTAAGGTTTGAGTTACGCCTGGGGTAAGGGTTCTATTAACCAGAAAGCCCTGAGTTCCAAGAACACAGCAGCTGCGAAGGACTAGCCAAGAAGAGCGCAAAAGTACCACAACATGCCTGCCTCCACAGCTTTTTCCTTGGGGACATGCCTAATTCCTGGCTGATTTGCCTTTCTCGTCTTAGGGTTGGGGTTCGGCCTAGGGCTAGGATTTTTTTAACTAGGAAGCCCTGAGTTCCAGGCTTACTGCATCTGCAAAGAGCATACCAAAGGGAGTGCAGAAGTGCCACAACATGGCTGCTTTCACAGCTTTTCCCTTAGGAAGAACCCTAATACGCGGCTGATTTACCTTCCTAGGGTTACTGTTAGGCTTAGGCCTAGGACTTTTAAAACCAGGAAGCCCTGGGCTCCAGGCACATGCAGCTGCGAAAGGCATCCCAAGAGGGCCGCAGAAGCGACACAACTTGGCTGCCTCTGCTTCTATTCTCATGAGACCATCCTGAACCATAGGCTGATTTTCCTTCCTAGGGTTAAGGCTTGAGTTACGCCTAGGGTAAGAGTTCTATTAACCAGAAAGCCCTGAGTTCCAAGAACACAGCAGCTGCGAAGGACTAGCCAAGAAGAGCGCAAAAGTACCACAACATGCCTGCCTCCACAGCTTTTTCCTTGGGGACATGCCTAATTCCTGGCTGATTTGCCTTTCTCGTCTTAGGCTTGGGGTTCGGCCTAGGGCTAGGACTTTTAAAATCAGGAAGCCCTGAGTTCCAGGCACACTGGAGCTGTGAAAGGCATCCAAAAGGGAGTGCAAAAGTGCCACAACATGGTTGCTTTCACGGCTTTTTCCTTGGCAAGAAGCCTAACACCAGGCTGATTTCCCTTCCCAGGGTTACTGTGAGGCTTAGGCCTAGGGCTAGGGTTTTGAAAACTAGGAAGCCCTGGGCTCCAGGCACACTGCAGCTGTTCATGGCATCCCAAGGGGAGTACAAAAGTGCAACAACATGGCAGCTTTCACAGCTTTTTCCTTGGCACCATCCCTATACCTTGGCTGATTTATCTGCCTAGGGTTAGGGTTAGGGTTCAGCCTAGGACTTGGAGTTTTTTAACCAGGAAGCCCTGAGTTCCAGGCTTACTGCATCTGCCAAAAGCATCCCAAAGGGAGTGCAGAAGTGCCACAACATGGCTGCATTCACAGCTTTTCCCTTAGGAAGAACCCTAATACCCGGCTGATTTACCTTCCTAGGGTTACTGTTAGGCTTAGACCTAGGACTTTTAAAACCAGGAAGCCCTGGGCTCCAGGCATATGCAGCTGTTAAAGGCATCCCAAGAGGGCTGCAGAAGTGACACAACTTGGCTGCCTCTGCTTCTATTCTCGTGAGACCATCCTGAACCATAGGCTGATTTTCCTTCCTAGGGTTAAGGTTTGAGTTACGCCTAGGGTAAGAGTTCTATTAACCAGAAAGCCCTGAGTTCCAAGAACACAGCAGCTGCGAAGGACTACCCAAGAAGAGCGCAAAAGTACCACAACGTGCCTGCCTCCACAGCTTTTTCCTGGGGACATGCCTAATTCCTGGCTGATTTGCCTTTCTCGTCTTAGGGTTGGGGTTCGGCCTAGGGCTAGGATATTTTTAACTAGGAAGCCCTGAGTTCCAGGCTTACTGCATCTGCCAAAGGCATCCCAAAGGGAGAGCAGAAGTGCACCAACATGGCTACTTTCACGGCTTTTCCCGTAGGAAGAACCGTAATACGCCGCTGATTTACCTTCCTAGGGTTACTGTTAGGCTTAGGCCTAGGACTTTAAAACCAGGAAGCCCTGGGCTCCAGGCACATGCAGCTGCGAAAGGCATCCCAAGAGGGCCGCAGAAGTGACACAACTTGGCTGCCTCTGCTTCTATTCTCATGAGACCATCCTGAACCATAGGCTGATTTTCCTTCCTAGGGTTAAGGTTTGAGTTACGCCTAGGGTAAGGGATCTATTAACCAGAAAGCCCTGAGTTCCAAGAACACAGCAGCTGCGAAGGACTAGCCAAGAAGAGCGCAAAAGTACCACAACATGCCTGCCTCCACAGCTTTTTCCTTGGGGACATGCCTAATTCCTGGCTGATTTGCCTTTCTCGTCTTAGGGTTGGGGTTCGGCCTAGGGCTAGGATTTTTTTAACTAGGAAGCCCTGAGTTCCAGGCTTACTTCATCTGCCAAAGGCATCCCAAAGGGAGTGCAAAAGTGCCACAACATGGCTGCTTTCACGGCTTTTCCCTTAGGAAGAACCCTAATACGCGGCTGATTTACCTTCCTAGGGTTACTGTTAGGCTTAGGCCTAGGACATTTAAAACCCGGAAGCCCTGGGCTCCAGGCACACTGCAGCTGCGAAAGGCATCCCAAGGGGAGCGCAAAAGTGACACAACTTGGCTGCCTCTGCTTCTATTCTCATGAGACCATCCCGAACCATAGGCTGATTTTCCTTCCTAGGGTTAAGGTTTGAGTTACGCCTAGGGTAAGAGTTCTATTAACCAGAAAGACCTGAGTTCCAAGAACACAGCAGCTGCGAAGGACTAGCCAAGAAGAGCGCAAAAGTACCACAACGTGCCTGCCTCCACAGCTTTTTCCTTGGGGACATGCCTAATTCCTGGCTGATTTGCCTTTCTCGTCTTAGGGTTGGGGTTCGGCCTAGGGCTAGGATATTTTTAACTAGGAAGCCCTGAGTTCCAGGCTTACTGCATCTGCCAAAGGCATCCCAAAGGGAGTGCAAAAGTGCCACAACATGGCTGCTTTCACGGCTTTTCCCTTAGGAAGAACCCTAATACGCAGCTGATTTACCTTCCTAGGGTTACTGTTAGGCTTAGGCCTAGGACTTTTAAAACCAGGAAGCCCTGGGCTCCAGGCACATGCAGCTGCGAAAGGCATCCCAAGGGGAGCGCAAAAGTGACACAACTTGGCTGCCTCTGCTGCTATTCTCATGAGACCATCCCGAACCATAGGCTGATTTTCCTTCCTAGGGTTAAGGTTTGAGTTACGCCTGGGGTAAGGGTTCTATTAACCAGAAAGCCCTGAGTTCCAAGAACACAGCAGCTGCGAAGGACTACCCAAGAAGAGCGCAAAAGTACCACAACATGCCTGCCTCCACAGCTTTTTCCTTGGGGACATGCCTAATTCCTGGCTGATTTGCCTTTCTCGTCTTAGGCTTGGGGTTCGGCCTAGGGCTAGGACTTTTAAAATCAGGAAGCCCTGAGTTCCAGGCACACTGGAGCTGTGAAAGGCATCCAAAAGGGAGTGCAAAAGTGCCACAACATGGTTGCTTTCACGGCTTTTTCCTTGGCAAGAAGCCTAACACCAGGCTGATTTCCCTTCCCAGGGTTACTGTGAGGCTTAGGCCTAGGGCTAGGGTTTTGAAAACTAGGAAGCCCTTAGATCCAGGCACACTGCAGCTGTTCAAGGCATCCCAAGGGGAGTACAAAAGTGCAACAACATGGCAGCTTTCACAGCTTTTTCCTTGGCACCATCCCTATACCTTGGCTGATTTATCTGCCTAGGGTTAGGGTTAGGGTTCAGCCTAGGGCTTGGAGTTTTTTAACCAGGAAGCCCTGAGTTCCAGGCTTACTGCATCTGCCAAAAGCATCCCAAAGGGAGTGCAGAAGTGCCACAACATGGCTGCATTCACAGCTTTTCCCTTAGGAAGAACCCTAATACCCGGCTGATTTACCTTCCTAGGGTTACTGTTAGGCTTAGACCTAGGACTTTTAAAACCAGGAAGCCCTGGGCTCCAGGCATATGCAGCTGTTAAAGGCATCCCAAGAGGGCTGCAGAAGTGACACAACTTGGCTGCCTCTGCTTCTATTCTCATGAGACCATCCTGAACCATAGGCTGATTTTCCTTCCTAGGGTTAAGGTTTGAGTTACGCCTAGGGTAAGAGTTCTATTAACCAGAAAGCCCTGAGTTCCAA